>CM061142.1:220064850-221264850 GCA_030789695.1 Scilla litardierei | reverse complement strand
TGTCGACTTGTGGGAAGGTGGCGGATGGCTGATGAAGGATTGTAGGCGCTACACTTAGTCGGAGATCACGTAGAGGAGGCAGTCGGACCGTCGGGTTGCTGGGCACAGATCAGGGAGCTCCTGGGCGCTTGAGGAGAGCTAGCGTGTGGAGAATGGAGATGGCCGCGGGTTTGCTGGGTTGCGTGGGGAGATAGGGAGGTGAGCGCTCGGAGATGATGCGGGTGCTACGGTTTGCACGAGTCACCAGGATGAGAGGAGGGGGCGGTGAAGTCCGTGCGATGGAGGAGGTTGCGGGTTAGACTGGGTTGCACAGCTGCTGGCGGGGGCTCCGGTTTGCGTGATGGCATGGAGGAAAGAGCGATAGGACGAGGGGGAGGCCGTGCAATGCGAGGGAGAGAGAGGCCGAGGTAGGAGGGAACGGGCTTAGGGTAGAGGCGGCTGCTCTTTTTTTCTCTAGGGTTTTATCCTAGGGTTATAATATTTATAGAGTAGGTGGTTGCCTCAAGTTAGTCTTAGGGTTTTTATTTGTATAAACTTGGTGTGGGGCACATCACGTGAAGGGTTAGTTTTAGGTTTCTTTTTTTATAATAGAACTTATGGAGTTATGCTGTTAGACTTTGGCCCCTAGAGTCTTATTAAAAAAAATAATTGTGAGAGGCTTGGGTGCAGCGCGTGAACACTGGCCTAGGCTAGGGAAATGTAGGGTACTACGGCTATATGAAGAAATGGGGTATTTGGGTTAGGGTCTAGGGTTATTATTATTATTTTTAATATGAAGAGAGATAGGGTAGCCTGCTTGATTGTTGCTGGGAGGAACAAATGCTAGGGTTAATAATATAGTAAGGAGCCTAGGGGAAATTACAGCACGTGAATAGGTTGCTAGTTGTAGGCCTTTAGATATTGGGTTCAAAAGAATTGTATCGGTTTCATAAGGCAGATCCTAGCACATGAAGCTTTTGGGTTTACTTTATAATATTAAAAGAAGTAGGAGCAATTCCAGAGAGATAGCCTAGGTTTCATAAAAATGTAAGTGTGTGCTTACAGATTTTGTGTGCGTGAGTATCATAAAGTGCGGCCACATGGATAAAATGTGGGTAGGGGTTAAGGCTAGGCTATAGAAGGAAACTATTTTGGAAAATAATTTTAGGATTTGAAGATTATTAATAGCATTCTAATTAATGGGTTATAATAGCTAATCAATCTGTTTAATGGGTTTATAATAGGAAGATTTCATTTTGAATTCAAAAGTTTGAAATCTTGAAATTCGAATTTTGAAATGGAGGTTTAAAAGAACTAATCTAATAATGAATATTAACAATAATGATGATGATGATAATAATAATAATAAATTAACTTAGTGCCACAAAATAATAATAGTGATAAATAACATGGGAAAAGTTGGCACGTGCACGGGAACAGATACGCCTATCTACAGATACAGACGAAAATTAAACGAGAGGAAAATACAGATAATATTATCGATAAAGACCGGTCGTTACAGGAATTCCCTGATGGAGGAAAGAGAGGGACAACAATCTGTAAATACAAGAGACCATCTCCAAATGAATATCACCAAATGGTGGAGCAGATGTAGAAGGCAGAGCAGTTGGAGGCACAGTGGATGAGGATGGAGCTGAATTAGACTTCCTCTTTTTCGAGGCAGTCTGCAGAGCCGAAGAAGATTTCGACTTTGCAGAAGCGTCGAGGAGAGGACCAAAGGGCATGGGCTTGTAACGAGTCAAGTGAACACCAAAATGACGGAAGACACGAGTCAGAAGTACACCGTAAGGAATGTGAGACGAGGATGACGTGAACTCAACCTTGTCCATCCTATCAAGGAGGACACCGGCCCAGTTCACGGGCATGCCAGAGAAAATAGCATACATACACTTCAGGATATCCTGAGACGGCTAGTCAGACGATCCATATCTCGGCAGGATGTTGGACTTCACCACTAGGTGAATAGCCCAACCTCTTGCAGAGAACATAGATGATCTGACACCCGAATCAAGAGCTAAAGGTTCCTCTCGAAACATATCCCGTAGGAAAGACTAGTTAAGATCGTCAATCTCGGAGATGCAGATATCAGTGGGAAGGGAACCAACAGAGGGAATCCGAAGAATAGTCCCTAAGAGAGAGGGAGTGATCTGAATGTGGGTTCCCTGAACGACAGTATCGAGGATGCCGGTAGATGAATACTCACCGCGAACGCGGTTCGCATAGAAAAGCTTTACCCGAAATGGATAGGCTCTGGGGGACTCGCTCTGAGAGAAGCGAAAAAGATCGGCTAGGTGAGTAGCAGAAAGAATGTCAGAGAGTCTCTCAGTAGTGAAGGCGGGGAAAGCAATGTACCGCTCTCTAAGTAGGTTGATCCTTAGAAGAGAGTGAAATTTTGCCAGATAAAGATCGTCTCGGCAAACAGGAACTAGGGGATCAGAGGGGGGTACAACATGAGTCTCTTCAGAAGAACTTAACACAGAAGGAGACAGATGGGGGTTCTCAGCAACAGGTTCACTGATGTGAACACCAGTGGGCTTGCGCTGACGACAAATCAAAGGCTGAGCATCGCTAGAAGAAGTAGAAAGTGAGTAACCTGGCGAAGACGAAAGCATAGGTGACTCGGCATGCTTGGATCGGGCTTTATAAGGTTTCTTCTTCTTGGCAATAAGTTTCTTGGGCGCCCTAGGTCGTTTAGGAGCAACGATCTTCTCTTTTCCCTTTGGTTTGGGAGCCATGGAGACGAGAGAAAGTAGAAAACAAAGCACAGAAATTCGAACGAAGGGTAAATGAGAGAGAAGCAAACCAAGAGAGAAGCAATGAAGAATGTGGATGGGGAGATCGATAGCAACGATAGTACGAGATTGACGGTTTTGGAAGTGCAATCGAGCGGTTTTGGAGAAGAAAACGAGCGGGAAGACGAACGGTCGAATCAGAGGAGAGAGAGTCGACGAGGGGAAGTGATCGCGCAATCTCGAATATAAAATTAGGGGAATGAATCTAAGCCATTGGATCAAGGAATCGACGGCTCGGATCAAATCACTTGAACCGTCACAACAGAAGACAGTCGACTGATGAACAAATATCAGTCGACTAGATGAAGTGATATAAATAAAGCCCAGAGAGATGGGCAGTCGACTGGTAAGTAACATGCAGTCGCCTGTCCATTGGACAGTCGACTGACATATACTCAACAGTCGGCTGGCCGAGAATTAATACAGTTCATCAAAAATAATAGAGAACACTGTAAAAATTCGACAGAGAGTACAATCGCCTGATGACTAAAATGCAGTCGCCTGTTAAATTAACAGTCGACTATAAAACAGTCATCAGTCGGCTATGCGAAAGATACCAATTCTCAGACTGAGGAGATAGAGTAGGGCAGTCGACTGTCGAAGGGAAGACAGTCGTCTGTCCTGGTCCAAAAGTGCACAGTGAGATAGAATTCCAGAGAATAAGAACACTCACCCTAGGACCTATACTCTAATCAAAAATACATCGTAAAATCATTATAAAAACAATAAATCCATTGAAACATGAAGTACTCCAATCAAACTCAAAACTCATGAAATCATTCAAATCACACTTGCCTTTCTTAATCTCATAATACAATAAAGCACATGAAGAAAGACAACAAAAAAGATATGAGCTCAAAAGGAGTTATAACATGAAAGTTTGAGCTTCTAGATTTCAGATTCACCCATAATTCCCAATTCCCCACACAACCTCACAAATGAATCTTCTTTAAGAGGTTTAGTGAAGATATGGGCAATTTGTTTTTGGGTTTCAATGTACTCTAAGATGATGTCCTTCTTAGCTACATGATCATTTATAGAATGGTGTCTCACGCCTATGTGTTTAGTATGGGAGTGGTGTACCGGATTCTTGGAAAGACAAATAGCACTTTGATTATCAACCATGATAGGGCAAGTATCACAATTGACACCATAGTCACTAAGAGTGTGTCTCATCCAAAGAACTTGTGCACATGCAAGACCCGCGGCAATATATTCCGCTTCAGTCATGTACAATGACACCGAATTCTGTTTCTTAGAAAACCAAGAAACTAAGGAATTTCCTAAGAAATGGCAAGTGCCACTAGTACTTTTACTGTCGGACTTGCATCCGGTAAAGTCGACATCACTATATGAGATTAACTCATATGTGCTAGACTTAGGGTAGAGTAAACCATAATCTAGGGATTGATTGAGATAACAAAATATTCGTTTAACCGCAATCAAGTGTGACTCCTTAGGTCTTGCTTGATATCTAGCACAAAGACATACAGAAAACATGATATCGGGCCTACTAGCGGTTAAGTAAAGTAAGCTACCGATCATACCTCGATATAGACGAACGTCTACATCTTTTCCGCTTTCATCCTTGTGTAGATGAGTAGTAGTACTCATGGGAGTCCTTTTGCTCGAAGACGATTCCATCCCGAATCGCTTAATAAGCTCCCCTGTATACTTTGTCTGATGTATGAACGTGCCATTCTCCATTTGTCGAATTTGCAATCCAAGGAAGTAGGTGAGCTCTCCCATTGGCTCATCTCAAACTCATCCTTCATAGACTTGGAAAATTCTTGACAAAGATTAAAGTTAGTAGAACCGAAAATAATATCGTCTACATAAACTTGAATCAAAAGAATGTAATTTTCATAATATTTAATGAAGAGTGTAGAATCAACTTCTCCCATTTTAAAACCTAAATTCAAAAAAAGGTCTTAAGACGATCATACCAAGCTCTAGGAGCTTGTCTCAATCCATACAACGCTTTCTTAAGTTTGAAAACATGGTTTCGAAATTTTTCATGAATAAAACCGGGAGGTTGAGAAACATAGACTTCTTCATTGACAAACCTATTTAAAAATGCACTTTTAACATCCAAGTGAAATAATTTAAAATTCTTATGGGATGCAAAAGATAAAAGCAACCTAATAGCTTCTAATCTAGCTACGGGGCAAAAGATTCTTCGAAATCAATACATTCCTCTTACCGGTAGCCTTGAGCTACTAACCTTGCTTTATTTTGTGTGATTACCTCGTTTTCATCCGTCTTGTTCTTGAAGATCTATTTGGTCCCAATCACTTGGTGACCACTTGGAAGAGGTACAAGTTTCCAAACTTCGTTTCTCTCGAATTGCATTAGTTCTTCTTCCATTGCCACTATCCAAGAGCTATCCTCACAAGCTTCTTGGATGTTCTTTGGCTCAATGGTAGACAAATGCGCAATGAGAGAATTCTTCAATTCTTGATCTCGTTCGAACACCCACACCAATATCTCCAATAATTTGGTTATGGGGATGGTTGCGAATGGTCGGGTAAGCTTTGGGTATACCTGGATCACTAGGAACAACTTCAACAACTTTGTTAGAAGTGTTAGTCTCAACAATAGTATCATTAATCTTAACATTATTAAGAGAATCACAAAGAATCTCTACATTATCATCATCAACACGAGGAAAATCAAAATCTTCATAAAATGATACGTGAATTGATTCCTCAATCGTTGAAGAAGTTTTGTTGTATATCCGGTAGGCTTTGCTACGTGTGGAATATCCAACAAAAATTCCTTCATCGGATATTGGCTCGAATTTGTCTAAATTACCAAAGGTGTTCTTTATAAAACATTTTGAACCAAAAACACGAAAATATTTCACTTGAGGATTTTTATTATAAAACAACTCAAAACAAGTTTTGTTTGTTTGCGGTCTCACTAGGATCCTATTGAGCACATAACATGCCGTGTGCACCGCTTCTGCCCAAAATTGTAGTCCTAAATGACTATCATGGAGCATAGTGCGAGCACACTCAATAAGTGTCATATTCTTTCTTTCTACAACACCATTTTGTGGTGGAGCACGAGGAAAGGAAAAGTTATGAGTTATCACAGAGTCATCACAAAACTTAGTAAAAGACTCATTCTCAAATTCTCCTCCATGATCACTACGAATAGTGATAATGGTGGATCCTAAAAGATTCTGAATCTTCTTTGCAAATTTGGTAAACTCTTCATGAGCTTCATTCTTATTAGTTAAGAATGAAACCCAAGTAAATCTTGAAAAGTCATCAACGACAACAAATCCATAATGAGCATTACCTAAAGAAGCGGTTCTAGTTGGCCCAAATAAATCTAGATGTAGAAGTTATTGGGGCCTCTTAGAAGTAATCCCTTTTTAAGCTTAAATGAAGATTTACTTCGTTTACCTCTTTGACATGAATCACAAAAGATTTTCTTATTAAAAACAATCTTAGGAAAACCTTTGACTAGATCATGCTTAGCTAACTAATATAAGTGCTTGAAGTGAACATGACCAAAACGGCGATGCCATAATAGTTGTTCACTTGTGTTAGCAACTAAGCAATGTTCTACGGTTTTAGGCAAGCTCAAATAATAAATATTTTTACGCCTAATACCAGAAAATAAAACATTTGAATCACAATCAACAATACTACACAATCCTTCTCCAAAGTTAACCTTGTAACCTTTGTCACAAAGTTGACTAATGGAAATGAGATTGTGATATAAACCACTAACAAGATAAACATTAGTAATTAAAGGTTTGGAAGGATTACCAACGATACCTACTCCAATGATGGTTTCCTTTTGATTACCTCCAAAAGTGACCGTTGCACCATCCTTGATGCTAATCACTTCGGAGAGCAATGAGGTATCTCCCGTCATGTGTTTGGAGCAACCGCTATCAAGAATCCATCCTTTCCCTTTAGAGCTAATAAGACCTTTATTGCTCTTCTTCTTTCTCTTGGATACCTATACAATATACCATACGCTTATGGTACCCAATGTTTGTTGGGTCCAAGGGGATTAGCCCTTTGGAAGCCAAGTCCAAGTGGACTTCCGCTTCACAACATAGTTACTATTTCTAATCACATCATGAAAGTAAGAATCAACATAAGCATTCCTAACATTTAGACTAGTGTTCTTATGACCACAAATAGTGTATATCTTGGGAGTCCTCTTTCTAGTTGCATGCATATGTGTTGGATTTCTATGTGGTGCAAGCTTCTTAGGAACATGATTTCTAGCATAGAGATGTGGTGGAGGATATGCATTGTACATTCTAGGATGATATGTATGCTTGGGAACATGAATATTATATGGAGCATAAGGATCATGCATGACATATGGAGGATGAGCATACATGAAGGAATGATGCGTATGAGCATACATGTGTACAGGAGCACGTACATGAGTATTTCTCATGTATGGTTGTGTACGTGTCTGTGGGTGTGGAGCATAGAATGTGTCATGATTATCCACTTGTGAAGTAGGATGTTTCTTACGTGGATGAGTGTTATTGTACATATAAGCATGGCCTTGCTTTTGGTTTCCACCCTTAGTGGGGTTTTTTACCAAAAGGAAGAGAAGGTGATGAAGTGACATTCTTGGTAGGATTGCTACCTATAGTGTCTTTGACACCACTTGTGGATGCACCAGAGGAAGGCCTCACAAAATCTATAGTAACACCACTATAGGAGGTGAGAGCATTAGATGCATTTGCTTTTACAAATCCAAGGCCAACAGGATGTGTGACCGGAAATTGGTTTGCAAGCAAATCATCCAATTGTCCTTTTCCCTTATTGAATCTCACAATACGGGAGGACATGAGCTCATATTTCTCCTTTAAAGAAGAAATGTTGGTATCCAAGGTGGACACCCGTGCCTTGAGCTCGTGCACTTGGGGTTTAAGAGCATCATTCTCCAAACCCAATTGTATGTGACGTGTAACTAGATCACTATTATCCTTAGGATGTGTTTGATCTAGTTGAGATTTGAGGGAATTCACCTCATCTCTCAATGTGTCAGTTTGAGAAGCTAAGTTTGCTTTCTCAAGAGTTAAAGTATCAATAATGGTATCATTGTTGATAATGCATGGAATGGATGACTTGCTAACATTTGATTTCTTTAAGCTAGTGTATCTAAGCATTAAAGATTGGTATTTAGCAAATAGTTCTTCATTAGCTATAGGAAGTTCATCCATTATTACCTCGGTGTCATTCGTGTCGGAATCATTCTCATCTGAGAGTGGGTCTTCAAGTGCCATGAAACACATGTGGGCAATCTCACCCTTCTCATCATCGGAATCGCTTGATGAGTCATCACTTGAGTCATCAAAGGTACCTACGAGTCCTTTCTTCTTGTCTCTCTTGTTCTTGTCGGACTTGTGGTACTTTGGTGCCTTCCATTTTTCTTTATTGTTTAGCATTGGATCCCTCTTGATGTGCCCTGGCTTATTACACTTATAACAAAGAGAGGAAGTAGCATTAGTAGACACAAAACATTTGTTTGAGGGAAATTTACCTTTACGGAAGAAGCGTTGGAACTTCTTCGCCATTTGGGCCATTTTACCCAAATCCATCTCGTTCTCGGATTCATCACTTTCGGAGGATGATGAATTGGCGTTGAATGTCAAAGCTTTCTTCTTGGCCTCCGAGGGATTCATCATGGTTCGAATCTTCAATCGGTTATCCCGTCTTACTTCGTAAGACATAAGAGTCCCGATGAGATTCACCACGGTGTAGTTCTTCAAGTCATTGACCTCCTCAATGGCGATTGCTCTTCTTTCCCATTTGGAGGTCATCCCCATGATGATCTTCCTTACCTTTTCAGGTTCGGTGTAGATATGGCCAAGGGCTTCCAATTCATTTGTGATGTCGGTAAAGCGTCCGTACATCGACGCAATGCTATCATTTTCCTGCATATGAAACAAGTCGAAGTTTTGCACGGCAACATATAACTTTGAAAGCTTTACCTTGTTCGTTCCCTCATGGGTAACGATGAGATGGTTCCAAATTTGATATGCACTCTTACATGTGCATATCTTGTTGAACTCATTCGGATCCAACGCACAATGAAGAGCGTCCATTGCTTTAGCGTTGTTGACTTCGGCGGACTTCTCGGAAGTCATCCATTTCTCGAAATCCTCTTCGGTAGGCTCGACGTACTCCTTGTGGAGAGTTCTCCAAAGAGAAGCACTCCTAAGGAATGTCTCCATCCTACACTTCCAATAGCCAAAATTAGTACCATTGAAACGTGGAGGACGTACCGTAGATTGACATTCGAAAAGAGTGGACGCTCCATCACGGTCGTGATTGTTGTACGTAGGCGACGGAGGAACGTTGTTGTTGTTAGATGCCATAGATAAAACCTTGCGCTCCGATACCAATTGTAAGGACCCTGTCTATGGGGAAAACACTAGAAGGGGGGTTGAACAGTGTTAATGCAAATTTAAAGGAATTTACGCCAAATAAAATGCAATCCAACAAATAGTGCAGAATAGAAAAATGACCCAAAGAGAAACACACGCAAACACAGAGATGTTTCAAGGGTTCGGATTACCCAAGTCAACTCCCGACTTGTTCCCGATAATCCTATGTCCCTACCACACGGATACCACAGGATACTCAAGTTAGAACCCTAACTTGAGGTTTCCTTAAAGCCCACTTGTAGCAACACTACAAGTGCAATCGAATACAATCGATGTCCTTGACTCCCATAACCAGGGAGCAAGCAAAACCACTCTCACAACCGAGAGCACAATTCAAATAACGAAAGTTATGAAATATGAAAGCAACACTTACAATCACCTATGCCTTGAAGTAGAACTTGAAGGAGAAGTGTGATGTGTGTTGAAGAACTCTCTTGGAAGAGAGGAGAAAGCCCTTTCTCTTGACTGCACCAATTGCCTAGAAGATCAATCTTTGGTTCTAGGTTGGAGAGCAAGAGAACAAGATTTGGAAATACTTAGGGCGTTGGATTTGAGAGCTTAGATCTTTGGAAATGAAAGCTTGAGAGATTTTGCAATGAATGAGTAACCTTCCAATGAAATAGTAGAAGCTCTATTTATAGCTTTCTCAAATCCACAAAACAGTTTAGGCAAAAATCCAATTGAAATCCGTGAGAAAAATCTCAACGGATATAATCTGAAATCGCGACAGTCGACTGTTGAATAATCCACAGTCGACTGTTGCACAGTCAACAAGGGTAGGTGAGAATTCATAACGGTAACTTACCACATGGACAGTCGACTGATGAAGCAAAGACAGTCGTCTGTTAAACCAACAGGCGACTGTAACTTCTTCGATAGGCGACTGGCCGAGAGAAGAGTAAGTTAAACAAATACTGGAAATCTCACAATATACAG
This sequence comes from Scilla litardierei, assembly GCA_030789695.1. Taxonomy (NCBI): domain Eukaryota; kingdom Viridiplantae; phylum Streptophyta; class Magnoliopsida; order Asparagales; family Asparagaceae; genus Scilla; species Scilla litardierei. The sequence goes on along the minus strand of CM061142.1, from coordinate 221,254,686 downwards.
GACAGACGACTGATGCAAGGAACACAGTCGACTGTTAATCAGAACAGGCGACTGTATAACCTTAAACAGACGACTGTCAAAATCAAGAGAAATTTCCAGAGAGCTGAGTCAAAGAAATGACTTACATACAGGCAACTGTTGCAGTATAGACAGTCGACTGATCTAATAGACAGTCAACTGTATATACATCATAAGGCGACTGGCTGTAGAATTCAGATCAAACAGAGTTTGTGCAAGGATAGACAGGCGACTGATTTCCAATACACAGTCGACTGTCACTAGGACAGGCGCCTGTTAATCGTTCAACAGTAGCCTGTGCGAAATAATCATAGAAGGCCCAAAACTATATTGTAATAGTCTGTGCATAACAGGCGACTGTAGAACAAAACACAATCAACTGTTTTTGAGACAGGCGACTGTATATTGTTAAGCAGTCGGATGTTATAAACAATCCTAGCATAAACAAAAGAGAATTGAATTGGGATCAAAGGACAAAGGTCTAATGATGTCCTATGACAGAATGTAGATGTGTGTGAGTGCTCCATCAAAGTTCTACTTCTAAGCTACATACTAGAAGAGATAAAAGAAAAATTACATTGACGAAAAATCTCTTCTTTCCATCGTATGAGCTTGAAGTCTTTACGGAGCTTCAATCATCAATCTACGATCATCCAATTCATGTTATTTGCCTTCAATGATGTTTGTGAGTCATCCATTGCTAGTTGATCTTCATAATAAGCTTAGGCAATGGATTAACTGCAAAATAGGGGATTAGTCACAAGTATTTATGTTTGATCATCATTAACACCAAGTAGGGAGAAGTCCAATACTCAACACAAACTCATCCTTTTGGGATGATCGGTTCTCTAATAAAATCTTTTGGATTCATATAATAGAGTTAAATTAGAAACTTAATTTTAAGCCACATAAAAAATAATTCAATCCAAATGAACACAACTCAACATGTGAAGAAAGTTCCATAGCAAATCACAACCCAAGCAAAGAACTTTAGCAATTCATATGGATAAACAATACTAACTTCATATAAATCATTATCAAATCCATACAACCCAATTAAGTACAAATGAAAACTTAAGACAAAGGAAAGAGATCACCAAATGTTGCTACAAATGAGTCCTTTCTTCTTGTCCCTTTTTCTTCTCCAAGCTCCTCCAAGTTCCTTGCCTCCAAACCCACCAACAGCCCCTCAAGAACCTCTCTATTTTAGCTATAGAGTGGACTACAATGGGATATAATGGAATTCCATGAGATGAAGCTCTCCCCTCCTTTTATAGGCTTAGAATGCAAGAGGTTTTAAGGTGCTTGGCTTTTCATATTCCCACTCAACATTTAATAGAGAAAACTCACATAAAACTCTCCAAATTCTCACTCTTCATTAGCCATAAAACTCAAATGGCTCTTCAAATTCTCAATCTTCATTAACCATTCTTTATTTTAGAGTAAACTCTCATGAAACAATAAAAAAATGAGGATTTATGGCTGCTGGTCATGCAAATAAACTGAAGAGTCACAAACAGGTCGAAACGACACTCAATTTGGACCAAAAACACGTAAGTCTGCCCAAAATACACTTAAACCCCCGTATTGGGTCTGTCTGCTACAGTACCCCACGCCCACAGCTACAGTACCAACACCCACAGCTACAGTACCCACTTTTTTTTCCAGAAATTGCTTTTCGCCTTCAAAAATTTAAGAAAAATACCTAGAGGCTTAGGAAAATTCTCAGAAAATACTGGAAATTCCCTAAGGCCCCTAGAAATATCTGAAAAATATAAGTGGTAGAAATTAGTCCAAATAATAATAATATGAATTAAACCATGAACTAAAATCAATATAAAATCATTTTAAGATTCCAAAAACTGTAGAAAATTCCACCAAGCTCCGAAAAATAAAGAAAAATAGTCGTAGCACCACAAAAATACTATAAGCACATGAAAAATAATGGAAAGATAAAAAGATCGTTAAAAACCATATTTTGTGCACAAATCAACGATATACTTCATAAACCAATTTTAATTCAGTTATGCTTATAATGAAGCTTAGTAAACTATATTCATGCACAAAATGCCCAGAAATGGGCGGAATAAATACGTAATATTCATACTGAATCACAACTCCCAACTAGCTATTTGCTAGTCCATAGCAAAATATGCGATAAATTCGGATTTCATTGAAAAAACGAGCACCAAACTCAAGATATTATCATGGCAACCCTCCAAAATTTTTTTCCAACATGATTTCAAAGTAATATATATATTGTAGGAAAATGAACAACATATGACATTATCCTCAATCTTGTAACGACTCGTATTTTTTTCAATATATTTAATTACGTATTTAACGTATTTTCATTTTTAGAAAGTATTTTATAGTGGTTGATCAAGAGTTTTAAGTGACTTCAAAAATTTCTTATAAAAATATTTTGAAATATTAAACTAGTTATGGTGTATTTCAGTAAGTTCGGATTTCATCAAATGCCTCTAATAAATTTGATAAAAATTCATTTTCAATTATTACTATTTTGGCTTAATGAATTAATTTTCTATACAAACATCATAAAAATGTTTTCAAACTTCTATAGTATCATCCTATGATCATGTAGGGCTACCTACAGTAATTTCATAATTTTTTGAAGTCAAATCAATAAAGAACCCGCAAACCCGCTTCCTAAACGTTTTGGCCTAAAACTAGTATGTCCGTAGCTCAAACTCCGAAATGGATCTTGTATTCGTGATACTCGTGACGATACGTTCCCGTGGGTATGTTTTCGTAATTTTTCAGAGTTATTTCATCGCAGGAGCAAAATTGTAATTTCGTGTATTTAATTTCACTACTAAAGTCTACTAATTACTTTTTAAATTTTAACCTAAGTTAATTAACTTTAATCCTAGACCTAAACGTGTCATCCCAAAAGATAAACGTGGATACACGTTTATCTCTCCTAACCCAAATACATCCCCCTAACCCCCTTTTGTCAAACTCTCCACCAACCATAATAAATTCTGTTACGACCTACAGATCGTGATAGTCCGACCTTCCATCCAAATCCGTCAGATACCTGGCCAGCTCACCCCTCAGCGAAATCTGCCAAGACCGGAGGCATGGCATTCTTCACCCCGACTTTGCAGGCAGTTCACTTGTTCCCCCCGGCCCGCTCGGTGCCTGATGACCCTGAAGTCCGCCTTGACTAGGGGGAGGTCGCACTCCGCCTCGATCCTCGCCAGTTGCACGTACACTTCCCTCCGAGATCGACAGGCATAGCTCACGAGGCATACGAACCTGATCGCCCGTCATCTATCGGGAGCGACCAAGTGACTCATGTGCAGCCTCGTTCCTCAAGCGCACTTCGACGACCCTTTGGCACATCGGTCACGATAAACAACCTAGTACAAGGATGCCACTGACACTTCTGTCGCTCGACAATCTGACAAAGTACCCCTGGACGCTGCACCCCCTGATTGTTGGTGCTTTCGGCTGCGACACCCTGACAAAATCACCCCTGGGCGTTGTGCCGTCTGACAAAAGTATGGCTGACATGCCCAGTCCTGACATCCTCGTCCGAACCTTCCACTGACAGATGGGCCAGCTCAGCATACCAGGTCAGCACTCCAGGTCAGCCTCACGCAACCGCGTCACCAGGTATAAATACCCCTTTACCTCCATCGAGGTGGGGGGTTGGCCAATTAATTCAAAATCTCATTACTCACACACAAGGGTAAAGGTCTTCCATATCTTTGTTCTTCCATGATATCTCGTCACGTAAGGTCGACTCACTCTCAGTTCGACCTGCATGCCTAGCCCCCGCTTTTAAGCCCTAATACTAACTTAGGCATCAGAGAGGCTAAGGGTTGGACCTAAACCTGGCCTTTCTGACGAGCTGATACTTTTGCAGGTGTGCTCATCCTCTCGGATTACATTTGGCCCCCACCTCCGACGGTGCGATCGGTGGGCAGAATCCTTACGGAATTGAGCCAGTGGTCAGCCTTTGCAGTGCACCCAGCCTCATCACTACCCTCACCAGTAGTCAAATAACCTACCCTAATCACATCTAAATCCTAACCACCGTGCCCTTGGTGTCCCTTAATACAAATTCATTGTACGCGAGTTCTACCCCGCAACAATTGGCGCCGTCTGTGGGAACGAAGGGTCATACCCATATCTAACTCCATACCCATCAACCGAAACCTTGACCACGGCAAGAACCCCATGGACCAAGAATCGCAATCTCACCCGAAGACTCCTTCGACTAATCTCCCTCCTGAGGTGATGGTGGAGACCGTCCAGGCCTCAGCCCGAGTTGTCCAACACAGCTTCAAGGACTTCACCAAGATGATGGAAGACCTCGGGGCGGCCGTAGCCAACGTGCCCCCGGCCCCTCTGAGCCCCTGAACCTGGGGCGAAATCTTCATCCTCAATTTCGAAGAAGAAGTGGGATAGAGAGGGCTTGTCGAGGAGATATCGGCCCAGCAAAGACTCTTGGACGAAGAGGTAGAGGCTGCACGGTGGTGAAGGTGCGACGAAGAATCAGCTGCGGATTTGAGACGTCAAGACGAAGCGACAGAGGCCGCCCAAAAAGCCCGGCTCGACGAGGAAGCCACTCGTCGTCAGCTCTGCTTCATCATCACGGAGCATGAAAGGCTTCGGTGGGTCTGCCGAGAGATCCCAGAGACATTGACCTTGGACCAGCAGTGCAGGAACATGCATAGCCCATCATCCACTAGATCCCCATCATGCGGGAGGATCTCTCTGTGACGGCCGGCCCCTTCGTCGGAGCAATGTAACCGTTGCCGACAAGGCCGGGAGCGAAGCCAGACCCCAGAGAGACGGTGGGAAGTTGAGTATCGGACTTCTCCCAACTTAGTGTTAATGATGAGCAAACATAAATACTTGTGACTAATCCCCTCTCTTGCAGTTAATCCATTACCTAAGCTGTTTATGAAGATCTACTAGCAATGGATGACTCACAAACTTCATTGAAGGCAAATGACATGAATTGGTTAATCGTAGATTATGATTGAAGCTCCGTGAAGACTTTAAGCTCATACGATAGAAAGAAGAGATTATTCGTCAATGTAATTTTTCTTTTATCTCTTCTAGTATGTAGCTTAGAAGTAGAACTTTGATGGAGCACTCACACACATCTACATTCAGTCATAGGACTTCATTAGATCAATTGTCCTTTGATCCCAATTCATTTCTTTATTGATTGCGTAATGATTGTTTATAACAGCCGACTGCTGAACAGTTTACAGTCGCCTGCCTAAAAAACAGTCGACTGTGTTTGTTCTACAGTCTTCTGTTATGCACAGACTATTACAATATAGTTTTGGGCCATCTCTGATTATTTCGCACAGGCTACTGATGAACGATTCACAGGCGCCTGTCCAAGTGATAGTCGACTGTGTTTTGTAAATCAGTCGCCTGTCTATCCTTGCCCAAACTTTGTTTGATCTGACTTTTACGGCCAATCGACTAAGCTGTATATATAGTCGATTGTCTCTTGGATCAGTCGACTGTCTATGCTGCTACAGTCGTTTGTCTGTAAGTCATTTCTTTGACTCAGCTCTCTGGAAATTTCTCAGGCTTTTGACAGTCGTCTGTTTAAGGATTTGCAGTCGCCTGTTCTGTTTAACAGTCGACTGTATTCCATGCATCAGTCGTCTATCCTGTTACTTGTGAGATTTCCAGTATTTGTCTAACTTACCCATCTCTCAGCCAGTCGCATGTCAAAGAAATTACAGTCGCTTGTTGGTTTAACAGTCGACTGTCTTTGCTTCATCAGTAGACTGTCCATGTGGTAAGTTACCGTTATGAATTCTCACCTACCCTTGCTGACTGTGCAACAGTCGACTGTCGCGAGTTCAGATTCTATCCGTTGAGATTTTTCTCACGGATTCCAATTGGGTTTTTGCCTAAACTGTTTTATGGATTTGAGAAAACTATAAATAGAGCTTTTACTATTCCATTGGAAGGTAACTCCTTCATTGCAAAATCTCTCAAGCTTTCATTTCCAAAGATCAACGCTCTCAAATCAAAGCCCTAAGTATTTCCAAATCTTGTTCTCTAGCTCTCCAACCTAGAACCAAAGAGTGATCTTCTAGGCAATTGGTGCAGTCAAGAGAAAGGGCTTTCTCCTCTCTTCCAAGAGAGTTCTTCAACACACATCACACTCCACCTTCAAGTTCTACTTCAAGGATATGTGATTGTAAGTGTTGTTTTCATTATTTCATAACATTCGTTATTTGAGTTGTGCTCTCGGTTGTGAGAGTGGTTTTGCTTGCTCCCTGGTTGTGGGAGTCAAGGACATCGATTGTATTCGATTACACTTGTAGGGTTGCTGCAAGTGGGCTTTAAGGAAAGCTCAAGTTAGGATTCTAACTTGAGTATCCGGTGGTATCCAGGTGGTAGGGACGTAGGATTACTGGGAACAAGTTGGGAGTTTACTTGGGTAATCCGAACCCTTGAAACATCTCTGCATTTGCGTGTGTTTCATTTTGGGTTGTTTTTCTATTCCGCACTATTTGTTGGATTGCATTTTATTTGGCGTAAATTCCTTTTAAATTTGCATAAACACTATTCAACCCCCCTTCTAGTGTTTTCCCCATAGACAGGGTCCTTACAATTGGTATCAGAAAGCAAGGTTATATCTATGACATCCAACAACAACTACGTTCCTCCGCAGCCTTTGTACAACAATCACGTTCGTGATGGAGCGTCCACACTTTTCGAAGGTCAATCTACGGTACGTCCTCCACGTTTCAATGGTACTAATATTGGCTATTGGAAGTGTAGAATGGAGACATTTCTTAGGAGTGCTTCACTTTGGATAACTCACCATAAGGAGTATGTCGAGCCCACCGAAGAGGATTTCGAGAAATGGACGACTTCTGAGAAGTCCGCTGAAGTCAACAACGCTAAAGCAATGAACGTTGTTCATTGTGCGTTAGACCCGAATGAGTTCAACAAGATATGCACATGTAAAAGTGCATATTAAATTTGGAACCATCTCATCGTTACCCATGAGGGAACGAATAAGGTAAAGCTTTCAAAGTTATATGTTGCCATGCAAAACTTCGATTTGTTTCATATGCAGGATAATGAGAGAATTGCATCGATGTACGTACGCTTTACCGACATCACGAATGAATTGGAAGCCCTTGGCCAAATATACACCGAACCTGAAAAGGTAAGGAAGATCATCATGGGAATGACCTCCAAATGGGAAAGAAGAGCGATCACCATCGATAAGGTCAATGACTTGAAGAACTACTCCGTGGTGAATCTCATCGGGACTCTTATGTCTTACGAAGTAAGACGGGAGAACCGATTAAAGATTCGAGTAATGATGAATCCTTCAGAGGCCAAGAAGAAAGCTTTGGCATTCAACGCCAACTCCTCATCCTCCGAAAGTGATGAATCCGAGAACGAGATGTATTTGGGTGAAATGGCCTAAATGGCGAAGAAGTTCCAACGCTTCTTCCGCAAAGGTAAATTTCCCTCAAACAAACGTTTTGAGTCTACTAATGCTACTTTCTCTATTTGCTATAAGTGTAATAAGCCAGGGCACATCAAGAGGGATTCCCAATGCTAAACAACAAGGGGAAGTGGAAGGCACCAAAGTACGACAAGTCCGATAAGAACAAGAGAGACACGAAGAAAGGACTCGTAGGTACCTTCGATGACTCAAGTGATGACTCATCAAGGATTCCGATGATGAGAAGGGTGAGAGCGCCCACATGTGTTTCATGGAAGTAGAAGACCCACTCTCTGATGAGAGTGATTCCGACACGGACGACACCGAGGTAACAATGGATGAACTTCGCATAGCTAATGAAGAGCTATTTGCTAAATACCAATCTTTAATGCTTAAGTATTCTAGCTTAAAGAAATTGAATATTAGCAAGTCATCCATTCCATGCATTATCAATAATGACACTATTGTTGATACTTTAACTCTTGAGAAAGCAAACTTAGCTTCTCAAAATGTCACTTTGAGAGATGAGGTGAATTCCCTCAAATCTCAACTAGATCAAACACATCCTAAGGATAATAGTGATCTAGTTACACGTCGCACACAATTGAGTTTAGAAAATGATTCTCTTAAAACTCAAGTGCACGAGCTCAAATCACGGGTGTCCACCTTGGATACCAACATTTCTTCTTTAAAGGAGAAATATGAGCTCATGTCCTCCCGTATTGTGAGATTCAATAAGGGAAAAGGACAATGGGATGATTTTCTTGCAAACCAATTTCCGGCCACACATCGTGTTGGTCTTGGATTTGTAAAAGCAAATGCATCAAATGATTGTACCTCCTATAGTGGTGTCAATATAGATTTTGTGAGGCCTTCCTTCGGTGCATCCACAAGTGGTTTCAAAGACACTATAGGTAGCAAACCTACCAAGAAAGTCACCACTTCACCTTCTCTTCCTTTTGGCAAGAAACCAACTAAGGGTGGAAACCAAAAGCAAGGCCATGCTTATATGTACACTAACACTCATCCACGTAGGAAACCTCCTACTTCACAAGTGGATAATCATGGCACATTTTATGCTCCACACCCACGGACACGTACACAACCACACATGAGAAATACTCATGTACGTGCTCCTGTACACCCGTATGCTCATACGCATCATTCTTTCATGTATGCTCATCCTCCACATGTCATGCATGATCCATATGCTTCATATAATATGCATGTTCCCAAGCATACATATCATCCTAGAATGTACAATGCATATCCTCCACTACATCTCTATGCTAGAAATCATGTTCCTAAGAAGCATGCACCACATAGAAATCCAACACATATGCATGCAACTAGGAAGAGGACTCCCAAGATTTACACTATTTGGGTCCTAAGAACACTAGTCTTAATGATATGAATGCTTATGTTGATTCCTATTTTCATAATGTGATTAGAAATAGTAATTATATTGGGAAGCGGAAGTCCACTTGGACTTGGCTTGCAAAGGGCTAATCCCCTTGGACCCAACAAATATTGGGTACCATAAGGTTATGGTATATTTTATAGGTACCCAAGAGAAAGAAGAAGAGCAATAAAGGTCAAGCTTGTTCTAAAGGGAAAGGATGGATTCTCGATAGTGGTTGCTCCAAACATATGACGGGAGATCCCTCATTGCTCTCCGAAGTGATTAGCATCAAGGATGGTGCAACGGTCACTTTTGGAGGTAATCAAAAGGGAACCATCATAGGAGTAGGATTGTTGGTAATCTTTCCAAACCTTTAATTACTAATGTTTTTCTAGTTAGTGGTTTGTGTCACAATCTCATTTCCATTAGTCAACTTTGTGACAAAGGTTACAAGGTTAACTTTGGAGAAGGATTGTGTAGTATTGTTAATTGTGATTCAAATGTTTTATATTCCGGTATTAGGCGTAAAAATATTTATTATTTGAGCTTGCCTAAAACCGTAGAACATTGATTAGTTGCTAACACAAGTAAACAACTATTATGGCATCGCCGTTTTGGTCATGTTCACTTCAAGCACTTATATTAGTTAGCTAAGCATGATCTAGTCAAAGGTTTTCCTAAGATTGCTTTTAATAAGAAAATCTTTTGTGATTCATGTCAAAGAGGTAAACGAAGTAAATTTTCATTTAAGCTTAAAAAGGGATTTCTTCTAAGAGGCCCCAAGAACTTCTACATCTAGATTTATTTGGGCCAACTAGAACCGCTTCTTTAGGTAATACTCATTATGGATTTGTTGTCGTCGACGACTTTTCTAGATTTACTTGGGTTTCATTCTTAACTAATAAGAATGAAGCTCATGAAGAGTTTACCAAATTTGCAAAGAAGATTCAGAATCTTTTAGGATCCACCATTATCACTATTCGTAGTGATCATGGAGGAGAATTTGAGAATGAGTCTTTTACTAAGTTTTGTGATGACTCTGTGATAACTCATAACTTTTCCTTTCCTCGTGCTCCACCACAAAATGGTGTTGTAGAAAGAAAGAATAGGACTCTTATTGAGTGTGCTAACACTATGCTCCATGATAGTCATTTAGGACTACAATTTTGCGCAGAAGCGGTGCACACGGCATGTTATGTGCTCAATAGGATCCTAGTGAGACCGCGAATAAACAAAACTTGTTTTGAGTTGTTTTATAATAAAAATCCTCAAGTGAAATATTTTCGTGTTTTTGGTTCAAAATATTTTATAAAGAACACCTTTGGTAATTTAGACAAATTCGAGCCAATATCCGATGAAGGAATTTTTGTTGGATATTCCACACGTAGCAAAGCCTACCGGATATACAACAAAACTTCTTCAACGATTGAGGAATCACTTCACGTATCATTTTATGAAGATTTTGATTTTCCTCGTGTTGATGATGATAATGTAGAGATTCTTTGTGATTCTCTTAATAATGTTAAGATTAATGATACTATTGTTGAGACTAACACTTCTAACGAAGTTGTTGAAGTTGTTCCTAGTGATCCAGGTATACCCAAAGCTTACCCGACCATTCGCAACCATCCCCATAACCAAATTATTGGAGATATTGGTGTGGGTGTTCGAACGAGATCAAGAATTGAAGAATTCTCTCATTGCGCATTTGTCTACCATTGAGCCAAAGAACATCCAAGAAGCTTGTGAGGATAGCTCTTGGATAGTGGCAATGGAAGAAGAACTAATGCAATTCGAGAGAAACGAAGTTTGGAAACTTGTACCTCTTCCAAGTGGTCACCAAGTGATTGGGACCAAATAGATCTTCAAGAACAAGACGGATGAAAACGAGGTAATCACACAAAACAAAGCAAGGTTAGTAGCTCAAGGCTACCGGTAAGAGGAATGTATTGATTTCAAAGAATCTTTTGCTCCCGTAGCTAGATTAGAAGCTATTAGGTTGCTTTTATCTTTTGCATCCCATAAGAATTTTAAATTATTTCACTTGGATGTTAAAAGTGCATTTTTAAATAGGTTTGTCAATGAAGAAGTCTATGTTTCTCAACCTCCCGGTTTTATTCATGAAAAATTTCGAAACCATGTTTTCAAACTTAAGAAAGCGTTGTATGGATTGAGACAAGCTCCTAGAGCTTGGTATGGTCGTCTTAAGACCTCTTTTTTGAATTTAGGTTTTAAAATGGGAGAAGTTGATTCTACACTCTTCATTAAAGATTATGGAAATGACATTCTTTTGATTCAAGTTTATGTAGACGATATTATTTTCGGTTCTACTAACTTTAATCTTTGTCAAGAATTTTCCAAGTCTATGAAGGATGAGTTTGAGATGAGCCACATGGGAGAGCTCATCTACTTCCTTGGATTGCAAATTCGACAAATGGAGAATGGCACGTTCATACATCAGACAAAGTACACCGGGGAGCTTATTAAGTGATTCGGGATGGAATCGTCTTTGAGCAAAAGGACTCCCATGAGTACTACTACTCATCTACACAAGGATGAAAGCGGAAAAGATGTAGACGTTCTTCTATATCGAGGTATGATCGGTAGCTTACTTTACTTAACCGCTAGTAGGCCCGATATCATGTTTTCTGTATGTCTTTGTGCTAGATATCAAGCAAGACCTAAGGAGTCACACTTGATTGCGGTTAAACGAATATTTCGTTATCTCAATCAATCCCTAGATTATGGGTTACTCTACCCTAAGTCTAGCACATATGAGTTAATCTCATATAGTGATGCCGACTTTACCGGATGCAAGTCCGACAGTAAAAGTACTAGTGGCACTTGCCATTTCTTAGGAAATTCCTTAGTTTCTTGGTTTTCTAAGAAACAGAATTCGGTGTCATTGTCCATGACTGAAGCGGAATATATTGCCGCGGGTCTTGCATGTGCACAAGTTCTTTGGATGAGACACACTCTTAGTGACTATGGTGTCAATTGTGATACTTGCCCTATCATGGTTGATAATCAAAGTGCTATTTGTCTTTCCAAGAATCCGATACACCACTCCCGTACCAAACACATAGACGTGAGACACCATTTTATAAATGATCATGTAGCTAAGAAGGACATCATCTTAGAGTACATTGAAACCCAAAAACAAATTATTGACATCTTCACAAAACCTCTTAAAGAAGATTCATTTGTGAGGTTGCGTGGAGAATTGGGAATTATGGGTGAATCTGAAATTTAGAAGCTCAAACTTTCATGTTATAACTCTTTTTGAGCTCATATCATTTTGTTTCCTATCTTCATGTGCTTTATTATATATATGTATTTAAGAAAAGCAATTGTGATGTAATTGATTTCATGAGTTTTTGAGATTCATAGTAGTGATTTGTGTTTCAATGGATTTATTGTTTTTACATTGTTTTTATGATATATTTGTGATTATAGTATAGGTCCTAGGGTAAGTGTTCTTATTCTCTGGAATTCTATCTCACTATGCATTCTTGGACCAGGACAGACGACTGTCTTTCCTTCGACAGTCGACTCCCCTACTCTATGTCCTCAGTTTGAGAATTGGTATCTTTCGCACAGCCGACTGATGACTGTTTTACAATCGACTGTTATTTTAACAGGCGACTGCTTTTTAGTCATCAGGCGACTGTTCTCTCTGTCAACTTTACTTCAGAGCTCTCTGTCTTTTTGATGAACTGTATGATTTCTCGGCCAGTCGATTGATGCGTAACTTACAGTGGACTGTCCAACGGACAGGCGACTGCATGTTACTTGCCAGTCGACTGCCCATCTTTCTGAGCTTTATTGATATCACTTCATCCAGTCGACTGACTTTTATTCATCAGTCGACTGTCAACTGTTCGTGACGGTTCAAGTGCTTTGATCCAAGCCGTCGATTCATTGATCCAACGGCCCAGATTATTTCCCCAACTTTTATATTCGACGAATCTGTTCATTTCCCCACGTCGACTCTCTCTCCTCCGATTGAACCGCTTCATCTTCTCGCTCGATTTCTCAGCCGTTGCCGTCGATCTCCACGTCCCCGCTCGTCGATTTCTTCGTTGTTGAGTCTTCGCATCTTCTCTGTTTTGGTTAGACTCTCTCTCTAGCCCTTTGTTCGATTTGTGTTTTTCGATTACTTCGACTATCAGTTTTCTCTCTCTCTCTCTCGATTCCATGTCACCCAAGGGTAAGGGAAAAGAGACGATTGTTGCTCCTAAACAACCTAGGGCACCCAAGAAACCTATAGCCAAGAAGAAGAAACCCTACAAAGCCCAAACCAAGCATGCCGAGTCTCCTGTGCTTTCTTCTTCGCAGGGATATTCACCTTCTGCTTCTTCTTCCGACGCTCAGCCACTGATTCATCGCCAACGGAAGCCCACTGTGTTAACATCAATGAGCCTACTGCTGTCGCTTTCCATCAGTCTGCTTCAAGCTCTGGAGAAGAGCCTCCTGTCGTACCCCCTTCTGATCCCCTAGTTCTCGTTTGTCGGGATGATCTCTGCTTGGCAAAATTTCACTCTTGTCTAGTGATCAACCTTCTTAAGGAGCGGTAGATTGCTTTCCCCGCCTTCACTGCTGAGAGGCTTTCTGACATTCTTTCTACTACTCACCTAGCCGACCTTTTTTGCTTCTCTCAGAGCGAGTCCCCCAGAGCCTATCCATTTCTGATGAAGCTCTTCTATACGAACTGCGTTCGCGGTGAGTATTCCTCTACCGGCATCCTCGATACCGTCGTTCAGGGAACCCACATTCAGATCACTCCCTCACTCTTAGGGACTATTCTTAGGATTCCCTCTGTTGCTTCCGTTCCCACTGATATCTGCATCTCCAAGATTGACGACATTGACCTGTCTGTCCTCCGGGATATGTTTCGAGAGGTACCTTTAGCCCTTGATTCGGGTGTCAGATCATCTATGTTTTCTACGAGAGGTTGGGCAGTTCACCTAGTGGTGAAGTCCAACATCCTGCCGAGGTATGGATCATCTGACCAGCCGTTTCAGGATATCCTGAAGTGTATGTATGCTATCTTCTCTGGCATGCCCGTGAACTGGGCCGGTGTCCTCCTTGATAGGATGGACAAGGTTGAGTTCACGACCTCCTCGTCTCACATTACTTACGGTGGTCTTCTGACTCTTGTCTTCCGTCATTTTGGTGTTGATTTGACTCGTTACGAGCCCATGCCCTTTGGTCTTCTCTTCGACGCATCTGCAAAGTCAAAATCTTCTTCGGCTCTGCAGACTGCCTCGAAGAAGAGGAAATCTACTTCAGCTCCGTCCTCATCCACTGTTTCTCTAGCTGACCTGCCTTCGTCCTCTGCTCCACCATCTCGTGAAATTCTTTTGGAGATGGTCACTGGACTTTACAGATTGTTGTCTCTCTCTTTCCTCCATCAGGGAATACCCTTCACTGAGGATTTGCGACCGCTTGTTTCTCAGCTTCATGTGCCTCCTCAGCCCACTGATGTCGTTGAGCATCCTGGTGTAGCTTCTACTCAGGATGTTGCTGCTGCTATTGTTGCTCCTTCTGACCCTCCTCCAGAGGATACACCTGCTGTCACAGAGCCTGCTTCTTCTTCTGCAACCCCTGGAGATGCTCACTCTTAGATAGGTGTTTGAATGGTGTTAGTTTTGGTGATGGTTGTATTTTGGTGTATGATGGATGTTGTTGATATTGACATTATATATGTATGGTGATGTACTTCGATGTTGTCATGATGATGTATTTTTTTTCTTGATCATGATGTATCTTTTTGTTATGGACATGTAGATGTCCATCCGTTGATGGACTCATCGTTTATATCTATTCTATAAAACACAACCTTTTTTGAATTTTGTCCCAGTCATAAGTCCAGTCATATTTTGTTTGTCCCAGTCACCAAGAACGGCCTGGATTCACTTGGGAAAGGGACATGATGAAGCCACGTAACATCGTGGGTCCCGCATGAAAGAGCACGAGAAAAAATTTGAACCGCATCGCACTTCTCAAATCGTGTTCTAGGGCACAACACAGATCTCGGTAAAAATGGGGGGAACTCAAAATTTGGGGGGAAGTAAAATTGCGGGGAGCTCGAATCGCGTTCTGTCCTGCACTTTTGCCTCTCTCTCCACCTCCCCCATGTTCTCCGTCATTTCTCTCTCTCTCCCAAAAAACCTCACTTACTTGGGCCACCCACTGGTCCTCCTTTCTGACGCCATCAAGTCTGACTCTATCACCTCCAACGGAGACTTCATCATCGAGCTTACCTCCACCTGAAGATTTGCCTCATCATCAGATTATCGAGCTTACCTCCACCTGAAGACTTACCTCCATCATCGAGCTTACTTCATCATCAAGTCTGACTCTGATCGCTTCTTAAGGGTATTGGGGGACGCTTTGGCGTGATCTGATCGCTTCTCAAAGGTTCTGACTTTTTCATTCTCTCTTGCCCCTCCCCCGTCTTTTCATCGAATTGAGCATTCATCTCATCGTTTTTCATCAAAAGGGTTTGAGAGAGTTTCGAGGAGCAGATCATGGATGGAAGGATGCCACCTGCTACTTATTTCTAGCACACACCCTAGGAGTCCACTCATCTCCCCACCAACATTCCATCATCTCCCCATCTGATAGAGAGAGGTATGTAATTTTTTTGGGTTCTCAATCTTTTTCGACCAAAATTTTTATATGGGTATTAAAGATTTGTTCTTTTATTGTGGGTTTGTACATGGCCGAAAGGCAAAAACGTGTGTATGGCCTATGCTACACTGCCCTTGGTGGGATTCATACATCTGATGTAAGTGTTTCACATACCTGATTTGTTCTTATTATTCAGAATCATGAATCATATATGGGTACCTTTCCGTCAATCACTGGGGCTTCACAATGCTGCCATTCCATCACTTGAACAACCACCAATCAGACCCCAAATCGCGTCATCTAGGTTAGTTTCTCCTTTCTTGAATTTTTAATGTAACATGAAATTTGTATTTGAATTTTTCTGTTGGAGTTCACATAATTTTTTCCAAAACTTTAATTTTTTGTACTGACCTGATCTTGGTCTCAGAAAATCTTGATCCTATGTAAGCTATTTGTGGGCATCACATTGACGTTTTACCACAAAAATCGACCCCAAATCAGTTCTCTTATGTACTCAATCATTGGCAAGCCCAATTTTCCCAGTAGCATTCCAAAACCTCACCTAAATGCACTACCTCTCCACGTTTTTGCATTATTGTAGAATGTTTTTGTTGAACATAAAAGATTAATTCAATGATGGTGTTTTATGGTGTTTTATCAAATGTGAGTACAAATTATAATGTGTGAAATGGTGAAAGTACCATTGTTGTTGTTTTTTGACATTCATATATGGTTCATTAGGGATAAATATATTTTGTTGTTATGTTTCTGTTGTTATTATTTTGTCAATTCTGAGGTTTTATGCAACCGAATAAAATTAGAAATATGGTCACTGGGATTGTTACTGAAGTGTCTTTCCCCTGTGTTCAGACACTAAATGAGAAGCCTGAAGAACGGAAGCAAGACCTCACTTTTATCCCTCTTGCACCAGCATGTGTGGTATGTTTCAGCCACAAACTCGATTGTTTTGAATGGTTATGCATTACAAGCATTTAAATATCCCTAATGGACGAGGATTTCGTGTTCTTATTTCTTTTATAAAAATCATTTATTAAACCAAATAATGAAACTTTAGATATGACAAGGCAATCAGTCTCATTTCGCATTATTGTAGAATGTTTTCATTGAACGTAAAAGATTAATTCAATGATGGTGTTTTATCAAATGTGAGTACAAATTATAATGTGTGAAATGGTGAAAATACCATAGCTGTTGTTTTCTGACATTCATATAGGGTTCATTATGGATAAATATATTTTGTTGTTATGTGTTTGTTGTTATTATTTTGTCAATTCTGTGGTTTAATTATTTTCAGCATAAAATGATTTAATACCATAGCACAATAAATGAACCGTGTTTTTTTCGCAGGTTTTGAGTAGAAATTTCTGAGCTTGCATGAAGATTACCATTTTTGGATGAGATTTTTGTAGACTATTGGAGGATTGGATGGGCTTAAAGGAGTCCATGTCTCTCAAAGTGTAGATCAGGCAATTTGGGATGAGTACTCAGAGAGCAAGCTCATCAGCCTCGAAATTGAGCGAGTTTGGGGGTGCCCAGAAGGTGTTTGGTGAAATGCAGCTCACGGTTTGCTATTCATGTCACCAAAAATGCATCCTGATTTTTTATGATGCAAATTATCTCACTGTAAACCACAGTGTTGCCTCTAGGATTTTGATGGCAATTCATTGCTATTAATTATGACTATTACAATTTACTGCCCAAGCTACACAATCATGCTCCACATGATATCTGGATTAGATTATGTTTAACTTAATTAGAATCTGTAGCTTTTTCAGATTTTGATTATTTGGTTTGAAATATATTTGTAAACTAGCACTGACTATTGAAATTAAGTTTAAACATGGTTATAATTGTTTCTCGAGATGATTATACAATTTTATTTATTGAAATTCATTTCATCTTGAGTACTCCCACTATTCTTTGAATTCCTGCTCATAGATTTATTGCTTTACCTCCTTTAGGAGTTTACTTCCAGCTAATATCATATATATTTCTGTTGTAGTTTGTGACTCATTTTAAAAGCATGACTCAACTTGATCTCCAGTACCGCCAGTTATTTCATTTCTTCCGATGTAACAGTTACAAGATGATGAATCTGCATGGTGGAATATATTTATGTAAAGAACGAATTATAGCTCAAGTAGTTTGCAATATAAAAATTGATGCTTCGCTTGGTCGCTTTTCAGGTGAGCATTTTTGTTCTTTAAATTTTGATCTGGGTTGTATTTATCATCCATTTTGAGAATTGTGTCCTTTTTGGAGCAAAATAAAAAAAGAAAAAAAAGAAGCAAACCTCATTTAGCATGTTTGGGTCTTCTCATTTGCTATTTAATGCCTGAATTTGAGAGCTCTTTAGCTAGATTTTTTTTCTTTCATTCCAAGAAGGCTAATTTCTTTGAAGATAATGCATGAATGGATTTGTTGGGATTTTGCTTATACGATCTGATCCAGATCCCTTCATCGTCGGCAATTTGAAGGATGAAAGAATGACCTGAGGCCGAGCTCTATCTTAAATCGCTTAGCAAGTCTGAGGATTCTCTTGGTCGCTCTTCAGGTGAGCATTTTTTTGTGGCTTGAAATTTTGATCTAGGTTCTCTTTAGTATAGCTTATCATCATTTTTGAGAATTGGGTCCTTTTTGGGGCAAAACAAAAAAAAACTAAGAAGCAATCTCCATTGTGCTATTTTTGTGGGATCAATGTTTGGGCACTGCAACCTTCCAGGTCTCACACCCATTTCCACCCATCTCTCTCTCCCTGCCTACATGGAAACATCACATTTAACGAATGAAGTTTTGTCATATCAGTGGATACAATGCCATAAAAGGATTTGCTTCTGAATTTTTGCCATATCAGTGGATGCACTGCCATATCAGTGGATGGAATGCCATAAAAGGATTTAACCTCTTAATTTTTCCCATATCGGTGGATACAATGCCATAAAAGGATTTGCTTCTTAATTTTTGCCATAAAATAAATTTTTTACTATTTGAGTCATAAAATGTGTGCAGCTATCAGGAAGTTTTTTGTTTTGCTCAATTGCCATACAAAATAAGTTTTACTATTGGAGTTTTGGTCAGTGCTATATGTTATTAATAGGATTATGCTGACATCTCCAGTCAGGACATACTACAAAATGAATGCCATAAAAGGATTTGCTCAATAGCACAGTACAAAATGAATCACCTTCATCATACAACCTAGATCAAAATTGAGCAAAACAATTGAGCAATTGAGCAAAAGTTAAATGGAGATTAAGTCTTTAAACGTGGTCATTAATGGAGATTGTCCCACTTATGATTTAAAAAAACTGATAGCAGTTTTTTGTTTTGCTCAACAGCCATTTTATGGCAGTGAATTGCCATCAAAATCTTAGAGGCAATACATGATCCCAAAACATAGATCAAAATTTTTGCCATATCAGTGAATTTTTGCCATATCAGTGGATATAATGCCATAAAAGGATCTACTTTTGAATTTTCGCTATATCAGTGGATACAATGCCATAAATTTTTTAGCAATATCAGTGGATGCAATGCCATAAAAGGATTTAACTTCAATGCCATAAAAGGAGTTGCTTCTGAATTTTAGCCATATTAGTGGATACAATGTCATAAAAGGATTTAACTTCTGAATTTTAGCCATATTAGTGGATACAATGTCATAAAAGGATTTAACTTCTGAATTTTAGCCATATCAGTGGATAATTGCCTTAAAATTTAGAATCTTAAAAATTCACACTCTTAAAAATCATATATTGGCTCAAAAGTTTCAATTCAGAATCTTAAAAATTCATTTTAAAAAATATTCAGAGTCTTAAAAATCATATCTTGGCTCCAAAGTTTCGACTTTTAATGGAATTTGCTGTTGAGGTAATAACTCTTGCTATGGCAGTTCTTTTAATATTTAATTGATATAAATATTTCTTTGCTATACAGAATTTTTATTAATTCATTTTTAAAAAAATTGGTGAATTTTTAGTGGAGTTGATCGTGAAAGTTGATGGGAAGGGCGGGAACGATCAGACGCCGACAACACCACGACCGGAGCAATGACATGCAAGTTTGTTTTATGTGATAAATTCAAAGTTTCTAACATTTTTTACATGTCAATATTTATTTCTGTTTCTTGAAATTTGGCTGTTAGAAAAAAATTTAGTTGGATATGCATTGGGTTGATTAAGAATTGGACTTTAGTTGAGAGAAACCCGCTATTTTTTACTGTCAATCAGATAATTTGGTGTAGAAAGTGAAATTTTAACATAACCCTATCAATAATATCCTTTATGAAGTCTTTTTCTTCGCAATCGATTAAACCCAACGGGTCTCATCTTCCCTATTCTTTCAATTTTTATTACTAGAGCATCTTTCTTAGGGTGTGGTTGGATGCTGCAAGGAATAAGTTTGATAACATTTTTTGTGTTAGGGAATCTTAATAATTAGTAATTGGGATGTACCATATACATATTGATTTTAAGATATGTTTTTCTCTCATATAAATATGTTATTGCATTAATGTGGTACATTAATTTCAGGATTGCCTTAAGCGCTGTATGGATTTAGTGAAGAAGGGGGCATCTGTATTTTTATTTCCTGAGGGAACTCGCAGTATGGATAAGAAATTGGGTTCGTTTAAGATGAGGATCATTAGTGGAAAAACTTGCCACTTTTTAAATGTTAGACCTGTTAGAAGTAAAACTTCACTTTCTTATTTGCTTACAATTTCATGTTCATGCAGAAAGGTGCATTTAGTGTTGTTGCAAAGAATAAAGTGTCTATTGTGCCAAATCCTCTTTTGGGAACCAGAAATCTAATGCCTGCGAGAATGGAGGGCATCTTGAACTTTTTCTCTGTAAGAGTTAACGTTCACAAACCTATACGCGGAACAAATGCAGAAATATTGAGCAATGAAGCTAGGCCAGAAAATTGGGGCTTGCTGATATGGGAACTAAAAATTTGTGTTTTTCTCATTATTGTTGTCATCATTATTGCGGCCAAAAATTTTTTAATTAGTATTTGGTTTCAATTTTCGGACCATTGACTAATTACCTTAGATGTATCAATATATAGATGTATCTACATTTTCTATTTAGCCATTGTTAAGTTGGCACATGGTTTTTATATATAGATGTATCAACATTTGCTATTCAGCCATTGTTAAATTGGTACATGGTTTCTATATATAGATGTATCTACATTTGCTAATTACCTTTTTAATATTGCCACTTTAAAGACTCATAACACCATGGACAAGAAACTTTCTGTATTTTAACAATTCAAATGTTAAAGCTACTCTTTTGGGAACCAGAAATCTAATGCCTGCGAGAATGGAGGGCCTCTTGAAATTTTTCTCTGCAAGAGTTACCGTTCACAAATCTATAAGCAGAACAAATGCAAAAATATTGCGCAATGAAGCTAGGCCAGAAAATTGGGGCTTGCTGATACGGGAACTAATGATTTGTGTTTTTCTCATTATTGTTGTCATCATTATTACGTCCAAAATTTTTAAAATTAGTATATGGTTTCAATTTTCAGACCATTGACAAATTACCGTAGATGTATCAATATATAGATTTGTGACAAACCATGTACCATCTACATTTGCTATTCAGCCATTGTTAAGTTGGTACATGGTTACTATATATAGATGTATCTACATTTGCTATTTAGCCATTATTAAATTGGTACATGGTTTCTATATATAGATGTATCTACAGTCCATGCAAAATTAAGCCGAACGCAAGCTGACAAAATCGCCATGAACTCAAAACCCTAGGAATTAATCAAGCAGGCGAGAGCTGTTTACAAATTGCTGGTAGAACTTGCGCGCTGCGGCTCCCCTATATAATCTTAGTTTATATGTGCAGATGCAAATTCACCAAAAGATCGTAGCTTGCGGCCGGCCAGTGATACTCAGAATCATCCAATTTGATCCTTTTATTTTGCTCTTTCAGTAGCTTCAATCCAACCTTTTTTGGGAGTATAAATTTATGTGATTCATGCGGTGACTGTACCCTTATTACACAGTGTTAACTTCACAATTGTAAGGAAATTGTCTTATTAGTTTAATTTGCTCACCAAGCAGCAAATTCGAGAGCTGTTTACGAATCGCTGGTAGAACTTGCGCTTGAAATGGTCAACGACATCGGATCAGGACGCCAAGTGAGGGGAGATAAGGACGTTGTTCCAGAACTCTGCCCATCTCGGATCGCTCTCGTAGTCGTTAGCCGACGCCGCCTCTGCGGATTGCCACCGCCACCGCCCTCTTCTCCCATTCTGACCCCTCGAAGTTTGAATTGAGATATCGCGACAGAGATTGAGAGAGGATCAAAATCGATCGGTTTCAATTCGAAAAATTGCGTGAACAAGATGATGATGTTGATCATAGCGGCAACCAGAGAAATGGGAAAGAGACAGGATTAAAATTGGAAATACGAGTGGTTTTTCTATAAAGAGGTGCGGTGAATTTAAAGGTGTGGTAAATTAATAAAATTGTGCGGTGCAACTAACAACACTCATAGATGTATCTACATTTGCTAATTACCTTTTTAAAGTCATGTATATTGCCACTTTAAAGACTCATAACACCATGGACAAGACTACTTCTTCTCTTCTATTTGCAGTGAATGTGATATTTCTAGACATACATGCAAACAAGTTACAGTATTTTTTTACTTTTTAGGAATGCGCAAAATATTTCTATCATGAAAAAGTTTGGACACAAAAATTTACCAAACTGAGCATGGTTGTAGTTTTATTTGTTTTTTTCCTTTCTGTTTATGCGAATGTTGGATGCATTAATAAGGATGATATTGGTGTTAAAATTTGAATATTTGTTCTGATTTTTGTTCTAATTTCGTTTGTGGTGTTATGATCAGATATAAGAATGTGGAACTATGCTTCAGATTCACAGATTCGCTATGTTTTCACAGATTCACAGATTTCACATGTATTTGACTCTGAAAACATTGAAAACATGTGAAGGTCCTTGAATATTTTGATTAATTAGTTGAATCTTTTGATTAACACCTATACTAATTAATTATTTGACTTTTTCCAGTGATTTTGACTATTTCTCGATAAGTTTTTCCATAAATTTATTTTTCTGTAAGTTATTCTATAATATTTTAGAACCTTAACATGTTTCTGTTAGTTTACAGTTACTCTCTACATGTTTGATGAAATACCACTTGAGCTTAGAATTCCAGCAATGGTTTGGGTTCTAATTATTGCCATAGTCGTATGTGATCACGTTTAATTTTTATTTTGATATATGAGACTAACTATAATGATCTGTATGTGATCCCCTGTAATTTTTTGTTTTTTGTTGTTTATATAACTATTAATCAGGCAATGCACAGTAATCCTAAAGTTTGTTTCTCATCTTTATACATCCAAAAGTTGAAAGTTGATATAGTTTCATGAGACTGTACATTATTATAACATATTGCTAGGAATGGCATCAAGCCAATAGAAGAACCAAGCATCAAGACGTAAGCTATTTTATATAACAATTTGAAAGTTCCCACATCGATAGAACATTGCGTCCTTGCCACTGCAATAGATCATTTTATAGAACATCGGCGCATAACACAGATGCACATAGCCAACATCTACACATATACATCAATGTTAACAGTTGAATGGCCTAAATAATCAGCACTTTCAAATATAAAGTATGTATATAATTAGCTGTCATCAGCAACCCTAAAGTTAATTCAGGCTCGATGGTAAACTATGTCTCCTTGCCACTGCAATAAACAAAAGAAACGACAGTAAGATAATGACATTGCAAAAGCAACAACTTACAAAATTTCATTGTTTCACTTTCAAAGTAAACACTGGTATTACAAAACAAACACCATAAACTTACAATGGCATTACAGAAATAAACACCAGAAAGAATTGATAAACTTTTTTCTGTTCTTTTTCGGGTTTTGTTTCAATTATTTTAATCCCAATTCTAATTGATTTGGGTTTTTTTCCAATATGAATGATGATTGCTGATAGGATCACGAGGTCGGCTTTGAAGCTTAGGGATCACATCTATTCATGGAGGACTACTTATGTCTATGCCCATCATGGTCTGTTCTGTTTTTCGATTTATGTTTCCCTCTTTATTGTTGTGGATTACATTCTGTTTTTTGGAATCATTTGTACTACCCATCATATTTGATCTCATTCTTATTGTTTGGTATTGGATGGGGTTTAATTGATGAGCACTGCATTGGTGTCAAACTCCAAATTGACTCTTTGGTTGATGTCGTGTGAATGATCAAAGCTCAGTAAGCACAATTTCAGAGAAAATCTATGTCGAATTATTATACATCATTTGGATTTTTATTAACTCATCAATTCGAATATTGCAAATTGATATTTCTTAGTTTCCTTTGTTCGTTATCTTCGTTTTAAATATTATTATTCTATGAAGCTTGGAGTTGTACAGCTTCATCTTGGCTAGCAAAATAGGTTACGGCTCACGCGAGGTCTCCCAATTATATGTTCTTTGAGTTTTACGAGAAGGGGAATTTGGCAGAGATATATGTTTTCTTTGTTATGTATTGGGTGCTATTGTATTTGCTTCATGCAAATTATGTGTGAAGTCAGACTATTTAACACATCTCTTTGTTCTGTAGCAAGTTTGTTTATAATTACTTATGTTTAATGAGACCACTAATTGTTTTTGTTTGCAGTAGTTTGGGAGAAGATGGGCGAATGTGTAAGGGTGATTAGGAGGAAAAAGAACATCCATCCAGCCTCACTATATAACCACCGTCATCGTCGACAACCGCGGGCTCCTCCTTTTCCAGAGAAGTCATCTTTGGATAGAGATGACCTGTCAGATTTTATTGCACACGATTGTTTGTGGAGGGAAGTGGAGTCATCTTCTGATAAAGAATGGTGTGCAAGAGCTCTACTTTGCTACAATGTTATATATTTATTTCTATTGCTGAATTTAGTTTTTACAGTTGCTTAATTGCAACACTGCAGATGGAGAAATGGAGAAGGCAGATAAAGCATCAAAGCAATAGGGAACTTCTGATAAAAACCACATTTATCAGGTACTTTGATGTTTATTGCCCTTTTACTATCATGGATGCTCTTTGAATTGTTCAAATTGATGATTATCTCTCATGGGTCTTGAGTGTTGATCGGCTGGCTGCAGGTTTTATCTTAAATTTGGTTTTTTTGTTGATGTAGTTGGTTGATCTGGACGTATGCTTTTTTTCTTTGTTGTTGTTTGTTGATGTTTGGTTGTGATTTTATCAAAAAGTTTTGATATTGATGGGGTTTGCGTTATGATTTTGACCATTGTTGGGGTTTAAGTTATGATTTTGAAGGGGGTCGAGTTTGTGTCATCGATTTCTTTTGTTCATTTTACACTTGATTTATTAATTATTAATAGTTCTAGAAAAAGCAACCGAGTTAGGATCCAAAGTGTCTGGAGGCAGAAAACAATTTTTAAATCTTTGTTTAAAACCTGGACATTAATGAATTGAAGTCTCTAATCTTTATTTTTATGTGGACACTTATCAGTACACTATACTTCCTTTGACTATTGTGGCCAACATTGCAGGCTCCTTACGACATTTTGCACGTTAACAAATGTATCTTTCACAGTTTTGTGTGATGTTCTTTCTTCTGGATAAAATTTATTGATATTTATTGAGGAGTAGGATGTTAGTGTTTATATCATATTAACATTATTGTGAATGAATTACCAAAAAACATTATTGTGAAAGACATAATATTTTGTATTTCACAGATCTTGCTGAGATCTCAAGTTTCTTATGCTGTTTTGTATTTACACCCAATGACATTGTTCATTATGATGTTTCTATAGTGATTGAGGATTTTCTTTTCATTTCTTATCAGATCCATGCCTCCAGGATTGCTATAAATATGGCATATAGTAAAATTACCTCCCATAGATGACCCATATAGGAAAGAAGGGGCAATCACTGGCAGATCCAACTGCTGCAAACCAAGATGAACAAATTTCATCCTTCCATTTATGAATTCGAAGAAAATTTGACAATAAAGCATTTCTTTCATATTTCTTCCACATTGAGAAGAACCAAGAATTTCTACGATCCAACGATTTCCTACCTAGGGTAGCATGATTCCAATAGTGACTATGGAAGACACATCAAGCCAAAAGGGGGACGATGTCAGAAAAGCGGCAGCTCTCGATCCTAATGAGACAAAGTTGGCTGACAAGGTGCTTCGTGTTGATCATATTAATGTCCTTGATTCCTTTACAGAACGTGCATGAAGTAGAAACACAACTGATTTCTTAAATGAATTCTTACTTTTGGTTGACATGAAGTTAATGGGCTCCTATCTCGGCTTAGATATATACCATAAACTCTGTTCCAGTCTGATTTCATATGGTTTTAACGCCAATGCCAAAAAAGGTGAGACTTTTTGATGTTTTGCTAATATATGAAAATGATATTTATAATATTCCATAGTTTAAAATTTGTCATGTGTTGTCCTCATATTATATTCATAACTAAAATCTTAGCTTGGGTTTATTAATGTGCATGATTTTTTTCCATTAGTTTTGCTTTTGGATTTGTATAAAGTGGCAAAGTTTCATGATTTCGAATATGACCTATGCATTTTGTGGCAAATAAGTGAAGTGATAAAGGTATGAATTGCGTTATATCTCTCATTTTTTAAATTACATTTAACTGTATCGATAATCTGTTTAGTCTAATTTCATTGTAAGAAGTTCTGTCAATCTGATTAGGCAAAAGAAACCTTTTCTGAATTTGAAGTGCAACAATAAAGGGTGTAGCTTTCCTCATTCGGATTACATGGATGATTTGCTAGACATCTTATTAGCTAATTAAGTTGGATATATGTGTTTTCCTAATCAATGTGTTCTAAGATTCATGTTTGATGGTGGTTATACTTTGTGCCCTCCTATGCTATACTGCAAGCTTAATGGCAAAGAAATTTTTTTGACATGTTGCTATGTCGAGCGTCATGCGAACATATTGGTAAGACTTTATATTTGTGATTTGCTGATATTTTAGTTTACATGCATTTTTTCTTTCTTAATGAAACTAGAGACCTTTCATTTGAGGTTTTATATCTTTTGATGGGTACCTTTCATTGGCACTAGGAGTGAAGGTTATGTTAGTTACTGTCAATGTTTGCGAATTGCAAATAAATTTTGAAAACCTCCCATGAACTTTGACCATATTTCAAAAACATATAATCTACTTTGAATATAACAAAAAGTTGCCATATACATTCGAAATACCAAAAAAGTTCTACATATTTATAGGTTCAAATAACTAAACTGTACTCCAAAGTTCATGGGCATCAGCAAGCACTTATGGACACTGCAAATTGTTTTGGTGTATTTTTTCGAAGTATATGGTGGTTACTTGAAACTGGAAAATTCGTGATGGTTTCTATATTTTTCAAATGATATGGTAGGGTTTTTATGTTTCAAAGCACAAGTTCGTTTTTGGAAACATGTGCAAAGTCCATGGTCGTTTATGAAATTTTACCGCAGATTACATACAAGTACACTACGATAGCAAGCTTGATATTTATTTTTTGTTATGATAATACACAGATTGGTGCTTTGTATTTGGTTCAACATAGCCAATAATTCTTGGCAGATTCTGTGAAATTTTTGTTGATTCTGTGGGTTGTCTTTGTAGGTTCAGTGGATTTTGACCTAGAGGTTTAAAGTTTCAAGCTTTTTCAGCAATGATTAATGGATGTTCCTGCAAGTGGATATCAGTTAAAGTGTGGCGGGGTTGACGTAGGGCTGGAGGACCCGTCGATGAGGGCAGAGGTTAATGGATGGTACGCCTATGGCTTCCACTCCTTTTATATTTGGTCTACAGAATGTCTGAATTTTTCTTTGGTTTCTTGAATCTTATGGCAGTTTTGTGAGTCATTACGATAAAGATGATGTGGGATAGGAGGGTTTGGATGATGCCGTGAGGAGATTGGTGGTCCAGAGGCAACCGATCTATGATATTGTCAATGTATTATTGAACTAGACTTCGGATGAAAATGTTGGTGGTACACTTACTGATTGACGATTGAATGTGTACTTGGTGAAGTGGACTATATATACTGGATTATTGGTGAACTTGACTACAAGGAATATTACTAATACAAATGTTTACAAGTGATATTTTGCTTAGAATGAACATGTATGCTAAGAATGATCATGTTTGCTGGTTTTTTGTTGCTCTGGTTGTTATGGATTATGAATACAATAGTGGATGTTATGTTTGTTGCCAATTCTGGACTATGAATACAATATGGATGTTGTTCAATTTGTATATCGTTGTACTGGTTTTTTTGAGCTGAAATATGATATAGGATTTGCATACTGAATGTTGTGAGTTATCAAATGTTATTTTGGTTGCTTTTATTTTATTCTGATTGTTTAAATGTTGTTTTGGTTGCATTCATGCCAGTTAAGGTTGTATAAATGTTGTTCTGGTGATATAAAATTTGTATAAGTGATATCAAATTTATGCCATTTCACGAAATAATTTATGTCATTGCATGGACAATCATGTGGTCATCACTTCATCTTTCGTAGCAACTGGTCTTCACTGTAGCTTTCGTAGTCGCGACCCCACCTTGGATCATGCTTTTATTCAATAACTTGCTCGGATAGATGAAATTGATGCTACTACATTATGCGCTGATCTTCACCCTTGCTTGATGCCAGGAAATTGGAAGACAGTATACATAAAACTAAAATTTTTCAGTGAACTAAAATTTTAAATTTTGGGGGAAATAAATTATGGGGCATTACATTTTGAGGCGGAGTTAAAATTTTCGGGGTAATTAAATTTAAAATTTTGGTGGAAGTAAATTTTTGAGGAAACTAAAATTTAAAATTTTAAGGGAACTAAATCTAGAGGCAATCAAATTTTTTATGGAACTTTTGGGGGGACTAAATCTGGTAGGAATTAATTTTTGGGGTGAACTAAAATTTTGAGGGGAACGAAATTCTCTTTAGAAACTAAATTTTGGGGGGAACCTAAAATTTTTTGCAAGTGACAATTTAGAAGAAAAAACCCGAAAATTTTGGAGTGGAACTAAATCTAGAGGATACTAAATTTTGGGAGGAACAACGATTTTTCTGGGCAACAAAATTCCTTTGGATGAGCTAAATTTTTGGAGGAACTAAGATTTTGAGAGGGATATCTAAAATGAACCGTGCCCTACGGGCACGGGTTATAACTAGTATATCTATATATAATGTTGATGTTTATCTTGTGTCACACTATGCTATATTTCTTATCTTATCTGTGTGATGTATGTTATGTTGTATCCATGTATGATATACTCTCTCTGATGTGCTTTTGAGACAATATATGAATTTGATGTTCGATTTTCTATGCTATCTCTGGTATGATGCATTTGTGAAATCATTTTTGAAACTATTTTTGTGTGTACATCTAAAATGTTGCTATTGGACTTCAATTCCATTACTCACATGTGTATATGATGTGATTTTATAAGTTTTGATTCTATATATCTTTATACTCCTTGATTGTTGTTAGTTCATATTTATCACTGTTATTGTTGTTGTTATTTGCTCCCACCTTTTTGGATAATGCCATAGGGGGAGAGAAATAAACATACAAGATTCATAATGAATGTGCTAAGTATGTTCTAACACTTGAATCTAAGATTGAAGTTGCCTTAGATTCAGGGGGAGTAAGATTACAATGAATAGGGATTTTAATTCCTAGATTTTTGAATCTATATTCATGCATTTCTTACTCATTTGCTTCAATTGATTTGTAGATGCTGAAATATTTGTTAACTAACTTGATTGGCATCTATGTAGGGGGAGTAAGTTTTCATTGCGCACAATTATTTATCTTTTTGTTTATGTTTGTTTATCACCATCAAAAGGGGGAGAATGTTGAGTATCAGACTTCTCCCTACTTGGTGTTAATGATGATCAAACATAAATACTTATGACTAATCCCCTATCTTGCAGTTAATCCATTGCCTAAGCTGTTTATAAAGATCTACTAGCAATGGATGACTCACAAACTTCATTGAAGGCAAATGACATGAATTGGTTGATCGTAGATTATGATTGAAGCTCCGTGAAGACTTCAAGCTCATACGATGGAAAGAAGAGATTATTCATCAATATAATTTTTCTTTTATCTCTTCTAGTATGTAGCTTAGAAGTAGAACTTTGATGGAGCACTCACACACATCTACATTCAGTCATATGACTTCATTAGATCAATTGTCCTTTGATCCCAATTCATTTCTTTATTGATTGTGCTAGGATTGTTTATAACAGCCGACTGCTAAACAGTTTACAGTCGCCTGCCTCAAAAATAGTCGACTGTGTTTTGTTCTACAGTCGCCTGTTATGCACAGACTATTACAATATAGTTTTGGGCCTTCTCTGATTATTTCGCACATGCTACTGATGAATGATTAACAGGCGCCTGTCCAAGTGACAGTCGACTGTGTTTTGTAAATCAGTCGCCTGTTTATCCTTGTCCAAACTCTGTTTGATCTGACTTTTACGGCCAGTTAACTAATGCTGTATATACAGTCGACTGTCTCTTGAATCAGTCGACTGTCTATGCTGCTACAGTCGTTTGTCTGTAAGTCATTTCATTGACTCAGCTCTCTGGAAATTTCTCAGGCTATTGACAGTCGTCTGTTTAAGGATTTACAGTCGCCTGTTCTGTTTAACAGCCGACTGTATTCCTTGCATCAGTCGTCTGTCCTGTTACTTGTGAGATTTATAGTATTTGTCTAACTTACCCATCTCTCGGCCAGTCGCCAGTCGAAAAAATTACAGTCGCCTGTTGGTTTAACAGTCAACTGTCTTTGCTTCATCAGTCGACTGTCCACGTGGTAAGTTACCATTATGAATTCTCACCTACCCTTGCTGACTGTGCAACAGTCGACTGTGGATTGTTCAACAGTCGACTGTCGCGAGTTCAGATTCTATCCCTTGAGATTTTTCTCACGGATTCCAATTGGGTTTTTGCCTAAACTGTTTTGTGGATTTGAGAAAACTATAAATAGAGCTTTTACTGTTCCATTGGAAGGTAACTCATTCATTGCAAAATCTCTCAAGCTTTCATTTCCAAAGATCAAAGCTCTCAAATCCAAAGCCCTAAGTATTTCTAAATCTTGTTCTATAGCTCTCCAACCTAGAACCAAAGAGTGATCTTCTAGGCAATTGGTGCAGTCAAGAGAAAGGGCTTTCTCCTCTCTTCCAAGAGAGTTCTTCAACACACATCACACTCCACCTTCAAGTTCTACTTCAAGGCATAGGTGATTGTAAGTGTTGTTTTTATTATTTCATAACATTCGTTATTTGAGTTGTGCTCTCGATTGTGAGAGTGGTTTTGCTTGCTCCCTGGTTGTGGGAGTCAAGGACATCGATTGTATTCGATTGCACTTGTAGGGTTGCTACAAGTGGGCTTTAAGGAAAGCTCAAGTTAGGGTTCTAACTTGAGTATCCGGTGGTATCCGGGTGATAGGGACGTAGGATTACCGGGAACAAGTCGGGAGATGACTTGGGTAATCCGAACCCTTGAAACATCTCTGCATTTGCGTGTGTTTTATTTTGGGTTGTTTTTCTATTCCACACTATTTGTTGGATTGCATTTTATTTGGCGTAAATTCCTTTTAAATTTGCATAAACACTATTCAACCCCCCTTCTAGTGTTTTCCCCATAGACAGGGTCCTTTTAGGAACGCACCCCGGATTACTTCGACGAGGAAGCCATCCGTCAACATCTCTGCTTCCTCGTTGTAGAGTGCGAGAGGGTCCGGTGGGGAAACATGGAGAACCAAGAGATCCCAGAGGTGTCGACCTCAGGCCGACGATACAGGAATGCCCGTAGCCCGCCCTCGGTCGGATCCTCGCCGCACGGGAGGAGCCTACCAAGGTGACCTCCCCCCTCCCCGGGGCGTGACGATCGTTGCCAGCCAGGCCGGAATCAGAGTCGGACCCCAGAGAGACGAAGGGAGTGCACCCCTGTGCATCCCGCTTACCCAGAGGAGGCCATGCCACTAGCGCGATGGATAACTTTGGCCCCGAGACTTACGAGGTTCAAAGCCCCTAGCTGGCGGTCTACAGTGGGAGGGGCGACCCCCTCACACATGTGCAGCAATACCGAGAGGCGTGGAGATGTAGGACATGGACGATGCACTCCTTTACCGAGGATTCCAGCAGAGTCTGCGGGATTCAGCCCTGGAGTGGTACCACGGTCTGCCCGCCCGATCCATCGAGAGATTTGGCAAACTGTCTCACAAGTTCTGTCAGCAGTTCCAGGCTGGGTGTACCAGGAAGAAACCCATGGACTACCTGTTCACGGTCGTCCAGAAGGAAGGAGAGACGATCGAGAAGTACCTGCGTCGCTTCCAAGATGAGAAGCTAGGCATGGTAGCCTGCAGCGACGAACTGGTCATTACGGCCTTCAAGGCAGGACTGACTAGTCAAAGCCTTCACAAGTCCCTCCTATGAGACCCGCCTGCTGACTTCGACGCACTCATCATCCAGGCAGAGAGGTACACACTGAGCAAGGAGGCCCTTGGAACAAAGAAGGAGGTCACCAGAGCAGGAGCACCCTATATTGAGCCTCAGCGCAACCCCAGGCCAAAGCAGGAGGAGAGGCCCAGGGGCCGCGACCAGCTTGCTTAGCTAAGGCGCGACCCAAAAGGGCGTCTTCTACAAGATCGTCCCGGACCAGTGCGGGAGTTTGCGGCCGCCAGAGAGCCTATGCGTGCCATCTAGAGGTCGGAGGGGTCGCTGCGGGCCCAGTATACCCAGCTCAATGCTCCGATGCTGGAGGTATTAGCCGCGGCGACATGGGCCGGACTGCTTCCAGATCCACCTCGAGAGCTGAGATCGGATCCGGTGTCTAGGGACTTCAAGAAGTATTGTTGTTACCACCGTGACCACGGTCATGACACCGACAACTACTTCACACTGAAGATGAAGATCGAGCGATTGATCCAGGCATGACACCTCAGAGGCTTCGTCGAGGGCAAGAGGCCCCCCCGAGAGGAGAGAGCTCCGAGGGGAGCGTGAAGGCCGGATGCACCCCCAAACGAGGAATGAGAGGAGCTTCGACCGCCGAGGGTGGTCATACGCATAGACGTAATATGCGTCGGGCCATCTTCGGGGGTGTGTCGTCTTTGGGCAAAAGATGTACGCATGTAGGTGATGGCGACAGACCTTGGCACCGAGACAAAGTGAAGACGGGTAGTTCGACCGCCCATCACTTTCACCGACGATGACCTGGAGGGGGTCGAGCTACCGCATGACGATGCCATCTTCATTGAAGCCTAGATCGAGACGGCCATTATCAGCTGCCTCCTGATCGACACCGGGAGCTCCTGCGACATCTTGTTCATGTCACCTGTCGAGAAGATGAGGCTGAAGCTGGCAGACCTGAGGCCGTGCACAGGCCCAATCGTCTGCTTCACTGGCCACTCGGTTCCTATTGCCAGAGTGATAACCCTGCCAGTGTCTCTTGGGGAGGAGCCTAGGGTCGTCACCCGCTTGACACAGTTTGTTTTCGTGGACATCGCGTCGGCCTACAGCGGGATTAACGGGCGACCTTACCTGACCTCTATTGAGGCTCTCCCTAGCCTGCTACACCAGATGGTCAAATTTCTGACTTCACAAGGAGTGGGGCAAGTGCGTGGGAGCCAGAAGCTATCCCAAAGTTTCTACGTAGGGTCGACCAAACACAAGGGTCCGGAGCAGGCCGTATCGGTCGACTCCTCGATGAAAGAGAGGATTGCTGTGACCAGCGGCCAACCCCAGTGAAGGAGGTCGAGGAAGTGCCTGTGACTGCCGAGGAGGGCAAGACAGTCACCATCGGCACGAAGCTGTCAGCCCCCTTAAGGACGGACCTCATCAACCTCCTCAGGGAAAATGCGGACATCTCCATATTGACGCCCTCAGACATGCCTGAAGTCGATCCTGTAGTGATCGCTCATAGGCTGAACGCGGACCCAGAATCTTGATCGGTCTGGCAAAAGAAGAGGAGCACCGGGGGAGAAAAGATGAGGTCGACCAGCGAAGATGTGGAGCGGCTTCTCCAGGCCAAGTTCATCAGGCAGGTGAGCTATCTAGAGTGGCTCGCCAATGTCGTCTTAGTAAAGAAGGCCAGTGGGAAGTGGCGCATGTGTGTCGACTTCACCGATCTCAATAAGGTTTGCCGGAAGGACAGCTTTCCTTTACTGAGGATCGACCACCTGGTCGATCAATCGTCGGGCTACGAGTTGCTGAGCTTCATGGACGCGTTCTCGGGCTACAACCAGATCCCGATGGTGAAGAAGGACGAGGAGAAGAGATCCTTCATAACCGACAAGGTTACTTTCTGCTACATGAAAATGCTGTTCAGATTGAAGAATGCCGGGACGACTTATCAGCGTATGGTGGACAGGATTTTTGGCTCTCAGGTCGGGCAGAATCTGGAAGTCTACATCAATGATATGTTAGTTAAAAGCAAGGAGGCCCTGGACCACCTCGTCGACTTTCGGGAGACCTTTCAGAAGGTGCGTCGATACGACCTAAGGCTGAATCCAGCAAAGTGCATCTTTGGTGTGCAATCTGGGAAGTTCCTCGGCTTCATGATCACGAAACGAGGAATCGAAGCAAACTTGGACAAGGTGTCGGCCCTCGTCAACATGACCGAGCCTCGGACCATTCGAGACTTGCAACACCTGAATGGCCGGGTTACCGCACTGGGGAGATTCCTGTTGAAATCCGCAAAGAGGTCGCTACCGTTTTTCAAAGTCCTTCGGCATGCCCTCGTCGTAAAGAAGGTCGACAGGAAGTTGATCCAGTGGGACGATACCTGTGCACAAGGTTTCGCCAAGCTACGGACATACCTGCAAAGCTTGCCGCTGCTCATGAAGCCCAAGGAAGGGGAGCTGCTGGGACTATATCTGTCCACCAGCGACGAGGCCGTCAGCTCGGCCTTGATCAAGGAAGAGAAGGGCATGCAGTGGACAGTCTACTATGCGAGCATGGTGCTCTGAGATGCGGAGACCCGAAACAGCCCCATAGAAAAGTAGCTTATTGCCTCGTTACAACGGCCAAGAAGCTCCAGCCATACTTCCAAGCTCACACCGTCATCGTCCACACCAACCTGCTGCTCGAGAAGAACCTGAAGAGGTTGGAGCGTTCAGGTCAAATGCTGAATTGGAGTGTCGAGCTCAGCGAGCTCGACATAATATACAAAGCCTGGACGGTGATCAAAGGCCAAGCGCTGGCAGATTTCATAGTGGAATGCTCCATCGAGGATCTTCCTGAAGAGCCATGGAGTGTTCAAGCAACAGTGGCGGGGCAGGAAGCGACGTGGACAGCCGAATCAGCGGCGATTGACCCGAAGGATATGGGTGAGCTGTGGACCATCCACATCGATGGATCTGCCGCGGGGTCTAGGACGGGGGTAGGCATCATCATCCAAACCCCCGACGGATACCTGTTGGAGTACGCACTGCGGTTTAGCTCCCCGACAACCAACAATGTCGCGGAGTACGAAGCTGTAGTAAATAGATTGAAGCTGTGTCGAGCATTGGGAGCTACGAACGTGCTGCTGCTGAGTGATTTGCGGTTCGTCGTTCAGCAGATCCAAGGGATCTTTGAGGCCCGAGAAGAACTGATGAAGCGATACCTTAGGCGCGACCAGGCCGAGCTCCGGAAGTTGAAGATGGCAGAGGTCCAACACCTGCCTTGATCCAACAACCTCCGGGCCAATGCCATGTCAAACCTGGCCTCATCCTCCATGTCCGAAATTGGGAAGGCTATTTACGTGGAGAACTTGCTGATACCCGCCATTGAAGAAGACGAGCTAATGTGTGTCAGTCAGACGATTACTTGGATGAGCCCGATAATGAAATACTTGGAGACGGGGGCCCTGCCCAAGGAGCGACTAGAAGCTAAGAAGATCAAGAGACATGCCTTGTCGTTTGTGGTCTTCGACATGGTGCTCTACTGCAAGCGACATGCAAGGTTTGACGTCCTGCACTACTTAAAATGCTTGGGGCAGACCAGGCGGAGCAAGTCGTCCACGAGGTGCACGAAGGCATCTGTGGAAACCACCAAGGTGGGCGCACTATCGCCCACAAAATAGTGCGCCAAGGATATTACTGGCCGACCATAGTCCATGACACGTCCCAGTATGTCCAAAGGTGCGAAGAATGCCAGAAATTTGACCGACACACTGCGGCACCACCGGCAGACCTGCTCCCTATTCTCAGTCTGATCCCCTTCGCCAAGTGGGGACTCGACATCCTCGGGTCTTTCCCGAAGGCATCCGGAGGGAAGAAGTATCCCATTGTCGCTGTCAGCTTTCACCAAATGGGTCGAGGCGGAACCTTTGGCTCACATCACATGGACAGACATGAAGAACTTTATCTGGAAGTCCGTCATCTACCGCTTCGGAGTGCCTCGCTCCATCGTGACAGATAACAGAAGACAATTCGACTGCGAGGGCTTCCGGGGCTTCTACTCGGAATGGGGGATCACTCTTCACTTTGCTTCTGTGGTGCACCCACAATGCTACGGGATGGCAGAAGCAGCGAACAAATGCATACTGGGCCCCCTTGAAGGAAAAGGTCGGCAACGCCCTCGGATCTTCGGTGGACGAGCTACCAGGTATTCTCTGGTCATACCGTACGACCCACAAAGCTTCGACCGGAGAAAGACCATTCATGCTGGTGCTTGGGACGGAAGCGGTCGTCCCCGTGGAGGTGGGAGAGGAGACTCTTCGGCTTCGGTACTTCGATGAAGATATCAATGTGGAGGGCCTTGGCCTCAACCTCGAGCTCATCGACGAAGTAAGGGATCGAGCTCTGACAAATCTCGTTTGGTACAACTAGAGGATGGCCCGGCACTACAACTCCTGGGTAAAGAAATGGAGCTTCAGGATCGGTGACCTAGTCCTCAGGGACGCGACCTTCAAGCTGGAGATCGTCCGCCTAGGGAAGCTTGCGGTAAAATGGGAAGGGCCCTATGAAATTGTCGACATTGTCGGGCCCGCCACTTACATCCTGGCAACCTTGGATGGTGAAGAGCTAGCCCACCCGTGGAATGCGGAACATTTGCTGAAATATGACCAATGACTCCGTAAGTTTTTAAATAAAATTCCCTTCCCAAACATATTTTTCAAATTTTGGTGTCTCCACTTGAAAATTTCAGTTTAATACACAAGACTCTGGGGCAAGCTTACAGAGCTTCGCCGCCCAAACCGGAGTGCCATATACGGGTAGGCGACAGCCCAATACCCGTCCGACTATAGAGGCTGTGGTGAGGTGACGGCCTAATACCCGCCTGTAACGACCGGTTCTTGTCTGTGATATTATCTGTTTTCCTTTAGTGTATTTTTATTTGCCCGAATCCGTAATTTGTCATATCTTTGTATTTAGCCATGGTTAATTTTATTTCCTATTATTTATTATTATTATTGTTATTTATTGTAATTATTGTTATTTATTATTACTATTGTTATGATTATTACTACTATTATTATTTTTTTACCTCTCATTTTAATATTTTCCAACATTCCTCCATAAACATAGTAACAGATATATATAAGCTCACGCATTGGCCCCAACACACACACACTTTCATTTTTTTAAAACTTAGGCCTAAGGGATATATATGTATATAATACTAACCCTAAGCCTATCAAACCTATATGAAACCAACTCCTCAACCCTACAGCAACTAGCCTATAGGATTGAACAAAAGAAAAAAAAGAAAAAGAAATTAGAAGGCTCACGCGAGCATGAATCAACCCACAGGCTAAACTAAACCCTTCCATTTATAATACAACCTAAGGACCTAAGCAATTATAAAAAAAACAAAAACCCTAGCAACTATTAGAACCCATCACGTGTAGCCCTCAACAGCCTTCATCCTATAATACTAACCCTAAGCCCTACAAACCCTAAAGTACCCACAGCCGCAACTTTTATAAAAAAGCCCCATGTAAACCCTAGCCTAGTTCTCCTTCTTTTTAAACCTAGGGCTACTATCATCTCCAGCCGCCAGCCTCCACGCAAACAAGCCTCCATCTCCACGGCCACACAACTCCAGGCCGAGTGTTTCCCCCTCCGGCCTCATCTCCCCAACAACCGTAGCCTCCTTCTCCCTTCCTCTTCTTCTATCAACCCGCAACCAAACCCTGCCCGAGCTTCTTCCTCCTCCTCCTCCGGGATCCCCCACACCATCTTCACGGCCAGTGCAACACCGCCACGGCCACCTCTACACTCCAGGCTGAGCTTCTTCTTCTTCCCAATATCCCGTAGACCACGGCTTCCCCACAGATCCGCAAACACCCCCCACACACTCGCAGATCCACGGCAGCAGCTAGGCCAAGCTTCTCCCCACGCGCACGCGGACGCCGGGAGGCTCTCGGACACGCTCGCAGATCCATGCGCCCCCGACAAATTCCTCCTCGCTGCAGAACTCGGTAACGACGTTTAGATCTCAACGAATATAGCTTCACGGCCACCGTCCGTGTCGCCACTGCTCGTTGACGTCAACCGATCCCTCGCTCCACTTCAGGTTGGTAGATTTACCCCCTAAAACTCATAACCCCCACCGTAAAGTAGGGAAACCTAATAAAACCGGTTGATTAGACATCGTAGGAGCTTTTGCAAATCTGACCTGAACTGAAAAATGCCATTTCTGATTTTATACTCTACCAGAACAGTGAACCAAACCCTCCACGGTGTAGTACTCGTCGAGATGGTTCCAACGACACAAAGAACGTCAAAAACAGGCGAGTATATGATTTGTTATGATTTTTAGAAGTTACGACACATTTACGCTGCTTTCATGTATTGCTGAATAACCTGAAATTTTGACGTGTAATGACGTAGGAAAGTGACACTATAATGACCAGGACAAAATTTGGGATCCAACGGTATATCATACGATATATCCCCATTTTAAACACTAAGAGAAAAAAATCATTTCTGTAGCAAGTTGAACAAAAAGGACGTGTTCGCCATTAATTGAAATTACGGAAACGGTCGTTCGACCCGTTTCCGCTTTGTAGAACTGTCACCATAAAACTTTAATATCGTTAACAGTAAAATTCAGTGTGTCCTGACATGATTAACAATTTGGACATCGTGAAATCGTGCGCCTCGAAGGCGGTATCGTGATATCGTGATGTCGTGTGAGTCGACTAGGCCGGCTCGTGTTCCGGCAAACTTTTGGGTGGGGTTAGGGTTGAGCGGCCACTAGGCGTATGAAAGGTACTCTCCTCAAGAGCACCACCCGCACGCGATGGGTTAGCGTCAATCACGGTAAGCCCCCGTGAGAGGAACGACCTTCTCATCACGACCTACAGGCGTGAACCCTAGATTAGAATGCTAACACTTGACATGAAAACTTGAAACGCTAACTTGTCATATTGAAATTGAAATGCTAATGAACTCAGAGGAATCTTAACTTTAAACTTGCAACCGTCTAGAACTGCATGCCAGGATTGTCCGTTTCCGTTTCTATAAATTGTTATTTGTTAAATTGCTGCAGTCACTTTTCCTTAAATTATTAATGATTTTAAAATTCATATTTGTCATATACTTCGCCTTGGGATGCTAACCTCTTCTTGCAGACCCCTAGCTGACATACATTCATGTTTGTGGATGTATGTCAGGTTCAGAGCTTGAGTACCAGGAGGACCAGTACGAGACGCCAGAGTTGGAGAGTCAGGAGTTCGCACCTGACGCAGTGCCTCTCCTAGCAGAGGACTAGTGGACCCCCGACACTTTACTGCTTTCCTAGTTTCCTTTTCAGTCGTCGTAGTTACTTTCGTGTACGTTCTTTTCTTGTTGATACTTTTAGCCCAGCTGTGGCTTGTTAAACTCTGTGTACGAACTTTATCTCTGGATGTGGCTTTACTTTTCTGGTTGTGTTCTGATTGTTCTGAATGGCAGTTGTAAGGACCTTATCTGTGTTTTTTTTATCATAGACGCTTATTGAACTCGAGCTTCACCGCTCCAGTTCAAGCGGACCGCGTAACGCTCTCGCTTCCGGTGTCTTTTGGGAAGCGGGGCGTTACAGGTTTTGTTGGTGGCCCATGCAGGTCCTCTTGCAACTGCGAAATTCAGAATAATGAGAACGCTTATCATTAGCCAAACATCTAGAGTAATCTTATACACGGGATTAACTCGGGCATTCTTTCTCTTTTACAGGATGGCCGGAAGACGCATTACCCGACACGGGACCAGAGCCGGAGCCGGGACCGGAGCTCCTGGAGGCGGAGACGACGACATTCGCCAGATGCTGGGAGTTATGAGAGATATACTGGAGGTTCAGCATCATCTAGTCCAGTAGGGACGCCAGGCTGCACCAGCTGCACCAGCCGCACCAGCTACACCAGCCGCGGGAGCCAAGAAATTTCGAGAGATGCGTCCGAAGAGTTTCTCCGGACGAGAGGGCCCACTAGTGGCCGAAGAGTGGCGTCAGAGCACTGAGGATGATTTGGGCCTTGCCCGAATCCATAAAGATGAATGGGTGGATCTTGCCAGGAAACAGCTGACTGATAATGTCCGTAGTTGGTGGACTGCAGAGGAGGCCAGGCTGACCAAGCTGATTTCATGGGATACCTTCAGCAAGAGATTTGACGCCTAGTATTTTCCAAAGTCTGTGAAGCGAATGATGGAGAGTCGCTTCATCAACCTGGAGCATGGTACTATGACAGTCGATGAGTACGAGGCGGAGTTCACTATACTGAGCCGCTACGCCCCTGCCATGGTGAAGGAACCTGAGGACTGTGCACACCCTTTCCTGCAGGGCTTGGACCTGGACATCCAGAGTGTGCTGTCCGGGAATACTTTTTCTACTCATGAGGATGTCCTGGTGGCTGCAAAGAATCAAGAGCACGTCGCCAATCTGAAGAAGGCCCGACAGGCAGGCAAGTGCCTGATGGAGATGCTGAGGAGTGCACCTAGGCCCGGTGTACGTCCAGTTCAGACCACCCAGTTCAAGAGGCCAGCTGCACCTGTTTTCAACCGAACTGAGCTGACTTGCCACTTCTGCGGCAAGCTTGGCCATGTGAAGAAGGACTGCAGGAAGATGCTGAATCAGTGTTTGGTTTGTGGATCTTCTACCCATGTTGCGAGGGACTTCCCCAAGGGCACTCGACCTACGCCTGCTGGAGCATCTGGACCTGTTCAGCGGACAGTGCCTGTACCTGGACCTGCTCAGAGACCAGTGCCTGCACCTGGACAGCAAGGACCACCTCTGGTACCACAGAAGCAGGCCTTTTAGCAGACCAACCCCCCGGTGCGTCGAGCTTACACTATGACAGCCGTAGAGGCTGAAGCTGATGACGATGTGATTGTAGGTAACTCCTAAACTAGTCTTTCCTTTTATATATTTATGTTTGATTAGTTAGTTCCTTGTTTGATATAGTAGCTTGTTACCCCTTAGGTGTTATCCTAGTTTCTTCCCACCCAGCCTTGACTCTGTTTGACTCTGGAGCTTCCATGTGCATCCTGTCACGAAAGTTCGTAGTCGAACACTCGATACCCACCTACACACTTTCCAAGTGTTGGAACATCACGACTGGGAATGGTGTAGTGAAGGTTGCCCTTGGTTGTCGACCTTGCCCATTGGTGGTTAGTGGACACGAATTGTATGCAGATTTCATCGTCCACGACCTACCCAATTTCGATGCGATTCTCGGCATTGACTGGTTGGGAGCTTTCTATGCCACGATCGACTGCCACCGGAAGAAAGTGGTGTTTGAAATTCCTGGCCACCCAGTGTTTGAGTTCGTCAGCGGAGGATGTTCGCTTGGACCCGTTAAGTTCCGGGCCCAGCCGTACAGATTGATTGTTGCGTCTATGATTGCAGAGCCAGAGAAGCCAGCTGTAGTTCGAGACATCGAGGATGTCTTCCCTGAGGACATTTCTGGTTTTCCACCTGATCGAGCACTGGAGTTCGGCATTGATCTAATGCCAGGAGCTCAACCAATTTCTAAGGCACCGTACCGTATGGCTCCTGCTGAGCTAGAAGAGCTGAGGAAGCAGTTGGACGAGCTGCTACAGAAAGGTTTTATTCATCCCAGCGTGTCTCCCTGGGGTGCACCCGTCTTGCTGGTGAAGAAGAAAGACTGATCGAGGAGGATGTGTATCGACTATCGAGAGCTGAATCTGATCACTGTGAAGAACAAGTACCCGCTGCTCCGTATTGATGATATCTTCGATCAGCTTGGTGGATCGAAGGTGTTTTTGAAGTTGGATCTTCGGAGCGGATACCATCAGGTCAGAGTCAAGAAGGATGACATGCCCAAGACAGCTTTCCGGACCAAGTACGGGCACTATGAGTTCGTTGTCATGCCATTCGGTGTGACCAACGCTCCTGCAGTGTTCATGAATCTCATGAACCTCATCTTTTACGACTTCCTGGACAAGTTCGTAGTGATCTTTATAGATGACATCCTGGTGTACTCGAGGAGCGAGGAAGAGCATGCAGAGCACTTGAGATTGGTATTGGAGACACTCCACCATCATCGATTATATGCCAAGTATAGCAAATGGGAATTTTGGCTGGACAGAGTTGCATTTCTTGGACATGTAGTATCAGGAGCCGGCATCTCAGTGGATCCGGAGAAGGTCAGAGCAGTCAGCGATTGGCCTACACTGCGATCGGCTTCGGACATCAGGAGTTTCCTCGGATTGGCTGGCTACTACCGCAGATTTATCAAGGACTTCTCGAGGATAGCTGAGCTGATGACGAGATTGACTCGGAAGGATGTCAAGTTCAGTTGGTCAGAATCTTGCGAGCAGGCTTTTTCTACTTTGAAGGAGAGACTGACAACTGCACCAGTCTTGGCTATTTCGGACAGAAGCGGAGGCTTTGAGATTTTCTGCGATACATCAGGGAAGGGACTTGGTTGTGTTGTGCACCAGCACAACCATGTAGTCGCCTATGCTTCACGACAGCTGAAAGTCCATGAGAAGAATTATCCGACCCATGATTTGGAACTCGCCACTGTCATATTTGCGCTGAAGATTTGGCGTCATTTCTTACTGAGTGAGAAACTGAAGATATTCACTGATCACAAAAGTTTGAAATACATATTTACTCAGAAGGAGCTGAATATGAGGCAGCACAGATGGTTGGAGTTGATGGCGGACTACGACATCGATCTTCAGTATCACCCAAGGAAGGTGAATGTCGTACCGGACGCTTTGAGCCGACTGCCAGAGGTGATGATTCTCACAGCTCAGTGGAGGTTACAGCAGGATCTGCGAGAGATGGATGTTGAAGCTGTTCTTCCGGGAGTCACTTCGTCATTGATGAACATGCAGATTCAG
The DNA here is from genome assembly GCA_030789695.1 of Scilla litardierei. Taxonomy (NCBI): domain Eukaryota; kingdom Viridiplantae; phylum Streptophyta; class Magnoliopsida; order Asparagales; family Asparagaceae; genus Scilla; species Scilla litardierei. The sequence continues at coordinate 221,211,781 of CM061142.1, read as the reverse complement.
TCGACGATTGTTGATCGGATCAAGGCTGCTCAAGCTAGTGATGCTAAGCTGATGAAGATCAGAGAGCAAGTGGAAGCCGGACTCCGGATAGATTTTTTGATTCACGAGGATGGATCTTTGAGGTATGGCAGTAGGATCTGCGTGCCTGCAGGAGATATTAGAGAAGAGTTGATGAATGAGGCTCACAGTTCGCCTTATTCCATTCATCCTGGAGGTACGAAGATGTACAAGGATCTTCGTCAGAATTTCTGGTGGCATGGTATGAAGAGAAGTGTGGCACAGAGTGTTGCCAAATGCCTGGGTTGTCAGCAGGTGAAGGCTGAACATCATCGCACCGCCGGACTACTACAGCCCCTGCCTATCCCGGAGTGTCAATGGCAGCACATCACGATGGACTTCGTGACTGGCTTACCTCGGAGCACCAAACAGAATGATGTGATCTGGGTCATCGTCGATCGACTGACCAAGTCTGCGCACTTCATACCATTTCGAGTAGGACAAACCATGGAGATATTGGCTAGGAAATATATGGAGGTAATGATCCGACTCATCCTTTCGTATTTCTTTCTACTACGAGTTGTGATGTGAAATATGTTGTGTAGGAAATCGTGCGTCTGCATGGAGTCCCCGTGAGCATCGTGTCCGATCGGGATATGAGGTTCACATCTCAGTTCTAGAAGAATATGCAGACCAATCTTGGTACCAGTCTGAAGTTCAGCACTGCGTATCACCCGCAGACGGATGGTCAGTCATAGCGGACCATTCAGATTCTGGAGGGCATGCTGAGAGCTTGCATGCTAGATTTCAAGGGTTCGTGTGAGGATCATCTACACCTGGTGGAGTTCTCTTACAACAACAGTTATCAGGCGAGCATTGGCATGGCGCCATTCACTGCTCTCTACGGGAGGAAGTGTCGTTCGCCCCTGAGCTGGGACGATGTTGGAGATAGAGAGTTATTGGGACCGGAGTTGATTGTCGAGGCTGTGGACGTTGTTCGAGATATCAGGGACAAGCTTCGGATTGCTCAGGACCGCTATAAGCATTGGGCTGATGCTAAACGGTGACCTCTGGAGTTTCAGCCGGGAGACCATGTGTTCTTGAAGATTTCTCCGAATCGCGGAGTGATTCGCTTTGGGAAACATGGCAAGCTCAGCCCGAGGTACATCGGACCCTTCGATGTTCTGGAGAGAGTTGGCGAGGTAGCCGACCGCTTAGCCTTACCACCATCTTTGGAGGGTGTTCATGATGTCTTCCATGTGTCTCAGCTTCGTCGGTACATCAACGATCCATCTCACGCTGTTGACTACTCTGAGATCACCGTTCATCTAGACCTGACGTATGATCAGCAGCCAGTGCAGATTCTTGACAGATGTCAGAAGTCACTTTGAAACAAGACTGTCGATCTTGTTAGAGTGATGTGGCAACACGGCTCGCCAGGGGAGTCCACCTGGGAGAGAGAAGACGAGATGAGAGAGCGTTACCCCCACCTATTCCGTGACCAATGATTGTTAGGAATTCTGAGGACGGAATTTTCTCAAAGGTGGGTAGGATGTAACGACCGGTTCTTGTCTGTGATATTATCTGTTTTCCTCTAGTGTATTTTTATTTGCCCGTATCCGTACTTTGTCATATCTTTATATTTAGCCGTGGTTAATTTTATTTCTTATTATTTATTATTATTATTGTTATTTATTGTTATTATTGTTATTTATTATTGCTATTGTTATGATTATTACTATTATTATTATTTTTGTACCTCTCATTTTAATATTTTCCAACATTCCTCCATAAACATAGTAACAGATATATATATAAGCTCACGCATTGGCCCCAACACACACACACTTTCATTTTTTTAAAACTTAGGCCTAAGGGATATATATGTATATAATACTAACCCTAAGCCTATCAAACCTATATGAAACCAACTCCTCAACCCTACAGCAACTAGCCTATAGGATTGAACAAAAGAAAAAAAAAGAAAAAGAAATTAGAAGGCTCACGTGAGCATGAATCAATCCACAGGCTAAACTAAACCCTTCCATTTATAATACAACCTAGGGACCTAAGCAATTATTAAAAAAAAAACAAAAACCATAGCAACTATTAGAACCCATCACGTGTATCCCTCAACAGCCTTCATCCTATAATACTAACCCTAAGCCCTACAAACCCTAAAGTACCCACAACCGCAACTTTTATAAAAAAAACCACATGTAAACCCGAGCCTAGTTCTCCTTCTTTTTAAACCTAGGGCTACTATCATCTCCAGCCGCCAGCCTCCATGCAAACAAGCCTCCATCTCCACGGCCACACAACTCCAGGCCGAGTGTTTCCCCCTCCGGCCTCATCATCCCCAACAACCGCAGCCTCCTTCTCCCTTCCTCTTCTTCTATCAACCCGCAACCAAACCCTGCCCGAGCTTCTTCCTCCTCCTCCTCTGGGATCCCCCACACCATCTTCACGGCCAGAGCAACACCCCCACGGCCACCTCTACACTCCAGGCTGAGCTTCTTCTTCTTCCCAATATCCCGCAGACCACGGCTTCCCCACAGATCCGCAAACACCCCCCACACACTCGCAGATCCACGACAACAGCTAGGCCGAGCTTCTCCCCTCGCACACACGGACGCCGGGAGGCTCTCGGACACGCTCGCAGATCCACGCGCCCCCAACAAATTCCTCCTCGCTGCAGAACTGGTGACGACGTTCAGATCTCAACGAATATAGCTTCAGGCCGCTGTCCATGTCGCCACTGCTCGTTGATGTCAGCCGATCCCTCGCTCCACTTCAGGTTGGTAGATCTACCCCCTAAAACTCATAACCCCCACCGTAAAGTAGGGAAACCTAATAAAACCAGTTGATTAGACGTCGTAGGAGCTTTTGCAAATCTGACCTGAACTGAAAAACGCCATTTCTGATTTTATACTCTGCCAAAACAGCGAACCAAACCCTCCACGGCGTAGTACTCGTCGAGACGGTTCCAACGACACCAAGAACATCAAAAACAGGCGAGTATATGATTTGTTATGATTTTTATAAGTTACGGCACGTTTACACCGCCTTCATGTATTGCTGAATAACCTGAAATTTTGATGTGTAATGACGTAGGAAAGTGACACTATAATGACCAGGACAAAATTTGGGATCCAACAGTATATCATACGATATATCCCCATTTTAAACACTAAGAGAAAAAAAATCATTTCTGTAGCAAGTTGAACAAAAAGGACGTGTTCGTCATTAATTGAAATTACAGAAACGGTCGTTCGACCCGTTTTCGCTTTGTAGAACTGTCACCATAAAAGTTTAATATCGTTAACAGTAAAATTCAGTGTGTCCTGACATGATTAACAATTTGGACATCGTGAAATCGTGCGCCTCGAAGGCGGTATCGTGATATCGTGATGTCGTGTGAGTCGACTAGGCCGGCTCGTGTTCTGGCAAACTTTTGGGTGGGGTTAGGGTTGAGCGGCCACTAGGCGTATGAAAGGTACTCTCCTCAAGAGCACCACCCGCACGCGGTGGGTTAGCATCAATCACGGTAAGCCCCCGTGAGAGGAACGACCTTCTCATCACGACCTACAGGCGTGAACCCTAGATTAGAATGCTAACACTTGACATGAAAACTTGAAACGCTAACTTTTCATCTTGAAATTGAAATGCTAATGAACTCAGAGGAATCTTAACTTTAAACTTGCAACCGTCTAGAACTGCATGCTAGGATTGTCCGTTTCTGTTTCTATAAATTGTTATTTGTTAAATTGCTGCAGTCACTTTTCCTTAAATTATTAATGCTTTTAAAATTCATATCTGTCATATACTTCGCCTTGGGGTGCTAACCTCTTCTTGCAGACCCCTAGCTGACATACATTCATGTTTGTGGATGTATGTCAGGTTCAGAGCTTGAGTACCAGGAGGACCAGTACGAGACACCAGAGTTGGAGAGTCAGGAGTTCACACCTGACGCAGTGCCTCTCCCAGCAGAGGACTAGTGGACCCCCGACACTTTACTGCTTTCCTAGTTTCCTTTTCAGTCTTCGTAGTTACTTTCGTGTACGTTCTTTTCTTGTTGCTACTTTTAGCCCAGCTGTGCCTTGTTAAACTCTGTGTACGAACTTTATCTCTGGATGTGGCTTTACTTTTCTGGTTGTGTTCTGATTGTTCTGAATGGCAGTTGTAAGGACCTTATCTGTGTTTTTTTTCACAGACGCTTATTGAACTCGAGCTTCACCGCTCCAGTTCAAGCGGACCGCATAACGCTCTCGCTTCCGGTGTCTTTTGGGAAGCGGGGCGTTACACCGCCCGTCAAAGACTCCGGGGCAAGCTTACGGAGCTTCGCCACCCAAACCGGAGAAGGGCACAGGCCGAGCTACGTGCTTGCTCTCCCTCCAGTGAAGACCTCTGGGGTAAGCTTACGAAGCTTCACCACCCAAACTGGAGTGCCATATACGGGGTAGGCTACGGCCCAATACCCGACCGACCATAGACACTGCTGGGAGGAGACGGCCCAATACCCGCCCTCTCAAAGACTCCGAGGCAAGCTTACGGAGCTTCGTCACCCAAACCGGAGAAGGGCACGGGCCGAGCTACGTGCTCGCTCCCCTCTCCAGTGAAGACCTCCGGGGCAAGCTTACGGAGCTTCGCCACCCAAATCGGAGTGCCATATGTGGGGTAGGCGGCGGCCCAATACCCACCCACTCAAAGACTCTGGGGCAAGCTTACGGAGCTTCGCCTCCAAACCGGAGAAGGGCACGGGCCGAGCTATGTGCTCGCTCCCCCCTCTAGTGACGACCTCCAGGGAAAGCTTACGGAGCTTCGCCACCTGAATCGGAGTACTGTATGCGGGGGAGGCTTCGGCCCATCTATGCCCGCCCACTTAAAGACTCCGAGGCAAGCTTACGGAGCTTTGCCATCCAAACCGAAGAAGGGCACGGACTGAGCTACGTGCCCAAGCAGTGGATACCCCCGGGGCACGCCCCAGGGCGACCAGGAAGTACATCCCCGACATGACCTCATGCCACAGATACACCCTCAGGGGTCACGCCATCACTGACGACACGCCGCTTGATTACGGCACGTCTGACAGCATGCCGCCTGACAACAGCTAGTCTGACAGCAGCTAGTCTGACAAAAGCAAACCTAACAATGGCAGACCTGACAAAAGTGAGCCTGACGCCTCATGCGCCTGAAAAAGGCTGGCTCGATGGACCAGACCCTGACAAGCCATCTCACTAGGCTAGCTCACAGTGTCAGAGGTCGCAGACCCCCCAACCCCTATAAATGCTCTTGCCAAAGAAGGAAGGGGGGGGGGGAGGAAGCGTTAGTCCGCCCCACCATGAATGGAGAAAATGGGGAAACACCCCCGTACTCGGCCTCCCACAAATTCGTGATATTAATGCCAATCCGCCCTTAGATCCCTCTAAGCATCCAATCCTCCAGCCCAATCGATGGACATGCCTTCGATCTACAATCGACCATGCCTCTCCGATGAGTTATTCATCTTACAGGTGGATCGCCGACGAGTTATTCCTCTTACACATGGAACGGCCTGCCTTCCACTCCTCGACTTCCCTTGGACAACTTGCGCCAGGGAATAGACAGCGGACCGCTCCCTTCCAGCAATGGCTCAGTGACTACCTCCACCTTCGAGGAGGCGTCGCCGCCCAAATCACCCCACTGGGCACCCTGGTGCCGAGCAACGGGTCCCTCCGCCCTCCAACGGCCCGCCTTCCGTGGAGGCTACACCACCATGACTCCTCCTACTCCTCCTCTTCCAGGGTTTCCTATCGAGCCGAGGGAACTCCCAGTGTTGCCTACCATGCCTGAGGAACTCACAGAAGAGATCAAGCAACCCATCATCATCGAGGAGGCGAAAGAGGACGCAATGAGTAACGGTGGAGAGGAAAGGCCACGCCTAAAACCGGCGCTCACTGTCACGCCCCTCTTCCCATTATACTTGGGAGCGAGGACGTGAGCGGGCCCGCTTGGGCTGGAGCGGTGAACTCCAACCCAATAAGCGTCTGTGGGCAAATCGTAATCAGGTTCTTGCATTCAAACTCGGAACAAAAAGGAAATTTCATTATCATTATATCGATGCCCAGATTTACAGGTACACAAATAAGGCCAACTTGGCCATTAGATACAGAAACGCAAACAGAATTACACTAGAATATAAATACAACAAATATTATTCTTAAGCAGCGTTGCGAAGGCACGTTGTTCTCCAGCGGCAGATCTCAGCGTCTGGGCACCCTGGTCAAGCTGCTCAGTCTCAAGCCTTGCTCCTCTGCAAATCTGTCTAATCCCTGACGTATATTTCACAAGACAAGAAATATACGTCAGCGAGGGTCGCTCGGCAAGATTTAAAACATTAGTAGGAAAAGGACCCTCGGCAAGGTTTTCAAAATCATTAATATGGCAAAAGGAGTGACATAATAAGATTACAAATAAGTAAAGCATGTTAGCAAGGGAATCATATGGCATGGCAGATGAGATGTATAGAATGACAAGCATAGCAATTGTAGTGTGCAAGGTAATAAACATGGCAATGTGGTGTATACAGCAATAAGCATGGAAATGTGGTGTGTACAGCAATAAGTGTAACAGGTGTAGTACGTACAGCAATGAGTATGACAAATGTAGTGCATAAAGTAACAAGTGACGTACATGGCTTTTGTAATGCATAAAGTAAAGGTACGACATCAGCGATATACAAAGTAAACATGACATAAACTTAGTCGACAGTTCGCGATAGTAGCTGACGTAAACAAGAGTGCCAACCTGTACTTAATCTAGTGACAAGCCCAGTGTCTGAGGGGGAGGTGACCAGCATCACACCCAAGCCGACGGGAGCTACCCGTGACTCTATACTCACCGACCCGGCCAGGTGTCGGTCAAGTTCACCACTAGAGTGTAATCCAGCTTTCCAGCCTCTACTACACTAGACTACCCCAACCAAGTGTTCTGCTGGAACACGAGCCAGCCTAATCCATATTACAAGCATGCCCGAGTTTGTCAACTTGCATGACATCACGATTTCACGATTTCACCTCTTGGGCGCATGATTCATAATTTCACGATTTTTCTCAAGTTATGTCATTCCGTCATTATATTCCATCAACACATTCCATCAGGGTGCACGAGCATAGAAAGTTATCAGCAGGCATTATAGTAGAACACATTAATAGCGAGTCTTGGTTTAACAAACAATGTAACAGCACTTTAAAACACCTGGGAAGATTGCACACTTGAATGTCAGAATGTCTCAGATCAGAGCGACTAAGCACGACATGTAAAAAGTACACCTGCATATCGGGATATCTCAATTTAAAGCAATCGGAGAAAAGCAGCGGTAAGAATGTACACTTGCCTGATGTAACGCGATTTGGGTGTCCAGATAGTAGCAACGAGGAGTGTTATATCTGTGCCGTTAGGTTCATAACATCAAGTTAGAAGTCATTAACTCACTTTAAATTATTATTTGCCTAACTTGTTGAGACTGTTTTCTTGGAACTATTATTATAACATCTCATACCTTAAGCTAACCCTTAATGAAATTTTAGTATACAATGTATTTTACAGATCTTATATGTAACTTACTGACATACTACAGTATTGGTTAAGTTTATAACTAACAACATTATCATAGCTTACTGACATTAAATACTAATTATGCTAACTAATAACCTCATTAACCCATAATCATACTACTGTTATGAATGAGGGAGGCCTTTGGCCTCCCCTCCTTCATTACCCATTCATTAGGCCCCCATTACTTAGAGTAATGGGGACCCTTGGTCTCCTAGATGCTTTTGGCCTCCCCACTATGAGATATATAAATAGAGCACCATGGCTCTTAGCCATGGTGACTTATTCTTAGCAATGAAATTCTCTCTCTCTCTCTCTCTCTCTTGAGTTCATTATCATACAACACGTTATCAGCTCGTTTGCTCTAAAATTCTTTGAGCTTTTCATCCCGTCTCCCCTCAAAAATCCATCCCCTACGCGCGAAGGAATCTATTGTTGCGGCGTACCTTTGCGGCTCTCCGTTGCGGCGATCCATTTTGGCGTATTAGGAGCGTGGATTTCTCTTTCTACGGATTTTCTGTTTTTACGATCGTCCCTAGATTTTTTAATCTAGAGGTAATACTTTTTGATCCCGTTGAAAATTACAATATATTGATAAACATGATTTTACAAAGCTTATCTTAAAGTCTTGTATAAATCTGATTAATAACAAAAAATTTTTTTAAAAAAAGAAATTTGTGGCCGGGAAATCTGAAGATGCAAATGCCTAAGATGTTATCACTTGTCACCATTTTGAATGGCGTGGGGCCTAGCCAAATTCATCGAACCCCTCTAAATGGCATGCTAAATTCAAAGCTTTTGTCTTGTTGGACCTAAAATTCTAGCAATATGTGCCTGTTTGCATACAGTGCATTAACACTAGCAATTAAGCATGACCTTGCATAAGCATCTTACTTACTGTGTGCAAAATCAAGGCAACAACGTCAAATTTGAAAAAAAAAAATAATAATAATAATTGAAGAAGGAGATAAAACTGACAATGAAAAATGTAATGAGCTATATGCTATTATATTTAATAAATCATACTATCTGTATGTTTTATGGGCCTGCAATCCCATTCCGATTAATTATTATTTTGGTTTTCCAAATTGGGCCAGAAGCCCAGTTAATCCAATTGCAAATTTTATATGTCAATTAAAATTTTGCAACTGGGCCTGAAGCCCAAAGATTAATACTAAATTAATTTGGCTTATTGGGCTAGAAGCCAAGTTAATAAAATTGCTTATTAAAATGATTAATATTTTACTTATGGGCCTGCAGCTCCAATGAAAATATTAATTTATTTTAATTTTTGTTATGGGCCTGACGCCCAATTTGTCATATTGCTAAAATTATGTTAAACATCACTCTTGCATTATTAATTATTTATGGAATATTAAGATTTTTCAAAATATAATTATCTTAAAGATCCTGAGACCGCTCTGCCGTTAGTCAACTAACCTAACGGTGTATGACGTTTCCACGTGGTCTACGAGATAATCATATTTTCTAGTTTCCTTTACCATATGTTATGCTTGAGATATATGCGTGGTTGTTTATTTTTATGCCTGTAGCATATTTAGAACTGCATGGATGTTTAAATAAGTAAAAACGTGTTTTTCGGGATCGGCCATTGTATACCTATTTACTTTCCTTGCACTTTTATTTTCTTTTGAGAGAATTTGTAAGTGAGGAAATTTGTATTTTAAAGCCAAAGCTCGATGTAACAGCACATAGAATTGATGAAAACTCCTTCAATGGATCATGATGTCGGTCAATGTGCTTGGCTAAGTTTGCTGGACCAACCTAGCTTGACTGGGTAACAAGTGGTCCTGGCTTAGTCAATTCCCTGACCGCGTCCGCTGGACCACAAGGAGTCGATTCATGACTGCGTAAGCCAAATCTCGATGCAACAGCATATGAAGACGGAGATATAGGGACCCAGTTCAGTTTGGGTTTCCAAAGTTGTATTATTTTTTTTCTATTATGGACTTTAAACGAACTTTGGACTGTGTACTTTTTTGGGTATCTGGCCGATCCCCGCATTTTTACTTGTTTTTTTCTTTATGCATGAATTTTTGAATTTTAATTAATTCATGCTCATTTTAAAATACGTAGATAAATGGCAAAATTGGCAAGCGTTGATTTCGAGGTCCTCGATTCTGCAGGGACAAATTACCTGAGTTGGCGAGTGGACCTGAAGTTCCACTTGCGTTCAATGGCCCTCCTTGGGTCCATTTTGGCTCCTTCCTCGGCCCCAGCAGCGGCCGAAGCTTCTGCTACAGCTAGCAGCAGCTCCACAACCACTGTATTCGATGTAGATAAGGCGAAAGCCATACTCTACATTAGGAAGCATATAGATCGGACCTTAAAGGCCAAATACTTAACGGTTGAGGACCCGAAGGACCTGTGGACAGCACTGGAAGCACAGTATAAACATCAAATTGATGATATATTACCCCGTGCCAGTTATGAATGGGAAAACCTCAGACTTCAGGACTTAAGTCCGTCGCTGAGTATAATTCTGCACTTCATAACATCACCTCACGCCTGAAGTTGTGCGGTGAAGAAGTGACAGAACAGCGCATGTTGGAAAAAACATTTACCTCGTTTCACGAGAAAGATGCAATCCTCATGCAGCAGTATCGTGAACGCAACTTCATGAGATTCTCCGATCTGATCTCATGCCTACTTAGAGCAGAGCAGAATCGAGATTTACTGCTAGCAACTCATAACTTACGTCCAGCTGGCACTACCCCTATCCCTGAAGCCCACCACGTTTCTCCCCAGAAGTGGAAAAACAAGAGGAAGACTAAAAATACTAAAGGGAAAGCGGTAATGAAGCAACCAAGAGGTGCAGCTCCCCAGACAAACAAAAACAATAAAGGAAAAAGAAACTTCACTTGGAAGCGAAAGGACACCAAGCACGTGTCACTTCCAAAGAAGACCTGGGAGGAAAAATGCCATAGATGCGGCATGACTGGCCATTGGTCCAGAAACTGCCGCACTCCTCGCCACCTACAGGATCTATATCAGGCGAGCCAGAAGTCTCGACCTGAAACAAACTTGGCAGGTGTACAGCCGCCAACAGTCTTTACTGCTAAAGACTTCGAGAACGACGATCTGCTAGATTGAGCATCATCATTTATCTATGCATTTAGAATTCGATGTATCTTCATCTGTTATTTGCTTTAGTGCGGACTTTTATTTATGAATGTTGTCTACATTTTCCCTCAAATAAAATTTCTTTTTTTGGCTTATATAGATGATGTTTGAGTGCCTAGTGGACAGTGCCTCGACGCACACAATCCTTCGCGATCATTGCTATTTTAATAGCTTAAACAAATATGACGGTCCTGTTATCACAATTTCAGGACTGTCCCAAATAATCGAAGGAACTGGTGAAGCAATTATATTGCTCCCAAATAACACAAGACTTCAAATTAATAATGCATTATTCTCTCCTATATCAAACAGAAATCTCGTAAGTTTCAAGTATTTCCGTTTAAATGGATATCACTTAGAGACCAGGGATAAAAATAAGTTTGAATATCTAATTGTAACTCGTCAAAAAGATGACCGGAAGATCATCTGCGAGCGATTCAAGGGACTCCCGTCGGGTCTATACCAAACATACATTCAACCAGTAGAAGCCAATATGATTGAACACCAGACGTGCCAATCACTACCAGAATTCCAACTCTGGCACAATAGACTTGGTCACCCTGGAACAGCAATGATGCGCCGCATCATCACTGAATCCCGTGGACACAAATTGAAGAACCTGAAGATTCTTCAAAAGGGTGAATTTCCATGTCTCCTTTGTTTTAAGGGAAAACTAATAACGAGACCATCCCTCCTGAAAGTGGGATTAGAGTCTCCTGGCTTCCTTGAGAGAATTCATGGTGACATTTGCGGGCCTATTCACCCCGCAAGTGGCCCATTTCGGTACTTCATGGTACTGATTGATGCATCAACCAAATGGTCTTATGTGTGCCTCTTGTCCACCCGCAACCTAGCTTTTCCAAAGCTATTGGCACAAATAATAAGGTTGCGTGCTCATTTCCCCGATAACCATATCAAGAAACTACGTCTTGATAATGCGGGAGAATTTACTTCACAAGTCTTCGAAGACTATTGCCGGGCAACGGGTATTGAAGTTGAACATCCGGTAGCACATGTTCACACCCAAAACGGATTAGCTGAGGCTCTTATAAAGATACTCCAATGGATTGCACGTCCATTGCTTATGCAATCCCAGTTGCCTGTGGATGCTTGGGGGCATGCTATTTTACATGCCGCATCACTTATTAGGATAAGACCCTCTGGAGGTCACACTTTATCCCCGATGCAACTAGCATACGGCGCACCTCCGGATATCTCTCATTTGAGAGTGTTTGGTTGTGCGGTATATGTCCCAATAGCACCACCGCAGAGGACCAAAATGGGTCCTCAGCGTCGTCTAGGTATATATATTGGGTTTGATTCGCCCTCTATTATCAGATACCTTGAACCCCTGACGGGTGACGCATTCAAGGCACGTTTTGCAGACTGTGAATTTAATGAGAAATTTTTTCCAAAACTGGGCACACAGTCTAAGAAGCCAGAAGCTTCTGAGACCATTAGTTGGGACCAGAAGTCTTTGTCCCTATATGATCCGCGTACTAATCTGTGTGAAGATGAGATCCTGAAGATCCTTCACATCCAGAATACAGTACATCTTTTACCGGATAAATTCACGGACAACCAGAAGATTGTCCGTTCACACGTCCCTGCTGCCAATACGCCAGCTAGGATTGACATCCGCATAGATGGATGCAGCCCACCGGCAGCAGAATTGGTTGTACCTCAAATGAAAAGAGGACGCCCACCAGGTTCAAAAGATAAAGTTCCTCGAAAGAGGAAGACTCCTGGCGATACTAAGATTATCCCTCCACAGGATGCTGAGCTCAGACCAGCTACTTCTCCCCTCCTGATTTCCCCAGCAGAGGAAACAATAGGAGAAACATCATTAAATTTTGTACGTACTGGAGAAGTACTGGACAGAAATAGCATAGTCGTCGACGACGATTTTGCGTTCGATATTGCCGTTCACGTCACTGAATATGACGATGACGTCGAACCACGATCTCTAGCGGAATGTAAACGCAGAGATGATTGGCCAAAGTGGGACGAGGCAATAAGAGTAGAGCTGGACTCACTCTTGAAACGCAAAGTATTTGGACCAGTAGTCCAAACACCAGTAGGTGTAAAACCTGTGGGATATAAGTGGGTTTTCATAAGAAAAAGAGATGAAAATAATGTGATCGTTCGCTATAAGGCACGCCTTGTAGCCCAGGGATTTTCCCAAAGACCGGGGATTGATTACGAAGATACGTATTCCCCGATCATGGATTCGATCACCTTCCGATTTTTAATCAGCCTAACTTCTCTGGAAAGCCTAGAAATGCAGCTCATGGACGTTGTGACTGCATATCTATATGGCGATATAGATAAAAATATCTATATGAGACTTCCTGATGGGTTTAATCTACCCCCAGAGATGAAAGAGATACATCGGGACGTATTCTCTGTAAGGCTACATAGATCATTATATGGTCTAAAACAATCGGGCAAGATGTGGTATAACAGACTAAGTGATTTTCTTGCACAGCAAGGATTCACGAATAACGAAGTCTGCCCGTGTATCTTTATCAAAAGAACGGGAACAGGATTTGTCATCATAGCTGTATATGTAGATGACTTAAATCTCATAGGATCTCCTGCAGAGATCAAAGAGATATCTGAAAGCCTTAAACATACTTTTGAAATGAAAGACCTAGGCAAAACAAAGTATTGTCTTGGCTTACAGATAGAACACCTAAGAGGTGGAATCCTATTACACCAATCTAATTATACAAAGAAACTTCTACGCAAGTTTCATATGGATAAATGTCATCCTTTAGGTACTCCTATGGTCGTAAGATCACTAGATGTACATAAGGACCCCTTCCGGCCACTGGAAGAGGGGGAGGAGATACTGGGTCTTGAAGTACCCTACCTCAGTGCCATTGGAGCACTTCTATATCTGGCTAACTGTACGCGTCCCGATATAGCGTTTACAGTTAATCTACTAGCCAGACATAATGCTGCGCCCACAAAGCGCCACTGGAACAGAGTAAAGCATCTTCTGCGATACCTTCAGGGTTCCATTGATCTTGGACTTTACTACCAGAGAGGTGCCTCCCCCAAATTGTTTGGTTATGCTGATGCAGGTTATCTCTCTGATCCGCACACGGTAAAATCTCAAACATGTTTTGTATTTACCTACGGAGGTACTGCTATCTCTTGGAGATCGGTAAAACAAACCACTACTGCTACATCTTCCAACCATGCAGAGCTCATCGCGATCCATGAGGTGAGCAGAGAATGTTTTTGGCTACGCTCCGTCGTCCAACACATCCTCCAATCCACTGGCCTGAAGACCAGTGATCTGGAGCCTACTGCCCTATTCGAAGACAACGCCGCATGCATTGCTCAGCTTCAGAAGGGCTACATCAAAGGCGACAGGACAAAACACATTTCTCCCAAGTTTTGCTGGACGCACGAGCAGAAGAACGACAAGCAGATTGAAGTTCGACAGATCCAGTCATGCAACAACTTAGCTGATCTTTTTACTAAGGCATTGCCTAAATGTACTTTTGTAAAGCTTGTAAAGAACATTGGTATGCGACAGTTGAAAGACCTGCAAGCCTGAAGCTTGTACGGATCAGGGGGAGTAACATGTGAGTTGCACTCTTTTTCCTTAAGCTGTTGGATTTTCCCACTGGGTTTTCCACAGCTAAGGTTTTAACGAGGCAAACACACTTACTCTGGATCCAGAAGTATCCACCCCTTGCCTCAGTAACTGAGACCGAAGTGATGAATGTGTAAGGGGGAGTGTTATGAATGAGGGAGGCCTTTGGCCTCCCCTCCTTCATTACCCATTCATTAGGCCCCCATTACTTAGAGTAATGAGGACCCTTGGTCTCCTAGAGGCTTTTGGCCTCCCCACTATGAGATATATAAATAGAGCACCATGGCTCTTAGCCATGGTGACTTATTCTTAGCAATGAAATTCTCTCTCTCTCTCTCTTGAGTTCATTATCATACAACAACTACCCATATTTATAATTATAACATTATGAAACAAGGTGATATGACGCGTTAACCAATTGTGCTCACCTCCATATATATAAAAATTACATGTATACATATAGATAGGTTTATGTGCACAAAAGTACTTGCTACTGTTCTCCCACATGAGTATTACTTAACTAATATTAAAGCAAACGTATAATAATAATAAAACTTGTTGCATATCACCTACTGTTCTTTGAGTTTCTTATGCATGCATACAGGTGCTCAGCGGTGACGGCCCAGATGTCGGAGGCGACGCGCACTGCGGCGGTGGAGAGGCGCAGGCGAACGGTGTAGACAGCTGAAGTCAGAGATCACGGTCGTGCTGCTCGATGGAAGGTGAGCGATGTGGGTGTTGCAGTGACGGGAGTCGAGGCGGCGAGGAGGTGAACTCGAACGGACGACAAAAATGGTGGCGTGGCGGTGCTACTGGACGCGGAAACGGCGAAGAGAGCACAGGGGGAGGAGCGACAGATCTCGATGGCGGGTCCGTGCGGGTCTGTGTAAGCGCCGGAGGTTGCACTCGTGGTTGACAGGGAGAGGGGAGAACCGCGGGCTGAAGAGGTGGCTGAGCTTGTGGCGAGGCTCGGCGTCGCGTGAGGGAGGAAACGACGAGGGGAAACGGGGGGTCTCCACGACGACGACGGCGGGAAGCGGACGGCTCGGCGTGCGGCGGTGGCAAAGAGCCCACGGGGACGGGCTGTGGGTCGGAGGAGAAGGGAGGCGCCTTGAGTAGGGCGGTGTTGGTTTTGGCGTGGAGATGAGAATGGGGGCGACGGTGCGGTTGTGTGTGAGCGGGGTGAAGGGATCCGCAAGAGGGAGGAGAAGAAGAAGAAATGTGGGCGGCTGTCCTCTGTTGCGTGGGTGAAGGAGAAGAAGAAGGGTAGGGGCTATAGGCCTAGGGTTATTTGTTTAGGCTAGGGCTAGGTTTTTGTAGGGGAGGTAACAGGCTACGGTTTTAAAATTTTATAAAAGCTGTGCATGTGTTTTAGAGAGAGAGGGGTAGGGCTTAAGGGTGATGCGGCCTAGGTCAGTGCGTGGGTTCTTGAGGTTAGAAAATTTAGAATGGGTTTAATGTTATGGCTAATAAGGAAATATTTGAAAAGTAATTTAGGATTTGAAATATTATTAATAGTTTTGTAATTAATAGATTTAAATCGAGGGAATTAAGGGCCAATCAACACGTTTTTAATGTGTTTTATTAGGAAATTCTCCATTTGAATTTCAAAAACGTTTAGAAGATTTGAAACTAGAATTTTGAATTTTGAAAGTTTAAATTAATAATACAAGGATATTTGAAAATAATTATTAAAAGATTTGTTTTTAAAAGAAATAGTTTTAATAAAAGATTTGTTTTAAGTGGGATTGATTAGGGAAATTAAGAGCTAATATAATAAGGAAAGTTTGAATATTAGAAATAATAAAGGGGGTTTAAAATAGAAGGAGTTTAAATAAAAAGATTTGTTTTAATAAATAACAATTAGTGAAGAATTATTAGTAAGAGTTTAAAAGGAAAGTTTTTGAATGACAATATTAATTAGAAGGATTAATAGTGAGAGATAAAATGGAAGGTTTTTGAAATTTAAAAGGATTTGTTTTAAATTTTAATTATTAGGCAAAAGTCAAAAAGGGAAATTGTTTTTTTAAATTTTGTTTTAAATACAATTCATTAGGGAAAATAAATTAGTAAGAGATAATAGGAAGGTTTGAATAGCCATTATATTTAGGGAAAATTAAAGACAATGTATTTTAGGAAAGCTTGAAAGATAGTAATAATTAGAGGAATAATGGGTTTGAATGAGTACATTACTTCCAAAATAGTTATTATTTAATTAGGACTATAAAAGAAAGTTTTTAAATAAATTCGAATTTAAATTTCAAAAACATTTTAACTTTTAAAACATTTAAATCTGAAATCATTAATAACTTAACTAACAAGTATATTAATAGTACCCATACATCAAAGTATATTAATGAAAGACTTAAATTAATGGGTTTTAAAAATTAGGAAGGTTTAGAAAATTAAAATTAAAAGAGAGGGTTTAATGGGAGAATACTTGTAAATTATCTACGATTTAATAAGGAGTCAAAAGGAGGAACCATTTGAATTCGGATTTGAGAATATTTGAACTTCTTAAAACATTTGGATTTGAATTTTGAATAACTATTTTTATGAAATCAAATAATAACATTTTTACATATAAATATAGCTACTTAAAATAAAATATGTATTAAGTATTTGAAGTTAATTAAAATACGTTCGAAATTCAAATACGTACAAGATATGAAAAATCACGAAACAGAATATACGAATCAAAAAATATGTACCATTAAATACCGGCCGTTACACTCACTCAGATGCAGTTTACAGCAAGGTAGAATGGCACGCTAGCTCGACCACGGATCACGTCACACTTATTCAATCGTTGTCGTCGTGTTGAAGAAACGAAGAAAATGTCCTTCCGAGCAAGTTGCCAGATTCCATCGATGTGAGAGCTAACTTGTCTATGATCCCCATCGAACTCCAGGGAGAGCTTACGGTGCTCCGCCACCCAAACCTGAGAGGGGCACGGGCAGAGCTATGAGCTCGCCCCCCCCACAAGTGCGACTTGATATATCTTACTGTCACTTTAGGTTTACTTAAATTACTTTAGTTTTACTTAAATTACGCAAAGAATACCGAGGCACCGGATAGCAAACACTTCCGTCTATTCAACTTTTGTCAAAATTATACAAGTCACAGCGGGGGCCGACCTCACAAAACAATATCTCCCTCAGATCGACCCCTAAGCTCGTCCGAAACAAATAAAAAAAGGGGGGAACAAGACTACTCTGGCTGGTCGCCTCCACTCGGGGCACCATTCATTGCGTCGTTCGTCAAGGAGTCGCCCTCAATGTCGACGAACTTGCTCTCATCGTCGCCCGCTTCCCCCTCCTCGTCGGAGGCTGCCAACTTGTCAAAATCCACCACAATCGAGGGGTTGAGACTCCCCGCCATTTCCTTGACCCGGCGAAGGCAGGCCTCCCAACCCTCAGCCCGGTCGTCCTCCAGGCCTTCGCCTCGGCCTTTCTACAGGCCCTCGTGCATCATCTCCGCGAGGGCGAGGACGACGGTTGAATCTTGATAGCCCCGAAATTCTTCGGGTTTCAAGGCCAGCTCGTCCTCTCCCCCCTTCACCTTCGCCGCCAGGTCGGTCGCCAGCGCTCTCTATCGCTACAGTGTGCCTTCTGTGGGATCCTGCCAAAACAGAGTTAGGATCGATAAATAAAGTTGAGACTTACGCTTGCGTATGCGGCACGGTAGTCTCGGAACTTTGCCTTCGGATTCGCCACGACGGATCGAGTCTTCTCACGAACGGAGTAAGGCTACTAAATCCACAATCTAAATCTCTACTTTAGATTAAGAACTTGGATAATGAGAGAGGAAGGATTTCGGCAGAGCTTCGCTAGAATGAAATGCATGCAAGAAATGCCATGCAAAAGTGTAAGAAATGGCTTACCCTTGGGTCTTATTTATAGCCCCCAAGGTAGTTATTGTAGGGTAAATTGTTCCTTTGGAACAATTTAACTAAGGTGTACCATGATACATGGCACATTATAGGCTTAAGTTGTAACATATGCATGGTACAACATAAGCTTAAGATATTCCCCCTTTATTAGCCATACGTCGCATGCACTTATGCATATATAATGCGACTTTCCCACTCATCCAGAGATCCTCTCCGCAAGGGAACAGATTCCCTTTGCACACGACTTCGTGTACGCGACGTTCGAGGTCTGTATTCCCTCGTACATCCCCCACAAGGGTGTACAAACGTCTTCCATATCCAACATCTCCCACTCACACTTGAGGGGATTGTAAGAGAACGTCTTTCTCTTAGTTCTTTCATCTATCATACCGAGAAATAGACCGTGCGACCGTCATGCGCGTAGAGTCTGTTGTTGTGCACTTGTTAGAGATACACAACGACCTCGAAGGTGCAAAGTTGAGTAGTTCAACGCATGCTTTACCCTAGATTATTTCTTCACATTTCTTATACTTTATATTCAACAATTGAATCCCATCTGAATTACAATTGGCTGGCCAGCTTTGAATCATTAAAGTCCAAATGCGAATATGAAATCAATCTTCCTCTTCTTGCGAACCTTCTGATCTTGACTTGATTCGCTTTTCTAACGTGTCCCGCCGAGCCGAATTATCATAGCCCATTAGCAACACGCTAAGATAGCGATCATCTCATCAAATCTAAAGGAACCAATTGGAGTCCTTAAGGGTAAGAGTTAAGACCCGTATGGCCTTTGAGTCTCACATAATAGCAAACACTATTGCTACTAACTCAGTGGTCGAAATGCATACGTGGTATGAACATGTATTACAACATCACTCCTTTCCCAGGGAGAGTATGTCTTAATGATGTTGTACAGATGAAAGATCAGACACCACAGTGCCTATCTTTTGAGTCCCCTTACTACTCATGAAATATTCCCGGACTCTCATCCTACATAAGACAGATAGGATTTAAAAAATCCTATGAGATCTCTTTCAAATATCCTTGTGATATAGATCTCAGATCTTTTGTAAGCATCCATATGATGCAGATCTTTCATTCGACTATCTTGTTTAAGTCACGACTCTAAATCATTTAATGATTTTGACTTTAAACTAGTCTCATCTCTATCTTATCCATCTGATAAGATAAGGTGGTTGCTCATGTGAGAGAGCCAACCTTAATCTGTCCGACATACACACAATAAAATAGCTGAGACTTAAACACAAATGTACATAAAATCATTTGTAAGAAACTTGTATGCAAATTAAACTTTGATCTTCTATAGACATGGGAAATATTATATGATACAGCTCAGCACCTACGCATTCCCATAGATGATAAGTGTTTGAAAAAACACATCTCTGGGGATCGACTTAGTACGGGGATCCGCTATCATCTTATGCGTGGATATGTATCCTATGTCTACTTCCTTCCGTTTGTCATAGTTCTTTGCAAACTTGAATCGAATATCAATGTGTTTGGTCTTATAATGAAATTTTAGGATCTTTGACATAGGCAATCGAAGCTTGACTATCACTGTATATAGGAACAGTGCTTGAGTCAGTGGCATCCGTCAGCCTGTCTAAGAATTTCCTAAGCCAAACAGCTTCTTGGACCGCCATGCCGAATGCTACAAATAGCATAATGCATAGTCCGCAGTCCCTTTGAGGTACCTTAATATCCTCTTCACCGCTTTCCAGTGTGCCTGTCCTGGGTTGGATTGGTAACGGCTTACCATACCAACAGCATAGCAAATGTCCGGTCTGGTACACATCATGACGTACATCAGACTCCTGACAGCACTGGAGTATGGAACCTTTTCCATAGCTTTCTTTTGGATCTTTGGGACACATTTCCAAACATAGACCCTCGCCTTTGGAGGTAAAACGCACGACAGGAGAGAAAAATCTCTTCGTAGTTTATTCCTTCCTGTTGCGTGAAACCTTTCGCAACAAGGCGAGCTTTATATTTCTCGATGGAGCCATCAGCCTTATGCTTGATTTTGAGAACCCACTTGTTCCCAATGGCTCTACGTCCCTTAGGTAAATCAACCAAGTCCCAGACTTGGTTTGTTTTCATGGATTGAAGTTCTTCTTCCATCGCTGCTATCCATTTATCTTTAGCAGGGCATGTGACAGCCTGTTTGAAATTTGCAGGTTCGTCATCATCTTGTAGTAATGTCATGAATGTTTGAGGAAATTCATCCTCAAATCTCAGAGGTGTTAGCCTCGTTCGATTACTACGTCTTGCTTGAGTTTGATCACTCACTCCCACTTGGAATGATATCACTCCCACTTGGAATAATATCACTCCCACTCGGAATAGGATTGGTATCGTTCGTATCATTCATAGGTGAAGTTTGGAACGTATTTTCTTTTTCACCAAGAATTCTCCCACTCGAACGTTCCGATCCTTCTTGATCCCAAGTCTCAAACAAGGATAAGTCTTGACTTATCTCACCCTGTCTTGGAAACTCGTTTTCCAAGAAGACAACATCCCTCGATTCGAATTCTATAAGACCCCCATTGTCCTCTTGACCGACGAAAACATATCCTTTGGAGTTTTCAGCGTATCGGATGAAGATACACTTCCTCCCACGTGGCCCAAGTTTGCCATATTTGTGAGAGGATAAATGTGCATAAGAGGCACAACCCCAAGGTTTTAGAATGCTTAAGTCTGGAGTTCTATTGTTCCACAACTCATAATGAGTAGAACTTACCGACTTCGAGGGTACACGGTTTAAGATGAATGCTGCCGTCAATAATGCATCACCCCCAAAGGTGATAGGCAAATTTGCCTGAGACATCATTGATCGGATCATTTCCATCAATGTCCTATTTCTTCTTTCCGCAACACCGTTTTGTTGCGGAGTATAAGGCATAGTTATTTGATGAACTATGCCTTTTTCATCACAGAGTTCCTTAAAACTCGTTGATTGATATTCTCTACCCCGATCGGTTCGTAAGACATTTATCTTGCGATTTAGTTGATTTTTCACTAAACTCATATAGTTTTTGAAGCAAGTTAAAGCTTCATGTTTGTGGGAAATCAAATAAATGTGACCGAAACGGGTGAAGTCATCAATGAAATAGGACTTCCCGTGTCTTGTCTTAACATTCATTGGACCGCAAATGTCCGAATGGATAAGCTGTAATGGAACTTCGGCCCTTGTGCCAGTTCCAAATGGCTTGCGACAAGTTTTCCCTACAAGACAATGTTCGCAAGTTGACATTTCAACTTTTGAAACATTAGATAGCAAGCCACTTTTGGCAAGTCTATCCATTCTAGTTGGTCCAATGTGACCAAGTCTTGCATGCCAACAAATGATCTCAGATTCAGAGTTAGAAGCATTTGTCAAATGGAAACTTTCATTAATAGAAGAAGAATCATCACACATAGTGTTTAATACAATCAATCCATTACAAACATTACCCGGCCCAACTAAAGAACTATTACAAACAAGGTCAACATTTTGTTTATAGAACCTCCATTCATAACTTAAAGACTTTAACATGACCACGGATACGATATTCCTTCGAATATCTGGAGCAAAGAGGAAGTCGTGCAATAATAGAGTCCGGCCGTTGTTGAGAACAAGCTTGCATGTTCCGACGCCCTTGACTTCAACACGAGTGTTGTTGCCGACGTATATCCACTTTGTTCCTTGAGTTATCCTTTGATAGTCTACGAAGAACCTTCTGTCCTTCTCTACATGGTCTGTGGCCCCTGAATCAATCAACAAAAATAGTTAGATTCAGCAAGAAACATGGAACTAGAAACACATATGTAACTAGCCCTACAAGTTACCTTATCACTTCCATCCGTACACGTACGGGCGAAGTGACCGTACTTGTTGCACTTAAAGCACTTGATCTTCTTCAAGTTTTTCTTCTTTGAGTGCACATTCTTTTGCCACTTTGTCTTCTTTGAGGTTTCCGGTTCTTGCTTTCGTTCATTCACAAACCTTAAGCGTTTATTATTCCGCTTATTTCCTCCATGTGAGGAACTAGCAGCCATGTGCACTTCTGCACTAGGTTTTGCGGCTTGAATCCGCTCTTCCTCGAGTTCGAGGTGTTTAGATACATCGCTTAAAGTTTTAATGCACTCATTATGAGTGAGGTGCATTTTCATGTTATCCCAGCTATCTGGGAGTGAACGAATGACTGCTTGGATCTGCTGTTCGTCAGACAGCGTAAGACCCGCATCCTTCAATTCAGCTATGAGATTCGCCATGTGGCGGAGATGCTTTTTCATAGAATGATCTCGCCGCATCTTGTACGAATCAAATTGAATATTTAAGGAGCGGAGTTTGGTAACCGAAGTTCCACCAAACTTTATTTCTAGCTCAGACCATATGTCTTTGGCTAGGTCGAATTCCCAAAATAGACGCATTATGTCATTGTCCATTGCGGACAGTAACGTAATACGTGCTATTTTGTTCTTTCGAGTCCAAGTCTCATAAGCTTCCCGGTCCCTCTTGTGTTGGGCCGTATTGCCCAACTCAGGTTCTTCCATTATGTTTTGGAGTGTTTCAAGCACATCTTGCTCCTCCAAAACATATTGGATTTTTATTGACCAAAGTTTATAATTGTCGCCGTTGAGCTTTTCACCTTTGTTAAGCTCTGCGACAATGTTCTTAGAAGCGGTAGACATATTCGAATCAAAAAAACTGCAAAGAAAATGAAAAACACGATCAAAATTCTATGCATAAAGTTTCGATTCTTTAAACACTTGATAAGTTCCTTGGATGCGCTGAAATGTTACTCTAGAATCGAGAAGTTCACTACGTTCCCAACTACCATCTAGAAGTAACTTTCAAAGTATCCCTCTTACTTATCTCAAGTAAAAAGAAATCAGAAATGATACCCGTATGGTACCAGCAGCGGAAAAATACTTTTGAAAAACATATCTTTCAAAATAGAATAGGTGAGAGTTTGCGCAAAGAATTCTAGCGCAACAATTGCCAAGCCACGAGACCTGTTCTACACACCCATGGGTTAGATAACCATGGCCGGATCTGGTAGGACTTGGAATTCTAAATTGCGCTATCCCGATTAAGGACGGGACATAACCTATTTGAAAATACCTTTTTCAAAAAAAAATTGAAAACACATTGGCTAATCTCCGTAGAGTAGAGCACAACGTTATAAGTTCATTGGCTAATCTCCGTAGAGTAGAGCACAATGACATGGCTAATCTCGCATGAAGTAGAGCATTACAGCTAATCTTCAAGGAGTAGAGCACTACGGCTAATCTCGCATGAAGTAGAGCACTATGGCTAATCTTCAAGGAGTAGATCACTATGGACACCCCGTATGGGCTAGTCGGCATGTTCAAATTCGACCAAGGCCTTCTGCCGGATTGGTCGACCAAAACAACAAAATTGGTCGACCAATAATTTGGTCTTTAACTTCTCTCGGCCAGGGCCTCTGCCCTGGCCGAGGCCAGGGCGCCGGCCCTGGCCACTGCCAGGGCCGGCCAGGTCGGCATGCCGTGGCCGAGGCCGGCCATTGCCGGCCTGGCCGTGGCCGGCCACTGCCGGCCTGGCCATGGCCGGCCATGGCTTGGCCATGGCCGGTCATGGCCAAGGCCATTTGGCATTGGCCGGCCATGGCCCCTTTGGCCATGGCCGGCCACCCCCTTTGAATGGGGTTGCCGCACACACTCCTCCCCCTTGATGGGGTGGTCGCCGGTGGTTATTGGCCTTAGCCAACCCCCTCCGTTTGGGGAGGGGGGTGCATGGCCTTCATAGCCCATTTGGCCATGGTGCACATGCACCAAATTTCATCTTTCCCGATGGAAATAACTACCACCTTCTTCCTCGATGAAGCACCCGTTCGTCGATGAAGCACCCGTTCGTCGAGAAATTAGTTATTTCCTAATGGTCGTGTGCCAAAAATGAATAACATACTACATGAACGGTCGGTTCTTCCCGTCACGGAGAGTTCCTACCATATCCGTAATGATAGGAGACCCTAACGTGAAAAGAACAACCGCTGCGTTCTCTCCGTCACGAAGCGTTCCTACCATATCCGTAATGGTAGGAGACCCATTCGTGAAAAAGACAACGACTCGTTCATAGTTTCGACGGGGCGGCGGTTTGACCGGGGCGAACCCATATGGCTCTGATACCAATGTGGGATCCTGCCAAAACAGAGTTAGGATCGATAAATAAAGTTGAGACTTACGCTTGCGTATGCGGCACGGTAGTCTCGGAACTTTGCCTTCGGATTCGCCACGATGGATCGAGTCTTCTCACGAACGGAGTAAGGCTACTAAATCAACAATCTAAATCTCTACTTTAGATTAAGAACTTGGATAATGAGAGAGGAAGGATTTCGGCAGAGCTTCGCTAGAATGAAATGCATGCAAGAAATGCCATGCAAAAGTGTAAGAAATGGCTTACCCTTGGGTCTTATTTATAGCCCCCAAGGTAGTTATTTTAGGGTAAATTGTTCCTTTGGAACAATTTAACTAAGGTGTACCATGATACATGGCACATTATAAGCTTAAGTTGTACCATATGCATGGTACAACATAAGCTTAAGATATTCCACCTTTATTAGCCATACGTCGCATGCACTTATGCATATATAATGCGACTTTCCCACTCATCCAGAGATCCTCTCCGCAAGGGAACAGATTCCCTTTGCACACGACTTCGTGTACGCGACGTTCGAGGTCCGTATTCCCTCGTACATCCCCCACAAGGGTGTACAAACGTCTTCCATATCCAACACCTTCCAGCTCCGATACATGAGCCGTCGCATCTGCAGCCTTCGTCTCATGGTCTGTTAGGAGTGCCTCCAGCTGTTGGACCTCCGACCTCAGCTTGCCGCATTGGCCCCTCTCTTGCACCAGCTGCTTGTCGGCTTCCTTCCGGAGCCTATTAAGCTCGGTTGCCTTCTTGGCGATGGCGGCCTCGGCCTTGTTCAGAGTGGGTGTATGGCGCCTATCAGCGACCATCATAGCTGTGGCTTACATGTCAAAATGAAATGGGTTAGCCTATTCCTTGGAAAAATGCATCTAATACACCTGATCCACTTCGGACCACCAACCTGCATGGTGTGCCACACCATAGAAGCGCACAGCCACTCTTAACTGACAGCAGCCAAGCTCTCCTTATCACGGGGCAGCTGGCAGCTCTCTGCCAACCTCGCTGCTATCCCGACCTCGTTGAATATCGACTCGGTGGCCCCGACTTGATAAGGCATCGCATGGAGGGCCTTCCGAGGGAGACCCTCGATCTTGGCCCTCTTGGACTTGAAGGCGGCGAGCGAGGCTTCACAGCTGGGGTGGCCAGGCTTCTCCAGGGCAAACGGTGGGTAGCCATAAGGCCAGCGGTCCCCACCTGACGACCGAATAACTGGGCCTGACCCACTGTAGCCCTCGAGGGGAGCCGGGGTTCGGGTCCAATCTGCAGCAACGGCAAACTTCGGGCTCGGCCGACGGGTTTCAGGGCCCCTTTCCCTAGGTTCAGTCCGCCCTTCGCCCCACCTTTAAGATTGATAACGGTGGTGGCAGCATCACGGGCGGTCCTCTCATTGGATCGAGGGGTATCCCTCTCCGTCCGAGGATCAGGAGCGGACGACTTCACGGCCAGCTTCTTCCTCTTCGATCTGCCGGACGCCTTCCCCTTCCTTGTCATCTCATCCCCTTGGGTCGTCTCCTCACGCAACCTCTTCTTGTCGGCCTTCTTTGTCTACTGGGCCGCTTGCTCCACGGCCCGTCGCTTCAACTCATCGAGTGGTATGCTCATTGTTCACCCTGTAGAAAGAGGAAAGCTTAAAGTGAGCGCGTTAGATGCATCAACCACGAAGCCCACGTTACCTTCGGGCTAAATATGTCGAACTATCATATACTTATCGACAAGCATGTTATACTCCCGGCCCTCCTCAGGGATCGCCATCAGAATTCGGGCCCGCTCCTCCTCGTCCTCACTCAGATAGATCCCCTTCCTCGCCTCGGGGTTCAGAGCGCCCCAGTTCGACCTCAACACCAAGTCGGAGGGCGTCCAGACGAACACGAACTGCTCCCTCCACCCTTTAATCTTGCCAGGCAAGCCCCAGATAAGGGGTGAGACTCTTTTTCGCTGACAAGTAATAGTATGACCTCAGCTTCTTTAGCACGAAGAAGTAACGGAAGAGGGACATGGACATGCAGATGTTGCTCGCATATGGAACAAGGAAGCCAACAATCACGCTGATGGAGTTTGGCATCAATTGGAACAACGGCAGCTCCAAGAAGTTCAGAATCTCGAGCACTAGAGGATGAAGGGGGAAGCGCAGCCCCTGTTGGAAGCAGGCTATGTATACACCGACATCATAATCCCTTACAAAGAATACCCTCTCCGACGCAGTTGGCAGACGAACTGAGTAGGGCGGCCTAATATAGCATGCGCGGATGTCAGATGTGACAGATGTCTTCACAACCGACACCACACTCAAGATTTTGTCGGGGACCTCTCCAGCCTCGACAACTGTAACAACGGCCAGGGTGGCGGGCTTCGACGGCAGCGCTACAGGCCCCTTCCCCTTCCTCGGATCCCTCTGAACCTCCGGGGTGAGCTCACTGACTACTCAAACCCCATAGTCTGACTCTGACTCTCCGATGACCTCTCCTCTGTGCTTTGCGCCAAATCCGCGGGGGAGCTTTAAACCGTCGCCCGGCTCCGAACCCACTCCCCACCTCCCCTGACGCCGACGAATGGGTAGAAGACGTCGACGAAACCATATCGAGAAAGAAAAGATTCAATACTTGTATGATTGAGGCAGCTAGGATGACGGTGCTGCGACGGTGGCTCGATCTCCGACGGTGACTTCAATGGCAACGGCACAAGCTCCGGTGATCGCAAATATTTGTGGGATTTTGAAAGTAAGAAACTCTCACTTGTCTCCACCCAGACCTATTTATAAAACACTCCAGACGATCGCGACCACAGACCTCCAGCCACGCGTCGACAATCCACGCCTACTGATGCTTTGGCTGACGGCCCCTTCTGATGCTTCGATTGACGGCCGCAGTCATATCTGCCACGAGTCACCCTCGGAACGGCCATGACGCTTCGATTTCCTCCTGCCTCTGATTCAAAATGACTGCCTCGATTTGCAAAGCGGGGTTTTCAAAAAAATACTCCCGCCTTTTTACTCTCTCAGGCCAAGGACCGACCCCACTACCATCAACGTAGACCGAGCTACAAGGCAAACGACAGGTCGGGCCGAACTACTACACGGTGGCTCACTTCTTCCCGAAGCTCGCTAGTCACCCAAATCCACCATCCTATCTACTTCCCTAGTTGCCCGAAGCTCGCCCTCAGGCCCAAATCGGACTATCGTTATCTCAACATTCTACTCCCCACAGCTCAGCGCTTGCTGGCAGAAGAATGTTGGGGGCATTCATACCCTTTCAAGAACACCATCCGTGCAACCAATAAGGAGAACTAGAAGTAAGGAAAACAAAAGATGAACAAACGACGCTTCATTTATTTAACCTTTTTACAACACAAAGCCCGTCAAGAATACAATGCGACATCAGGCTCGGCCAACAGCCGGCCATACAAAATTCGTCCTACACTAAAAGCTCCTTGACTTGGCCGCCTCACCCTCGGTCGCTACCCCCCGGAGCCAGCATCTCTGCCAGGGCGATCATCGCACCTCCAACCATCGGCTGATCCCCCGACTCTTCTCCTTCCTCCGCTAAGGGCATGTCGAGCTTGGGAAAGTCAGCCACAAGCCAGGGATACAAGTTTGCCAGCTGGGCCTTCATCTTCCCCATCCCCTCCTCGACGCTCACTGCCCTCGTCTCTTTCAACAACGGGATGAGCACCTAATCCTGATAGCGACGGACGGCAGCCTCCTCCACGCCCTGGTCGACCCGCCAATTCTCTTCTACCTGCTTCTTTAGGATAGCCTTCTCTTTCTTCTCCGCCTCGATCGTCTGCCTCAGCTCGGCTATCCTCTCGTGCTGGAGATCGATAACCCGCTTCTTACTGGCCGCATCCTCGGAGCACTGATTCGGGTTGAATATTGCATATTTAGCACCCTATTTTGCCCTATTTTGTGCTTATATGATGCTTAATTGGTCTCTAATACGGTCATATTTTGTATATCGTCTTTTACTAGAGAAATCACTTGATTTGAGCATAAAACAGTAATAAACTGAGTATTTCTGCACTTTTTATATTTTTCATAATAGATCTCGATCTCACGATTCTAACGAATATTTATTTGTATTTTTCTGAGATCTATGCTAATTACTGTGAATTTTTGAATGCAGAATACAGTTTAAATGGGGAAATACGCTTAAATACGAGAAATACGGCCGCCCGCCAATCAGCGCTTACCACATGGCCGATATCAGTTGCTTCCTGCCGTGTACAATGGCTGCAATTAAATCATACACGTACTCGTACGGAAGCGGATGCATCATTTTCCATGCCATTGGATAAGGATCCAACGGTCTTCAGCAAACCCGACGTATCAAACAAAGCGGGCTACGTGGATTAATCGGATCCGCACATATTCGATCAGACGGTCGCTGATCAACTCGTAGTCGTTCGAAATGCGGGAGGCGTGGCTTCATCTCAGCCGCTGCGCCTTGATCCAACAGTCCACAGAAGAGAAATCAGCGGGCTCCTGAGCATGCGATGTGACCGAATCTGCACCGATCGATCACGATCCAACGGCCAAAAGCATCCCCACATTTTGAAATGAGAAACGAAAAAGAGTGGGCTACGTGGCTTTTGATGGGCCATTGATGCACGATCGGACGTCCAAAACTGATTCTGAGTTTGGCTCGGATGCGCAAGCGAAGCGGGCGCGGATCCGAACCTGTTGCCACGTGTCTGATCCCAGATAAATCGTGCATCGATCCGACGGCCCTGGTTTGATCCGCTCCATGAATTGCGAGTTTGGATGCGAATTGAAGCGGGTTTTGAACCTGATAGCAACTTAAACCTGCAATGCTTAGTATATAACGTATTTTAGGGTCTTTGTTGTGTATACTGGGTGGGGGATCTAGGAGCCGTATTCCGCCACCAAATTTGGAGGCCTTGGAAACAGAGGCTAGATCTACTATCTGAAGGAGTTTGGGGTTCAATTGGAGAGAATTGGTGATAAAATTCCTAACTTTACCTTGTATTTGGAGTATTTAGCTCGTATTTTGATGTATTGATGATGTATTTGGCCGTGAATATTGATTCTCTACCCTCCATGTGTAGCTAATACCCTCATGTGCTGGTTGTGATGTTGTTAGATCTCTGAAATCTCTGATTTGAATTCCTTTTCGGCCTAATTTGCACGTTATATCGCGTATTTTGCTAGTTTCTACATGTATTATTCAAGTATATTCGTTGTTGGTGTACTTGAATCGAATACGATCTTTGCGGACGTACTCGTGGTAATCCTTGCGGACACATAAGTTTATTTTCCTCATTAAACTAGTACTGTATGGGTACTTAAGGCACTGTTCGTTGTTCGTGTATCGTTATATTTTCCGACGTTGTCGTGCCCTGACCGGACGAAATGTTGAGTTATAAAAAAGGTATTGATAATCATTGGTTACATAGATCCTAACGAAATCACAACCAACACATTCTCTTCATATTGATACCCCAATATTGCCTTCCCCGTAGTTATCGTAGGTTTTTCTTTGTTATTCGAGACTCTTGATACTATATCGTTATACTTGATAGGTGGTTGGTTATCATCGTATTATTACTCTTTACAAACTGAAGTTCGTGGTTTTGCAGGTCAGTTGTCCTGTGGATTCGATACCTGAACTCACCAGGATATTACTTGTTAGATCTCCTGCGCTTGGGAGTAGTGATCACATCATTTGAGACGAGGCAAGCTGGAGATCGATAACCCGCTTCTTACTGGCCGCATCCTCGGAGCACCTCTCTAGGATATCAGCTTTCCTTTTTTCTTCCTCCTGGAGCTGACGCTCGAGCGTAGCCTGCTTCACCTCGAGATACTCGGCCCGCACCTTCTGAACGTCATGGGCCGTCGTGACCCGTTCTAGCTCTACCTCCTTTTCTCGCAGCTTTTCCCTTGCCTCCTTAAGCTTGGTCTTTGCCCTCTCGAGATAAGACTTGGTTATGGCCACCGCGGTGTGGCACTACAGGGCCACCACCGCCTACAAACGGATCCAACACAGTCAGACATGCGAGCAAGAAGACTTCGAGGACGATGTAAGGAGTTCGACCTACCTGCATAGTGTGCCATATCGTGGAGTCGTACAACCACTCAGTGCCTACATTGGTCAGGGATTCACGATCCCGTGACAGCATGCAGTACTCCGCCAGACGGGTTGCCACTCCGGCATCCTCGAACACCGACTCCTCACTGCCAATCCGGTAGGCCGGCTGGTGGAGACCCTCACTTGGAAGGGTTTCAACCTCGGCCCTCGTCGACCTAAAGTGGGCAAGCGCTCTCTCGCAGCTTGGGTGCGCCTCTCTTCCCATCTCCCACAGGGGGATCCCGTAAGGCCACTTATCGACCGGGGGTGGCCTACGGGGCCTATCCGCGGTCGGGATCCGCGTTAAACCCTCCTTGGTTGGACGGACCCTCCGGGATGGCCTCGCTAGTTCATTGGGGAGGAGCATCTGATTTGGACGTTCGTCGCCTCCTGTTTGCCTCTTCCACAACCGGGACCTCGGCGCTTCGTTTTTGGACTACCACCTTCGCTGGCCCTTCCTCGTCCATCGCCCTCTTGCCCTTATCCAGAGGGTCGGTCTTCTTCGCAATTGACACGCCGGCCACCCTTAGCACTTCCTCCCGCGAGAGCATCGCGTCTTCACCTGCAAAGGAAAGAGAGATCATGGTAAGCCTACATAAGGGCTCGCCAGAGTCAAAGTACATGGGGCCCAAAAATCCTGGGCGAGTCGATCGTCCTATGTCAAGCTCGCCAGTTGCCGGTCCGCCTCGGGTAGCTCCGTCAAAATTTGGGCATTCGCCAAATTCTCACTCGTCAATGTCACCTTCTCGTTCACTAAATGGTTTAAAACCCCCAGTTTGACATCAACACGACGTTAGCCGGCATCATTACAAAGACGAAACTCTCCATCTATTCCCCCGCATCGGCCGGCACCCCGATAATGAGATCCCGTCCCTTCCTCGTACAGACACAATAGTACGTCCCCCTCTTCCTTACTTTAAAGAAATACTGGAACAGTGCCAGGGATGAGCTCAAGGAGCTGGCGAGGCATAGGACGACAAATCCAACTAGCAAACCAAAGGAGCTGGGTGCCATCGTGAAGATTGGCAGCTCCATGAAGTTCAAAAGGTGGAGAAAGTTAGGGTTGATCGGGAAGCAGAGCCCTAAGTCGAAGGACCGAACATAGACCCCCACTTCGTTATCACCAGGGTGATATACCCCCTCCTCGGGTCTGAGGAGCTACACTTCGTAAGGCGGACAGACGAACCGCATGCGAATCTCCCGAACGCGGACGGACGAACCACATGCGAATCTCCCGAACGGTAACCCTGTCCGACCTACACCGGATGGCTGTAATCAACTTCGGTGTGTCTGTCTGGCACCTTCTTCGCCTTTGCGGCCATTGCATCCACTGCCACCTCTCCTCTTTCACTGCCTCTTTCTCTACCACCCCACTACCATCTCCAGGCTTAGAAGAAGAACCCATCGGCCAAGCGGATCAAGGAATTACCTAGCAGAGCAGCTGAGCTAAGGAGACGACCAGAAGCAGATCCTCGGCGAGAACAGCAGCAGCAACGTCAGCGAGCGATGAACTGAAACTGAAGAGCTCAAAGGCAAGTTGAAATCGAAAGAAACTTTTGATCGATCCTCCCCTTCCCGTACTTATAGCAAGCTGCAGGCCATCCCGACCGTCGATGCACCGCCACGCAGCGCCCATCTGAGCCTCGTTGATGCCTCGACTGGCGTGACAGTCACTTCTGCCATGCGTTATGTTCCCAGTAGAAGAGACTCTTCGATTTCCTCCCGCACTTTCAAATTGTAATAATGGCTAGTAGGGCGGGAACTTCGAGACCACTGCC
This sequence comes from Scilla litardierei, assembly GCA_030789695.1. NCBI lineage: Eukaryota > Viridiplantae > Streptophyta > Magnoliopsida > Asparagales > Asparagaceae > Scilla > Scilla litardierei. The sequence goes on along the minus strand of CM061142.1, from coordinate 221,179,488 downwards.
GATGCTTCCAAACACGGCATGAAACCCAAACTGCCTCTTTCTAAGAGGGAAGGGATGGTGCATCATCCAAGCCTAGCCGGGCCTCCGCCTTGAACTCGAATGACGAGGGCAATTGTTACGACCTACAGATCGTGATAGTCCGACCTTCCATCCAAATCCGCCAGATACCTGGCCAGCTCGCCCCTCTGCGAAATCCGCCAAGACCGATGGCAGGGCGTTCATTGCCCCGACTTCGTAAGCAGTTCACTTGCTCCCCCCGGCCCACTCGACGCCCGTCGACCCTGAAGTCTGCCTCGACTGGGGGGGAGGGCGCACTCCGTCTCGATCCTCGCTAATTGCACGCATGCTTCCCTCCGAGATCGCCCAGCATAGCTCGTGAGGTGTACGAACCGGATCGCCCGTCATCTATCGGGAGCGACCAAGTGACTCACGTGTGGCCTCGCTCCTTAAGCGCACTTCGATGACCCTTTGGCACATCGAACACGACAAACAACCTAGTACAAGGATGCCACTAACACTTTCGTCGCTCGACAATCTGACAAAGTACCCCCTGGCCGTTGTGCCCCCTGACCGTTGGTGCTTTTGGCACTGACACCCTGACAAAAGCACCCCTGGCCGTTGTGTCGTCTAACAAAAGCATGGCTGACATGCCCAGTCCTGACATCCTCGTCCGAAGCTTCCACTGACAGATAGGCCAGCTCAGCATGCCAGGTCAGCACGCCAGGTCAGCCTCACGCAACCGTGCCACCAGGTATAAATACCCCTTTACCTCCATTGAGGTGGGGGGTTAGCCAATTAATTCAAAATCTCATTACCCACACACAAGGGCAAAGGTCTTCCATATCTTTCTTCTTCCACGATAGATTGTCACGTAAGGTCGACTCACTCTCAGTTTGACCTGCGTTCCTAGTCCCCACTTTTAAGCCCTAATACTAACTTAGGCATCGAAGAGGCTAAGGGTTGGACCCCAACCCACCCTTTCTGACGAGCTGCTACTTGTACAGGCGTGCTCGTCCTGTCGGATTGCATTCGGCCCCCACCTCTGGTGGTGCGGTCGGTGGGCAGAGTCCTCGCAGAATTGAGCCAGTGGTCGGCCTTTGTAGTGCACCTAGACTACCCTCACTAGTAGTCAAATAACTTACCCTAATAACATCTAAATCCTAACCATCGTGCACTTGGTTTTCCTTAATACAAATTCATTGTACACGAGTTCTACCCCGCAACAAATTCCTACAATTAATTCTTAACCTTTATTAAACTAATATAATTCCTTTATTTAATGCCGAACTCACACTCTCTTCTCATTCTCAGCTCTCTCTGATTTCTCTCTCTCTCTCTCTCTCTCTCTCTCTCTCTCTCTATGCTCGTCCAAAACCCAAACCCACGCACACTCTCGTTCAATTTCACTAAAACCCAAAGCCCCTCACTCTCAGTTCGAATCCACCAAGCCACAGGCCCGTTCAAACCTCTTTCTCATCTCTCTCCCGCTCTCTCCGACGGTAACTCGACCCACCATCACCTCCATCTCCACCCCTGACCCATGCCTACCGCCTACCGCCGCTCCTCCACCATCCCAGGCGAAGCCCCGTCGCTGCTCTCCGAGCTCCGCCCCTTCGCCGCCTGCATCACCAACAAAACCGCTCGCTCAAACTCCTCTCTCCCTCATCGATGTCCCTCCGAGCATCGTCATCGCTCCATCGTGTTCACCTGCATGCCATGAAGCCCCTCCTCAGCTCTCACCACCGTCAGACCCCATCCGACCACCTTGCATGGCTCCACCGAGCCCACGGTGCCGCCGTCCGCTCGCCGTCGCGAGCAGCAGCAGCAACAGCAGCTGTTGTTCCTCCCCGCGTTCCCCTTTGGTGAGCTTGCCATAGTTCTCTGACCTCTTCCCTCCGAGCACCTCCGCCTCCCGCTGCCGGCCGTAGCTGCCTGACCCGTCGCCGTCGCCGTCGAGCGAAAGCACCCTTCCCTCTGATGCTGCATGCGAGAAGAGAGAGAGGGAATAAGTTATAATGTTTAAACGTATAAAAATACATATATATGTATTATAACACGTATAATACTTAAGATATTATATTTATTTATATTTATTAAATGGGGGGTTTGAAATAAAATAGATAATAAATAATATATGGATCAGAAAAATGCAAGACCACCTCCAGAAAATCAGAAATGACATTCTGGACCCAATGGCACTGGTTATAGCTTAATCAGGTATAAATGGATTGACTTGAAGGCTGAGTTCTTAAAGAAATTTTTTCCTATTCACAGGATATAGGGATTGAAAAGACAGATCATGAACTTTGCCTAGAAAAGCGAGGAAACATTCTATCAGGCTTTTGAAAGGTTCAATGAGATATTGTTAGCATGTCCACATAATGGCTTCGATAAAAGCAGGATTATTGGCTTCTACAATGATGGACTGCAACCTCAGATGAAACAATTTGTAGAAATGATGTGCAATGGGGGATTTTTCAATAAAGAGCTAGATGAAGCTTGGACGTACTTCGAGGATATAACAGAGAATGCACAAACTTGGGATACTACTTCAGAGTACGATAGGGAAGAACCTCTGTACCTTCCCAGCCAACATGTGGGGGAGTATACAATTTGAAGCCAGAAGATGCGTTGGAGGCAAAAATGGAAGCAATGATTACAAACAAGCTTCAAGCTCTCAATTTGAAAGAGGCCAAAGTAGTTGAGATTGAGCAAAGTTGTGCACTTTGTGATGTTGGTGGCCATGACACGGTACCTGTCCTACACTTCCAGCTTTGAAGAGCATGATAAGCAATCCAACAGGGGTGAATCAAGTATCCACAAACTACCAGGGCTTCAATTCCAACAACAAGGGGTGGCGCAACAATCCTAACTTAAATTGGGGCCCCAATCAGTAACCTCAACAACAAGCTCCTCCTCAATTTAGACAATAACAATACAACAACCACTACTACTAAAGGAGGGACCAAGAGCCAATGCAACAACAACAGATGCAACCATTTGGAGATGTGCTTCAGCAGCTTATTCAATTGCAGCAAGCCCAAATGCAACAATAATAGGCTCAGTTTCAGGCTCAACAGACTCAAAACCAACAGATGAGCGAAAGCTTAGCTAGGCTTACGGCAACATTGGAGAAAGGTAAGCTATTCCAAATCCTAATATGAGCTCATCTTCTTCTGCAGGTAATAATATGAAGCCTTGCCAAGCCGTGTCCACTCTGAGGAATGGAAAGGCAATCCAAAAAACTGACCCACCAAGCAGAGAAGCTGAACAAGAGGAGGAAATTCAAAGGCAAGAAGAGGTGCAAGAGGAGAGCACGGATGCGGGTCTGAACAATAATGTCATGATAGAGAAAGAGCCCGCAACATATGTACCTCCAGTACCTTTCCCTCATCGGCTACTTCAGAAAAATAAAGATAAGTATCAATCCGAAATTCGTGAAATTTTTCAGAAGGGACAAATAAATATTCCACTGCTTGATGCCATAAATCAAATACCTGCATATGCTAAATTTTTGAAAGACATGTGCACTATTAAACGAAAATTGAATTTGAAGAAAAAATCATTTTTAACTGAACAGGTTAGTTTTATTGTGCAACAAAATACACCACCTAAATTTAGAGATCCTGGATCACCCACCATTACTTGTACTATTGGCACTAAAAAGATTGGAAATGCTTTATTGGATTTAGGGTCTAGTGTTAATATCATGCCATATCCCATCTTTGTGCAGCTTGGGTTAGGAGAGCTAAAACCAACATCTGTCATACTGCAATTAGCTGATAGGTCTATTAAAGTTCCAAAGGGATGCATTGAGGATGTCCTCGTTCAAGTAGACAAATTTTACTACCCTGCAGTATTTATAGTTCTAGACATCCAAGGACCCCAAACTGCCAATTCCACTCCCATCATCCTAGGTAGACTGTTCCTGGAAACATGCAATGCTTTAATAAATTGTAGGGATGTTCAACTTAAAATCACTTTTGGTAACATGACTTTAGAATTGAATATATTTAATACTTGCAAGTTACCAAATGTGGATGATGAGGTTGAAAAGGTAAACATGATTGACTTATTGGTGAATGATTATATTTGCTCTGAATTTCATGGTGATGCTACTGTTATTGAAACAATTGTGAAAGATACTGATGACATCTTTCTTATGCAGGAAAACGTGAAGGAACTCAATGCGATATGGGAGCCTAAGTTCGAGGCTTTGCCACCAAATGCACCAACTCAAATGTCATCTGAAGTGGAAGACCCAAAGCCTAAATTAAAGCCACTACCTGAATATCTCAAGTATGCTTTTCTTGGAAATGAAAACTGCTTCCATGTGGTGATATCTTTTAAACTCTCTTTAGAACAAGAAAGCTCTTTACTTGAAGTGTTGAAAAGGCATAAAGGGGCCATTGGTTGGTCCATTGCTGATATAAAAGGTATTAGTCCCATTGTATGCATGCATCACATTTACTTGGAAGATGACGCCAAACCCACTAGAGAAATGCAACATAGGTTAAACCCCACATTAAAAGAAGTGGTGAAAGGTGAGGTTCTAAAATTATTGGATGCAGGTATTATATACCCAATTTCTGACAGTAAATGGGTCAGTCCAACACAGGTTGTACCTAAAAATTCTGGCCTCACTGTGGTTAGAAATGAGAATAACGAACTTATCCCTGTTAGAACCACCATAGGATGGAGGATGTGTATAGATTATAGGAAGCTGAACTCCAGAACTAGGAAAGACCACTTCCCTCTACCATTTCTTGACCAGATTTTACAGAGAGTGGCTGGACATGAGTACTATTGCTTCCTAGAGGATTATTCAGGATATTATTAGATTGAGATTGCACCAGAGGATAAGGAAAAGACGACTTTTACCTGTCCCTTTGGTACTTTTGCCTTTAAGAGGATGCCGTTTGGTCTATGTAATGCTCCAGCTACTTTTCAACGATGCATGCTTAGTATTTTTGATGATATGCTTGAGAAAATTGTGGAGGTGTTTATGGATGATTTCTCTGTATATGGTAGCTCTTTTCATGATTGTTTAGCTAACTTGGCTCATGTTCTTGACAGGTGTATTGAGAAGAATCTTCTATTAAATTGGGAGATTTATGACCACAGAAGGACTTGTCCTTGGTCATTTAGTTTCTAAAGATGGTATTCAGGTAGACAGAGCCAATGTAGCAGTAATTGAGAAGCTACCAAGTTCGAAGTGTGTGAGGGATATCAGATCATTCCTGGGTCATGCAGGATTCTATAGGCGATTTATCAAGGATTTTAGCGCTATATCTCGCCCTCTTTGCAACTTGCTAACTCAGAATGTGGATTTTATTTGGACACCTGAGTGTCAACACTCTTTTGAAACTTTAACGAAGTTGCTAATTTCTGCTCCCATTTTACAAGTCCCAGACTGGTCCCTACCATTTGAAATCATGTGTGACGCCAGCAATTACGCAGTTGGCACAGTACTAGGCCAAAAGAAGGACAAAGCTCCAGTGGTTATTTACTACGCCAGCAAAACATTGAATGATGCTCAAAGGAACTATACAACCGCAGAGAAGGAATTGCTGGCTGTAGTATTCGCTTTGGAAAAATTCAGGAGCTATATTTTGGGATCACCTATCTTGATTTATACAGATCACTCTGCTTTGAAATATTTATTGTCAAAAAAAAGATGCTAAACCTCGATTGATAAGATGGATTTTATTATTGCAGGAGTTCAATGTCCTAATCAAGGATAAGAAAGGCGTGGAGAATCTAGTAGCCGACCACTTATCACGATTGACAGTCGGCCTTGATTCAGCAGATGTACCTTTGAAGTACTCTTTTCCTGATGAGCATCTTTTTAGTGTTTCCACCTCCCCATGGTATGCTGATATAGTGAATTATCTAATGACTGGTAAGACTCCTGAAACTTGGTCACTTCAAGACTTTAAAAGGTTCAAGTACGAGGTAAAATATTTTTTCTTTGATGATCCATACCTCTATAAATACTGTAGTGACCAAATTGTTAGGAGGTGCATTCCTGACCATGAGATAGCTAGTGTGATACAATTTTGTCATGATGGGGTGTATGGAGGAAATTTTTCTACGAATAAATCTTACAATGTGGCTTTTATTGGCCAACTATGTTTAAGGATACATTTCATTATTGTAAGACATGCGTTTCATGCCAACAGTTAGGGGGTGTTACTAGACGTAACATGATGCCAATAAACCCCATTCTAGAAATAGAAATATTTGATTGTTGGGGCATAGATTTCATGGGACCTTTCCCACCTTCATTTGGATATGTTTACATTTTGGTTTCAATTGATTATGTTTCAAAATGGGTGGAAACTATTTCTTACAGGTCGAACGACACTTCAGTTGTGCTCAAGTTTCTCAAAGAGAACATTTTATCTAGATTTGGAGTGCCCAAAGCCTTGATCAGTGATGGAGGGTCCCATTTTTGCAACTGCATGTTCGCTAATCTAATGAAAATGTTTGGGGTCACGAACAAAGTCTCTACTCCATATCACCCCCAAACCAACAGTTAAGCAGACCTGGCAAATAGAGAAATCAAAGGCATTTTACAGAAGACGGTGAATCCTTCAAGGAAAGATTGGAGCTTGCGCTTACCTGAAGCTCTGTGGGCCTACAGGACGGCCTACAAGACAATTTTAGGGATGTCACCTTACCGGCTTGTCTTTGGAAAGTCTTGTCACTTACCTGTAGAATTGGAGCATAGATCCTATTGGGCTATTGTCACGCCCCGCTTCCCAAAATGGACGGAGGCGAAGAGTGACTAAGGCCCGCTTAGGCCAGAGCTGAGAAGCTCGGACCCAATAAGTGTCTGTAGGGGTACCATTTTTAAAAGATTTTCAGGTTCTTGCATTAATAAAGTTCGAAACAACAGAAAGAAAGTTGCATTCATTAAATTAGAGATATAATATCCAACGAGTACAAAGTCTAAAAAGAGGCCTAAGCATGACAGCAAAATATTTAAAAGCAACAAAAAGCAGTAACATCTGAAAGTGACGACTAAAAAGACCTCTAGGTCTGGTCCTAGTCGGGCACGTACTCTGGGTCGACGTCTTCGGCTCCTCGTACTCCAGTGAGTCTGCCTCGTCCACGAACTCTGGCTGAACACCTGACGTACAACACCCAAGAGAAAGGAACTGTACGTCAGGTAAAGTCTCTACAAGAAGGGTTAGACTTTACTGCAAGTGCACCGAACTTTAAACAACGGTTTACTGGTTGATTAGCATGCTGAGGTTCTATTACGCAACAGTTTACTGGTTGATTAGCATGCTGTGGTTATGACAGAGTAACACAACAGGAAGTAACGTAGCAGGAAAGTAAAACGGGACAAGTAGTAGTCGTAGCGTATGCTACCAACTACGGGACTATCCTGCAGGTGTCATGACAAGTCGGGACGTGACGGAACAAGACAAGACAAGACAAGTGAGACACGAAAGGGTTCACGCCTTACGGTTCGAAGGGGATCAGACCCTCTTGCCGTGCGCACGCTCAACCCAACCCCAAACCCCAAGACAAGACAAGACAAGATATCCGTACAAGGGATCAGTCGCTCTAGCTTGGCGAGTGCCCTATTACCCGCAGGCTGTGTATCCGTACAAGGGATCACTCGAAGAGTGCCCTATTGCCCGCAGGCTGTGAATCTGTACAAGGGATCACTCGAAGAGTGCCCTATTACCTAGTGGGCTGTGCAAGACGGGAAGGGACGTGACAAGACGGGAAGGGTCATTCTAGGGTGTCCACACACACGCACACACATGATAGCCCTATGATGTCAAAAGTTGTCGTTGTCGGGCTCAGGCTTCGTCGTCAAGTCTGAGCCGTCAGGAGTCGTCCCGGACGCTATCATTTCACGTCTGGTTCTATTTGTTCACAGTTATCAATTCTAACCAACTAAGGCCTAAGCACGGCCAAAAGTGCAAGTGGGTACACTTGCCTGCGTGGCGAGTGTGTCGTCTCTCCGGAGCGTCTCGTCCAAGCGTCTCGTCAGTGGAAGTCCGTCTGAAATAGTGCCACATCGACGGTGTTAGGTCGTGATTTTTAGAGATTCCTATTTAAGGTTCGTTTCTAGGTTATCGAGACTATCCTATTCGTTAAAAGTCACGTTCTTGGTGTTTTATCAGCCTAGATCGACCACTACCATATATGCACAGAAAAGTTGTCCGATGGTCGATTTCTATAGTGAGCAGCGTTTTACTGGTGCGGAAAAGTAAATTTAATTATTGTTGTCCAGTTTTAGTCAAGGTTCAGTTTTCTACCGTGTGGGGTTCGCTACGAGTTAGGTGGCTAACCTGGTATGACGATCGTGCGTGGATCCGACGTCGGGTCTGGCAACGATAGCGGATCGCGTCGCGACTCCAATTTCGGAACGTCTCGTTACTTGTCTTTAGTGTTCACGCGGTCGAACGGAAAGCGTGGCTGTCTCTGCGTCATAAGATTATAACATCAAGCTATAAAGTTCTCAACAAAGATGGAATGTTTATAACTAAAACATATATATAACTAAGGTACAGACACTAGCCTATGAAGTACTAATTAAAATAACATACAATTTATATCATAACACATACATAATTAATGTAGTGCACTAAGAATTTATAACTCTGTGGATAACATGCTTACTGACATCACAACCATTGTATTCATATTATGTAGGTTATTATATCATGTACAAAGATTTTAATAATCTCATTGTTTAATAACCCAACCCATGATACTGCCACATCTCTATATAACTTGCTATGCCAAGCTAAGACAAATACTGTTCTCAAACGAAGGCATGCTTACACTGTTCAGGTTGCCGCTGTTAGCCGTAGGGTGAGTCCACGGCTTAGGTGGTGATTGCGGTTCATACAGACAGCGCGTGGGTGCTGCCTTGAGTCCGAGGGAAAAGGCGCAAGCGGAGAGAGGAAACATGGCGGATCGAAGAGGTTGCCGGTGGAGGGCTTCGGGGACGGGAGGATGGAGAAGGAAGGACCGACATTGGGAGCACGGATCGGTGAATGAGAAGGCAGGGGAGCACGTCGGCATCGCTTCCAGCAGCCGAGAGAAACGGCGATCTGTCGACGTCAGAGGGGGTTCATCGGTGTTCAGGGGCTGAGAGGATTGGGGTGGCGCCGGCGGTGCAATCGGGCCCATCGACGACTCGTCGGAGAGGACGGTGGCTCGCAAGAGGGAAGTGGGTGCCAGGGTCACGGCGGCGCGGGGTGTTGCGAGGGTGACCAGGCGACCGCGGGGAGCGAGGCGGTGATCAGGCATACGGCGGCGGTGAGATCGGGATCACGGCGGCGGCCTCGGCTCGGAGGGAAGGAGAGGCGACGCCGTGCGGGGAAGACGAGGGCGAGGGTGATCAGGGCGCCGTGGATCGTGGCGGCATTCGCTTGGTCATCGGAGGGGGCGAGTGGGGGAGATGAGGGCGGTCTCGCGAGGGCACGGCGGTCGGATCTCGACGGGCCCATGAATCGCGGCGGTGCTGAGCTGATGACCGCCGGCGGTGGGATCTCGCGAGGGAGAGAGAGAGAGACGGGGATTAGGATGGCGGATGCACTTAGTGTTAGGGTTAGGTTAGAATAGGGTTAGGGTTATATAAATAAAATATATAATGCTATATACCCCATGGTTATAGTTAAGAGAAGAAATTAAAGGGGGGTAGAGGGTGTAGAAAGAGGGGGAATTCTCGAGGAGAATAGAAAGAACAGCTTAGGAAATATTTAGAACCGATTTGATAAGAGATTTAGCCAGATTTGGCTAACGAATTTGAATTTTGAATCTGATCAGGGCAAATCAATGGTCTAGATTTCTCCGAACGATATCTTTCAATCCGGGCGTCAGAAAAATAATCCAAAAATACCGGTACGATCGTGGAGACGAGACACACAGATCTACGGAGCCTGATCATGCGTAACGCCTACCAAAAATTTACGTAAAATTGGGAATGGCATTTTGAGTCAAACGACTAAAATGCCCATATCGTTCAAAGTCATTTTGCGAGAAAACGAGCCGTGAAACGACGTTCCCGAAAGTTACGATAAAGTCCAACACCCCGAAACGATCGCAACAGCATATCACATCGCATATGCCGAAGCTCAGAAATAATCAAATGAAATACGTGCACGATAAAGTACGTGCTCGCAGAAAATTACAAACAGTCGGAAAGCGGCCGTTACATTCTACCCACCTTAGAAATGATTCCACCCTCGGAATCACTCATACTAACTATAATAACATCTATATAACCTTATACCCCAAAACTCTCATGACTACACCTATTGATTGCTAATCATTTAACTTCAACCAATGTTCTTTAATTAATCCTTCATAATCCTTCTTTTCACAAGACAAAGCTACGACTAAACTCACCTCCTAATACTTGACTACAGACCCATTATTACTGTTCAAATTTCCAACTCCAAGTCCTCACAAAAGAATAATCATCTTCTCATACCATACCACTCTGCTAAACATCATCGCTCAATAACATCTTTTAAACTCTCGATCTCTTCCCAATATTAATCAATCGCTAAAAATGATTTTCTAGTCAATCACCAATCGAAGACGAACATCCGTCCATCTCATCACACCTTTCGTAAATCAACATTCGCCGTGTCCTTAATACATTCCTTGTCGTATCTTCCCATAATTTTATCCACCAAATAATTCGGACTATCAAGATCACATCTCAACCTACCTACTATAATGATTTTCAACCAATATTAAATCCGACAACCTAACCATCCACTTATCTCAACACGTCGTGTTACTCCCAATGTCTTCTCACGTCAACTCAACAATCAAGTCTCGATGCTAATAAAAGCTCTACTCAATCTCATTATCACCCTAACTTCTATCATACTCTGTAGCCATCCCTATCTGCCATTCGTCTAAGCCTCAAATCTGATAAGTTCTCATCTTCATGCATATAATCTCATTCAACCAGAATTCTCCCTTGAGTCTGACACACTTCGGTTTTATAAATAAGTCTCGGACAGCCCATTCTTTTCATCCGTAGGAAATCCATTCCAATATCCTATTGTTCCAAAATCGGTTAATCATTGCTATAACAAATCTCATCTCTCCCTGAAACAAAATCCCACAACAACAATAGCTAGTCCCAAAACTATAACAACCATACCATAACATTTCTAAATGGAGAGAGAGGGAAGAAGAAAGGGAAACTTAAAACCAGTGACACATTTTTAAAACATTCGGAAAAACACGTGGAGTCGTGGTAACGGATGAGGAAGGATAATTGATTGTGATCTTGTGAGCTAATTTCAAAAACTTTAAAGATTTGGTTTTAAAAGAAAACAAAGTTTTGATACATTCATATGCAGTCAAAGTTAAGCCATTCTACAATCGCGAAAAACTACGTCTAAGGAAATTGCCTGCTATGACCTTATTCATATACGTATGAATACCGTCATTCAGACAACTTCAATCATATCATGGTTAACACTGGGTACACATTCAAGACACAAAATGCAGTTATCAGGATCTTAAAGATGACACACGCATACAGGTCTACACACTCTACCTATACTCACGCACCACAACGACATCACCTACCAAAGGGCCTACTCCTAAACCGGAGATAACATAGACAACTACAAGGACTAATATCTACGCAAAATAAAGGAAAACAGAAACCAAAAGTGTAACGAAAAAAAAATCGGAAAGGACGAGTTCAAGTAAGGCGGGGCAAGGAGATAATTGGTTGGATGGAGCGAAAAATATTCTTCAAAATAACTAGATTGATGACGGGAGAATTACGTGTGAAATATGGTATCATATATGTTTTTTTAATATATATATATATATATATATATATATATTTATATATTTATATACTTAAAAGTGAGCGGATGTAGCAAATCAAAATTTTGGAAAAAGTAAAACGAAAGAAGGATGGGTAGGGTGAGAAACGATTGTTTTGCAAACGAAAATAAGTTTACACAAGGATTTTGAAATGTAGTCACGAAGAACATAGAACTGATATAATAATAATAAGAAAATATTTGGAGTTCCCTCTAGTTTAGAAAATATTTTGAAAGTATGTATGGTAAGTGGTTAGAAATAATTTTTTTGTAGTTTAGAAAAGTAATATATATATATATATATATATATATATATTGGATTATAGAATTTTGATAATAAGGTTTAAACCTGAAATACGAAAGATACCGATTTGAAAATAGGCACGAGGTAGTAAAATAATTTTACGACCAAGGGGGTTTTAAAAAAAATCAGTGAAGGAATTTTAACTCAACCAAAAAAAACAAGAAATTTTCAAAATATATAATATAGGGGTTTTTAAAGAGTTTAAGCTGAGCGAAAAAACTTAATACGGAATTTCAAAAATACTTTTAGGGGGAGCAGAATAGGCCAAGGAAGGGATTCGAAGGATCAACGATAATCGTCCGAAAACGATCATGCGAATCGGGAGAAAAGAAAATGATCGCATGGTAGATATACTTAAGATATGGTTTACGAAGCTACGATGGAATTCCTCGGTCGGTCATATGAAGGGGTAAAGATCAAGTAGACGCTAGAAGCCGGGGATTCTAGTTATCGGGTCGTCTAGAGATTAGGATAACTCAGCTCTAAGACTTCCTAATGAGCTAGACTATTATCAGGATCTAAGGAGACGGTTCCTAAGAGGATCAAGGTTACGTTCTGCTGGGCCCGAAGTCGGTGGACCCGAGCGAACGGCTAAAAGAGAGGGGCTCTAGAAATCTAACACGGTCAGGGTCATGTGGGGCTACTAAGGTATTTCTAGAACGAGGACGACTAAATCTCAACCAAGGCGTCAAACTATCCAACCCGGGTGTCTATCTAAGTCTTCCTACCATCTAAGACTGGGAAACTAATTCAGACTTGTACGCATATATTAAATGAATGCGGTACTTTTATTGTTCCGAACTTTTGCAAGACCTGCATGGGCCAACACTAAAACCTGTCACTCACCGCTTCCCAAAATGGACGGAGGCGAAGCGTGACTAAGGCCCGCTTAGGCCAGAGCTGAGAAGCTCGAACCCAATAAGCGTCTGTAGGGGTACCATTTTTAAAAGATTTTCAGGTTCTTGCATTAATAAAGTTCGAAACAACAGAAAGAAAGTTGCATTCATTAAATTAGAGATATAATATCCAACAAGTGCAAAGTCTAAAAAGAGGCCTAAGCATGACAGCAAAATATTTAAAAGCAACAAAAATCAGTAACCTCTGAAAGTGACGACTAAAAAGACCTCTAGGTCTGGTCCTCGTCGGGCACGTTCTCTGGGTCGACGTCTTCGGCTCCTTGTACTCTAGTGAGTCTGCCTCGTCCATGAACTCTGGCTGAACACCTGACGTACAGCACCCAAGAGAAAGGAACTGTACGTCAGGTAAAGTCTACAAGAAGGGTTAGACTTTACTGCAAGTGCACCGAACTTTAAACAACGGTTTACTGGTTGATTAGCATGCTTAGGTTCTATTATGCAACAGTTTTCTGGTTGATTAGCATGCTGTGGTTATGACAGAGTAACACAACAGGAAGTAACGTAGCAGGAAAGTAAAACAGGACAAGTAGTAGTCGTAGCATGTGCTACCAACTACGTGACTATCCTACAGGTGTCATGACAAGTCGGGACGTGACGGAACAAGACAAGACAAGACAAGTGAGACACGAAAGGGTTCACGCCTTACGGTTCGAAGGGGATCAGACCCTCTTGCCGTGCGCATGCTCAACCCAACCCCAAACCCCAAGACAAGACAAGACAAGATATCCGTACAAGGGATCACTCGCTCTAGCTTGGCGAGTGCCCTATTGCCCGCAGGCTGTGTATCCGTACAAGGGATCACTCGCTCTAGCTTGGCGAGTGCCCTATTGCCCGCAGGCTGTGTATCCGTACAAGGGATCACTCGAAGAGTGCCTTATTGCCCGCAGGCTGTGAATCTGTACAAGGGATCACTCGAAGAGTGCCCTATTGCCCAGCGGGCTGTACAAGACGGGACGGGATGTGACAAGACGGGAAGGGTCATTCTAGGATGTCCACACCCATGCACACACATGATAGCCCTATGATGTCAAAAGTTGTCGTTGTCGGGCTCAGGCTTCGTCGTCAAGTCTGAGCCGTCAGGAGTCATCCCGGACGCTATCATTTCACGTCCGGTTCTATTTGTTCACAGTTATCAATTCTAACCAACTAAGGCCTAAGCACGACCAAAAGTGCATGTGGGTACACTTGCCTGTGTGGCGAGTGTGTCGTCTCTCCGGAGCGTCTCGTCCAAGCGTCTCGTCAGCGGAAGTCCGTCTTAAATAGTTCCACGTCGACGGTGTTAGGTCGTGATTTTTAGAGATTCCTATTTAAGGTTCGTTTCTAGGTTATCGGGACTATCCTATTCGTCAAAAGTCACGTTCTTGGTGTTTTATCAGCCTAGATCGACCACTACCCTATATGCACAGAAAAGTTGTCTGATGGTCGATTTCTACAGTGAGCAGCGTTTTACTGGTGCAGAAAAGTAAATTTAATTATTGTTGTCCTGTTTTAGTCAAGGTTCAGTTTGCTACCATGTGGGTTTCGCTACGAGTTAGGGGGCTAACCTGGTATGATGATCGTGCGTGGATCCGAGTCGGGTCTGGCAACGATAGCGGATCGTGTCGCGACTCCAATTTTGGAATGTCTTGTTACTTGTCTTTAGTGTTCACGCGGTCGAACGAAAAGCATGGCTGTCTCTGCGTTATAAGATTATAACATCAAGCTATAGAGTTCTCAACAAAGATGGAATGTTTATAACTAAAACATATATATAACTAAGGTACAGACACTGGCCTCTGAAGCACTAATTAAAATAACATACAATTTATATCATACCATATACATAATTAATGTAGTGCACTAAGAATTTATAACTCTGTGGATAACATGCTTACTGACATCACTGATGGAAATTAAATTCCACCCCAAGTGATTTTGATGATGAGCACACCAAATGAAAGCTTAGTGTACTAACTACACTACACTCAAGTGTGCAGAATTTGCAAAGCTCTACTCATACTCAAAGAATCACACTTCAACGCTCAAAGACAAAGACGAACATGACTAAACTCAAGTGATGAAGCTCAAGCTCAAACAGAACAAGAAGCACAAAGAGAAGCTCGCTTTCACTTCATCAAGTTGATCAAACTTCCGAAGACATGTTCTGAGTCTAGAGTGAGTGTGTCGTGTCTTTTAGGGTATTTGTTAAAGCCATATCGAATAGACAAAAACACACACACACAAACAATTTCGAAAATTCTTTTTTAATTATCTTAAAATGGTTTTTGAGAGATTTTCTAGTCACTCCATAATTTTCGTAGTGAAACTCCACGCACCCTGGAGCTAACTACTTGCCTGACTAGAAGAACAACAGGAAAAACTCCTCTGGGAGTCGACTACCAAAAGTAGGGAGTCGACTACTTTTCAGAGATCGAAAACTCCTGGAGTTCTCTGGGAGTCGACTACCTATATGAGGGAGTCGACTACCAGCTGTGAATTTTCAGACGTTTTTGAATTTGAATTTTGAAAAACTTTGATCAATTTACTCCGTAATTTTTGGGACAAAAGTCAAACGAAATTTGAAATTCAAATCTCAGTTTTTCCCTATAAATAGAGCTGAATTCTTTTGAGAAACATACAACATTGAAAATCAAATCTATTGTGAAAACTCTCTTGAATTCATGGCTCTCAATTCTCTCTCTAGCCAATTTAATTTTTATTTGATCTTGCAATACTTTCTTATATTTTTTGAAGATCATACTCTTACTTTTTTATTGGCTAAATCGTTTTCAAAATCCTTACTATTATTCTCTTTAATTTTATTTGAAAGGATTTTTTTTTAAAAGCTCTAGATCACAAAGAACTTCTCTCGTATCTTTGTGTGATCTAGACTATCATTCTATCAAGCCACTACACAAATTGTCTTGATTTTGATTGGGTATAGAATCGGGTGTATAAACCAATCTCTATCATTTATTGTGGAGTATTGGATAAATTCTCATTGTGTTGATTGTTGGAACACTAGACAAGTCTAGTTGTTGCCAGTTGGAAAGTCCTCGGTTTGTGAGGCAAGGGTAAACCCTAGACAAGTCTAGGTGTTGTGGTTGGAAATCCTGGTCAAGGCTAGGTCGTTGGAAATCCTAACGAGTGAAGTTAGGTAATTGTATTTGCCAAGGCAGATAGTGGAAATCTCGTACCGGATTGGTCGGGGACTGGACGTACCCGGGTTGCGGGGAACCAGGATAAAAATCCTTCTGTTTGCGATTGTTGATCTGTGCTTGCTTATCATTACATTTATTTTTCTATCATCTATCTACAGCAAAGATCAATTTATTTTTATTCGCTAAAATTCATATTGGTGATTTTATTCGTTTTCACATATACTCTGGGAGTCGACTACTGTTCATAGGGAGTCGACTACCTGCTGTGAAATTACTCTGTGTATTTTAAAGATTATTGTGTTGATTAAGAACCAAGCGTAGATCACTCTACTTGGTTTCTTAGGCAACATTAGAAGGAATTTATTTGTGTTAATATCGTTAAGTGAAAAAGTTTACTATATACACAACACTATTCAACCCCCCTTCTAGTGTTGTTTGCCATCCACAGGATCCAACACTTGGTATCAGAGCAAGGTCAAAACGATGGCATCAACATACGTCTACAACACCCATACTCCTCCATCCTTTGACGGCAACTTTTATTCCCAATGGAGAAGGAGAATGGAGATCTTCTTGGAAGCACAAGATCTAAGTTACTCAAGATCTCTCAGTGAACGATATGAGATTCCTACCACTCCTCAAAATCAATGGAATCTGGATCAAGAAGAAACCTACTTCAGAAACATAAAGGTAATGCATTTACTCTATACTGGTTTAACTAATGAAATGTTAGATCTTGTAGAAAGGGCTGAAACCGCACACCAAATCCTCAACATTTTGGATGAGAGGTTCGGATCAAAATCAAAAGAAATTCAAACACCCATAGAGACAATCAAATCCGATGATGAAAAGTATGAAAAGGAGATTGTTGAAGATGAATGGACTTTTGACACCATCAACACCAACGAAGAAGAGGAAGAGCAATCCAAAAATCATATGTGCATGATGGCTTGTCAAGACAATCAGGAAAAGGTATGTGAATCTAGTTCTGACGATGAAGATGATTTTGACACTGCTAGTGCATATGAAAATTTGTATAGAGAATTTGAGAGATTGAATAAGAAATACAAAAGTGTAAATAACAAGTACAAAGCTTTGAATAATGATCATGATGACTTATACAAGAAACATGATAGTTTGCTGGATGATTATAATGCTTTGAAAAATGATTATAGTAATATTTCATTGCATGATCATAATTCCTTAAAGGCAAAATATGATGCATTATTGATTGAAAATAACTTATTGAAAAATGAACATGCTCTGTATGTTTCTTGTCTAAATGATAAGATAGATTCACTTGAAAATATTATTGCTTCTAGTCATATAAAGCATAAAGAATTAATTGCAAAATTTGATTGTATCAAGAATAATTCTACTTCTTCTTGTTCTTAGACGCCTAGAAATGTTGTTAATAAATCTACTCATGCTCAAGCTTCTACATCTAAAGATATGGGTAGAAATGTAAATGTTGTGCATGCCAATGTTAAAAAGTATGCTTTCATGTATGGGAAAAATGTTAGATACAATAACGCATCTCACGCCTCACATGATCTACATGATACACATAATGCACACAATAAATCTCATGGTATATCACATAACACGGCACACAAAAATATTGTACACAATGCACATCAAAAAATACATTTTGTACACAAACCTCAAAATATACACAATGCTAGAAATAACATGATATGGGTGCCTAAACACGTAGGCTTGCATGATAAAAATGCTTATATTCATAATTTGACTAGCAGTATGCATAGATTCCATAAAGATTCATTTGTTCATAGGAAATCAAATTCGCATCGAATTTGGGTTCCAAACAAGTAACTCCTTTTTTTAAAAAAAAATTAGGGTATCCACATGCTTCATGTATATTATTCTGATACCCAAACATTTAAAATGATATGTAAATAAAATTTTTTTTCTAACATATCGGACCCAATTAGAAGTGGGTACCAAACGTGTAGAGATTATTTTATTTCAGGACATATGGATAATGGATAGTGGATGCTCCGCACACATGACATGGAACGCAAAATTACTTAGCAATCTAAAAATGTATGATGGCGGAACCGTGACATTTGGTGACAACAAGAAAGGTAAAATTGTCGGAATTGGCAATATCGGCAGTCACTCAAAATTGCTCATCAAAGATGTAAGTTTGGTGAATGGATTAAAGCATAATCTATTAAGCATAAGTCAACTATGCGACAAAGGTATGAAAGTTATTGTTACTCTTGACTCATGCTTAGTCTATGACAAAGATATGAAAAATATCCTTGTTAAAGGTAAGCGAGTTGAAAATATCTATGTACTTAGACTAAATGAGTATGAATCAAATGTATGTTTAATTGTTTCAACAAATGATCCACTGCTCTGGCATAGACGCTTTGGCCATGTGAACATCAAAAACATGGATAAGATTTCTAGGAAAGAGTTGGTGCAAGGACTTCCTAAGATAAGTTTTAAATTAGATAAAATATGTGACTCATGTCAATTTGGCTAAATGCATAAGAGTTCATTTAAAAATATTGGAGCTCTCAGTTCTAATGGACCACTTGAACTACTCCATATGGACTTGTTTGGCCCAACTAGAACTCCATCATTATGCAACTCTAGATACGTATTTGTCATAATTGATGATTTTACTCGATATACGTGGGTATTATTCTTAACTCATAAGAATGATGCCTTCCGTGAATTCGAAATATTTTTCAAAAGGATTGAACGTTTATATTCCATGAAAATTATTTCCTTAAGAAGTGATCACAGTGGTGAATTTGAAAATGAACATTTTAAATCATTTTGTGAAGAACGAGGTATTTCTCACACTTTTGCTTTTCCCAGAGCTGCTCCTCAAAATGGGGTAGTTGAAAGGAAAAATAGAACACTCCAAGAGTGTGCACGAATAATGTTGTGTGAAAGCAACCTTCCAAAGAATTTTTGGGCGGAAGCTGTAGCAACCGCGTGCTATATTCAAAATAAAGTTTTAATTAGAAAACCTTTTGAAAAGACCCCGTATGAATTATTGCTCCAACGAATTCCAGAAGTATCTTACTTCAGAGTTTTTGGTTGTAAATGCTATATTCTGAATACTAAAGATAACTTAGATAAGTTTGACTCCAAAGCGGATGAAGGCATATTTATCGGTTACTCTTTACGTAGTAAGGCATATAGAATTTACAATAAAAGTTCCGAGACTATTGTTGAAACTCTACATGTATCATTTGATGAATCTTTACCTCATAATATTGCTCATGATGATGATGACAGCATGCTCATTGCACGCACTCCCAATAATGAATCTTTCAATGATATCCCTAGTTCTTTGCCTAAATCATTTCCTGAAGTCACACATCACCCACACACACAAGTCTTAGGTGACATTGATGCAGGAATTAGAACTAGATCTCAAATAGAACACTTAACACATGTTGCATTTGTTTCTAACATTGAGCCGAAAAAGGTAGAAGAAGCTTTTACAGATGAAGCATGGATCGAGGCTATGCAAGAAGAACTTCTACAATTTGAACGCAATCAAGTATGGGAGTTAGTGCTTAGACCGGAAGATCGTCCCGTTATCGGTACTAAATGGGTATACCGGAACAAACTAGATGAAGATGGAAATGTGATAAGGAATAAGGCAAGGTTAGTAGCACATGGTTACTCTCAAGAGGAAGGTATAGACTTCGATGAAACCTTTGCTCCTGTTGCTAGACTAGAATCTATTAGGATGTTACTCGCATTTACATCATATAAGAATTTTAAACTTTATCAAATGGAATTAAAAAGCGCTTTCCTAAACGGATTCATAAAGGAGGAAGTCTACGTTGAACAACCTCCAGGATTTGAACATAATAAGAAAACAGGATTTGTTTACAAGTTAAACAAAGCCTTATATGGGCTAAAACAAGCTCCAAGAGCTTGGTATGAGAGACTAAGAAAATTCTTAAGTGACTCAAGTTATACTGTTGGAAAAATAGATACAACCTTATTTGTTAAGAAAGATCATAATGATATCATTCTTATCCAAATCTATGTAGATGAAATCATTTTTGGATCTACTAATGATGATCTTTGCCAAGAGTTTGCCAAGTTAATGTAGGAAGAATTTGAAATGAGCCACATGGGGGAGCTAACATATTTTCTCGGATTGCAAATTAAACAAGGAAAAGAAGGAACCTTCATTCATCGAACAAAGTACGCAAGAGACTTGATCAAAAGGTTCGGGATGGAAACTGCATCCGGAAAGAACATACCAATGGCAACATCCACCTCCTTAGAAAAAGATGAAGCAGGTAAGAAGGTTGATCAAACATATAGAGGTATGGTCGGCTCTTTACTCTACTTAACCGCCAGCAGACCTGACATCATGTTTAGTGTTTGTGCATGTGCTAGATTTAAATGTGATCCTAGGGAATCACACCTTAAAACAGTAAAATACATATTTAGATATCTTAAAACCACATCTGACTTTGGACTCTTCTATCCCAAAGGAAGCACATTCGATTTAACTTCATTTAGTGACGCAGACTATGCTGGTTGTAAAGCCACAAGAAAAAGCACAAGTGGAACATGTCATTTCCTTGGACATTCCCTTGTTTCGTGGTTTAGCAAAAAGCAAAGTTCCGTTTCACTATCTACCACTGAGGCAGAGTATATAGCTGCTGGACTTGCCTGTGCTCAAATACTTTGGATGAAACAAGTCCTCGTCGATTATGGTGTTAATACATCTACATGTGTAATTTATTATGATAATAAAAGCACCATAAATCTCACTAAAAAATCTGTTCTTCATCCTAGAACAAAACATATTGATATAAGACACAGATTTATTGATGATCATTGTGCCAAAAAGGATGTTGAACTTAAATTTGTCTCCTCTGAGTTTCAAGTTGCAGATATTCTAACAAAACCCTTACAAAAGGATACATTCTCTAAACTTCGTCGAGAATTGGGTATTGTTGGAGAATAAGAATTGAATAATGCTCAGCTATAATATCTTTTTGTTAATGACAAGGGGGAGAAAATAACGAAATACAAAAATGAATGCATTATTTCTAACGGCTTCGATGCAGGGGGAGAATCGCATCAAAGCAGGGGGAGTAAGTATACTATGTATCGTCATATTTTTTTTAACTTACTTCATTTTTTTATTTTGGGTGTCATCATCAAAAAGGGGGAGAGTGATGGAAATTAAATTCCACCCCAAGTGATTTTGATGATGAGCACACCAAATGAAAGCTTAGTGTACTAACTACACTACACTCAAGTGTGCAGAATTTGCAAAGCTCTACTCATACTCAAAGAATCACACTTCAACGCTCAAAGACAAAGACGAACATGACTAAACTCAAGTGATGAAGCTCAAGCTCAAACAGAACAAGAAGCACAAAGAGAAGCTCGCTTTCACTTCATCAAGTTGATCAAACTTCCGAAGACATGTTCTGAGTCTAGAGTGAGTGTGTCGTGTCTTTTAGGGTATTTGTTAAAGCCATATCGAATAGACAAAAACACACACACACACAAACAATTTCGAAAATTCTTTTTTAATTATCTTAAAATGGTTTTTGAGAGATTTTCTAGTCACTCCATAATTTTCGTAGTGAAACTCCACGCACCCTGGAGCTAACTACTTGCCTGACTAGAAGAACAACAGGAAAAACTCCTCTGGGAGTCGACTACCAAAAGTAGGGAGTCGACTACTTTTCAGAGATCGAAAACTCCTGGAGTTCTCTGGGAGTCGACTACCTATATGAGGGAGTCGACTACCAGCTGTGAATTTTCAGACGTTTTTGAATTTGAATTTTGAAAAACTTTGATCAATTTACTCCGTAATTTTTGGGACAAAAGTCAAACGAAATTTGAAATTCAAATCTCAGTTTTTCCCTATAAATAGAGCTGAATTCTTTTGAGAAACATACAACATTGAAAATCAAATCTATTGTGAAAACTCTCTTGAATTCATGGCTCTCAATTCTCTCTCTAGCCAATTTAATTTTTATTTGATCTTGTAATACTTTCTTATATTTTTTTGAAGATCATACTCTTACTTTTTTATTGGCTAAATCGTTTTCAAAATCCTTACTATTATTCTCTTTAATTTTATTTGAAAGGATTTTTTTTTAAAAGCTCTAGATCACAAAGAACTTCTCTCGTATCTTTGTGTAATCTAGACTATCATTCTATCAAGCCACTACACAAATTGTCTTAATTTTGATTGGCTATAGAATCGGGTGTATAAACCAATCTCTATCATTTATTGTGGAGTATTGGATAAATTCTCATTGTGTTGATTGTTGGAACACTAGACAAGTCTAGTTGTTGCCAGTTGGAAAGTCCTCGGTTTGTGAGGCAAAGGTAAACCCTAGACAAGTCTAGGTGTTGTGGTTGGAAATCCTGGTCAAGGCTAGGTCGTTGGAAATCCTAACGAGTGAAGTTAGGTAATTGTATTTGCCAAGGCAGATAGTGGAAATCTCGTACCGGATTGGTCGGGGACTGGACGTACCCGGGTTGCGGGGAACCAGGATAAAAATCCTTCTGTTTACGATTGTTGATTTGTGCTTGCTTATCATTACATTTATTTTTCTATCATCTATCTACAGCAAAGATCAATTTATTTTTATTCGCTAAAATTCATATTGGTGATTTTATTCGTTTTCACATATACTCTGGGAGTCGACTACTGTTCATAGGGAGTCGACTACCTGCTGTGAAATTACTCTGTATATTTTAAAGATTATTGTGTTGATTAAGAACCAAGCGTAGATCACTCTACTTGGTTTCTTAGGCAACATTAGAAGGAATTTATTTGTGTTAATATCGTTAAGTGAAAAAGTTTACTATATACACAACACTATTCAACCCCCCTTCTAGTGTTGTTTGCCATCCACAGGATCCAACACTTGGTATCAGAGCAAGGTCAAAACGATGGCATCAACATACGTCTACAACACCCATACTCCTCCATCCTTTGACGGTAACTTTTATTCCCAATGGAGAAGGAGAATGGAGATCTTCTTGGAAGCACAAGATCTAAGCTACTCAAGATCTCTCAGTGAACGGTATGAGATTCCTACCACTCCTCAAAATCAATGGAATCTGGATCAAGAAGAAACCTACTTCAGAAACATAAAGGTAATGCATTTACTCTATACTGGTTTAACTAATGAAATGTTAGATCTTGTAGAAAGGGCTGAAACCGCACACCAAATCCTCAACATTTTGGATGAGAGGTTCGGATCAAAATCAAAAGAAATTCAAACACCCATAGAGACAATCAAATCCGATGATGAAAAGTATGAAAAGGAGATTGTTGAAGATGAATGGACTTTTGACACCATCAACACCAACGAAGAAGAGGAAGAGCAATCCAAAAATCATATGTGCATGATGGCTTGTCAAGACAATCAGGAAAAGGTATGTGAATCTAGTTCTGACGATGAAGATGATTTTGACACTGCTAGTGCATATGAAAATTTGTATAGAGAATTTGAGAGATTGAATAAGAAATACAAAAGTGTAAATAACAAGTACAAAGCTTTGAATAATGATCATGATGACTTATACAAGAAACATGATAGTTTGCTGGATGATTATAATGCTTTGAAAAATGATTATAGTAATATTTCATTGCATGATCATAATTCCTTAAAGGCAAAATATGATGCATTATTGATTGATAATAACTTATTGAAAAATGAACATGCTCTGTATGTTTCTTGTCTAAATGATAAGATAGATTCACTTGAAAATATTATTGCTTCTAGTCATATAAAGCATAAAGAATTAATTGCAAAATTTGATTGTATCAAGAATAATTCTACTTCTTCTTGTTCTTAGACTCCTAGAAATGTTGTTAATAAATCTACTCATGCTCAAGCTTCTACATCTAAAGATATGGGTAGAAATGTAAATGTTGTGCATGCCAATGTTAAAAAGTATGCTTTCATGTATGGGAAAAATGTTAGATACAATAACGCATCTCACGCCTCACATGATCTACATGATACACATAATGCACACAATAAATCTCATGGTATATCACATAACACGGCACACAAAAATATTATACACAATGCACATCAAAAAATACATTTTGTACACAAACCTCAAAATATACACAATGCTAGAAATAACATGATATGGGTGCCTAAACACTTAGGCTTGCATGATAAAAATGCTTATATTCATAATTTGACTAGCAGTATGCATAGATTCCATAAAGATTCATTTGTTCATAGGAAATCAAATTCGCATCGAATTTGGGTTCCAAACAAGTAACTCCTTTTTTAAAAAAAAAATTAGGGTATCCACATGCTTCATGTATATTATTCTGATACCCAAACATTTAAAATGATATGTAAATAAAATTTTTTTTCTAACATATCGGACCCAATTAGAAGTGGGTACCAAACGTGTAGAGATTATTTTATTTCAGGACATATGGATAATGGATAGTGGATGCTCCGCACACATGACATGGAACGCAAAATTACTTAGCAATCTAAAAATGTATGATGGCGGAACCGTGACATTTGGTGACAACAAGAAAGGTAAAATTGTCGGAATTGGCAATATCGGCAGTCACTCAAAATTGCTCATCAAAGATGTAAGTTTGGTGAAAGGATTAAAGCATAATCTATTAAGCATAAGTCAACTATGCGACAAAGGTATGAAAGTTATTGTTACTCTTGACTCATGCTTAGTCTATGACAAAGATATGAAAAATATCCTTGTTAAAGGTAAGCGAGTTGAAAATATCTATGTACTTAGACTAAATGAGTATGAATCAAATGTATGTTTAATTGTTTCAACAAATGATCCACTGCTCTGGCATAGACGCTTTGGCCATGTGAACATCAAAAACATGGATAAGATTTCTAGGAAAGAGTTGGTGCAAGGACTTCCTAAGATAAGTTTTAAATTAGATAAAATATGTGACTCATGTCAATTTGGCTAAATGCATAAGAGTTCATTTAAAAATATTGGAGCTCTCAGTTCTAATGGACCACTTGAACTACTCCATATGGACTTGTTTGGCCCAACTAGAACTCCATCATTATGCAACTCTAGATACGTATTTGTCATAATTGATGATTTTACTCGATATACGTGGGTATTATTCTTAACTCATAAGAATGATGCCTTCCGTGAATTCGAAATATTTTTCAAAAGGATTGAACGTTTATATTCCATGAAAATTATTTCCTTAAGAAGTGATCACAGTGGTGAATTTGAAAATGAACATTTTAAATCATTTTGTGAAGAACGAGGTATTTCTCACACTTTTGCTTTTCCCAGAGCTGCTCCTCAAAATGGGGTAGTTGAAAGGAAAAATAGAACACTCCAAGAGTGTGCACGAATAATGTTGTGTGAAAGCAACCTTCCAAAGAATTTTTGGGCGGAAGCTGTAGCAACCGCGTGCTATATTCAAAATAAAGTTTTAATTAGAAAACCTTTTGAAAAGACCCCGTATGAATTATTGCTCCAACGAATTCCAGAAGTATCTTACTTCAAAGTTTTTGGTTGTAAATGCTATATTCTGAATACTAAAGATAACTTAGATAAGTTTGACTCCAAAGCGGATGAAGGCATATTTATCGGTTACTCTTTACGTAGTAAGGCATATAGAATTTACAATAAAAGTTCCGAGACTATTGTTGAAACTCTACATGTATCATTTGATGAATCTATACCTCATAATATTGCTCATGATGATGATGACAGCATGCTCATTGCACGCACTCCCAATAATGAATCTTTCAATGATATCCCTAGTTCTTTGCCTAAATCATTTCCTGAAGTCACACATCACCCACACACACAAGTCTTAGGTGACATTGATGCAGGAATTAGAACTAGATCTCAAATAGAACACTTAACACATGTTGCATTTGTTTCTAACATTGAGCCGAAAAAGGTAGAAGAAGCTTTTGCAGATGAAGCATGGATCGAGGCTATGCAAGAAGAACTTCTACAATTTGAACGCAATCAAGTATGGGAGTTAGTGCTTAGACCGGAAGATCGTCCCGTTATCGGTACTAAATGGGTATACCGGAACAAACTAGATGAAGATGGAAATGTGATAAGGAATAAGGCAAGGTTAGTAGCACATGGTTACTCTCAAGAGGAAGGTATAGACTTCGATGAAACCTTTGCTCCTGTTGCTAGACTAGAATCTATTAGGATGTTACTCGCATTTACATCATATAAGAATTTTAAACTTTATCAAATGGAATTAAAAAGCGCTTTCCTAAACGGATTCATAAAGGAGGAAGTCTACGTTGAACAACCTCCAGGATTTGAACATAATAAGAAAACAGGATTTGTTTACAAGTTAAACAAAGCCTTATATGGGCTAAAACAAGCTCCAAGAGCTTGGTATGAGAGACTAAGAAAATTCTTAAGTGACTCAAGTTATACTGTTGGAAAAATAGATACAACCTTATTTGTTAAGAAAGATCATAATGATATCATTCTTATCCAAATCTATGTAGATGAAATCATTTTTGGATCTACTAATGATGATCTTTGCCAAGAGTTTGCCAAGTTAATGCAGGAAGAATTTGAAATGAGCCACATGGGGGAGCTAACATATTTTCTCGGATTGCAAATTAAACAAGGAAAAGAAGGAACCTTCATTCATCGAACAAAGTACGCAAGAGACTTGATCAAAAGGTTCGGGATGGAAACTGCATCCGGAAAGAACATACCAATGGCAACATCCACCTCCTTAGACAAAGATGAAGCAGGTAAGAAGGTTGATCAGAAAACATATAGAGGTATGGTCGGCTCTTTACTCTACTTAACTGCCAGCAGACCTGACATCATGTTTAGTGTTTGTGCATGTGCTAGATTTCAATGTGATCCTAGGGAATCACACCTTAAAACAGTAAAATACATATTTAGATATCTTAAAACCACATCTGACTTTGGACTCTTCTATCCCAAAGGAAGCACATTCGATTTAACTTCATTTAGTGACGCAGACTATGCTGGTTGTAAAGCCACAACAAAAAGCACAAGTGGAACATGTCATTTCCTTGGACATTCCCTTGTTTCGTGGTTTAGCAAAAAGCAAAGTTCCGTTTCACTATCTACCACTGAGGCAGAGTATATAGCTGCTGGACTTGCCTGTGCTCAAATACTTTGGATGAAACAAGTCCTCGTCGATTATGGTGTTAATACATCTACATGTGTAATTTATTATGATAATAAAAGCACCATAAATCTCACTAAAAACTCTGTTCTTCATCCTAGAACAAAACATATTGATATAAGACACAGATTTATTGATGATCATTGTGCCAAAAAGGATGTTGAACTTAAATTTGTCTCCTCTGAGTTTCAAGTTGCAGATATTCTAACAAAACCCTTACAAAAGGATACATTCTCTAAACTTCGTCGAGAATTGGGTATTGTTGGAGAAAAAGAATTGAATAATGCTCAGCTATAATATCTTTTTGTTAATGACAAGGGGGAGAAAGTAACGAAATACAAAAATGAATGCATTATTTCTAACGGCTTCGATGCAGGGGGAGAATCGCATCAAAGCAGGGGGAGTAAGTATACTATGTATCGTCATATTTTTTTTAACTTACTTCATTTTTTTATTTTGGGTGTCATCATCAAAAAGGGGGAGAGTGATGGAAATTAAATTCCACCCCAAGTGTTTTTGATGATGAGCACACCAAATGAAAGCTTAGTGTACTAACTACACTACACTCAAGTGTGCAGAATTTGCAAAGCTATACTCATACTCAAAGAATCACACTTCAACGCTCAAAGACAAAGACGAACATGACTAAACTCAAGTGATGAAGCTCAATCTCAAACAGAACAAGAAGCACAAAGAGAAGCTCGCTTTCACTTCATCAAGTTGATCAAACTTCCGAAGACATGTTCTGAGTCGAGAGTGAGTGTGTCGTGTCTTTTAGGGTATTTGTTAAAGCCATATCAAATAGACAAAAACACACACACACAGACAATTTCGAAAATACTTTTTTAATTATCTTAAAATGGGTTTTGAGAGCTTTTCTAGTCACTCCATAATTTTCGTAGTGAAACTCCACGCACCCTGGAGCTAACTACTTGCCTGACTAGAAGAAAAACAGGAAAAACTCCTCTGGGAGTCGACTACCAAAAGTAGGGAGTCGACTACTTGTCAGAGATCAAAAACTCCTGGAGTTCTCTGGGAGTCGACTACCTATATGAGGGAGTCCACTACCAGCTGTGAATTTACAGACGTTTTTGAATTTGAATTTTGAAAACCTTTGAGCAATTTACTCCGTAATTTTTGGGACAAAAGTCAAACGAAATTTGAAATTCAAATCTCAGTTTTTCCCTATAAATAGAGCTGAATTCTTTTGAGAAACATACAACATTGAAAATCAAATCTATTGTGAAAACTCTCTTGAATTCATGGCTCTCAATTCTCTCTCTAGCCAATTTAATTTTTATTTGATCTTGCAATACTTTCTTATATTTTTTTGAAGATCATACTCTTACTTTTTTATTGGCTAAATCGTTTTCAAAATCCTTACTATTATTCTCTTTAATTTTATTTGAAAGGATTTTTTTTTAAAAGCTCTAGATCACAAAGAACTTCTCTCGTATCTTTGTGTGATCTAGACTATCATTCTATCAAGCCACTACACAAATTGTCTTAATTTTGATTGGCTATAGAATCGGGTGTATAAACCAATCTCTATCATTTATTGTGGAGTATTGGATAAATTCTCATTGTGTTGATTGTTGGAACACTAGACAAGTCTAGTTGTTGCCAGTTGGAAAGTCCTCGGTTTGTGAGGCAAGGGTAAACCCTAGACAAGTCTAGGTGTTGTGGTTGGAAATCCTGGTCAAGGCTAGGTCGTTGGAAATCCTAACGAGTGAAGTTAGGTAATTGTATTTGCCAAGGCAGATAGTGGAAATCTCATACCGGATTGGTCGGGGACTGGACGTACCCGGGTTGCGGGGAACCAGGATAAAAATCCTTCTGTTTGCGATTGTTGATCTGTGCTTGCTTATCATTACATTTATTTTTCTATCATCTATCTACAGCAACGATCAATTTATTTTTATTCGATAAAATTCATATTGGTGATTTTATTCGTTTTCACATATACTCTGGGAGTCGACTACTGTTCATAGGGAGTCGACTACCTGCTGTGAAATTACTCTGTGTATTTTAAAGATTATTGTGTTGATTAAGAACCAAGCGTAGATCACTCTACTTGGTTTCTTATGCAACATTAGAAGGAATTTATTTGTGTTAATATCGTTAAGCGAAAAAGTTTACTATATACACAACACTATTCAACCCCCCCTTCTAGTGTTGTTTGCCATCCACAGGATCCAACAATCACAACCATTGTATTCATATTATGTAGGTTATTATATCATGCACAAAGATTTTAATAATCTCATTGTTTAATAACCCAACCCATGATACTGCCACATCTCTATATAACTTGCTATGCCAAGCTAAGACAAATACTGTTCTCAAACGAAGGCATGCTTACACTGTTCAGGTTGCCGCTGTTCGCCGTAGGGTGAGTCCACGGCTTATGTGGTGATGGAGGTTCATACAGACAGCGCGTGGGTGTTGCCTTGAGTCCGAGGGAAAAGGCGCAAGCGGATAGAGGAAACATGGCGGATCGAAGAGGTTACCGGTGGAGGGCTTCGAGGACGGGAGGATGGAGAAGGAAGGAACGACATTGGGAGCACGGATCGGTGAATGAGAAGGCATGGGAGCACGTCGGCATCGCTTCCAGCAGTCAGGAGAAACGACGATCTGTCGACGTCAGAGGGGGTTCATCGACGTTCGGGGGCTGAGAGGATTGGGGTGGCGCCGACGGTGCAATCGGGCCCATCGACGTCTCGTCGGAGAGGACGGTGGCTCGCAAGAGGGAAGTGGGTGCCAGGGTCGTGGCGGTGCGGGGTGTTGCGAGGGTGACCAGGCGACCGCGGGGAGCAAGGCGGCGATCAGGCATACGGCGGCGGCGAGATTGGGATCACGGCGGCGGCCTCAGCTCGGAGGGAAGGAGAGGCGGTGCCGTGCGGGGAAGACGAGGGAGAGGGCAATCAGGGCGCTGTGGATCGCGGTGGTGTTCGCTTGGTCACCGGCGGGGGCGAGTGGGGGAGATGAGGGCGGTCTCGCGAGGGCACGACAGTCGAATCTCGACGGGCCCATGAATCGCGGCGGCGCTGAGCTGATGACCGCCGGCGACGGGATCTCGCGAGGGAGAGAGAGAGAGACGGGGATTGGGGTTGGCGGCTGCACTTAGGGTTAGGGTTAGGTTAGAATAGGGTTAAGGTTATATAAATAAAATATATAATGCTATATACCCCATGGTTATAGTTAAGAGAAGAAATTAAAGGGGGGTAGAGGGTGTAGAAAGAGGGGGAATTCTCGAGGAGAATAGAAAGAACAGCTTAGGAAATATTTAGAACAGATTTGAAAAGAGATTTAGCCAGATGTGGCTAACGAATTTGAATTTTGAATCTGATCAGGGCAAATCAACGGTCCAGATTTCTCCGAGCGATATCTTTCAATCCGGGCGTCAGAAAAATAATCCGAAAATACCGGTACGATCGTGGAGACGAGACGCACAGATCTACGGAGCCTAATCGTGCGTAACGTCTACCAAAAATTTACATAAAATTGGGAATGTCATTTTGATTCAAACGACTAAAACGCCCCTATCGTTCAAAGTCGTTTTGCGAGAAAACGAGCCGTGAAACGACGTTCCCGAATGTTACGATAAAGTCCAACACCCCGAAACGATCGCAACGGCATATCACATCGCATATGCCAAAGCTCAGAAATAATCAAATGAAATACGTGCACGATAAAGTACGTGTGCGTAGAAAATTACAAACGGTCGGAAAGCGGCCGTTACAGCTATTAAAAAATTAAAATTTCATACTGATTCATCTATTGCTTCTCGCAGGTTACAGCTGTTGGAGCTAGAGGAGTTGAGGAGAAATGCTAATGACAACGCCAAGATATCAAAAGAAAGGATGAAATCCGTCCATGACATGATGATCCTAAGGAGGGAGTTCACCCCAGGCCAAAAGTTCTTCTGTACAATTCCAGGCTACACATATTCCCTGGGAAGCTTCGCTCTAGGTGGTTTGGACCTTTCACAGTCAAATAAGTTTTCCCGCATGGAGCAGTGCTATTGCTTAATGAAAAAGACGGGAGTGAATTCAAGGTAAATGGCCAAAGATTGAAGTAATTTCACGAGCCTTGGACCAAGTATGCGAGCATCATCGATCTCACGGACCCACCCTCGAGTGGCAACTAATCAGGTGTGTTCTTTCCATGCTTCCCTCTCCCTAACATTGAGGACCATGCTTATTTTAAGTTGGGGGAGGGTATAAACTTTTAGGATTTTTCTTTTTCTTTTAGGATCTTTTTAGTTTCTGTCACACCCCGCTTCCCAAAAATATGGAGGCGAAGCGTGAGAAGGTCCGCTCAGACTTGAAGCTACAAAGCTGCAAGTCCGATAAGCGTCAATCAAATTTAAAACTGCAGGTCCTTGCAACGCGAGCGAAACAAGATAATAATAATGAGATGAGACAAAAGAATAATATCAGAATATCCATAAATATATATTCCAACATCGCAGAAAAGCCACCAGGCTGAAATAAAAGAGAGTCTAAAGGCCCAAACATGGCCAACAAAAGTACCTCGTACAAAACAAGGTGACACGCATCGACAACTAACAACAAACCTAAAAAGAAGCTCAGTAAAGTCACCAAGAAAGATCACCGGCATACACAAAACTCCTCCTAGGCAGACATGGACTCAGGCTCAGCGTCAGCAACACATCACGTACTCAGCAACGGTCTCTGGCTCAGGGTCTAACATGTGACACCCAAAAGAGCAAGGGGCACATGTCAGCAAGTCTACAAGAGACTTGTGCAAGGAAACTGAAGGTAGGAAAAAGTAAAGCAACCTAGCAGTTCTAGCATGATGCAATGACATGGCAGTTAAAGTAATGAGTGCAACAGGTAAGGTAAAGTAAAGTAAAGTACGAGCATGGCATTTAAACATGGCATGGATGACAAGTATTGCATGAATCATTCACAAGACAAGTACAAGACAAGAAAAGTAAGCACCTCGTGCACAGGGATTCCGTCTTTTGGCTAGAGGGCTGATCAGGCCACTCCTAAGCTCAAGTAACCGTTTATCCCTACCCCTCCAAGTGTATCGAGCCAGGGCCTTACCCCCGAACTTGGAATGCTCGCTTCTGGATCACGAGCCAGGAAGTGTTTTAAACAAGTATGGCCTAGGGGTGCACCTAGCCAGGAACACGGAAACACGGATTTGTACAAGTATTTTGTAGCGTGTGCTACGATGCAACAATCAATTTGGATGACATGTAAGATGCAATGCATGGCAGTTAAAAGTACGTACAGTTTAAGGAAAGTAAACGTGACAGTTTAGTATGCATGAACAACAAGTTTAAAGGGTTGGATCTAGCTTCGTTGTCAAGCTAGATCAATTAGGTGACGGATCTAGTTTCGTTGTCAAACTAGATCAAGTAGGCGTCTAGCCAGCTATCATTTCACTTGCTAGTCTCTTTTACGCTGAAAACAAGGAAGTGGCCTAAAAACATGGCCCTACACAAGAGTTGGCAAGTTTCACTTGCCTGCAAGTACGACGTCTGAGTACACCGTCCAATGAGTCCAAAAATCACAATTATCCTACGTGCACAAGTCCACCGGCCTAAAGTCCATGTTATTAATCTTGATTAGTGAATTTAAAACATTTAAACTACTTTGAAAATACTGATTTTAGTCTTGATTAGCATGCATTGGGTTGGGTGTCCTAGGGGTGCAAAGCGTTACCTCAACACGACGCGAAAGCTACACCGGCGTCGGGTAGCGACGCCGGGGGTTGGAATAAAAGATCGCGCTCCAAGTCCAGATTCCAAATTAGTTTCCTCGCTGGAAGGTTCAGAGCATCAACCGGAGCAACGGTTCCAGATTCCAAAGCTAGCACGTGCGACGACGGGCTACGACGTGTCGCAACGTCGTACGCGACGAATCCTCGAAGAGCAAGCACCTAGGTGGGGCCCACAGTAGTCCTAGGGACCTTTGGGGGACCCACAATACCTCTGGAGAACTTGGGGGGCCCACAGTGGCAAGTGGTGCGACGGGTGCGGGGTTGCGACGTGTGCTCTCGGTCGTACTCAGCCAAATGCGGGGAGCCCTCTCGGTCAGGCGCTAGGAACGGGCGCTGCACAGCGCTCGGGGTCGGTGCGGGCCTTGGTGCGGAGAGGTTTGTCGGTCGGGCGCTTGGGGCGGCTCGGTCACAGCGCTAGGCGGGTCGTTGCAACGTTGCAACGGTTGCAACGTTGCGGAGATGCAGCGTGAGCGGGGGAGCGCTTCGGTCAGGCACGGAGGAAGGCGGGGTGCGGAGCGGGCTTTGGTGCGGAGCGGGGATGCGGGGCTGCGCGGGGCTGCCTCTCGGTCAGACCGAGAGGATCTATCGGTCGGTGTGGGTCGGTGCGAAGCAGGGGTTGCAGCGGAAAGCGGAGCGGGCATGAGCGGGGGCGGCTGTCGTTCGGAGCGGGCGAACGGAGGCCGTTCTCTCGGTCAGTGCGGGGGCTGAACGTCGCAACGTTGCGACGAATCGTCGCAACGTCCAATTTGGGTTTTGGAAGGGGTTAGGGCTAATTTCTTGCGAAAATGGGTCTTCCTAGGGGTTGTTTATATAGTGTAGATGGGTTGACTTGGTCTAGGGCTAATCCTAATGAGATTAGGAGTTTAAAATAATTTAAAATTTGAAATTCAACTTCTCCAACTCACCCAAGGATTTGACTTGGTCCAAATGAGCTGGAAATTGGCTCAAAAATTCTTTAAAACGTTTTAAACTCAAATAAATTTTATTTGGCCGAAAATAATTTATAAAATTAATTATTAAAAATATTATAAAACTTGTTAAAAATATAAAAGTGGTCAAATGAACTCCAAAAATTATAAAATAAATATCAGTGTGATCGTGATGACGAATGTGAGCTAACTAAGAAGAAGGATCTCAAATTCAACGTCGGACGACGAAACTAAAAATAGAAACGTCTCCCGTCAAGAGTGAAAATCGTCACGTCTCATCGAGTGAGATTAAATTGTGGAAAAACGACTCGAGAAGTGTCGTTCCAAGATAGTGCCACTATTTAATACTCTCAGAGACGTTCACAACGGCATATCACACGAAAGTGTTCACAAACAAATAAAGTCTAAAACAAACACGTGCACGGCCAAAAGCACGTGCACGAAAAACGTACAACGAAAAGTGGTCGTTACATCCTCCCCACCTTAGAATAAAGTCCGTCCTCGGACTTTCTAATATAGTTAGTCACTCTAATAACTACCCCAAATCAAGTCACATTATATTTCAAACCAGGTATAGTCATTAAAGGTGCTCATATACGCACTAGGTAGTCAAACATTGATACTACCAACAAGTATATATATACATTCACGTACGTATACACTTATACCTATTATAGTCAGTCAAATTTATACATGTATTTCAATCATATATATAAACATACATCCCTTATATAACTACTACCTAGTATAAAACAATAGTTCAGATACTCACATAAGGATAGTCTCACACTTAGCCAATACAATCATTGCTCTACCTATATGTAGCTACCTATGCACAGACATCAAGGGTATACTACCCTCTAATAATCCCTAGTATTCATCCAACACCAAACACATCAACACATGTAGTCACACCATACCATTTTTAAGTCAAATTTTACTATATCTAATATATATTCACTACTACCATATTTCACTCATTATATAGTCATTCAATGCATGCAAATAGTTCACCATATATTCTCATCGCATACGGTCCTATAACTGTATTTACGACACGCCACATATATCATAGTCATCAAAACCTATAACTAAGCACATACTTACCCGTGCATGGTGCACACCCATACACGCTAACATTTCATTTACGCATACCATTCATACCATTATATTACTAGCACATCTATGCACCTAGTTTAGCTAGCACACAAGCAAGTCCTTAGTAAATAACTATACCACACGACCAACACCTATAACTATATACTGGTGTAGCGACCCACAATCATGTGCGTAACTCAACCAGGCACAAACACTTCTATCACTATACATACATCAAGCATTGCTATATTCAAACTACAAACATACATTCAATGTACTTGGAGTATACCCACTCAAGCTTGAGTGAGACTCAATACACATATTAGAATATTCTATATACGTAACACGACATTCATACCTATACCAATACCACTCCCATATATATACATCTACCAATACAACCATATACATTCCATAAATCAATCACACTTAATATTTAGTCAGATAACACCCACATAGTTCAATCTAATTATATACCATAATAATAACATTACAGACATCAGCACCCACATATTTATAATACCCTCTCTAGTACAAACATTCACCGTATAGTCACACATAAATAATGTATATATTCACACCATAGCCTACTACCTATAATTAGTATACTAACACATTCACATATACATAATTAAGATGTGCAATAGTCGTGTACACCTCACGGTATGCACGCATGCAACATCCCGAAAAGCAAGCAATACCAATCAAAATTATACTCCTACTACCATATGTATATCACCTATATACTCAGGCAACAAAACATAACTACTTACGTCTAAACACAATACATACCCACATACGAGCACACACTCATACGTGCTAATATATAAATCACATAATAGGCCTACCCTCTTAACCATACGTACTCTTATTATTATCACTACTAACATACACATAGCTTTACCAATCATTTTATTTCAACCATTACAAGTATCTCTTACTACATACACAGCTCAGATATGTCAACGCTAACTCTTATATACACAGGCAACCCTAGTATAGTATAGCTATCCACACAAAATCTATAACTGCAAACACCCAACAACTTCATACTATCACGAATAACTCCGAGTATATATATATATATCACACAATAGGCAAACACCAATATACTATGGGAATTCTCATTTAAGCCCACGTACACACCTGAGGTACGTGCACTACGACTACCTCACAAGGGTCCAAGGGTCTACTAACAACTAAGAGTTGACACAGACATTGAAGGACCCTAAGGCCTAAGCAATAAAGAGAGGTCGAGAGCGTGACGAGGGAAGGATCGATAAGCACGAGTTCAGATAGGACAAATACAAGGAGACAGCTTGGTTAGACGAAACATTGACTCAATGGTGATGTTTAGGTTGAGGGAAAAGGGAGCTGTAGTGATGCTTATATAGGGGGGAAAAAGAAAATAGGGTAAATAGCATGAGCTAAAATATGCAAAATTGAAAACTGTTGTACTTCAAAAAATTGGAATTCCTCATCTGTATAAAATATTTGAAGATCGATAAAGCGAGTTGAAATAAGTTTGAGTCGGATATTCATAATAAGATAAAATGTTTTATTGGTTTATAAAAAATCAATGTAAAAGGAAGTAAAATCATTTACACGAATATTAAGGACGAGGTTTTAGAAATCTTATACGTCAGTAATTTAATATAATTTTGTCAAAAAGTTTTGGAAATTCGAAGAATGAAATCAAGTAACGGAAAAATTTAAACTCAGGTTAAATGCTTTCAAAATTTTGGGCTATGGAAAATTGAAAATAATCAGTTTGAAACTACTTTTAGTGAACCAGGGTTTGCCAAACATGAAAAAAAACTGATTTACGCAAGGTTCTTAATATACGAGCTCAACAAGTCTGGCACGGATATAAAAATAATTGAAATTCAATTTGGTTTAGAAATTTTTCTAAAAGCGTGTATGGTGAGTGGAAAGAAAATAATAGTAACTTAGCATAAGAATTATCAAGATCGAATAGCAAATCTTTAAAATCAAATCAGGGAGGGTCTAAAGCAGGAAGAGGCTATGAAAATAGTAATTTTGCAAAAATCTGAAGTAGCGAAAACGACGAGCAAAGTCCAACTTGCTGAAAGCTGAAATTCCATGTGTCTTGAAAGTATATTAAAGTAAACACGACGTATCATTCGAATAACACAAATAAGAGGGAAAATTATAAATCGAATTGGGCAGGGCAAAAGTATGGTTCAAAGTAAAATTAATATATGAAAGAGCGACACATTTACATAAGTATGAAAAAATATAGGCTGGGAAAATACCATAAGCTAGTATTCAAAAATTTCCGCCAAAAGTTTTAAGAATTTTAAATCAACGAAGGAGGTTGAAGTATAAGTATATTAAAATTTTGAACAAAATTAAACTTAGTGGAAGAGAAGATTGAAAAATACTTTCAGAAGGTTCAAGTTTTGCAGTGGCGATGTTTGAAAATTGACGACGATCGTCATGAGGCGATCTCGTGAATCGAGGCAAGGAAATTGGTCGGAGATCAAAACATACATACGCCTAGGGTATGAATCAGGAAAGTCTACGGAAACTCCTACGGTTGACCAACTAAAGATTAAAAACTAAGCGCTAAGACTTCTAAAGGTTAGACGGTAAAGAAATGCGTTCAGCTTGGTCCGAAATCGATGGACCCAAGCGAGCGACTAAAGGAAATTCTAGAAGTCTAATATGGTCAGGGGTAAACAAGGACCACTAAGGTAACTCCTACGACGATTGAATCAATTGCTGACAGGGAGTCTAACTATCAATCAGGGGCCTCTAAATAGCAAGCACAGATGTCTAACTAAGTCTTCTTATCACCTAGTGTCCTAAGAAAACGCTAGACTCAGAGCTTCTGACTCGGATGTTGCAATTTATTTAATGGACATTCTGTTATTATCGTTGTTTCGTTAATTCGCAATTGCAAGACTGGACCTGCATGGGCCACCAACAAAACCTGTCACGCCCCGCTTCCCAAAAATATGGAGGCGAAGCGTGGGAAGGTCCGCTCAGACTTGAAGCTACAAAGCTGCAAGTCCGATAAGTGTCAATCAAATTTAAAACTGCAGGTCCTTGCAACACGAGCGAAACAAGATAATAATAATGAGATGAGACAAAAGAATAATATCAGAATATCCATAAATATAGATTCCAACATCGCAGAAAAGCCACCAGGCTGAAATAAAAGAGAGTCTAAAGGCCCAAAAATGGCCAACAAAAGTACCTCGTACAAAACAAGGTGACACGCATCGACAACTAACAACAAACCTAAAAAGAAGCTCAGCAAAGTCACCAAGAAAGATCACCGGCATCCACAAAACTCCTCCTAGGCAGACATGGACTCAGGCTCAGCGTCAGCAACACATCACGTACTCAGCAATGGTCTCTGGCTCAGGGTCTAACATGTGACACCCAAAAGAGCAAGGGGCACATGTCAGCAAGTCTACAAGAGACTTGTGCAAGGAAACTGAAGGTAGGAAAAAGTAAAGCAACCTAGCAGTTCTAGCATGATGCAATGACATGGCAGTTAAAGTAATGAGTGCAACAGGTAAGGTAAAGTAAAGTAAAGTACGAGCATGGCATTTAAACATGGCATGGATGACAAGTATTGCATGAATCATTCACAAGACAAGTACAAGACAAGAAAAGTAAGCACCTCGTGCACAGGGATTCCGTCTTTTGGCTAGAGGGCTGATCAGGCCACTCCTAAGCTCAAGTAACCGTTTATCCCTACCCCTCCACGTGTATCGAGCCAGGGCCTTACCCCCGAACTTGGAATGCTCGCTTCTGGATCACGAGCCAGGAAGTGTTTTAAACAAGTATGGCCTAGGGGTGCACCTAGCCAGAAACACAGAAACACGGATTTGTACAAGTATTTTGTAGCGTGTGCTACGATGCAACAATCAATTTGGATGACACGTAAGATGCAATGCATGGCAGTTAAAAGTACGTACAGTTTAAGGAAAGTAAACGTGACAGTTTAGTATGCATGAACAACAAGTTTAAAGGGTTGGATCTAGCTTCGTTGTCAAGCTAGATCAATTAGGTGACGGATCTAGTTTCGTTGTCAAACTAGATCAAGTAGGCGTCTAGCCAGCTATCATTTCACTGGCTAGTCTCTTTTACGCTGAAAATAAGGAAGTGGCCTATAAACATGGCCCTACACAAGAGTTGGCAAGTTTCACTTGCCTGCAAGTACGACGTCTGAGTACACCGTCCAATGAGTCCAAAAATCACAATTATCCTACGTGCACAAGTCCACCGGCCTAAAGTCCATGTTATTAATCTTGATTAGTGAATTTAAAACATTTAAAATACTTTGAAAATACTGATTTTAGTCTTGATTAGCATGCATTGGGTTGGGGGTCCTAGGGGTGCAAAGCGTTACCTCAACACGACGTGAAAGCTACACCGGCGTCAGGTAGCGACGCCGGGGGTTGGAATAAAAGATCGCGCTCCAAGTCCAGATTCCAAATTAGTTTCCTCGCTGGAAGGTTCAGAGCATCAACCGGAGCAACGGTTCCAGATTCCAAAGCTAGCACGTGCGACGACGGGCTACGACGTGTCGCAACGTCGTACGCGACGAATCCTCGAAGAGCAAGCACCTAGGTGGGGCCCACAGTAGTCCTAGGGACCTTTGGGGGACCCACAATACCTCTGGAGAACTTGGGGGGCCCACGGTGGCAAGTGGTGCGATGGGTGCGGGGTTGCGACGTTTGCTCTCGGTCGTACTCAGCCAAATGCGGGGAGCCCTCTCGGTCAGGCGCTAGGAACGGGCGCTGAACATCGCTCGGGGTCGGTGCGGGCCTTGGTGCGGAGAGGTTTGTCGGTCGGGCGCTTGGGGCGGCTCGGTCACAGCGCTAGGCGGGTCGTTGCAACGTTGCAACGGTTGCAACGTTACGGAGATGCAGCGTGAGCGGGGGAGCGCTTCGGTCAGGCACGGAGGAAGGCAGGGTGCGGAGCGGGCTTTGGTGCGGAGCGGGGATGCGGGGATGCGCGGGGCTGCCTCTCGGTCAGACCGAGAGGATCTATCGGTCGGTGCGGGTCGGTGCGAAGCGGGGGTTGCAGCGGAATGCGGAGCGGGCGTGAGCGGGGGCGGCTGTCGGTCGGAGCGGGCGAACGGAGGCCGTTCTCTCGGTCAGTGCGGGGGCTGAACGTCGCAACGTTGCGACGAATCGTCGCAACGTCCAATTTGGGTTTTGGAAGGGGCTAGGGCTAATTTCTTGCGAAAATGGGTCTTCCTAGGGGTTGTTTATATAGTGTAGATGGGTTGACTTGGTCTAGGGCTAATCCGAATGAGATTAGGAGTTTAAAATAATTTAAAATTTGAAATTCAACTTCTCCAACTCACCCAAGGATTTGACTTGGTCCAAATGAGCTGGAAATTGGCTCAAAAATTCTTTAAAACGTATTAACCTCAAATAAATTTTATTTGGCCGAAAATAATTTATAAAATTAATTATTAAAAATATTATAAAACTTGTTAAAAATATAAAAGTGGTCAAATGAACTCCAAAAATTATAAAATAAATATCAGGGTGATCGTGATGACGAATGTGAGCTAACTAAGAAGACGGATCTCAAATTCGACGTCGGACGACGAAACTAAAAATAGAAACGTCTCCCGTCAAGAGTGAAAATCGTCACGTCTCATCGAGTGAGATTAAATTGTGGAAAAACGACTCGAGAAGTGTCGTTCCAAGATAGTGCCACTATTTAATATTCTCAGAGACGTTCATAACGGCATATCACACGAAAGTGTTCACAAACAAATAAAGTCTAAAACAAACACGTGCACGGCCAAAAGCACGTGCACGAAAAACGTACAACAAAAAGTGGTCGTTACAGTTTCCTCTTTGCACTGGAAAGAAAATTGAGTCAAGTTCTATCACTAATATTTATTTCACCTAGAGATGAACCTCATGTGATGAAAATTCTCGAAATCCATTCACCACTGTACACATGTGATTTATTTTTCCCACCACTATTGTTAAATATTTCAGTCTCATTTGACATGTATGCTAGTACTCGTGGTAAATTTCTGTTGATATATCTCAAGGGTGGGATTGATTGATAACTTAATGAATCTAGAAGGTATGAATTAGCAAATCGTATGCTTTCAATGGAACACACCAAGATTCATGCATCAATAGTTCACAAAAAAACTGGAGCATTGCTTTCTATCTCTTATTCATTGATATTTGCATGCTTTGTGTGATTCTGGGTAGAAAGTGTACACTGTCTTTTGAAATGATTAGGATAACCCATTATTATGAAAGAATTAAGTAGATGAAGCGATCTTTCCAAGTTATTTATGCACACAAAAAAAGAAAAAAAGAGTATTAAAAAACATGAATAAGTATGTCACTAAATAAATAACTTGGTTGGCTCGATTAGTACAGTCCGGGGGTCCATTTGGCCTAATGCCCTATTATCGTCTGATTTGGGAGCTATTGACCGGAACCTCACTCATTTGATGGAGCAATCCAAGTTATACATTTTTCTGCAAATGTTGCTTTATGCGCGTTACGTGGAACTAATAAAAGAGAAGGAAAAGAGAGAATATGTATGCATAATTAACAAGGCAAGAGAATTTCCAAAGCTTAAAGAAAGCACAAGATATGCTGTGATTTCCTATGAATGAAGATTGACGTGTGTATGTCTTGTTACCATTCTATTCCTTATGCTTTCTTTGCATGATACGTCTACGCTCCAAGTTAGAATTTCTGATTGAAAGGTGTGAGCCATTGATTTTGTATATTATGTGCTATGAAGTAATGGATATTGAAGTTAAGTCGATTTCATGATCATTTGGGTGATACTTGCTCTTCATCTTTAAATCTATTAGTACCATTATTTTATGAGCATGAAATCTTAAAAGTGGTGTGTGGACATTTTCCTTTGTCATTGTAGTATGGTGGTGAGTAATTTGAGATCTGATAAGGTGATCTAGGTTTATATTGGATATCACGTTTCGCTCACTTTGCTAGATACTAGCAAAATGTTAGTTGGGGGTGTGATTCGGGTTGAATATTGCATATTTAACCCCTCATCTAGCAATATTTTGTGTGTAAATGATGCTTATTTGGTCCCTAATACGTTCGTATATTGTATATCATCATTTATTAGAGCAAA
Source organism: Scilla litardierei (assembly GCA_030789695.1). Classification (NCBI taxonomy): domain Eukaryota; kingdom Viridiplantae; phylum Streptophyta; class Magnoliopsida; order Asparagales; family Asparagaceae; genus Scilla; species Scilla litardierei. The sequence continues at coordinate 221,137,202 of CM061142.1, read as the reverse complement.
CCATTGATTTGTGCATAAAATCTGAATTTTATTGAGTATTTCTGCCTTTTTATATTTTTCATGGCTAGATCTCGATCTCACGATTCCAACGACTATTTATTTGTATTATTCTGAGATCTGTGCTAATTATTATGAATTTTTGAATGCAGAATACACTTTAAATGGAGAAATACGGTCGAAATACGGCTGAAAATACGAAATACGGCTGTAACCGTACGTGCTCCACACCATCTAAGGACACATGGCGACCATCTGTGCACTCTCGCCCACATCAGACGACACTAAGACATGGGCGACGCGGCCAGTTAGCGGTCGTTGGATCTCGATCCAACGACCCACACACGAGGAGAACGGAGCGGGCAAAAGCAGCGATCCGCCATGCCATGTGGCACACTTCAAGCCGTCGGATCCATCATCCAACGGCAATCAGGAAAGGGGAGACGTGACGGACTCTCGCCTGTTGATCAACGATCGAACGGTCCATATCTTCCCCGTAATTTGAAACCGAAGCAGCATTCCTTATGGCGATGTGGCATCTCCTGGGCGGTCGATTTACGATCGAACGACTCGCAGCAATTACGAATTTGATTCGAATTCGTACCTGCAAGCGATGACATGGAGAAATTAGCGTCGTCCGATCTCGAATCCTACGGTCTAGATTTACCCGAGCTGAATTCGAAGCGGATGCGGGTGCACGAAGCTCAAAGGACACGCGGCAATCCCAGGATCGATCTCGCACGGATGTGCGGCTGACGTTTGTTCCGATCGAGTGAAGCGGGTTCGGATGTAATTGGGTGCGAATTTGAGACCCGATAACACACTTAAACCCGCAATGACTTGTATTTAAGGTATTCTAGAGTTTTTGTTGCGTATTCTTGGCGTATTTGGGCGATTTTGGCGGCGTTTTCTGCAGCAATTTCCTGAGTTTACAGAGAGCAATCTGAGGGATTTTCAGCGAGCTTTTAGAGGAGGAAGAAGAGGGTTCTTAGGCAAAAAAGAGGGTGTTTTGGTGATATCTCTTGAACTTAATTGTTTATTTTCAATTCCATCTACTTCTATTGATTAGAACCATGTTTAATATGATGAAACCCTTTGTTATTTTCAGTATGTGTGGCTAAATTCTTATTGTGCATGATATGGTGTAGTTAGGGGACATGATGTGTATTTATTTGGTTGAATCTTCAAGCTAAAATTATTGACGTTGTTAAAGTTATAATCTTTATTTAAAATCTCCTCTTCATCTTTTACAAGAACATGATTGAGTTGATGATCGCCTCACAAGGGTGAGTCTTGATCTCCCCAAAATGGAGTTTTATCTCTTATATTTAAAATATTATCGCTTTAGTAACAACTTTATTCGATTTTGTGCTTTAAACCCCACAAGGGTATTTTCCGATGAATTTCTCTCAAAAAGAGATATCATTGAGTTATTTTTATTCAACCAAATTAATATATATCATGGACCCTACTGAACCCATATCATGTGCATACTTCTCATAGATTTACATAAACGAAACTTTCTTTTGCTCGTATTGTCCATAAATTAAAAAACCGCAATCAAACCCCATTCAAACCATCATCATCAAAAGTGGTTGGTCTCTTTACGTTCAATCCCTATTCGATTTAAACTTTGTGGTTGCAACGGGTTTTCTCCTAAGGATTCGACATCTGGACTCCCAGATCTATATTACGTGCACGGACTCTTACGATTGAGAGTAACACATTTTTGGGCTAAGCATTGTACTTGCACGGTCACCTTTACTTTACTCATTACATGCACTTTACTTACCACTGTTTACGGGTGTTTTCTCACCACTGAATCGTTGACTATGGGTTGGACGGTCAACATGGTCAAAGGGTCAAGTGAGACCCCTGGGTCCCGCCAAGGTGCAAGTGCTCGACGAGGGTTGCTTGGATCCTTGTGCCAGCTCTGGAAACTGCTGGCTTGGTGTGTCGAGGGCGAGCATGCTCTTCGTCTGGAGTGCTTGGCCTTGGTCAGTGAGGTGCAGAGGGGTAGCCTCGGTACCTTGGGGAACGATCGGCCTCAATCAGTTAGGTGCAGAGGGGTAGCCACGGCACCTTGGAGAACGCTCGGCCTTGGTTGACAGAGAGGCTTGTCGGGGGCGAGCGGGCTCAATGCTGCATGCGCCTGGCCTTGGTAGGTTCTGCACTGAGGGGTAGCCTTGGTGCCTTGGGATCTGCTTGACCTTGACAGAAGAGGGAGCTCATCAGGGGGACAGACCTTGGTTCCGGCCAAGTCCCCTCTGATGCCTAAGTCAGAACGGATCTGAAAGATACTCGGCGGGACCGGTACGGCTTACAGGGAGGCAGATACGCATATCCTTAGACCGAGCTAGGGGAGTGCAGGCAATATGGAAAATACGGTCTTTGAGTAGAATACCTCCGTCTGATGGTATCCGGGGTCAGGTCCCTTTCTTGGCTACCTCCCGAGTCCCTTTATAGGGTTCGTCCCGTGATTGCCCCCAAACCACGTCCCCCACTCTCTGCCCCCACTCTCTGCCCCCTTGAAGGTGCCTGTGTGCATCGTGGAGGTGGGTTCATGGGCTCCTTAATGGTCATTAAGGAGGAGTGTTTTAGGGGATCGGTTATCTCATGTTGGCATGGGCTGACCGAGCGCATGCCCTGTCATGGTCGACCCATTCCCGAGCCCTTGCATGGGCCTCATTTGTTGGCCCGTACTCCCTTCGTGGGCTTCCAGCTTCAAGTGTGGGCTTAGGCTTCTTATTCTTGGGCTACTCTAGGATGGTCGCATCAATTGCCCCCATCGCTCGGGTCGTTCGGATTCTGTCGGTTCGGCTTGGGCGATGTGACTTGTGTGAATTTTGACAGGCGTGTCAGTCGAGGCTATGCCATTGAATGAGGGTCATCATGACGCTGGCCAGTCGAACTCCTCATGATCCGGGGTTCGGGATTCGAAGCACCGTGCCTTGCAGAATGTTGACGCGTGTGCACATGGAGTCGACTCATAATGCGGAGGAAGGGCCCAGGGAAGGGGTGGTATAAAGGGAAGTAGCCGTCCGTCAGACAAAGGTTTCACCTTTTCGATCGTCACCCTCTCCTTCCTATCCCTCACAGTTGTTCCAGATCCTCCTCAGGTGCTGCCCCAAGTCATCCTCCTCCTCGATTGTTGGTTCAGGATGCCCGACAGCCGTTACCGATCCAGGCCAGGCTCGTGGACCCATCACGACTGTTCGTCGCCAAGGGGGTGAGCTCTCCAGAGTGCCCCCCGAGGTAATGGGGTGGCAGTCGTCCGCCTGTGCCACTTCAATTGGATCGTTGTGTTCCAACTATCTTCTCCCTTCATGCTCAACCCGGGCCCCCAAGAAGGACGAGTGGATCTGCTTCCCCGGGCTCGCAAAGTCGGGGTATATGAACAGAGCTTCCGGTTCGGGCTTCGATTCTGTCACGACCCCCTTCCCTAAAATGGAGGCGAGGCGAGACGAGGCCCGCTCAGGCTTGGAGCTGTGAGGCCCCAGCCTGTAAAGCGTCTGGAATAAACACGCAGGTCCCTGTAATGTGACACGGAACAAAGATAACAATAATAGAAAAAGATGCAAATAGATAAAATTATTCATCTCAAAGTCCAGATAATATTTCAACAACCAGAAATGCCACCAGGCAAACAAAAAGAGTCTGAAAACAAAGGCCCAGCATGGCCAACAAGATAACGACTAACAAAAAGGTGCTACTCACCGATAAACAACAACAACTAAAGGAAGAACTGCGAAGGAACACTAGGACTGGTCACTGGTGTCCTCGTACTCAACATCAGCAACGGGATCAGGTACGAACTCCACGAACTCGTCCCCCTCAACAGCAGACTCCGGCTCAGCAACTAACATGCGTCACCCAAAGAGAAGGGGCACATGTCAGCAAAGTCTACAAGACTTTGTGCAAGGAAACTAAAGAAAAGTAGAAACAACCTAGCAGTTCTAGGGTATAGTATAACATGACATTTTATGCAATGCGAACAACAAGTAAATTAACAGCAGTTTATGACATGGCATGGATTATAGCATGGCAGGTAAACATGGCATGGAAACGATTAACATGGCATGGTACATGTAACATTCATAAGGACAAGGACAAGTAAAATAAGCACGTCGTGCACAGAGATTCTGTCCTTTGGTTAGAGTGGATGTACGGGCCAACTATTACGCTCAAGTGACCATTTATCCCTACCCCTCCACGTGTATCGAGCCAGGGCTTTACCCCTGAACATGGAATGCTCACTTCTGGATCACAAGCCAGGAAGTGTTTTTAACAAGGATGGCGTAGGGTTATGCCCGCATAGCAGGTGCCTAGCCGGTAACACGGAAACACGGATTTGTACAAGGATTTGTAGCGTGTGCTATGATGCAACATGCAAACAGATGACATATAAAATGGATGCACATGACAATTATTCGAATAGAATTTGCGTACCGATAAAGGAATTAAACATGATGGGCAATGCATGACATAACATGACAAGGGTAATTCTAGCTTCGTTGTCAAGCTAGAATTTAATTTGCGCCTAGACTGCTATCATTTCACGGTCTAGTCTCTTTCACGCTTAAAACAAGGTAATGGCCTAAAACATGGCCTAAAACAAGGTTGGCAAGTTTCACTTGCCTGGTACCGAGGTTGTTGATCGTCGAGTCAAGATCGCTATTCTACGGAGATTTGGGTTCGCTGTTATGGTAAAGCAGAAAATCAGATTTGAAGATCTAATCCGGATTTGTATTGGAATCCTATAACGTCTAGTAATCCATTTTTAATTAGGGTTTTCTAAATTACAGTGTGGGTTTTGGGAAATTAAGGGTAGATTCACTAACCGTTTACGAAGCAAGATCGAGACGCCTATGGATCTGCAGGTAGGAGAAGATCTCGCTGGATTCTGGATTGCCGTCGCCAAGTCGGATCTAGCACGACAACCGAAGAAGTGATCCGGAAGAACTACGGTTGATAAGAACTCCTCGCGGCGGCAACAACAGATCTGGAGATGGAGATTGCAGGGGAAAACTGGAGAAAAGGGAGAACTTTGGGTTTTCGGGGTCGGCCGGCGGCCTACGGGGTGGTGCCGGTGCAACGGAGGGTGAGAGAGAGAGCACAGGAGGGTGTAGAAAGGCAAGAGGAAGGTTGGGGGATGATTGGGGAAGAAGATCGGCTAAGAAAAGTGAAGAAAGAATAGAATACGCATAGGGTTTAAATAGAAATAAAATGTGGCGGCTACGACTTAACCTAGGGTTATTGGGTAAACTAGTCGGTCAGTGAAGAGTGGTCGACCGACTAGTTTGGGAACTAGTCGGTCGGTCGTCCAACTGAGACCGACTAAAAGCAAACAAAGAACAGTGTCGGTACAGGGTAGGCAGATTTAGTCGGTCTGTGAAGGCTTGTCAACTGACTAGTTTGGGAACTAGTCGGTCGGTAGATGTTCTCTGACCGACTAACTATAAACAGTAACTCGGCTGTACAGAATAACTCAGAATTAGTTGGTCTGAGTACAAGTTCTGACCGACTAATTTGGAAACTAGTCGGTCGATGAATGTTCTTAGACCGACTAAACGTAAACAGTAACTTAGCTGTAATTATTAAGATGAACTAGTCGGTCTGTGAAGTGTTACCGACCGACTAGATCGCAATCTAGTCGGTTGGCTCTCCTTCATGAACCAACTAAGATGCACCAAAAGTGCCGAAACGAAGCGCGAAGCTTCGGAAAGATTCCTATGGCCTCTAGGATCACTCTAGCTCTAAGATATAGACGCTAACAAGCTCATCGTAAGAACGTCTGACAGGGAAAAGCACACAAGAAGAGAACACCCATATTATTAATATAATAGTCACTAACAAAACCGGTCGTTACATCCTCCCCACCTTAAGAAAAATTCCGCCCTCGGAATTTCCTAACACTCACGTGTTAGGGAACAAAAGTGGGTAACGCTCCCTCATCTCGTCTTCTCTCTCCCAAGTAGACTCTCCTGGCGAGCCTGTAGAGGAATATGCCCTCAGATCATTTGTATTTGATGCAAATGATAATTTAAGCTTAGATAGGGACTATTTTGCATTTGATGCAAAAGAGATTAAATATGTTTTAAATAGTTTAAGGCAATATTTAATTATATAAACATAAGGAAAAGCTCACAGGTAAGACGGGAATGTCCCGGTCTAGACCCAGGTTCAAACCGCGTCAAAAACGGAGTCCAAATGCACAAGTTATAGCCAAAACAAGTCAGCCCAAACTGTTGGGCTGAAACCAGCGAAAATGGAGGCCCACCAAGCCCGAATTTTCTGGTTAGGGTTTTTTGAAACCGGGAATTTTCTTGACGGCTACGATCCTAAGAGAAGCATGACTTTTGGCTAACTTTAGACAATTGTTTGAAGGGTCAAACGGACTCGGATTGACGAGCCGTTTTTTTCTATACGTTCACCGTTGAACCCTCTTCGATTTGGTAGGTTGTACCAACATTGAAGCTCAACGGTGAGGGAGTTAAAATTCGAGGAAGTTTGCCCTTTGTGAAAGGCAAACTAACTTGATTTAATTAATCCCAAATTAATAGTCCCACCTCGGTTGTGGAGAAAAGGGGAGAGTCAGCTGCCTCAATAAATAGAGGCCCTCCCCCTTCCTCATAACTCGTCCCAAGCTCTAGATCTGAGCGGCTCTCGTAAATGTTGGAGCACGCTCGGATCTAAGCTTAAATTAATTTCTCCTCTCCCTATAAATTTCCGCCTCGCTCCTGAGGGCTCTAGCAAAGCCGCAAAGGAGTTCGGATTCGGATCCGAAATCTAGGCGGAGGTTTCACTCGCGTGAAACTTTCTTCGGCGTGTGGTTGGCTCGGTGACACGGGATTGATCGCCTCGGGATGCAGAGCGGTTCGAGGAGCGGTTCGGGGAGCGGTTCGAGGAGCGGCTCGGCGTGGGACGAGGAGCGGCTCAGAAGACGGTGCGGAACATCTCGCCTGCCCCAGGGCCGAGATTCCGGGTATGTGTTTAATTAAGCATTAGTTTAATTTAATCGCAGTAGGCTAGATCCTTCTTGTGATGGTCAGACCCATCCCAAGTCGGCATAGATCTTGGATTAGGGTCTTGGCCCTTAGGGTTAAAAGTTAATTAGATTAACATGTAAATTTTTCCGATGCTTTTCTTTCTATGTTCCGTCCGACCTAGGACGGGCATAGAGTTTTTGTGCCCTAAGGGTCCCAGAAAACCCTTCAGAGCCGTGTCGCCACATCACCCTAACAAGATCGACGGTCTTGTTCCGAAGTGACTTCTAATGCATGTCCAAAATCTGCACTGGCTGCTGGTCATACGTCAGATCGGGGCGAATGGTGATCTCCGAGAAATCCACAGCGTGAGATGGATCGCTGATGTATCGACGAAGCTGCGACACATGGAAGACATCGTGAACTCCTTCCAAAGATGGCAGCAAGGCTAGGCAGTAGGCTACCTCGCCAACTCTGTCCAGAATGTTAAACGGTCCAATGTATCTCGGGCTCAGCTTCCCTCGTTTCCCAAAGAGAATCACTCCTCGATTCGGGGAAATCTTCAGGAACACATGGTCACCTGGCTGAAACTCTAAAGGACGCCGTTTAGCATCAGCCCAATGCTTGAAACGGTCCTAAGCAATCCTCAGCCTCTCCCGTATGTTCCTCACAATATCCACAGCCTCCACGATCATCTCAGGTCCTAACAGCTCCCGATCTCCAATGTCATCCCAGCTCAGTGGCGATCGACATTTTTTCCCATATATCACGGCGAAAGGTGCCATGCCAATACTCGCCTGGTAGCTGTTATTGTAGGCAAACTCAACATGATGGAGATGATCCTCCCAAGATCCCTTGAAGTCCAACATACACACCCTCAGAATGTCCTCCAAGATCTAGATCGTCCTCTCGGACTGGCCATCCGTCTGCAGATGGTACGTCGTGCTGAAACTTAGACTCATACCCAAACTCTTCTGTAGACTCTGCCAGAACTGAGACGCGAACCTCGTGTCTCTGTCCGACACGATACTCACAGGGACTCCGTGAAGTCGCACGATCTCCTGCACGATTCACGTTACATTACTATCTAAACTAGGAAAAGGAAAATTAAAATGGAGAGTAAAAAGGTTTATATCCATATATCTCCTCGCTAGCGTCTCAGTAGACTGTCCTACTCGGAAAGGAATAAAGTGCGCGAATTTGGTCAATCGGTCTCGATCACCCAAATCACGTCATTCTGCTTCGGACTCCGAGGCAGTCCAGTCACGAAGTCCATAGTGATGTGTTGCCACTTCCACTCCGGAATCGGAAGCGGTTGTAGCAACCCTACCGTACGTTGATTCTCCGCCTTTACCTGCTGGCAAACCAGACACTTGGCTACACTCCGAGCCACACTCCTCTTCATACCATGCCACCAAAAGTTCAGGCGAAGATCCTTGTACATCTTGGTCCCACCAGGATGCACAGAATACGGCGAACTGTATGCCTCAACCAACAACTCCTCTCTGATGTCTCCAGCTGGCACACACAACCTGGCTCCAAATATCAACGAGCCATCCTCATGAATCATGAAATCAGTCCGCAGACCAGCTTCCACCAGCTTCCGAATCTTCACCAGCTTCGGATCTCCGGCCTGACCTGCCTTGATCCTATCCATGATTGTTGACTGTATCTACATACACATCAACAAAGAAGCCTCTCCAGGAAGAACAATCTCAATACCGGACTCGCAAAAATACTGCTGTAATCTCCACTGCGAAGTCAACAACATCACCGCCGGAAGTCTACTCAGCGCATCCGGGACCACATTCACCCTGCCAGGGTAATACTGCAAATCGATCTCATAGTCAGCCATGAGCTCCAACCACCGACGCTGTCACATGTTGAGATCCTTCTGAGTAAAAATATACTTTAAGCTTTTGTGATCGGTGAAGATCTTCACCTTCTCACTCAGCAGGAAGTGCCTCCAAATCTTGAGCGCAAACACGACAGCAGCCAACTCCAAATCATGTGTCGGGTAATTCTTCTCATGAGCCTTAAGCTGACGAGAAGCATACGCAACCATGTGCCCATGCTGATGCAATACACAACCGAAACCCTTACCAGAAGCATCACAAATGATCTCGAATCCTCCACTCCGATCAGGCACATCAAGAACAGGGGCAGTCGTCAGCCTCTCCTTTAGAACACCAAAAACTTCCTTACAGTCATCAGACCAAACAAAAGGTACATCCCTCCGCGTCAGTCTGGTCATCGGCTCCGCAATACGGGAGAAGTCCTTAATGAACCGCTGGTAATAACCAGCCAATCCAAGGAAACTCCGGATCTCAGACGCTGACTGTGGAACATGCCACTCTCTGATAGCCTTAATCTTCTCGGGGTCCACCGAAATACCATCTCCTGTCACCTAATGCCCGAGAAAAGCAACTCTATCCAGCCAAAACTCGCACTTGGAATACTTAGCATACAGACGATGCTTCCTCTAGATCTCCAATACTGTCCTCAAGTGCGACGCATGCTCCTCGTCTGACCTTGAGTAGATCAGAATGTCGTCAATGAAGATAACGACAAACTTGTCTAAAAAGTCATAGAAGATCAGATTCTTCAGATTCATAAAAACTGCGGGTGCATTGGTTACACCGAAAGGCATAACCACGAACTCGTAGTGTCCATATTTCGTCATGAACGCTGTCTTCGGAACATCTTCCTTCCTCACCTTCAGCTGGTGATATCCACTCCTCAGATCCAACATAGAGAACACCCTCGATCCTCCAAGCTGATCAAAGATGTCATCAATACGGGGCAACGGATATTGATTCTTGACAGTCACCGTATTCAACTCCCGGTAGTCCACACACATGCGACGTGAACCATCCTTCTTCTTCACCAGCAAGACCGGTGCTCCCCACGGAGACACACTGGGATTAATGTAACCCTTCTGAAGAAGTTCATCCAGATGCTTCCGTAATTCTTCCAATTCTGCTGGTGCCATGAGATAGGGTGCCTTCGAGATAGGCTGCGCTCCCAGAATAAGATCGATCAAAAACTCGAGAGCTCAATCGGGCGGCAATCCAGTCATCTCCTCGGGGAAGACGTCATCGAAGTCACGCACCACCGCAGGTCTACTCTGCTCCATCTGCAAAGCAACGATCTCCACCGGCTTGGCCCGAAACCTGACCGGACCAAGCGAACTACTGCCACGGCTAAACTCAAACACCGGATGTCCAGGGATCTTGAACACCACCTTCTTCCTCCGACAATCGATCGTGGCGTAGAAACTCCCGAGCCAGTCCATCCCGAGGACGGCATCATAGTTGATGATGTCGTGCATAATGAAATCAGCGTAGAGCTCATGTCCACAGACCACTAAAGGGCAAGAATTGCAACCACGATGCACCGAGACCACGCCATTTCCTGTAACGATATTCCAACTCTTGGAAAGATGGGAAGTCGACAAAGAATGCTTCTCCACGAAGCTCCGGGAAATAATGCACATCGATGCACCAGAGTCGAAGAGGACTCGCGCAGGAAATGTGCAAACCAAAATCACACCTAACAGACAGTCTAACAATCAAATTCTATTCTAGCATACATAACAAGCAATTAAACAATTTCCAACAAACAAGACTAACTAATAGACGAACAACTAGGTTGAGAGTTACCTACAATAACCTCATCCTCAGTCTCAGCCTCAACTGCAGTCATTAGGAAGGCCTGCCTCCTTGGCTGAACAGCCTGCTGAAAAGCCTGCCTCTGTGAAACGAGAGGCGCTCCACGTCCAGCAGGTACAGGTGCCCTCTGCTGCAACGACTGAGCTGCAACAGGTCCCTTCCACGGCTGCTTGGACTTCGGGCAGTCCCTCATGGTATGCGCAGGATCACCACAAACCAAGCACTGTCCCAACATCTTCCGGCATTGATCCTTGACATGCCTAGTCTTGCCACAGAAATGGCAAGTCTTCAGAGTAGGAGGTCCTCCTGGCCTCTTGAACTGCACCGGCTGATTGGGCCTGAACCCTGGTCTCATCACTACCCTGGCCTGCTCCACAGGCCTCTTCCCAGCTCCAGAAACGCATCCTCTCTTCCGGTTCACAATCTGCTCCTGCCTCTTCGCTGCAACCAGCACCTTCTGATAGGACTCCAAATCAGAAGAAGTCACAAAGCTCTGCAGATCCAAAGAAAGCCCCTGCAGAACCTCTGGGCCCTCTCCTCAGCATCCTGCACCATCTTTGGTGCAAAACGACTCAGCCTGGTGAACTCCTGGTGGTACTGGTCCACCGTCAAACTCCCCTGCTTCAGGTCGATGAAGCGCTGTGCCATCTCCCTCCTGGCAGCCTTCGGAAAGTACTCCTCATCGAATCTGGACTTGAAGGTAGCCCAAGATATCGGCTCCTCCAGCATCTCCTCCTCGGCATCCCACCAGTTCCGAGCATTATTCTTAAGCTGCCTCTTCGCCAGGTCAACCCATCCAGCCGGGTCGACCTTCGACATCTTCAAGTTGTCCTCCATGTTCCTGGTCCATTCATCCGTAGATAAAGGTCCTTCGGTCCCATCAAAGTAGGTGGGTCCCAGCTCCCAAAACTGCTTCGCTCCTGGCTCGAAGCGAGGGACATTCTGAACAGGCTGCGCTGCTCGAGCAGGCGGAACATTCCGGGCATTCTGCAGCATCCCCTGCTGCACCTGCATCATCTAATGCATCATCCGCATGATCTCCCCATTGGTGGGCTCCCGATCTGGCTCCTTGACACGAGGGGGCACACCACCACCAGCACGGGTATTCCGTCCTCCAACCATCTAATGACACATAAAACGAAACAAATCAGACTCTCAGCCCATGACTCGGTGTCGAAATTGTTTATCGGACATTCTATAATTTCTTATCATTGTTCGATTAGGTCACAGTTACAGATGGAAGACCTGCATGGGCCACCAAAGAAACCTGTCACGACCCGCTTCCCTAAAATGGAGGCGAGGCGAGACGAGGCCCCTCAGGCTTGGAGCTGTGAGGCCCCAGCCTGTAAAGCGTCTGGAATAAACACGCAGGTCCCTGTAATGTGACACGGAAAAAAGATAACAATAATAGAAAAAGAGGCAAATAAATAAAATTATTCATCTCAAAGTCCAGATAATATTTCAACAACCAGAAATGCCACCAGGCAAACAAAAAGAGTCTGAAAGCAAAGGCCCAGCATGGCCAACAAGATAACGACTAACAAAAAGGTGCTACTCACCGACAAACAACAACAACTAAAGGAAGAACTGTGAAGGAACACTAGGACTGGTCATCGGTGTTCTCGTAGTCGACGTCAGCAACGGGATCGGGTACGAACTCCACGAACTCGTCGCCCTCAACAGCAGACTCCGGCTCAGCAACTAACATGCGTCACCCAAAGAGAAGGGGCACATGTCAGCAAAGTCTACAAGACTTTGTGCAAGGAAACTAAAGAAAAGTAGAAACAACCTAGCAGTTCTAGAGTATAGTATGACATGACATTTTATGCAATGCGAACAACAAGTAAAGTAACAGCAGTTTATGACATGGCATGGATTATAGCATGGCAGGTAAACATGGCATGGAAACGATTAACATGGCATGGTACATGTAACATTCACAAGGACAAGGACAAGTAAAATAAGCACGTCGTGCACAGAGATTCCGCCCTTTGGCTACAGTGGCTGTACGGGCCAACTCTTACGCTCAAGTGACCGTTTATCCCTACCCCTCCACGTGTATCGAGCCAGGGCTTTACCTCCGAACATGGAATGCTCGCTTCTGGATCACAAGCCAGGAAGTGTTTTTAACAAGGATGGCGTATGGTCAGGCCTGCATAGCAGGTGCCTAGCCGGTAACACGGAAACACGGATTTGTACAAGGATTTGTAGCGTGTGCTATGATGCAACATGCAAACAGATGACATGTAAAATGGATGCACATGACAATTATTCGAATAGAAATTGCGTACCGATAACGGAATTAACATGATGGGCAATGCATGACATAACATGACAAGGGCAATTCTAGCTTCGTTGTCAAGCTAGAATTTAATTTGCGCATAGACCGCTATCATTTCACGGTCTAGTCTCTTTCACGCTTAAAACAAGGTAATGGCCTAAAACATGGCCTAAAACAAGGTTGGCAAGTTTCACTTGCCTGGTACCGAGGTTGTTGATCGTCGAATCAAGATCGCTATTCTACGGAGATTTGGGTTTGCTGTTATGGTAAAGCAGAAAATCAGATTTGAAGATCTAATCCGGATTTCTATTGGAATCCTATAACGTCTAGTAATCCATTTTTAATTAGGGTTTTCTAAATTACAGTGTGGGTTTTGGGAAATTAAGGGTAGATTCACTAACCGTTTACAAAGCGAAGATCGAGACGCCTACGGATCTGCAGGTAGGAGAAGATCTCGCTGGATTCCGGATTGCCGTCGCCAAATCGGATCTAGCACGGCAACGAAAGAAGTGATCCGGAAGAACTACGGTTGATAAGAACTCCTCGTGACGGCAACAACAGATCTGGAGATGGAGATTGCAGGGGAAAACTGGAGAAAGGGAGAACTTTGGGTTTTCGGGGTCGGCCGGCGACCTACGGGGTGGTGCCAGCGCAACGGAGGGTGAGTGAGAGCAGGAGAGGGTGAAGAAAGGCAAGAGGAAGGTTGGGGGATGATTGGGGAAGAAGATCAGCTAAGAAAAGTGAAGAAAGAATAGAATACACATAGGGTTTAAATAGAAATAAAATGCGGCGGCTACGACTTAACCTAGGGTTACTGGGTAAACTAGTCGGTCAGTGAAGAGTGTTTGACCGACTAGTTTGGGAACTAGTCGGTCAGTCGTCCAACTGAGACCGACTAAAAGCAAACAGAGAACAGTGCCGGTACATGGTAGGCAGATTTAGTCGGTTTGTGAAGGCTCGTCAACCGACTAGTTTGGGAACTAGTCGGTCGGTAGATGTTCTCTGACCGACTAACTATAAACAGTAACTCGGCTGTACAGAAGAACTCAGAATCAGTCGGTCTAAGTACAAGTTCTGACCGACTAGTTTGGAAACTAGTCGGTCGATGAATGTGCTTAGACCGACTAAACGTAAACAGTAACTTAGCTGTAATTATTAAGATGAACTAGTCGGTCTGTGAAGTGTTGCCGACCGACTAGATCGCAATCTAGTCGGTTGGCTCTCCTTCATGAACCAACTAAGATGCACCAAAAGTGCCGAAACGAAGCGCGAAGCTTCGGAAAGATTCCTATGGCCTCTAGGATCACTCTAGCTCTAAGATATAGACGCTAAGAAGCTCATCGTAAGAACGTCTGACAGGGAAAAGCACACAAGAAGAGAACACCCATATTATTAATATAATAGTCACTACAAAAACCGGTCGTTACAGATTCCCTTTCCACCCCTTCATCATCATGTTTCTGCAGGCTTACGGGCTTGCCCTATGCCAATTCTGCCATAATTCCGTCGGGTGCCTTGTGGGGTTTGTCGTTCTCTACGTGCTGAACGGAATTGGGCCGTCCCTCCGACTCTTTGCCCAATTCCTCCACCTGAGCCATCATCAGTCGAGAGCCTGACTTTACATCAGCGCTCGACCAAAGAAGAGCTTGGTGATGGGGCTACCGAGTTCCTTGAAACACTGGAAAGGGGAGTACGTCTTCGTAGGCTTCCCGTCGGAGGTGAACTTCTCGGCTCGATGGGGGGTGATGAGCACACTGACCCTCGAGCTGGGGAGCTCGACCGACTCCGAGCTTAAGGCAGTCGACAGCTTGCTGTTGATCGCTGTCATATACTGAAAAATCGATGTCCTCTTCGACCTCAGCATGCAGAAGACCGTGTGGCCCATTGGTGAGTTTTGCTGAAGTCCTGAATCTTAGGGAGCTATTGTTCGAGACCCGCCCAGGCGGTTCTGATCCCTTATGCTGTTCTTCCATGTAGGTGGGTTCAACCAATGTTCTTCTTAGACATCTCTTCCTGCTACTATCCTGGACCCCCACCCGCGACGGAGGGATCATGTGTTGGAGGTCCGGAAGAAACCGTGGGTCGGGCTCTCCAGAGCGGGTTCTAAGAGGGTGAGGAGGCAAGCCCCATCCCTTTCGGGGGAGGACGCTCGGAAAAAGGCCCGAGTCCCTGTGACGGTGGGGAGCATCCCTCCCCCTAAGGGTCGCGCCCAGCCATCCCCGACGAAGGATTTGTGGCCCTGGGCCGGGCCCTCGTCTCCCCCGTCGAGACCGCTCCTGGAAGTTTATGAGCGGTCTTTGGGTGCGTTCCAGTCAGCCGAGGCCGACCTTCCGTGATCAGGGGAAGGTTTACTCCATCACTGCTTTCCCATGGGGTTGAATGAGTCAGTATTCTCCGACTGACGGGTGGTGGCCCGGCTGGCCGTAAACTGCTGCCTTCCTCTGGACCAATCTGTGCTGGACGGGGTGAGAGGTGATCGGCTGGCGGCCTTTGTAGTACATGCCGATCAACATGTGAGGTCTTTCGCACGTTCTGCCTCTTACAATGGCTTTCAATTCGTTCCTGCCTTATGATGCAATTATCCTCGATCGGGCTTTCGATGAGACACCAGTTCGTGGCGTTCTCGGGGGCCAGGGTTGATCAGGCCCAGAAGCCTGAGGTCGAGTAGGGCAAAGGCGAGGCGACCCAATTAGCCGAGGTGCGTGCTAGGTCACTGCAGACTCAGGTGGTTGAGCTCTCCACCACCCTGGAGAAGTCGGAACTAGAGAGGGTCTTAGCCTTGGTCGAGAAGGCAAAGGCCGAGGATCGAGCAGTCGAGCTAATGAAAGCCGTCGCCGAGGCCAGAGGGGATGGTGTCCCCATAATTGAAGCCGACACCACGGAGCTCGCAAGCCTCTTGGAGGTAGCAAAGGAAAGAGAGCGGGCTATTCTGGCCCAACTCAACGCCAAATCCCAAGAGGCCGAGAAGGAGCAGGCGGAGCACCGGTGCCAAGTTGTCGCCCTCGAGGGCCGAGTCCAAGAGCTGAGAGCGGTGGATCCCGATCGAATTGCAAGGGAAGCCGTGGATGAGTACGCCATGTCTTTTGTTGCCGGGGCGATGTACGAGGCGTTTGTGAGGGGGTTCACCTGATGCCGGTCTGAGATCCAGCGGAGTTCTTGCTTTCCGAAATTCGATTTGAAGAACTCCAGCTGGAGTCCGAGGGTGAGGACGAGGCATGTGATGTGCCTTTCCAAAGCAACTAGCAGCCAGCCAGCGTTTCAAAGATGCCCTTGACCATCACGTGGGAAGTAGTGTTTAGCCTGCTTGCCTCGCTGTTCCATGGCTTTTATGTAACACACTCTTCCTTTTCTGTAATAGAATTCCATTTTACCTGGTTGTTGTGTGCCTCTTCTTCCGACCCTGAACGGGGCTCTCGAGTGGACCGAGTTGGAAAAGTCTCCCTGACTTGCTCAGAGATCTGGCCACCGGGCTAGTTTCCTAGTATCCTCAGTTGTCTAGGTGGCCTGGGCTCCGTCCTTGGTCTTGGTAGCTGATCGTCCTGCCGGGGGAACCTCCCCCCAGTCCTACAGGAGATCGGGTTGTCGGCCTGCTGGGGGAGTTACCCCCAGCCTTACGGCAGATCGGGTGGTCGGCCTGCTCGGGGAGTTGCCCCCAACCTTACGGAAGATCAGGTGGTCGGCCTGCTGGGGGAGTTGCCCCCAGCCTTACGACAGATCGGGTCGGTCGACCCGCTGGGGGGCAACCCCTCAGGCTTACGATCGACCGATACTCCGACCCGTTGGGGGAGTTGCCCCCAGCCTTATGGTCGGTCATGTCGATCAGTCAGTAGGGGAGCTACCCTCAGTCTAACAACTGATCGATGGGCCAGTTTGCTGGGGGTTGTCCCCAGTCTCACGATCGGCCTGGTGACCGGCCAGCTGGGGAGCTGCCCCCAGTCTTACCGTCATTCGATTTGACCGGCCAACTGGGGGAGCTGCCCCAGCCTTACAGTCGGTCGGTTTGACCGGCCTGCTGGGGGAGCTGCCCCAGCCTTACGGTCGATCGGTTTAAGCCGATCATCCTACTGAGGGAGCTACCCCCAGTCTTATGACTGAACGACGGATTGACCCGCTGGGAGAGTTGCCCCTAGCCTTATGGTCGATCCCATGACTGATTAGTTAGGGGGGTTCTCCTGTCCTTCCAGTCGGTCGCATGGCTGGGCTGTTGGGGGAGTCACCCCCGAGCCTTGCGATTGGACATCGAGGTGTCCAGCTAGTAGGGTTTGTCCCACCCCGGTCGGGACCGTAAATCGATCAGAGGTAAAAAGAGTTCTTCATATGTGGATGCTTTCTCTTTTTAATTCATTCGTTCAGATAAAGGGAGGGGGAAGATACATTTGTGGTCGACCTCACTGATAGTACTTGCGTAGGTGCTCGGCGTTCCAAGTATGAGTCAGGATCTTCCCTCCCAGGTTGGCGAGCCGGTAGGTTGCAGGGCCGAGGATCTCGATGACCTTGTAAGGCCCTTCCCATTTAGCTGCAAGCTTCCCTTTACAGGTGACCTCTGGGTTGAAGATCGCTTTTCTGAGGACCAGATCCCCCTGGTGGAAGCTTCTTTCACTAACCCGTGAGTTGTAATAATGGGTCACCTTTTGTTTTTACCAGACAATAGTGGCCAAGGCCCGGTCCCGTCGCTCGTCGATTAGCTCCAGACAAAGCTCTAGGCCCTCCGAGTTCTTCTCTTCATCGAAATGCTTGAGGCGAAGAGACTCCTTGACCACTTCCATGGGCACCACAGCTTCAGTGCCATAAGTGTTGGGGTTTTGGCGGACCCCTAGAGCTCGGTTCCGTATCCGTCCTAAGTCGGACGGACCACGGAGGCACATAGGCGCAGCGGAAAAAACAGAAATCTTAATTTCTACGCTAGCTAAACAATTTAACTAGGCTCTGGGGAACCAGAACCCAGCCCGATCTATGCCGACTTGGAGTGGGTCTGACCACTCCAAGAAGGATCTACACTAAGCGACTAATAAAATTTACACTAAAATGCTTAACCACATACCCGGAATCTTGGCCCTGGAGCAGGCAAGATGTACCGCACCGTCTTGAGAAGCTCCTCGTAGCCGAGCCGCGTTGACCCGATCTCCCTGAGCCGCCTCGCACCCTCGCACCGATCCGTCCGAGCCGCTTTCGCCTCCGAGCCGATCACACGCGGTAGAAAGTTTCACTTGAGAAGAAACCCGCGTCTTAGACGTCCGGATCAGATCCAAACCCCTTTCGTAGTCGTGCTAGGACTACTCCAGAGAATAGGAAATTAGAGAGAGAGATTTAGTCGCAGACCGAGCTTGCTCAATAATTTGGAGCTACCCGATCGTTGACTGGTGTGTTTTTCAACGAGGAGAGTGCACCCCTATTTATATAGGGAGTGAGCACTCAACATCTCGTTGCGGGCAATGTGGGACAATTCCCATGAAGAGAAAAAAACAATTAAGCCATTTGGCTTAATTTTAATTTTAAAGTTAGCCTTTCACAAAGTCAAACTTTAACGAATTAATTCTCCTCACATACTAAACTTTAGACACCAAACAAGCTATCAATCAGAAGAGCTTGGAATGGTGAACGCGTAGGAACTGACGGTGACGAATTTCGACTTCGTTTGACCCCTCAAACAATTGCTCAAAGTTTAGCAATTTCTCAAAATTCGTAGCCGTCATTAGGGTTATTCAAAAAACCCTAATTGACTTAAGTTGCGGGCGCGCCCGCTAGACTTAGCGGGCGCGCCCGCCCAAGGGGGGAAGGGCGGGCCACCCGCCCGCTGCAAGCAGCGGGCGGGCGCCCGCTGCAAGCAGCGGGCGCGGGCCCGCTGCTGCAGCGGGCTGCGCCCGCTGCTGCAGCGGGCGCTGGCCCGCTGCAAGCAGCGGGCTGCGAGCTGGCGGGCCGTGCCCGCTGCATCAGCGGGCGCTGGCCCGCTGTGCAGCGGGCCATGCCCGCTAATGCAGCGGGCGCCCGCCCGCTGCACACAGCGGGTCATGCCCGCTGCTGCAGCGGGCCGCGCCCGTTTTGCCCTTGCACATGGGCCTCTTGGCCCGGTGGGTCTAACCCACTTCCCCTTGAACTCTTTCTGCGTTTCTGGGCTCGTTTGAGCTCCGATTTGGACACGGTTTGAACCTGTGTTTAGACCGGGACGATCCCGTCATCCAGGTAACCCTTTCCAACAAGTTTGTTCCTACAAAATTCGTCGTAACTAATTTACAACACGTTTAGTTAACGTTAGCATCTAATGCAACGTTGTGTCCCTATTGCTATTGCGACTAACTTTCACAACTCAACTTGTGAATATCATCAAATGATATTTCTCTCTATTCTATATTCCTATTACTAAGACACGAGTACTACTCGGTGTGAGACCCTACAGCCTGACCTTACTACAGGTTGGGGCTCGAAACCCCTAGACGACGGTCACTACGAGCAGTAGCTGTCGTCCCTGTTTCAGAGTCATCATAACGTGATCGACCCTTTGACAAAAGGATCATAGGGTTTGCATTGGCTGTGTCAGTGATGAATTCCGTTAGATAAAATCCCTTCGTCAAGACTGTGTTTGATGTTGGCCTAGGGTATGGTTTACTGTCAACCCTATCAGACAACATTGGTCAGTATACAGCGGTCTTTATTGTATACACGTTGTACTACTTGCAACGTACCCCGGCCGAGGATTAACATAAAGACCGTACTGAGCCTATAACACTAACTTCCCTTTAATGGAAGTGACGAATCCCATCTTAGTCACTTACTCACCTAGAGAGCTTCTGGTGCAACCCAACCTAAGATCTTTCATCAGGACTGGTCCTCGAAGCTAGATCATGGGTCTAAGCTACACCGTCCGTTCACAGGTTTATACAGTTGACTTCAGGTCTTAAGGATCAACTAACCTATCATCACCCTAGAGTTATTAAAGACAGATCATTAAAGTTTAACCATTTAATAACTCTAACTTGGTCATTCAGTGAACTCATTCTCCAATGAGCACCTGTGTCTCGTCTCCGACTTCAGCAAGTCGAATGACTATGAGATCATCATTACCCGAAGGTAAGACGAAGACACAGTGATCTATCCGATGTGTCGATATCCAGTTCTCGACACATCTATGATCACGAACCGTTTTAGACTTACGTTTCTGTTCGGTCTCTTACTTACTCATAATCGAGATCTCATCTAGATATGTAAGGACCTAACTCTAAGTCTATGGATATTATCTAAGTATATTAATACAAATGTTTTATACTTAGAATAATACGTACCATATACGGTATTGAACAAGACGTATAATCAAGATAAATTGCCTTATGGGCACATATCTTCCTACATCTCCCACTTGCACTTAGGCTATTTATCTCGGTATCTCATGCCGTTATAGCATATCAGTCACTTTGACATTTGATATGGCAAACCTAAGAGTGGTTCTACTAATAAGTATCTACAATAAATTTTAATGGATTGAAATTACATCTCTTGATCACACAGGGTTGATCCTTTGGAAAAATGATCTGGATCAATTTTCCTAACTTTGTATAGCTAACAGTTAGCTTATACTATTTAGATGTGGGGTCTAACATTTCCGTAAGTCAGTTCTAGCTCACTCCACTTTACTATGTCAATATGTCAAGTACATATTTGACACCCTAAGTCTCTATATATATGCAATTAAATCAAAACAATTTTGACTTAATGATTTATATAGAAGATTCATTAAAGTGAAAAATCCTTTTTACTTAGTCCGGAAAAACCGGAACTAAGTATACTTACTTGCTCCCACTGACTTTGAGAATTACCTGGTTAAATTACTTCAACATAATGACTAAATCATATTTAGATTTATGTGCAAAAATAACCTTTTGGTAAGTGCCTTAGCTGGAATGTACAAGTGTCAGATTCGGTTTGACGAATGAGTCAAGTCAAGATCGTGTTAAGGAATCTTGACATTGACTCGTTCAATCAAAACGTTCTACGCTGTACTAATTCCTTTAACCACATTTAGTATTAACCTTTTTAATAACTAAATGCAGATAATCTCGAGTTAATCTTGATGTGCGTATTTATTGTGATTGCACACAATTTATACGCCCCCTGGAACCTATACTTAACTACTGATTGACTTCAGACATTTAGTCAGCTTCAAAATCAATATTATCGAAGCTAAACACCATTATTCGAAAATATACGCAACCATCACAGAAAAGCCACATCCACAGAATTTGAGCCAATTCAATCTCAATTGCAACAAACGAGACATCCATTCCAAAACAACGGGTTCATAAAAGGAACCTTAATTTGTTTATCAAAAATAAACCTTGAGTGCAAAGCACTCATTCATTGTTTTCGATCCTTAAAGATGATACATTTTATTCAAATAAGAAAAATATCATCTCCATCACGATCAGCGTCTCCAGAAGTCTTTGAGCGGTCCCAGCAGCAACTGTTGCTTTAATTGCCGACCGATCTCCGTACTTCTCCAATCTCCAGTTCTTATCAGCCACCTGTATACAGTACACAGATGTCTATAAGTTTCTCATACTATATGAATGGAAATCATTGCATTTAATTGAATTTTAATTTGTACCTGAGGTAGAGGCATCAGTATGCCCCTTCTTCTTCTCTGCAAGATAGATCTTGCAGTTCCTCTTCCAGTGGCCAATCTTGTGGCAATGGAAGCACTCAGATTTCGACGGGGCCCCTTTGTTCTTTTTCTTCCCATTCTTAGCCTTCGCAGGTTGTGGGACCTGCCTCTTCTTCCCTTTGCCTTTTGGCTGGTCGGAAGTAGCAGAGCCAACAACCAGTGCAGCCGGCTTCTTATGAATCTCCTCAAACTGCCGGAGCATATTGAGGAGACCCGGAAGATCCGTCTCAAGGCTGTTCATTATAAAGCCAGTTATAAAAGGCTTGAAATCGGGAGTCAAAGACTTTAGGATAATGTCCGTGGACATCTCATTGTCCAAGACAAAACCTAACTGGGCCGCATCCTCCACGTACCCGATCATCTTGATAACATGATCCTGTACGGGTTCCGTCCCCATCTTGGTGCCCCAGAGGTTACTGGTAGCTTCGAACTTGGCAGCACGAGATCGCTTGCCGTACAACTCTTGTGCGTTGAGGAGCATGCTTTGAACATCCATATGTTCATGCTTCCTCTGCAACTCGTTGGTCATCGAAGCCAGAGTAAGGCACCTGGCCTTCTCTGCATCCCTCTGGTACAATTTGTAGGCTTCCTTCTCTTCGTGGGTCGAATCTTCATCGGGCTTATCTGGAGCGTCCTCGAACAGTACGTATCCTATTCCGGCTAGGGAAAGGACCAACTTGATGTTCCTAAGCCAGTCTTTGTAGTTCGTTCCATCCAGCACGTTCTTCTCAACCATGTATCTAAGTCCCGAATCCATTCTGTATTTTATAGATACTATAGTTAGTAAATGTTCGTAGTATAGTTTTAATGGTTTTAATAAAACTATATTCTCCCACTAAATTTATTTAAAGCCACGATAATAACCAATTTATTATAAAATAACATTTGTGAGAGAGGGATCCGACTACCCTGAGTCTGACAACCTTGAGTGTATCTCAACAAGTTGTCCGACTCTGCAGTCGGTAGACGAACTCGTCGTCAATCATATTTACTATGATTCCCTATCGATTTTTACCCCCAGTCATTTGTGATCATGAGTGTGCTCAACCGGATCACAATGGCTAGCCTAGTCGGACCCTTGTTTTCGTGTCTAGCCTGACTTGCCCCTTTGCTCGGTGTATGCACGACGCGCCGGTTTGGGTCAGGTCTTAGACTACATTCTTGGTTAGACTTACGCCGAAGCTCGAGGGATGAGACAACGGTTTCAGTCAGGTTAAGATGTCAATCAAGAAATCGGTTTCTATAAGATTGACATGTCACGGCTTGAGTGTAGCTCAACAACCGGAACATGTTTCTTACAGTTGCCAACTCCTAAAACAAGGAGGGCTACGATTTATCTTGAACAAGATTATTATCGTATTGACTTAGGTATAGTCGATGGACTTACATAGTCATGAATCGACTCCTTGCGGTCCAGCGGACGCGGCCAGGGAATTGACTAAGCCAGGACCACTTGTTACCCAGTCTAGCTAGGTTGGTCCAAAAACTTTAGCCAAGCACATTGACCGACATCATGATCCATTGAAGGAGTTGTCATCAATCTTATGTTTTCCAAACAACTAAATGGCTTTTATTAAAAGAACTAGTTAATCCTTATCAACTAGTGGATCCTAAAAATTCAAAAAAATTTCAGATTGGTTGAACATCTTTTATTAATTCCTTATCAACTATAAGGTTTTTCGTTCAACTTACTACCCCAATCTTATTAGGATTTTAATAAAACAATTCAACATTTTTCCTTTTATGAAAATCATTAATTAAACGATTTAATGAAATGATTTACAAACAAGGGGACTACCCTAATCAGGTATTAGGTTCAAATGTTGTTTTGTTTTATTGATCGTAGCATGTCACTATCATGTTTTAATGGCTAACCTAACAAGGTTTGTGTATACAATATACAACATGAAATGAAGCAACTAACTTTATCCGCATAAAAGAAAGTTTCATTTTTAGTGACATATGAAAGGTATTTGCAAGTTTTTAAAAATTATCTATATAATACAAACATGCAAATCTAAATTTTAACACTTAAAATTAAAGATTAAAATTTTAAAGCCTTCATAAAAATTTTATCGCATAAAACTAAGTCGTACAAAATTATCTAATAATTTTAAGACTAGGCCTTTTTTTTTTAAAAAAAAAAATTTTAACCTTATTTCTAAAATTAAAATATCACATAAAAAAATTTTAGAAACAGCTATGCAATAAAAGAAATTAATTTATGTTTCATCTCATGAAAATAATACATTTCAATTATTCACATATTTTAAAATGGTTTTAAAAACTCTTTTAAAACTTTTAGAAATCTTTTAGAAGCTTTCAAATAAAGTTTTAAAGATCTCTAACTTTTATGTAACTAAAGAAAAATTCAAAAATAAAATTTTTCTAAAGTTTACATAAACTTTAAATACTCTTTTAAAAAATTTTAATGTCTCATAAAAAAATTTTTCATAAAGTATTTTAAAAACAAAAGAGACCACTTTTTAGATTTATCGCATAAAAATAATTGTCCCTAAATTTAAAACAAATTTCCGTGTTGCAAAACTAATTTTTGAAACACAAAATTATTTTCAAAACTAATTTAACATAAAAAAAAGTTTTGCGAATTAAAGCTAAGCATTTTTTAACTATTTAAAAAAGTCGCTATAGTAGATCTATAGCATAACCGTGGCTCTGATACCACTGTTGGGGTTTTGGCGGACCCCCAGAGCTCGGTTCCGTATCCGTCCTAAGTCGGACGGACCACGGAGGCACATAGGCGCAGCGGAAAAAACAGAAATCTTAATTTCTACGCTAGCTAAACAATTTAACTAGGCTCTGGGGAACCAGAACCCAGCCCGATCTATGCCGACTTGGAGTGGGTCTGACCACTCCAAGAAGGATCTACACTAAGCGACTAATAAAATTTACACTAAAATGCTTAACCACATACCCGGAATCTTGGCCCTGGAGCAGGCAAGATGTACCGCACCGTCTTGAGAAGCTCCTCGTAGCCGAGCCGCGTTGACCCGATCTCCCTGAGCCGCCTCGCACCCTCGCACCGATCCGTCCGAGCCGCTTTCGCCTCCGAGCCGATCACACGCGGTAGAAAGTTTCACTTGAGAAGAAACCCGCGTCTTAGACGTCCGGATCAGATCCAAACCCCTTTCGTAGTCGTGCTAGGACTACTCCAGAGAATAGGAAATTAGAGAGAGAGATTTAGTCGCAGACCGAGCTTGCTCAATAATTTGGAGCTACCCGATCGTTGACTGGTGTGTTTTTCAACGAGGAGAGTGCACCCCTATTTATATAGGGAGTGAGCACTCAACATCTCGTTGCGGGCAATGTGGGACAATTCCCATGAAGAGAAAAAAACAATTAAGCCATTTGGCTTAATTTTAATTTTAAAGTTAGCCTTTCACAAAGTCAAACTTTAACGAATTAATTCTCCTCACATACTAAACTTTAGACACCAAACAAGCTATCAATCAGAAGAGCTTGGAATGGTGAACGCGTAGGAACTGACGGTGACGAATTTCGACTTCGTTTGACCCCTCAAACAATTGCTCAAAGTTTAGCAATTTCTCAAAATTCGTAGCCGTCATTAGGGTTATTCAAAAAACCCTAATTGACTTAAGTTGCGGGCGCGCCCGCTAGACTTAGCGGGCGCGCCCGCCCAAGGGGGGAAGGGCGGGCCACCCGCCCGCTGCAAGCAGCGGGCGGGCGCCCGCTGCACAAGCGGGCGCGGGCCCGCTGTGCAGCGGGCTGCGCCCGCTTGCAGCGGGCGCTGGCCCGCTGCGTGCAGCGGGCCGTGCCCGCTGCATCAGCGGGCGCTGGCCCGCTGTGCAGCGGGCCATGCCCGCTGATGCAGCGGGCGCCCGCCCGCTGCACACAGCGGGTCATGCCCGCTGCTGCAGCGGGCCGCGCCCGTTTTGCCCTTGCACATGGGCCTCTTGGCCCGGTGGGTCTAACCCACTTCCCCTTGAACTCTTTCTGCGTTTCTGGGCTCGTTTGAGCTCCGATTTGGACACGGTTTGAACCTGTGTTTAGACCGGGACGATCCCGTCATCCAGGTAACCCTTTCCAACAAGTTTGTTCCTACAAAATTCGTCGTAACTAATTTACAACACGTTTAGTTAACGTTAGCATCTAATGCAACGTTGTGTCCCTATTGCTATTGCGACTAACTTTCACAACTCAACTTGTGAATATCATCAAATGATATTTCTCTCTATTCTATATTCCTATTACTAAGACACGAGTACTACTCGGTGTGAGACCCTACAGCCTGACCTTACTACAGGTTGGGGCTCGAAACCCCTAGACGACGGTCACTACGAGCAGTAGCTGTCGTCCCTGTTTCAGAGTCATCATAACGTGATCGACCCTTTGACAAAAGGATCATAGGGTTTGCATTGGCTGTGTCAGTGATGAATTCCGTTAGATAAAATCCCTTCGTCAAGACTGTGTTTGATGTTGGCCTAGGGTATGGTTTACTGTCAACCCTATCAGACAACATTGGTCAGTATACAGCGGTCTTTATTGTATACACGTTGTACTACTTGCAACGTACCCCGGCCGAGGATTAACATAAAGACCGTACTGAGCCTATAACACTAACTTCCCTTTAATGGAAGTGACGAATCCCATCTTAGTCACTTACTCACCTAGAGAGCTTCTGGTGCAACCCAACCTAAGATCTTTCATCAGGACTGGTCCTCGAAGCTAGATCATGGGTCTAAGCTACACCGTCCGTTCACAGGTTTATACAGTTGACTTCAGGTCTTAAGGATCAACTAACCTATCATCACCCTAGAGTTATTAAAGACAGATCATTAAAGTTTAACCATTTAATAACTCTAACTTGGTCATTCAGTGAACTCATTCTCCAATGAGCACCTGTGTCTCGTCTCCGACTTCAGCAAGTCGAATGACTATGAGATCATCATTACCCGAAGGTAAGACGAAGACACAGTGATCTATCCGATGTGTCGATATCCAGTTCTCGACACATCTATGATCACGAACCGTTTTAGACTTACGTTTCTGTTCGGTCTCTTACTTACTCATAATCGAGATCTCATCTAGATATGTAAGGACCTAACTCTAAGTCTATGGATATTATCTAAGTATATTAATACAAATGTTTTATACTTAGAATAATACGTACCATATACGGTATTGAACAAGACGTATAATCAAGATAAATTGCCTTATGGGCACATATCTTCCTACAATAAGAAAGCATGAAAGGGGTTTCGACCGTGGCCTGCTTGTGGATCGTTCAGTATGACCAGAGCATCCCTGGGAGTTCAACTGGCCACCTCCCTTCTGCTTCCGTCACTTTCTTGCAGAGCGGTTCGATGATGCATTTGTTGGCAGCTTTGGCCATCCCATTGGCCTAGAGGTGTGCCACTGAGGTGAACAAGAGCTTGATCTTCCAGTCTATGTAGAAGTCTTTGAACCCAACAAAGTTGAACTGTTTCCCGTTGTCCGTGACGATGAATCGGGTAATTCTGAATCTTGAGATGATGGAGTTCCACACAAAGTTCTTCGTCGTCTTCCAGGTAATGGAAGCTAGAGGCACTGCCTTAATCCACTTGGTGATGTAATCCACCGCAACGATCAGGTATCTCATCTGCCCCTCCAGAAAGTGAAGGGTCCGAGGATGTCCAGACCCCACTTAGCGAAGGGGACAGGGCTGATTATTGGAACGAGCTCCGACTAGGGCTATGAGCTGAGCTTGGAAAACTTCTGGCATTCCTGACACCTTTGGACGTACCTGGTGGCGTCGTTGGTTAAGGTCGGCTAGTAGTATCCTTGCCTCAAGATTTTTTAGGCGACCATCTTTCCTTCGTGGTGATTCTTGTGGATCCCCTTGTGCACCTCTTGGATGATGTAGTCAGCCTCCTGTGGCCCGAGGCACTTGAGGTAGGGAAGGACGTCCGTTTTCCTCCAATGCCTCTTGTACAATGTGTTGAGTATTGATTCCCCGGATTTGGTTTTGATGATGAACAAACATAAATATCATGAACTAACTCTTTGTGAGCGCAGTTATGGAGATCGTCGCCAAAACTCTACGTATATCAAAAGCGATGTCTCAAGACTTTTCAAAGTGCGTGATCGAGTGCCTAAAGCTTCGTTCAAGCTAAAGGAGCATTATTGAAGTCAAGAGATTCTGATTGAAGCTTTGAAGACGGTTCGTCTAGTTTATTTTATAGTCTTCTAGCTTCTTTTCATAGAATGTTAAGCCTTGAGTAGGTCTTACATGATAATCTTCATAACACTCATATCTTAGAGCTAGGATTATCTTAGAAGCCCATACAAACTTTCCCGAAGCTTCACGCTTCATGTCGCGGCTTCTAGTGCATCTTAGTTGGTTCAAGAAGAAGAACCAACCGACTAGATTGTTATCTAGTCGGTCAGTAATCCTTCTTGAACCGACTAGATCTCCTTGCTAAATTCAACATCTTCACTGTTGACCAATTAGTCGGTCCAAGAAGGCTCACCGACCGACTAGTTGTCAAACTAGTCGGTTAGAAATCCTTCTTAGACTGACTAGTTAAGACTTCATTTTTCAGCCTGAGCTACTGTTTACAGTTAGTCGGTCCAAGAACAATCAGCGACCGACTAGTTGTGAAACTAGTCGGTTGGAATTTGTTCTTAGACCGATTAGCTCTCTTTGAATTCAGCCTATTATATTTCAACTCTTAGTCGGTCAAAGAACACTCACCGACCGACTAGTTGTCAAACTAGTCGGTTGGCAAGTCTTCTTAGACCAACTAATTCTATACTTCCTGAAATTTCTTTCTTGGATGTGAACTCTTTAGTTGGTCCAAGAGGAAACACCGACCGACTAGTTGCAAAACTAATCGGTCAGTGATCCTTCTTTGACCGACTAGACTGCTTCAGAAATAGATCCGTTGGAGCATTAATTGCACGAATTTTCCCCCTCTCTCTCTCCTCTCTATCCTATATAATCTTGTGATGCTTCTTCATAGCATTCAAGGCTGCCATTATTGAGTTTTAGAGATCAAAGAGAAGAGCATTTATTTCTCATTCCAAGCTCATTCATTTCTCACAAGAATTTCTCCCTCACTCTTATTCCTCAAGAGAGATTCTTATTGATTGTGAGCTCTTCAAGCCAAGAGCTTGATTCAAGGCTACCAACTCCTCCCTAGCCACATATTGCTGGTCAACTTCTTGGAGCTAGGTTTGGTGCCTTCTTCTTCCTCAAAATCCTCCTTGCCCTAAAATCGTAAGTTTACTCAAGGCATAGGAATTTGTTGGTAAGCATTTCATATTTCATTTACTTTGATATTGTAAGTTTTACTCTCGGTTGTAAGAGTTGTGTGTGATCCCGGGTTGTGAGAGTCACATTTTCATTTGTGTATGATTTGATTTTGTAGAGGTTTTCTACAAGAATTTCATAGTGCAAATTTGAGTTAGATGTTTCTAACTCAAGTAGCCGGAGGGGATCTGGGTGTTTGGGACGTAGGATCACCGGGAACAAGTCAGGGAGACTTGGGTGGATCCGAACCCGTTATATCGATTGTTTGCATTGTCTTTTATTGTTGTCAATATTTTCATTCCACATTGTTGGTTGAGTTTGCACGATAATTAGGAATAATTACTCTTGATTATTTTAAAGTACTATTCACCCCCCTCTAGTACTTGTGCAGTAGCTATCAGGGCATTACACAATGTTCCCTTATGGAGTACGTACCGGAGTGCCTTTCGCTCCAGCGACCGACGCTCGTCCAAGTCCGATGGAACTTCTCCACTTGTGAGATATCGAACGATTGGATCCATCTATGGTGGCTCCTGGTTGATGGCCATCATTTCCTTCACCTCCGTACTAGGAGACCAAAGGTTCTCCACGTATATGGCCCGACCCAATTCCACGGGAGAGGAGGAGGCCAGCTTTGATAGAGTGTCTGCTCGGGCATTCTCCAGATCGCGATAAGTGAAAAGCCTCTGCATGTTTGAATTTGGATAACTCGACCTTGGCCGAGGCGAGATAATGTTGCATCGCCTCTTCGTGAGCCTCGTAGTCTCCCTATAGCTAGTGGACGATGAGCTTGGAATCGCTGAGGAGGCGTACAGATTCCGCTCCGAGTGCTCGAGTCAGCCTTAGTCTGTTTATGGCGGCCTCGTACTCAGCCACATTGTTGGTGGCCAGAAACCCGAATCAGAGGGCGTACTCGACGATGTTTCCGTCAGGTGATCGGATAATGATGCCGGCCTCGTTCCCCGCCCGGGTGGCCGATCCGTCCACATGGACTACCCATGTGTCCTGATCCCCTGGGCGACTGGTAAAAGCGATGTCAGTCGAAAGGAAAGACAAAGGTTGAGGAATTACCACAGTTGGGACCGTCTACTCGGGGGGGCTTCCTCCGTTCACAGTGCACTTGGCGATGAAGTCTGCCAGGGTTTGTCCTTTGATGTTTGCCCACGGTTTAAATTGGAGGTCGAACTCGCTTAGCTCTACCCCCCAATTCAGCATCTACCCCATCTGATCGAACCTCTTAAGGTTTTGCTCGAGCTGGGAATCGGTTAGGACTAGAATCGTGTGAGCTTGGAAGTAGGGTTGAGCCTCTGTGCTGAGAGAACCAGAGCGCAGGCGAGCTTCTCCATGGGGGTATACTATCCCTCTGCATCCCTCAGGACTTGGCTGGTGTAATACACTGGCCTCTGTATCCCATTCTCTTCTTTGATCAGCACCGAGCTCACCACCTCCCCTGTGCATGACAAGTAGAGGCTCAGTGGTTCCCCCTCATTGGGCTTGGAGAGAAGCGATGGGCTACAGAGGTACTTCTTTAGGTCAGCAAACGCTCGTGCGCAGCTCTCGTCCCACTGCACAGCCTTCTTCTTATCGGTGGGCTCGACGAGAGCTTTCCTTAGGGTCCTAAAGAAAGGAAGGGATCTCTCCGCAGACTTGGACAGGAAACGCCCCAGGGCGGCAATTCACCCATTCAACCTTTGCAGCTCCTTGATCATCATCGGATCCTGCATATTAACTAAAGCCTCGATCTTATCGGGGTTCGCCTCGATGCCTCGATTGGTGATCATGAATCCCAGAAACTTGTCGGATCTCACACCAAACATGCACTTTGTTGGGTTGAGCCTGATGTTGTGTTTTCATAGCCATTCGAAAGTCTCCTGGAGGTCCGCGATGTGGTCGGCTGGGTCTCTGGACTTAACCAGCATGTCGTCCATGTAAACTTCAAGGTTCCTCCCTATCTGAGAATCGGACACCCTATAACCATCCTTTGGTAGGTCGCCCCCGTGTTCTTCAAGCCAAACAACATTTTCTTGTAGCAGAATGTCCCTTAGTCGGTGGTGAAGGATGTTTTCTCTTCGTCCCGAGGATCCATTTGGACCTGGTTGTACCCGGAGTAGGCGTCCATGAAGCTGAGCATCTCGTAGCCAGATGCATTGTCCACGAGATGGTGATCGCTCCTTATTTTACACCTTTTTAATGCATATTTGCATGTCATTTCGATTGCCCATATTGTGTTTTTCACGATTATTCGACGATATCGCATTGCTTTTCACTATTTCTTGTTTTTGTCAGATTTCAGGAAATATGGAGCGATCTGGAGCATAAATGAGATCAAGGAACTTTCACACACGCGGATCACCGCCTATGACCCTATCGAGGAGCTAGCAGCGCTAGATGATGAGCGGAAGATGAAGAAGTTCGATAAAATCGACGAGGAGGTGAGGAGGAGAAGATAGAACTCCAGAAACATCCCACTCGGCTGAGCAGACAGCTTACTCGGCCGAGTGAAGGAACATACTCGGCCGAGTACAACGGATACAAGAGCTCCTGGAGTCAAAGTCTACTCGGGCGAGTGAAGAATCTCACTCGGTCGAGTGAAGAAGTCCACTCGACCGAGTATGTTAGAGCTTTCCAAAGACGATCTCAGCTGACTCTCTAAAGTTTGGAGGAGAACAGCAGAGGCCTCACTCAGCCGAGTGAGAAAGCCCACTCGGCTGAGTAAAGAACTACACTCAGTTGAGTAGTAGAAGCCTCACATTTATGCTTGTATGATAAAAATGTTTATGTTCATAATTTGACTAGAAGTATGCATGGATTTTATACTGATTCATTTGTGCATAGGAAATCAAATTCAAATCGAATTTGGGTTCCTAATAAATAACTCTCTCATTTGTACATGCATTAGGGTATCCACATGCTTCATGTATATTCTTTTGATACCCAACATTTAAGACTGTACAATAGAATTTTTTTCTAACAAATCGGACCCAATCATAAGTGGGTACCAAACGTGTCAAAATTATCTTCTTTCAGGACATATGGATAATGGATAGTGGATGCTCTGCACACATGACATGGAACGCAAGATTACTTAGCACTCTAAAAATGTATGACGGTGGAACCGTGACATTTGGCGACAATAAGAAAGGTAAAATTGTCGGGATAGGAAACATCGGCAGTCCTTCAAAATTACTCATCAAAGATGTAAGCTTCGTAAATGGGCTAAAGCATAATTTATTAAGCATAAGCCAACTATGCGACAAAGGTATGAAGGTTCTCTTTACACTTGACTCTTGTTTAGTCTACGCCAAGGATATCAAAAACATTCTTGTTAGAGGTAAGCTAGTAGAGAATATCTATGTACTTAGATTAAATGAATGTGAATCAAATGTATGCTTAATTGTTTCAACTAATGACCCTTGCTCTGGCATAGACTCTATGGTCATGTGAACATCAAAAACATGGATAAGATTTCTAGGAAAGAGTTGGTGCAAGGACTTTCCAAAATAAATTTTAAATTGGATAAAATATGTAATTCATGTCAATTTTGCAAAATGCATAAGAGTTCATTTAAGAATATTGGAGCTCCCAGTTCTAATAGGCCACTTGAACTACTTCATATGGCCTTATTTGGCCCAACTAGAACTCCATCTTTATGTAACTCTAAATACGTATTTGTCATAGTTGATGATTTTACTCGATATACATGAGTATTATTCTTAACTCATAAGAATGATACCTTCCGTGAATTCGAAATATTTTTCAAAAGAATTGAACGTTTATACTCTTTGAAAATTATTTCTTTAAGAAGTGATCGCGGTGGTGAATTTGAAAATGAACATTTTAAACTGTTTTGTGAAGAACGAGATATTTCTCATACTTTTGCTTTTCCTAGAGCTGCTCCTCAAAATGGGATAGTTGAAAGGAAAAATAGAACAGTCCAAGAGTGTGCACGAACAATGTTGTATGAAAGCAACCTGCCAAAAAGTTTTTGGGCGGAAGCTGTAGCAACTGCGTGCTATATTCAAAACAAAGTTTTAATAAGAAAACCTTTTGAAAAGACCCCTTATGAATTACTGCTCCAACGAATTCCGAAAGTATCTTACTTCAGAGTTTTTGGTTGTAAGTGCTATATTCTGAATACTAAAGATAACTTAGATAAATTTGACTCCAAAGCGGATGAAGGCATATTTATCGGTTATTCTTTACGTAGTAAAGCATATAGAGTTTACAATAAAAGTTCCAAAACTATTGTTGAAACTTTACATGTAACATTTGATGAATCTCTATCTCATAACACTGCTCATAATGATGATGATAACATAATCATTGCACCTACTCCTAATAATGAATCTATCACTGTTAATGACATTTCTAGTTCTTTGCCAAAATCATTCCCTGAAGTCACATATCACCCACACACACAAGTCATATATGATATTGATGCAGGAATTAGAACTAGATCTCAAATAGAACACTTGACACATGTTGCATTTGTTTCTCACATTGAGCCGAAAAGGTAGAAGAAGCTTTTGTAGATGAAGCTGGATTGAAGCTATGCAAGAAGAACTTCTGCAATTTGAGCACAATCAGGTATGGGAGTTAGTACCTAGAACGGAAGACCGTCCAGGTATCGGCACTAAATGGGTATACTGGAACAAACTAGACGAAGATGGAAATGTGGTAAGAAATAAAGCAAGGATAGTAGCACAGGGATACTCACAAGAGGAAGGTATAGATTTCGATGAAACATTCGCTCCTGTTGCCAGATTAGAATCTATTAGGATGCTACTTGCATTTGCATCATATAAAAACTTTAAACTATACCAAATAGATGTGAAAAGCGCATTCCTAAATGAATTCATAAAGGAGGAAGTCTACGTTGAACACCCTCCCGGATTTGAACATGATAAGAAAATAAGATATGTTTACAAGTTAAATAAAGCCTTGTATGGCATAAAACAAGCTCCAAGAGCTTGGTATGAAAGATTAAGAAAATTCTTAATTGACTCAGGTTACATTGTTGGAAAAATAGATACCACTTTATTTGTTAAGAAAATTCATGATGATATTATTCTTATCCAAATTTACGTAGAAGACATCATTTTCGGATCTACTAATGAAGATCTTTGTCAAGAGTTTGCTAAATTAATGCTGGAAAAATTTGAAATGAGCCACATGGGGGAGCTCATATATTTTCTTGGATTACAAATCAAACAAGGAAAAGAAAGAACCTTTATTCATCAAACGAAGTATGCCAAAGACTTGATCAAAAGGTTCGGGATGGAAACCGCATTAGGAAAGAACATACCAATGGCAACATCCACTTCTTTAGACAAAGACGAAGCAGGTAAAAAGGTCGATCAGAAAACATATCGAGGTATGGTCGGTTCTTTACTCTATTTAACCGCTAGCCGAACTGATATTATGTTTAGTGTTTGTGCATGTGCTAGATTTCAATGTGATCCTAAAGAATCACATCTTAAAATAGTAAAATACATATTTAGATATCTTAAAACCACTTCTGACTTTGGACTATTTTACCCCAAAGGCAGCACATTTAATTTGACTTCATTTAGTGACGTAGACTATGCTGGTTGAAAAGCCACAAGAAAAAGCACAAGTGGAACATGTCATTTTCTTGGACATTCCCTTGTTTCGTGGTTTAGCAAAAAGCAATGGTCAGTTTCACTATCTACCACTGAGGCAGAGTATATAGCTGCCGAACTTGCCTGTGCCCAAATACTTTGGATGAAACAAGTCCTCGTAGATTATGGTGTTAATACATCTACATGTGTAATTTACTGTGATAATAAAAGCACTATTAATCTCACTAAAAACTCTGTTCTTCACCCTAGAACAAAGCGTATTGATGTTAGACACAGATTAATAGATGATCACTATGCCAAAAAGGATGCTGAACTTAAATTTGTCTCCTCTGAATTTCAAGTTGCAGATATTCTAACAAAACCCTACAAAAAGATATATTCACTAGACTTCGTAGAGAATTGGGTATTGTTGGAGAAAAAGAATTGAATAATGGTTAATGATATTATGTCATTAATTTTTTTTGTTGATGACAAGGGGGAGAAAAATATGAAATACAAAAATGAATATATTTCATGAATGTTTTGCTAACGGCTTCGATGCAGGGGGAGAACCGCATCAAATCAGGGGGAGTAAGTGTATTTTCTTATTTCACCTTACTTCATTTTTCATTTGGGTGTCATCATCAAAAAGGGAAGAGTGATGGAAATTGAATTCCACCCCAAGTGATTTTGATGATGAGAACACCAAATGAAGCTTAGTGTACTAACTACACTACGACTAAGTGTGCAGCTTGTGCGACAAATGAAAAGCTTTATGCATACTCCAAGAAGCGCAATCTACGCTCAAAGACAAGGATGAACGTTGCTAAGATCAATGATAAAGCTCAAAGCTCAAATAGAACAAGACGCTCAAGTGAAAGCTCACATCTACTCCATCAGTTGATCAAGCTTCCGAATACGTGTCCTAGTCTATAGTGAGTTTGTTGTGTCTTTCTTAGGGTAATGTTAAAGCCAATCGTATAGACAAACACACACACAAATGATTTCAAAAACGTTTTAAAATATCTTTTAAATCATTTTCAAAAAGATATTTGGAGCTTTTTCTAGTCGTTTTATATTTTTGTAGTGAAACTCCACTACACCCTGGAGTTAACTACTTGATTGACTAGCCATGTCTCAGAAGAAACTCCTCTGGGAGTCGACTACCAAAGGTAGGGAGTCGACTACCAGCTAAGAATCAAGTTCTCCTGAAACACACTGGGAGTCGACTACCAAAGGTAGGGAGTCGACTACCAGTTGAGAATCAAGTTCTCCTGAAACACACTAGGAGTCGACTACCACTCCTAGGGAGTCGACTACCAGCTGTCGAAGTTTGACGTTTTGACTTGATTTTTGACATATCTTTAATTGATTTTTTCCCATGATTTTCGGGAAAAAAGTCAAATGAATTTGAAATTCAAATTCTCAGATTTCTCTTATAAATAGAGGACCATTTTCATTGAGAAATCACAACAACTATTGAAATCAAATTCTCTTGTGCAAAACACTCTCAAATTCTCAGCTCTCATTCTCTCTTAGCCAAATCTGTTTTTACTCTTGATCTTGCAATTTCTTTTGATATTATTTTCTGAAGATCATAATTTTATTTGGCTATCTGTTTTTCAAATCCATTTTATTTATTCTCGAATTTTTATTTAAAGGATTTTTGAAAAACATTTGATCTAGATCACAAAGACTTCATTCGTATCTTTGTGTGATCTAGAATCTCATTCTATCAAGCCACTACACACGTAATTGTCTATTACAATTGGCTATAAAATTTGGGTGTAAATCCAATCTCCACTAATCTATTGTGGTGAACTGGATATCGATTTTATTTTATGGTTACCTTTTGTTGTAAGGGTGTTCTTGTTGGAAACCCTAGACAAGTCTAGGTGTTGCGGTTGAAAATCCTGGTCAAGACTAGGTTGTTGGAAATCCTAACAAGTGAAGTTAGGTACTTGTATTTGCTAAGGCAGATAGTGAAAATCTCGTATCGGATTGGTCGGGGACTGGAAGTACCCAAGTTGTGGGGAACTAGGATAAAAATCCTTGTGTCTACGTTTGCTTATCTGTGATTGTTTTACAAGTATTTCTTATTTAACTTGTAATTATTCTTTGCTTAACATTCTTGTAACTCTTTTTTAATATACTGCTAAGATCAGTTTTTTTATTTATACATCTGTGCAAATTTTATATATCTTCATTAAGTGTTTAACTATCTGAGCTGTGCTTAATTTCCCTCTGGGAGTCGACTACTGTTCATAGAGAGTCGACTACCAGAAGACTTTTATCTTTGATTTGATTTGAAGATTTATTGAGTTGATTAAGAACCAAGCGTAGATCACTCTACTTGGTTTCTTAGGAAACATTAGAAGGTTTTGTTTTGTGTTGATTGATTAAGAACAAAAACGTTTTATCTTTATACAATACTATTCAACACCTCCTTCTAGTGTTGTTTGCCATCTACAGGATCCAACAGTTTTCTCTCAACCATGAATTGCTATATGTTTTTATTCGTTTATTCTGTGATTGCCATGATTAATTGCGAGTAGTTCCGCTGTTCTAGGGCATGGGGATGAACCATATGGATCCGATTTTAGACTTGTGATGAACGAATCAATATGTTGCTAGATTTGATAGACGGTTGGGTTATGATTGATTTACTATGAGTAGCTAGGAATTTCCATCGATTGGGGTTTGCAAGAGATTGGATTCCAATTGATGGGAAGGTCTAGATATTCGATTTAGGTTTATAATCGAGATTCTCTAGACTTGGTTTGCAAGAGATTGGACCAAAGCTAGGATTTTTATTATGAATCTATACTCATATTTCGTTTGTAAGAGATTGGAAGAATACGAACTATCATAACCTAGATCGTAACTCGAGTTTGCATAAGAGTGGGCTCGAGGTGCGGTTGGACGATGATGTCGATCTTCATGCTAGCGGCTTTGGTTAGGGTTTGCATGAGAGTTGGCCCTAATCTAGGTTGCTATAGACCGGCAATAGCGTGAGAGCGTGAGCTTGGTTCTCTATTCAGTTACGAATAGTTCACCTCAATTCAAGCCTTGCAACATTGAGATTCACGATTCACAGAGATGAATGACGATCCGTAGTGGGGATTCCATGGCCCTAGATGCTTTTATTATATAGAATTCAAATTGTTAATTGAACGACCGTGAACTATTCTCGAAACAATTCCATTCTACCACCAATAGCTAGGTAATTAAAACAGAGTACTGTCATTTGTCCTTCCTGTGTTCGATACCCGCTCGCCACTACACCATGCGCTTGCGGTAAGACTACAGTCATTTTTCGGGTGCATATCCAGGCACGATCAGATGGTCAATGCGAGGTAAGGGGTAGCTATCCTTGGGACATGCCTTATTGAGATCGCTAAAGTCTATGCACATCTGCCATTTGCCGCTGGGCTTCTTCACCATCACCATGTTGGATAGCCACTTCGGGTACCAGACCTCCCAGATGAATCTGGCATCAAGTAGGCACCCTACTTCATCGGACGTAGCCCTCCTCTTTTCACCACCTAGGTTCCTCTTCTTCTGGCTGACTGGCTTGAAATTGGGGTCAGCGTTCAGCTGGTAGGTGATCACTCGGGGTCCACGCCTGGCATATCATCTGGCGACCAGGGAAAAATGTCCAGGTTAGCCTCCAAGCACTTGATCAACTCCCCTCTCAAGATCGGGTCTAGCTCGGACCTGATGGAGATGAATCTTTCGTCAACTTTCGTGACAGGAATTAGTTCTATTTTCTCCCTCGGAGTGGGCCTCGGGCCATACCTCTAGTCAAGTAGGTCCATCGGATTATTTTGCTCCTCGTCGTGCCCCGTGTCGGTCAGTTGGTAGCAGATCTTCGGCTTCGTCGGGTCGCCACTGACCTGCCCGATTCCTCCCGGGGTCTGGAACCTGACCTCCTGATGGAGGGTCGAAACCACAGCTCCCGCTGTGTTGAGGAGCGGGCGACCGATGATCCCATTGTACGCCGATCCAATCCTTAGTGCCACGAACTCTATCGTCAAAGTAATCGAGTTGGGTGGCTCCCCGAGCGTAACAGGGAGGCGGATCGTCCCATGGATGAGTGTGGAGTGACCCGTGAATTCTATCACGGGACCGAAACACGACTCCAGGTCCTCAATCTTGTAACGGCCGCTTTTCGACCGTTCGTATTTTTGCGCGTACTTCCTCTTTTGTATGCGTATTTTTCTTCGACCTTTCTCCTGTCCGAAATACGCATTGTGATATGTCGTTGTGACCTGTTGAGTATTGATTTCCCGGATTTGGTTTTGATGATGAACAAACATAAATATCGTGAACTAACTCTTTGTGAGCGCAGTTATGGAGATCGTCGCCAAATTTCTATGAACATCAAAAGCGACGACCCAAGACTTCTCAAAGCATGTGATCGTATGCTTGAAGATTCGTTGAAGCTCAAGGACCATTATTGAAGTCAAGAAGATTCAATCGAAGCGTTTGAAGACGGTTCGTCAAGTTTTATTTATTGTCTTCTAGCTTCGTTTCATAGATTGTTAAGCCTTGAGTAGGTCTTACGTTTTAATCTTCATAACGCTCATATCCTATAGCTAGGATCTTATTAGAAGCCCATAGAAACTTTCCCGAAGCTTCGCACTTTATTTCGCGGCTTCTTGTGCATCTTAGTTGGTTCAAGAAGAAGAACCAACCGACTAGATGGCAATCTAGTCGGTTGGCAATCCTCCTTGAATCGAATAGAATGCCTTGTTCATTTTCAGCTCATTAACTGTTTACAGTTAGTCGGTCCAAGAAGGTTCACCGACCGACTAGTTGTCAAACTAGTCAGTTTGGAATCCTTCTTAGACCGACTAGTTGTATATTCATTTCACAGCCTGAGCTACTGTTTATCATTAGTCGGTCTAAGTACAATGGTCGACCGACTAGTGCTACTTGTATTCAGCCTATTTGTTTTCATCTCTTAGTCGGTCAAAGAACACTCACCGACCGACTAATTGTGAAACTAGTCGGTTGGTAAGTCTTCTTAGACAAACTAGTTCTCTATCTCCTGAACTTCACCTTTTGGCTGTTCTCCAGTTAGTCGGTTCATGTTGAATCACCGACCGACTAGTTGAGAAACTAGTCAGTCAGTGATCCTTTTTGACCGACTAGACTGCTTCAGATAGAGCCGTTGGAGCATTAATTGCACGAATTTCTATCCTCTCTTTCCTTTATCCTATATATACTTGGAGGGGTTCTTTCCTAGTATTCAAGGCTGCCTATAATGGGTTTTAGAGAAATCAAAGAGAAGCAAATCAACTCCATTCTAAAGCTATCTCTTCTCACTAGAATCTCTCCCTCACTCTTATTCCTCAAGAGAGATTCATTGATTGTGAGCCATTCAATCCAAGGGCTTTGAATCCAAGTTACCAACTCCTCACTAGCCATCTATTGATGTCCATCTTGGTGGAGTTATGGTTTGGTGCTTGCTTCTTCCTCAAAATCCATTCTTGCCCAAAATTGGTAAGTATACTCAAGGCGTAGGATTTTGTGGTATGTGTTTCATTATTTCATCTCATTTGTTATTTGAGTTTGTCTCTCGGTTGTGAGAGAGTTTGTGATCCCAGGTTGTGGGAGTCACAATTCCATTGTGTATGATTTGGTCTTGTAGAGGTTTTTCTACAAGAATTTCATAGTGCAAAATCTCGGGTTAGTGGTTTCTAACTCAAGTATCCGGAGGGGATCCGGGTGGTTGGGACGTAGGATCATTGGGAACAAGTCGGGGAGACTTGGGTGAATCTGAACCCGTTATATCGCATTGTTTGCGTTGTTTAATTCTTGTTGTGTGTAGTTATTCCGCAATGTTGTTTGTGTGTTTGCACAATAATTAGGAATAACACTCTTGATTATTTTAAAGTACTATTCACCCCCCTCTAGTACTTGTGCAGTAGCTATGCAGGGCATTACATTTGGTATCAGAGCCAAGTTCATAGCTATGACAAACAACGACTACAACGTCTTCAAGAATCGTGAAGGAGCTTCTTCAGTTATGGAAGGACAATCCTCAGTTAGGCCTCCTCATTTTAATGGTACCAACTATGGGTACTGGAAATGCCGGATGGAAACCTTCCTCCGGAGCGCTTCACTATGGAGAGCCACGTAGAGGGAGTATGTCGAGCCCGAAGAAGATTTCACGAAGTGGACTACCGCGGAGGTTGCCACGGAGGTAAACAATGCCAAGGCAATGAATGCCTTGCAATGTGCGTTGGAGCCCGAAGACTTCAACAAGATATGCACATGTAAGAGTGCATATCAAATCTGGAACCAACTCCTCATCTTGCACGAAGGAACGAGTACGGTAAAAGACTCTAAACTCGTTGTTGCTAACAAAGAATTCGAGTTGTTTCACATGGAACATGGTGAAAATATGAAGGAGTACTATGCTCGCTTCGTGGATATATCCAACGAATTGGAAGCTCTTAGGAAGATCTACACCCAAAAGGAGATAGTCGCGAAGATTATTGACGGACTTCCTTCTTGTTGGGAAAAGCGTACCTTCACCATCGAGGAAGGTAACGATATGAATAAGTATACTGTCGTACAACTAATGGGTACCTTGATGTCTTATGATGTATGCAAGGACAGTAAGATAAAGATGAAGGAAAAGATGAAGGCGTACTAGAAGCAAGACGAGCCAAAGAAAAAGGCGATTGCGTTCAAGGCCGCTCCATCTACATCTACCGATGATGAAGAATCGGAAGACGAGTTGGTCATAGAATCCATTGCCCGTATGGAAAGGAGTTCGACCGATTCTTCCGAAAAGGTAAGTTGAAGAATAAATCAAAATTTATTTCGACTAATGCCTCCGCTCCTATGTGTTATAAATGCAACAAGCCAGGACGCATCAATCTGGATTGTCCTCTCAACAAACACAAGGAGAAGTGGAAGGCATCCAAGTACGACAAGTCGAGAAAGTATAAGAAAGGATATAAGAAAGGGCTTGCCAGCACTTTCACCGACTCCGAAGAGGACTCCTTAAGTGGAGACTCGGATGATGAAAAAGTGGAGGAAGCACACATGTGCTTCATGGGAAGAGAAGAACATAATCAAGAGACCTCCTCCGATGAAAGCGAGGATGAAAGCGAGGATGAAGGCGAAGAGGTAACTATAGATAAACTTAGATTAGCCAACGAACAACTTTGGTATAAATTTTCTAAATTGGCTAATAGATTTATTAAGACTAAAAATGAGCTAACTAGTCTCCAAACCTCGCCTAAGCCTATCATCATCAACAACGACACCGTTGTTGAAGGGTTGAGAAATGAGATTGTAAATCTCAAATCTTAACTTGAGAATATTCATGTTGAGGATTCGAATGAACATGTGATAGCGGATTTGACGTCTCAAAACTCAACCTTGAGTATTGAGAATAAGAATCTCAAGTCACGTGTTTGTGCACTCACATCGCAAGTGTCCACCTTGGATGCTTCTATGCATTCTCTCACCAAGAAGTATGAGTGCACATTAGGCCGAATTCATGAATTCAATAAAGGTAAGGGCCATTTGGATAATATCCTAAATGACTTACTTCCGGCCAATCATCACATTGGCTTGGGGTGTAAGATGGGAGACTCATCCAAATCGGTCACGACCTTTGTTAGGCCATCTTCCGAAGCCTCAACTAGTGGGAGTAAACACTTCATGGGTAGTTCTTCTACCAATGGTGCTTCCGCTAGGTACACACCCCCATTTGGAAAGAAACCCACTTTGGGTAGACCTCCAAAGAAGGGTCATGCTTTCATGTATACTATGCCACGTAGGAACACACTTCCTACTCCACGTTTTCACATGTATGATGATTTTTTATGCTCCACATCCACGAGCATGTGCACACCATGTGAGACACACTCATGCAAGTGTTCCTCCACATGCATATGTTCATCCTCATTACTATATGAATGATTATCATCATGCACTACTTCATCATATGTCATATGCTTATCCACGACATGCATCACGTAGACATCAACAACATATGCATGCTCCCAATAGGAATAGGGCTCCCAAAATCTTCACTATTTGGAGCCCGAAGGACACAAGCATGCATGAAAAACAAGCTTACATGAATTCCTATTTTATGAATGTCGTGCATAATGATAATTTCGTTGGAAAGCCTAAGTCCAATTGGACTTGGCTT
Organism: Scilla litardierei; assembly: GCA_030789695.1. Taxonomy (NCBI): domain Eukaryota; kingdom Viridiplantae; phylum Streptophyta; class Magnoliopsida; order Asparagales; family Asparagaceae; genus Scilla; species Scilla litardierei. Next base: position 221,094,577 of record CM061142.1, on the reverse strand, counting down.
TCAAAGGTCTAATCTCTTAGGACCCAATGTCCTTGGGTACCATGGAATGACATTTTATATTCAGGTACTCAAGAAATAGAGAAGAAGCAACAAATCTAAATTTAACTCCAAGAATTGTGTTTTCTAGGTTCAATCCACCATGGGATACCAACCCTACCTACTCTTTGATTTGCAAAGGATTTTCATTCAAATGGAGTTGTTGGTGATTAAGTGATGCACCAACGTAGGGGGAGCTTAATGTTGTAAGTATATTCTTACATTTGATATACATTTGGTATCCATGTGTGTTGAACACATACATTGGTAGACTATGTACATTGGTATCATTTTGTTTCATTTAGTATCCTAGTATGCTAGATATGTGTATGCCATATGTTTTATGATGTTCTATCTATTTTTTCGGCATAACACCTTTTGCTTGCTACATTTGGTTTTTCTCATTGGATTTTTTTCTCTGATGTTGACTTCCGTCATTCGACGATTTTATGAATTAAATAGATTTGCTTTTATGAAATCATAGAATTGTTTTCCATGCACTTAATTCATCAAGAATGTTGATATTGGAGAGTATGTTCCATAACTCAATACGTGAATTAATTTGAGTTTTGATGATTTAATTTTTCGATTTTCGACTATGGTCTCGTTGGCACGCTTTGATTTACTTCGTATTTTCCTTTGGTGTCATTTTGACCGTGGTCGTATTCTATGACTCCCGTGATTTTATTTGTAGCCATTGTTGTTGTCGTTGTTCTCCTCCCACTCTTTTTGCTAATGCCAAAGGGGGAGAGAATTAATAATGACAATGTGCTAAATGATAATTTAAAGCAATTTTTCGAGAATCTAATTTGATATGTTAGATTTAGGGGGAGTTAAGATATAGAAATGGATTTAGATCCTAAATTTCGATAATTGGATTCACATTTTATACTTTCCTCTTCTGCTTGATGCTTATGATTATTATTTAATATGGAAATAACGTGTCATCAATGCAGGGGGAGTAAGTAAATTTCATTTGAATCATTATTATTGATTATTATTTATGTTGGTTTGTCATCACCAAAAAGGGGGAGAATGTTGAGTATTGATTCCCCGGATTTGGTTTTGATGATGAACAAACATAAATATCGTGAACTAACTCTTTGTGAGCGCAGTTATATAGATCGTCGCCAAATTTCTATGAACATCAAAAGCGACGACTCAAGACTTCACAAAGCACGTGATCGTATGCTTGAAGCTTCGTTGAAGCTCAAGGACCATTATTGAAGTCAAGAAGATTCGATCGAGGCGTTTGAAGACGGTTCGTCAAGTTTTATTTATTGTCTTCTAGCTTCGTTTCGTAGATTGTTAAGCCTTGATTAGGTCTTACGTTTTAATCTTCATAACGCTCATATCCTAGAGCTAGGATCTTATTAGAAGCCCATAGAAACTTTCCCGAAGCTTCGCGCTTCATTTCGTGGCTTCTTGTGCATCTTAGTTGGTTTAAGAAGAAGAACCAACCGACTAGATGGCAATCTAGTCGGTCGGCAATCCTCCTTGAATCGACTAGAATGCCTTGTTCATTTTCAGCTCATTAACTGTTTACAGTTAGTCGGTCCAAGAAGGTTCACCGACCGACTAGTTGTCAAACTAGTCGGTTTGGAATCCTTAGACCGACTAGTTGTATATTCATTTCACAGCCTGAGCTACTGTTTTTCATTAGTCGGTCTAAGTACAACGGTCGACCGACTAGTGCTACTTGTATTCAGCCTATTTGTTTTCATCTCTTAGTCGGTCAAAGAACACTCACCGACCGACTAGTTGTGAAACTAGTCTTTTGGTAAGTCTTCTTTGACCGACTAGTTCTCTATCTCCTGAACTTCACCTTTTGGCTGTTCTCCAGTTAGTCGGTTCAAGTTGAATCACCGACCGACTTGTTGAGAAACTAGTCAGTCAGTGATCCTTCTTTGACCGACTAGACTACTTCAGCATAGAGTCGTTGGAGCATTAATTGCACGAATTTCTCTCCTCTCTTTCCTCTATCCTATATATACTTGGAGGGGTTCTTTCCTAGTATTCAAGGCTGCCTATAATGGGTTTTAGAGAAATCAAAGAGAAGCAAATCAACTCCATTCTAAAGCTATCTCTTCTCACTAGAATCTCTCCCTCACTCTTATTCCTCAAGAGAGATTCATTGATTGTGAGCCATTCAAGCCAAGGGCTTTGAATCCAAGTCACTAACTCCTCCCTAGCTATCTATTGCTGTCCATCTTGGTGGAGCTAGGGTTTGGTGCTTGCTTCTTCCTCAAAATCCATTCTTGCCCTAAATTGATAAGTATACTCAATTCGTAGGATTTTGTGGTAAGTGTTTCATTATTTCATCTCATTTGTTATTTGAGTTTGTCTCTCGGTTGTGAGAGAGTTTGTGATCCCGGGTTGTGGGAGTCACAATTCCATTGTGTATGATTTGGTCTTGTAGAGGTTTTTCTACAAGAATTTCATATTGCAAAATCTTGGGTTAGTGGTTTCTAACTCAAGTATCCGGAGGGGATCCCGGTGGTTGGGACGTAGGATAACTGGGAACAAGTCGGGGATACTTGGGTGGATCTGAACCCGTTATATCGCATTGTTTGCGTTGTTTAATTCTTTTTGTGTGTAGTTATTCCGCAATGTTGTTTGTGTGTTTGCACAATAATTAGGAATAACACTCTTGATTATTTTAAAGTACTATTCACCCCCTCTAGTACTTGTGCAGTAGCTACGCAGGGCATTACATGGCCGTATGGAAGAGTAGTTATTTGTGGTATTTTTAGTGAACGGAATTTCATGGGTCGTTCTACACAAATCAGCTTTGATTGGAGAGACGTCACAACTTTAAACTTCAATACCGGATCTTTTTATTTTAAGTTCATTTTTTGAGAACCTAACGTGCAATCGACCATTGTACCCTCGAGCCTCTCGTCGTCATGGTCGTTCCGATATTTTTTTCATAATTTTCGGACACCCCTAGCCCAACCAAACCCACTAATCACTATCAAGCCCGTTTAGCCTAATCAACATATGAAATTCAAAACCCTAATCAAATCTTAGGGAATCCCTCATACGTATTCTCCCTCTATTTGGTACCTAAACCTACACCCCCCTCCTCTCACATACTCTCTCTCCTAGTCACCTAAATGCACTCTTTTAACACCCATATATAAAGATCCCCTTATATCAAGCAAACCCTACCCTCTTCAACCCAAGTCACGCATGAACCCAATTGTAGCCGCCAATGTCATCTCCCTTACGCATTCTCCTCACCGCTGGTGATAGATCCAACCATCCCAAGGTCGGCCACCTTCTCCTCCTCCTCCCCCTCTCCTATCTCCTCTCTCTCCCCTCCCAAAAACACCTCAAAACCTCAGCCCCAAGCGGCAAAACACAGCCTGTCCATAGGCCGCTGAAAAACTCACACCGCCCCCCTCTCCGGCAACCTGCAGCGGTCGCCACAGCCTCCTTTGAACTCCCCTTGAAACCCCTTATCACCTGTAACTCTCCATCCCCTTTTCTCTGCTCTCTATCTCACTCGAAACATCTTTCAAACTCATCTAAACGGCAGTTTTTGACAGCATGCGCACCGTCGGAAAACACCACCGACCGGCCACTTCCGGCCACTACCTCAGGCCAACTCCACCCCATCTGACTCCACTTAAATCCCCCTATCATCTGCACCCCTCCTCCCTCTCTTCTCTCATCTCCATCTCCTCGAAATCCACTTGAAACCAAGCCCTAACGGCAGTTTTTGATAGATTTGTGCCCTGCCGTTCAACGCCAGAGCCCGGCCATCTTTGACCACTTTCTGTGACGACTCCACCACCAATAGATTCCCCTCGAACCCCTTTAACTACTGCAATTCCCCTTTGACCCCTCTGGTCGCTGCTTTTCCGCTGGGATGCACGACAACGACCGTTGCACAAATCTGTCTTCTTCGTCTTCTCACGGCCACCCACCGCTGTGCGCTGAAGTCATTGGCCACCCACCAGGCCAAGCAACCCCCACTGACCTCCTTCAATCCTCGACAGCCCCCTTTGCTTCTAGGAGTTCATGCGCATCGCCAAACTCGCGTGTTTTTCCCCCGACGTTCTCGCTGTCGTGTAGATCCGTTGCGCTACCTGCAACGGAAGAGAGATCGACCTTTGCTTGCTGTTTGTGCCTCCACCTTGCTGTCCAGAAGTGTCTCGCTGTGCTACCTACGGCCAAGATATTGCTGACGATGCAGATCCAACGCCGTTCAGACCCGACATCAGCTCTTCAATCAAATGTCAAAAAGGTTAGCCCTCTAACGCGTAGTAAGAACCGACACCATAGAGAACCTAAAACCTAATCTAAAAATCGTCAACAATAATTAAATTTCATTTCTTCTCCTTTAAAACGTTGCTAAATCTTAGACATCGACAAAGGACTTGATATCTGTGCACATAGGATAGATCGTCGATTAGGCTAAACCAAAACAAAAACGTGACTTTGACTACTAGGATAGCCCTGTTGGACCTAGAAATGAACTCTAATAGGAATGATGAAAATCGTGACCTGACATCGCCGTTGTCCCGTTTCAGACGGACCCTCACTGACGCACCGCTACGACGAGATGCTCCAGACCGACGACTCGCTCGCCACCGCAGGCAAGTGTTTCTCACTTGTGTACTTTCGGCCATGTTTAGGCCACCTGTCCCCTGAACTGTAAAAGTACGATTAAAGAGAACCGGACGTGAAATGATAGTGTCCGAGACCCCTTGACAGCTTAGACTTGACGACGAAGTCTAAGCACAAACAACAACAACAACAGACATCTTAGGGCTTTTCTGTGCGTGCGTGCGTGTGGACGCCCTAGAAGAACTTTGCCCTTGCCATGTCATGAACATCTTGCACATCATGACTTACACCGCCTATGGGCAATAAGATGCTCACCTAGCAGAGTGGGTGATCTTGTTACAGTTACACCTACGGGACGTTTGTCCCTCACCAAGGGAGTGAGAGATACGCTACAGACCGTGGGGATAGAGGCACTCACCTAGCAGAGTGAGTGATCCGATACAGTGGTACCGATTCACCTACGGGAAGCCCGTCACTCACCTAGCAGAGTGAGTGTCCCTGCCGACCGTGGGGATAGAGGCACTCTTTAGTAGAGTGAGTGGTCCTATATTGTCTTGTCTTGAGCACTTGGGTTTGGGGTAGGGTTGAGCGGTCGCACGGAGAGAGGGTTTGATCAACCTCAAACCGTGAGACGTGAACCCTTCGTGACACACACGGTACTTCTTGTCTTGTCCTATCGTGTCCAGTCTAGTCCTGTAGCCAGTAGCACACGCTATGGCTATAGCTTGTCACGTTTACTTTCCCGCTCCGTTTTTACTTCCTTTGCATAATTGTATAACTGCCATAACATTGCAGTTGTAATTCAACCAGTAAAACATTGTTAAAACTTGTTTCACACTTGCAGTAGAGTCTAACCCTTTCTTGTAGACTTTACCTGACGTACAACTCCTTTTCTTTTGGGTGTTGTACGTCAGATACTTAGCCAGAGTACGTGGTCGAGCCAGAGCTACCTGAGGACGTTGACCCCGAGTACCTTCCTGACGAGGACCAGTCCTAGAGCTGCTTCCCTGTTGCGGATCCTCAGAGGTTTTTTACTGCTTTCTAGTTTGGGTGCGTAGCACCGTTTTACTTTCTGCCTAGGTTGGGTGCTTGCACCATTAGTTTCCTTTCTGTTGTTGTTGCCATGCTGGGCATTACTTTCCTTTTTAGACTCTTGAACTTCTGGATATCTTGATGGAATAAAATGAATGCATCTTTCTTTCAGTACTTTCTGTTGTTATGAAATTTTTATAAACGCAAGACCATGTAATCTTAAAATGGTATCCATACAGATGCTTATTAGGTCTGAGCCTCACAGCTCTGGCCCATGCGGACCTTAGTCATGACTCACTTCCGTCGTTTTGGGAAGCGTGGCGTGACAGGTTTTAGTGGTGGCCCATGCATGTCTTGCAATTATAAAAGTTCGTATCAATAGTATTACTCGAATTCATTTTTAACCTCCAGTTTATCTTGTACGAGTCTAATTTGGGTCTCCCTTGTCAATAGGATGGTAGTAAGACTTAGATAGACGTCCAGATTTGATAGTCAGGCGCATTGGTTAGGATTTAGTCATACTCGTCTTAGGATACCCTAGTAGCCTCTCACCCGGTTCTGACCGTGTTAGATTTCTAGAGTCCTTCTTTTAGTCGTTCGCTCGAGTCCATCGACTTCGGGCCCAGCAGAGCGTAATCTTGATTCTCTTAGGACCCTTCCCTAAGATCACTATTACAGTCTAGTCCATTAGAAAGTCTTAGTGCTGAGTTCTCCTGATCTTTAGACGGCCCGATAATTAGAACCTCCGATTTCTAGTATCTTCCTAATCTTTACACTTCTGTGTTATCGGCCGTAGATTTCCAACGTAATTTTTCATGAATCATATCTTAGACGTATTCATCATGCGATTATATTCTTTGTCCTCGATTCACGTGATCGCGTCATGACGATTATCGTAAATTCTTCGAATCTTCCCCATTGCAAACCCGATTCCTCTAAATGTATTTTCGAACTTCTTTATTAAACTCTTCGCTCAGTTTAACTTCTTAAAAAACCCCTTATTGTATATTTAAATTTCTTGCTTTTCGGTTGAGTTAAAACTCTTTCTTGAATTTTGAAACCTTTTTGGTCGTAATTTTTAATTACTATCTCTTCACCATTTTCTAAACGTATCTTTCGTATTTCAGTGTTAACACATTGTTACCATTTTGATAATTCGATATATAATCTTTTTTCTTAACTACGAAATTTATTTTAAGCCACTTACCGTACGTACGTTTAGAATATTTTTCTAAGCTAATAGAACTTCAATATATATATATACTAGTCATTACCCGTGCCCATAAGGCACGGTTTATTTAATGGCTGAGTTTTTCTCCCCCACAAATTTCAAGTTCCCCCAAATTTCAAGTTTTCCCACAAAATTTCAAGTTTTCCCCCAAATTTAAGTTTTCCCCCAAAAATTGTCATTACCACCTAGGACAAACTTGCCACGTAGGACAAAGCTTTGTCCTAGTAGGATAAGATTCAAAATCTTCATAGAACTGGAAATAAAATGACCGGAAAGGGTGAGAATAAAAAGTGTGGGTGTGTGTGTGGGGAGGGTCCATAGGCAAAAATACAAAAACCGAGGTTGTATGTGCAAAATTTCCCACCTCCTCTTTTATCCCTCAAAATCTCATCTCTTATATTTTCTCTTATTCAATTTCCCTGTTTTATATAATAGATATCCAAATTCTCTTATCCAATTTCTCATGTCCAAATTCTCTTATCAATTTCTCTTGATAACATCCGTCTTTTATATAATAGATATCTCTTATCCAATTTCTCTTCTCCAATATCTCTTATCCAATTTCTCTTGATAACATCTCTCGTTTGTAATATAGATATCTCTTATCCAATTTCTCTTGATAACATCACTCTTATCCAATTTCTATTGTCCAATATCTCTTATTCAATTTCACTTGATAACATCCCTCTTTTATAATATAGATATCTCTTATCCAATTTATCTTGTCCAATATCTCTAATCCAATTTCTCTTGATAACATCCCTCTTTTATAATATAGATATCTCTTATCCAATTTCTCATGTCCAATATCTCTTATCCAATTTCTCTTGATAACATCCCTCTTTTATAATATAGATATCTCTTATCCAATTTCTCTTTTCCAATATCTCTTATCCAATTTCTCTTGATAACATCCCTCTTTTATAATATAGATATATCTTATCCAATTTCGCTTGATAACATCCCTCTCTTATAATATAGATATCTCTTATCCAATTTCTCTTGTCCAATATCTCTTATCCAATTTCTCTTGATAACATCCCTCTTTTATAATATAGATATCTCTTATCCAATTTCTCTTTTCCAATATCTCTTATCCAATTTCTCTTGATAACATCCCTCTTTTATAATATAGATATCTCTTATCCAATTTCTCTTGTCCAATATCTCTTATCCAATTTCTCTTGATAACATCCCTCTTTTATAATATAGATATCTCTTATCCAATTTCTCTTTTCCAATATCTCTTATCCAATTTCTCTTGATAACATCCCTCTTTTATAATATAGATATCTCTTATCCAATTTCTCTTGATAACATCCCTCTTTTATAATATAGATATCTCTTATCCAATTTCTCTTTTCCAATATCTCTTATCCAATTTCTCTTGATAACATCCCTCTTTTATAATATAGATATCTCTTATCCAATTTCTCTTGTCCAATATCTCTTATCCAATTTCTCTTGATAACATACCTCTTTTATAATATAGATATCTCTTATCCAATTTCTCTTTTCCAATATCTCTTATCCAATTTCTCTTGATAACATCCCTCTTTTATAATATAGATATCTCTTATCCAATTTCTCTTTTCCAATATCTCTTATCCAATTTCTCTTGATAACATCTCTCTTTTATAATATAGATATCTCTTATCCAATTTCTCATGTCCAATATCTCTTATCCAATTTCTCTTGATAACATCCCTCTTTTATAATATAGATATCTCTTATCCAATTTCTCTTTTCCAATATCTCTTATCCAATTTCTCTTGATAACATCCCTCTTTTATAATATAGATATCTTTTATACAATTTCTCTTGATAACATCCCTCTCTTATAATATAGATATCTCTTATCCAATTTCTCTTGTCCAATATCTCTTATCCAATTTTTCTTGATAACATCCCTCTTTTATAATATAGATATCTCTTATCCAATTTCTCTTTTCCAATATCTCTTATCCTATTTCTCTTGATAACATCCCTCTTTTATTATTTTTATATATATATATATATATATATATATATATATATATATATATATATATATATATACAATTGAGAGCTGTTTTTGAATTTTATCCTATGTGGCAATGTCACATCAAGTTTTGGGGGGAAAATTTTTTGGGTTGGAGGAAAATTTTTTGGGAGAATACAAAAGCTTTTCTTTTTTGAAATTGGCACCATCAGCATTTAATACTCTTCATTCAAAAATGACCAAAAAAATGAGACCCAAAACACACACACAAAATGAAACCCAAAAAATATGCAACTTAAATTACAAGTATGCAAAAGAGAACTTTATATCGGTTGAGCTTATTTCGGCTGACCCCAAAAAAATTGAAACCCAAAAAAAATACAGGGAATGTGCGTTCAAATAGGCGGGCTGAGTTTTTTGGGCGTCAAGGAGAGGTCTAACCAACCTATCCGCGCCGACGGCGCCCGCTAAATTTTTATACGCTAATTTGTTGTTCTGCGCCGAAGGAGCACCGAATTTATTGTTTCTTGCCGAAGGCGGTCGTGCCTCTAAATTTTTTTACGCTAATTTGTTGTTCTTTTAAATTTTGGCTGTAGAAATATTTTTTGGGGGACAAAGTTTTCGCGGAAAAAAATCTTAAATGCACCGTGCCCACGGGCACGGGTTATGACTAGTATATATATATATATATATATATATATATATATATATATATATATATATATATATATATATATATATTATAAAACAGGGATGTTATCAAGAGAAATTGGATAAGAGTTTTTGTATAAGAGAAATTGGTTATGTTTAGATTTGTATTGGGTGTGTTGTTTATATAAGAGAAATGTATAAGAGATTTTGGTTAAGAGAAAATGGATAAGAGATTTTGGTTATGTGTAATTGGGTGTGTTGTTATGTGTAATTGGGTGTGTTGAGAAATTGAGATATGAGAAATTGAGATTTTTGAGAAATCAAACTTTCATACTTTTGTTTTACCTAGCTACCATTGGGATTTTTGAGAAATCAAACTTTCAAAATTTTGATCACATCAACTCTGAGGGGGAAAGTTTTTTGCTCACATCACATAATTTCACACCACATCAACGCTGAGGAGGGAAATGAGTTTTTTGTTGTTTATTTTTGCGTGCCAAGAGGAAGCAGCTCATATTCTACCTCCTCCAGCATTGCCATCATCTACCTCCAGCATCCTACCTCCTCATGGCAGAGCTATCTCCCTCTTCTACCTCCAGCATCGCCATCATCTTCTACCTCCTCCAGCGCACTCTTCTACCTACCCTCTTCTACCTCAGACTTCTACCTACCCTCTTCTACCTCAGATCACGGGAGAGGAAGACCATCAAGCAAGCATATCAAGCACATCAAGCCTTCATCACGGGAGAGCTCAAGCACCCTCTTGGTGAGCTTTGTGAACTTTGCCTTTTTTTCAACTTTTTTTGATGTTATGTTTCCTTTGATCAAATTTTTTTTATATGGTTGTCTGCAATTTCATATCAAAAAAATTGAACTTGGATGGATACATTTGACGCTATAAACTTATGTTTATGTTTCAAAAATGCTAGAAACATTGTCCTGTAAACATAAATCCAAGTTAATAATGTTCAATTTTAAACATTTTTAACATTTTTTGATAACACATGTTAATATTCTGATATCTTGTTATAAACATATAAACTTTTAATAATGCTAAACTTGATATCCTGTTAAAACTAAATCCAATTGTCCTGTTAAATTTTTTTTTGATATCCTGTTAATATTCTAATTTTTAACATATCCTGTTAATATTTATAACTTGATATCCAATTGTCCTGATATCCTGTTTTTAACATAAATCCAAGTCCTGTTAACAGGATAGCATTTTTAACATTGTCCTGTTAAAAATCCAAGTCCTGTTAACATATTAACTTGATATCCTGTTAAAAATCCAAGTCCTGTTAAAAATCCAAGTCCTGTTAACATATTAATTGGATTTTGAAGTATTTTGAAGTATAACATTCATATAATAGTCAAGTTGGTTATTCAAACTAACCAACATTCATATAACATTCAAACATTCATATATGTATGTTTGTTTTCATGCAGCATATTCAAACAAACAAACAAACATCAAAGTTTTGAATTGGATATCCTGTAGCATCAAGTTTAGCATATATGTTTGTTTGTTTATGATATCCAAAACTTTGAATATCCAACATTCATATTCAAAGTTATATGACAATTGGATATCCTGTAGCATCAAGTTTAGCATTCATTCAAGTTTAACATTCAAACAAAATTTGAATATCATCTACCTCCAGCATATCCAAACAAAATATATGCTAAACTTTGAATATCCTAAACTTTGAATATCCTAAACATTGTAACAGGATATGCTAAACTTGGATATCCTAAACTTGATGTTTGTTTGTCATATTCAAATTAAAAAATTGATGTTTGTTTGTCATAGCCTGTTATATTCTATTATATTCAAAGTTTAGGATATCACCCTAATTTGAATGTTTATTTGTTTGTCATATCCTGTTATTTCTATGTATTTCTATGTATTTTTAATTTGAATGAACTTTGTAACAGGATATCACCCTAATTCTATGTATATTTCTGTTACAAATAACAGGATGTTTGTTTGTCATATCCTGTTACAAACAAACAAATTCTATGTAACAGGATATCCTGTTACAAAGTTCATTCAAATTACAAATAACAGCATATCCTAAACTTGGATATCCTAAACTTTGAATATAACAGGATGTTTGTTTGTCCTGTTACAAATTAGGGTGATATCCTGTTACAAACAAACATTCATTCAAATTAAAAAATTGATGTTTGTTTGTCATATAACATGATATGCTACAGGATATTCAAAATTTTAACATTCAAACAAAATTGTCATATAACTTTGAATATGCTACAGGATATCAAAGTTTAGGATATCCAAAAAAATATATCTTGGATATCAGAAAAACATATATGTTTGTTTGTTTGTTTGAATAACCAACATTCATATAACCAACATTCATATGACTATTATAGTCAAGTTAATTTTAACAGGACAATTGGATATCCTGTTAAAAATCAAGTTTAGCATTTTTTTGTTTGTTTATATCAGAAAAATATATCTTGGATATCAGAAAAAATTTTGTATAACAAAGTATCACTCACTCAATTGAATTTTCAAGGTAAAAAATGCTAAAAACTGGATATTCTCATCTATTCTCCCTATATTTTTATTGGTTTTCAAGGTCACTCACTATTTAGAATTCAAATACAAAATATTTAGAATTCAAATTCAAATATTTTAGAATATTCTCATCTATCTTGAAAACCAATAAAAACTGGATATCCAAAATTTTGTATAACAAAGTATCTTGAAAACCATCTATCTTTGATATCCTGTTAATTTTGTATTATCATGTACCCAATTGAATTTTTTACTGACTGTGTAATTTTGTATTATCCTGTACCCACACTCCCCTTTCAGATCAACCTCTCAATGAGAGCTTCATCCATTGGTTAGAGCTTCATCACAGCTTGGTGTTTTGAGTTTGGTTTTTCAGGTATGGAGAAAAATTGATTGAATGTGTAATTTTGTATTGGGCATGTTTTTTGTTAGAGATAGGTATTCAGTTATGGAGAAAACTTGATATGTTAATGAGAAATTGAGATATTCTAAAATATATTTACATTGAATATATATTTCATATCTAATTGGGTGTGATATTTATATTTTTGAGTTTATGCAAACTATATATTCAATTTTTCAGTGCAATTGAGATATTTATATGTTAAAGAGAAATTGAGATATTGAAAAATATATTAATGCAATTGGATGTAACATTGGATGTCATGAACAATCTTAGCTTGATAAGTTTGATAAGCTTAATATATCCATCAAGCTTATCAAGCTTATCATGTTGGAACTAATCCAACTAAGTTGGATCTTAATCCAACATTGGGCTAATATGCGGTGAATAATTATATAAGTGCTACGCTGTCGTATTGAGCCCAATATATTAGTGATCTGGTTTTAATTAATTAAATGGGCTAAATGAGTTAAACAGGTTGTGGGGCCTTTATGTGTAGAGACTATTGGGCTTCAACTCGTTGATGGGCCGAGTTGGAAACCCTAGGGCTATGGAGGCTAGCCTATAAATATTAGCGGTCATGATCCCCGGAATACACGAACAAAGTTGAGCCGTCTTTTCTACGTCCCGTCGCTAGGAAAGAAACCGGGAGAAAGCTAAAGGGATTCTCCAACCGGTTGATTCGTGCTATTCTGGAAGATCGACCGTTGCGCTATCGTCAGGATCTTTCAGATTATTAGCGATGGACTCAGGTACGCTTCCGCTAAATCCGAGTAGGTCAATGATTTAAGATTCCGCATGTTATATATCTAGATTATTATTTGCATGGTCTTGCTTAATGATTAATCTAGATCTTTAGTTTCTACAAGTGGTATCAGAGCCACCGTGCTGTGGATCTTAAATTTTTGTCTGCTCATAATAGATCTGATAAAAATCTGATTTTTAATCTGTTTTCTATTCGGATCTGTGCAAAATTTGGTTTTTTGATTATTTTTCCAAAAAAAAACCCTAGATCGGGGGCGGCCCGCCGGCCGCCGCCCGACACAGCAAAAGAGGGGCGGCTCTGTCGTCCCCGTCGGAAGAACGACGCCGGCGTTACCGGCGTCGTCAAAGATCAGAAAGGGGTGGCTTCGCCGCCCCTGTAAGATAATTATAAAAAAAAGGGAAACAGGGGGGGTCGGCTTCCAGCCGCCCCCCACCGGCGGTTACGAACAGAGGGGGCGGCTGGCCGCCCCCGTTAGGGTTCAGAGGGGGCGGATCGCCGCCCCCGTTTGGTTTTACAGAGGGGGCGGATCGCCGCCCCCCTCCGTCGGATCTCAGCACAAGGGGGCGGCTCGCCGCCCCCGTCAGACTTCAGAACAGAGGGGGCGGCTCGCCGCCCCCGTCGGATTTCAGAGGGGGCGGCTCGCCGCCCCCGTCAGACGTCTTCCGGCGACGGAAGGGGGTGCCCTACCCCCTTCCGATCGAAACAGAGGCCCCACCCTCCGGGGGGCCTGCTGTGTTATTTTAACGGGGAAGGGGGCGGCGGTTCGCCGCCCCCATTCGGCCCCGACGGCCGGGGAGGGGCCGGCACCCCGCCGCCCCTCCCCTGCGATCAGATGATAAGGGGCGGCGGTTGCCGCCCCGGATTGATGACGGCAGGCGCCCTTAGCGCCTGCGCGTCGCAGAGAAGGGGCGGCCCCCGCCGCCCCTGTTGGTCGGAAAAGGGACGGCCCCCGCCGCCCCTGTTGGTCGGAAAAGGGGCAGCCGCTGCCGCCCCTATCAGGCGGCTGACCACTGGATGGGCCAAATCTGCTAGGGTTTCCAACCCTAGCAGACTTTTGGGCCAAATTGGGCCCAAACAGTTAATTCTTCAAAATAATTTTAATTTTCCAGTATATGGGCTTCTGATTTGGGCCTGTTTTGGGCACTTCACATTTTTTTTGGGCTTAAACTTGAATTTTTGATATGTTTGGACCCAGTTTTTGGGGATACAATTAATTTCTTGTTGAAGCCCAATTTTGGATATGTTAATGCACTAATAACAAGAGGAAATAAAAGGCCATCTTGAATATATTTCCTCATTCGGTTTATTTGTGCATTGAAATTAAGTCTATTCCGAATTTTAATTCTTTAGGCAAAATTCAGTTAAATATACATTTCGAAATAACTCTAATTTTTGTGAAATTCCACCAAAGTGGGTTCCACTACTAAAATTGTTATTATTTCGGAATGTAAACGGATTAAAAATACATACTTCGTATGATCAGTTGCCTGGATGAATTTTAAAACGGAACGAAGGAGTAAATAAAAGGCTTTCAAATATATTTACATTTAAGTTCAGTTTACTTTAAATTCAATTTTTTGGGCGTATTAAATTATATGTTTCAAAATAATTTTAATTATTACGGGATCCCACCAAAGTGGGCTTTACTGTTAAATTATTATTATTTCGTAACATAAACGGTTAAATACATACTTTTGTATACTAGGTTGCCCGATATTGAATTTAAATTGGGATGAAGGAGGAAATAAGACGCTTAAATGTATATTTCTCCTCAAAGATAAATTTTTGTGTTAATTGTGCAAAATAAATTTAAATTTTAAGTTTAAGGCTTAAAACCATATATATATACTTCGGTATATAACAAGTTGACTACATACGTTGGTATTAAAATTCAGTTAGCCTGAATTTAGATTTAAATTTAAACACAAAATTCAAGTGTTTTCTTCAGGAGCAAATAAAGGGTTTAACACATATTTCTCCTCAAGAATCAGTTTAAAAGGCCTTAAAGAATTTTTTTGTGCACTAACCATCAAGCAAATGGCCTTAAGGAAATTTGACACATTTTAAAGTTATATCTAAAATGGGATAGGGTGTGTATTTATATGTATAACTTTATATGTATGTTCATATACACATTAGTATACCTATATACCCCATTTTGAAGAAGAAAATTTGTGTTGAAGTTATAAATTTTATTTAACTCCATATAAATGATTAGAAGGGTGGAATAAAAGGTTCTTATATATATTTCCGCTTGTTGTAATCATTTTTTTGTTAAATTCGGTTTAGTTTCAATTTCAATTTTTGGCACAATTATTATATATTTCGAATATAGAATGATTAGATCATCAACTCACCAAAGTGGGTTTTCTTGTGAAGATCAGTTCTAATCTCGAAATATAACAAGTTGAATACATACTTTTGTATGAAAAATTTTGGTCGCCTTAAATTTGATTTTGAAGAAAAGTGGACTTGAATATCTCCACTTAAAGTATATTCATGTATTAAATTGCGACATAAATTCAAATTTTGCAAAGGTATATATTTTTGAAATGACTTCGTGCAATCATCATCTCACCAAAGTGGGCTCTGTTGATTTGCATTATTTCATTTCATAAATGTAAAAGGAATCAAATGTGCCCGTGATTTGCGTAAGAATGCTAAATCGGCCCAAAGGAAGATTACCGTTCTCTACCATTTCATGCGCACCTGTGGCAATAGACAATGTGATGATTAGTGAGTTCAATGCATGCAAATTTAATTCGGCCCAAAGGAAGTTTTATTTTTGGCATGTTATTAT
This sequence comes from Scilla litardierei, assembly GCA_030789695.1. Classification (NCBI taxonomy): domain Eukaryota; kingdom Viridiplantae; phylum Streptophyta; class Magnoliopsida; order Asparagales; family Asparagaceae; genus Scilla; species Scilla litardierei. The sequence continues at coordinate 221,078,557 of CM061142.1, read as the reverse complement.
TGTCATTGTCTGATTGCTACAACAAGATGTCAGTGACTAGTCAATAGATTATCCAAAGATAAATATTGGACTAGTGGGGGATGTCTTGAGATGGGAAAATAGCATTCATTTGAATTTGTTGTTGTATTTAATACTCATATGAACATGTTATAAATTGTTTTCTTGTTCTCTTTTTCAGCTATTATTCCTGAAAATTTTTCTGCCAACCTAAAATCAATTCCAGTCCTTAATGGCACTAACTTCAAGGCATGGAAGGAGAATCTTTTGATAATCCTCGGAGTCATGGATCTTGATCTGCATTAAGGACTCATTGTCCCCCACCACTCACTGATGAGAGTACCTCTGATGAAAAGAGGGAGATGGAGGAGTGGAAGAGATCAAATCGCATGAGCCTAATGCTTATAAAGAATGCCATTCCAGAATATCTCAGGGGTTCTCTTTCAAAGAAAATTTCCACAGCTAAATGGTTCCTTATAGAGCTTGAAAAGAAGTTTGTCAAGAATGAAAAGGGTGAAATTAATACACTCTTGACAAACCTATCTTCAATGAAATATGAAGGAAAAGGAAACATCAGGGAGCATATAATGAAGATGTCTGATATTGCTTCAAGGTTGAAAGCACTTGAGCTAGACCTCTCTGAGGCTCTGCTAGTGCATTTTGTTATGATATCTCTTCCATCCCAGTTTGACCAGTTTAAGATGAGCTACAATATGAAGGATGAGACTTGGTCTCTGGATGAGCTCATCTCAAACTGTGTAAAGGAAGATGAAAGGCTTGAGCAAGAATTGACAGAAAGCCCTCTCCTGTCATCCACCTTCAACAAGAGAAAGAAGGATACTGAAGCTGCAGATACAGCTTCTCAAAAGAAACAACAAAGGGAACTGAAAAGTTCAGAAGGTCATGGTTGTTTCTTCTGTGGAGCTGAAGGGCATGTAAAGAAGAATTGCTCAAATTATCACGCTTGGCGTGCTAAAAAGGGTATGTTTCTTTAATTCGGTTTAATTCTAAGTTAATTTCTTTTCATGCAACCTTTGGTACTTATAGGCACGTGATGGAAATATTTGGTATAACCATTCACATCATTGTGTCTATGCAGGATTGCCTAAGATGCCAAGAGCCAAATGATGGTGAAAGATACATCGATATGGGCAATGGCAAGATGGTTCAAGTAGAGGCACATTAAATTTAGATTATTTCTTTTAAATGCTAGAACGTATTTGAATTTTATGAGACTATTATGTACCGTTTTTAAACGGAATTTAGATTTCCATTTCTATTTTGAACAAATTTGGTTATAAGTGTTCAATTTTGAATGGAAAATTTGGTTGTCTCTTAATTCAAAATCAGTTTACTCTAGTTCTTTAAAAGATCATTATAATCTTCATTTATTTGGCAATGTTGCTTTATTTCTAAAATTCCTGCAGTTTAAGTACATGTGTTGTAATGAAAGAATTAACAGTTTAGAATTCAGTTATATTTTGATTGCAGCTTATATCCTTAATAAAGTTTCAACAAATGAATCAATTGCATGTTTGGATATGTCCAACTAAAGTAAGGCTTTACAAGCCTAATAAAGTAATAGGACATAATGCTAATGATTTTCTAATTTTGTTGAATAGTTTTAAAGTTGATATTATTTTGTATGATTTTACATAATCCCACTATTAAGTTAGTTTTCGAATTAGGAAATGCATACCTATTTGAGGATGCTGGGTTTGAAGGGGGAAATATAGTTAGTGACATTACTCTTGAAGAGGATTATATCCACACAGGTGTTGTTGGCATTGTTCGGTATGGTATTCCTAACATTGTTCAAGACACAATAAATTCAAGATAATGTTGCAATTCCTCCTACTCGGGAAATTGTTCATAAGGACAGACTCTAGCACCCTCAAAGCACTAATTGCCATTCATGAAATCTATTAAAGAGATGACAAGCTCACTATTGACATTAGGATGATGGAAGTTCGACTTACATCAAGTCATAAAAGTCCTACATCTCTTTAATTGATTATTGCATTAATTAAGAAAGTCTTTAAATGATACTTAAAATCTTTTTATTATTGCCATAAGGTTTGAAACCTATTGATTGTAAATAGTCTTTTACAATCAAAAGGGAATTCAAAAGGGTATTAAGAAAAGATTTAAAGCGTATCACTCAAAGACTTTATACGGAAAAGAATGCATTAATGTGTAAAGAGACTTTCTATTCAGTTTTCATGAAAGACTCTGTGAGGTTTTAAATGGCATTAGCAGAGCATTTCAATATCGTTGATGATATATTAACTTTCATTAAGTGATCACCTCGTTCGGTTTTGAGATGGTATTTAATGATGTTATCTAAGTTCTGTGGGAGCATGTAATTTACATAATATCTATGTGGTAATAAATGTTAAGTTCTGTGGGAGACAAGTTTAGTCTCATTAATTACCCTGAGAATAATCTTCAGAAGATTTCCTATATCTCACTAATAAGGAGTCAGTTTTATATGCTTTTGGTTATTGCATATGTTACAGGTGTGTTGGGCAGATTGTTAAGTTCAGGAGTTGACCATTTGACAGCAGCCAAATGTGTCTTACGGTATTTATGGAGAACAAATGGGTTACATGTTCAAGGATCAGTAGTCAAAAGAGTTTGAGATCATTTTGGTATACTGACTCTGATCATTTATTGGATGCAAAGAATGTATGAAAATCTATGTTAGGCGCCATCTACTAGAAGAGATCTAAATGGTCCCTTTATATAGTCTCTTCTGACATGGCTTTAGATTTCATATCACATTATGTGACATCCAAATCATAAAATATATCTGCATATTTTGTCACTATGCTGCAAATTAGGGATGGTGTTGAAACACCACACAGTTTATTTAGTGACAATGAAGTCTGCAGTTTTATATTCCAGCAACAACAGAAACTCGACAAAGTTTAGATATTCAGAGATCAAGTTCCTAGATTGTTGATTAATAGGAGTGTATAATTGTCTAATGAGCACATCGGAACAAACCATGTAATTACGGATCCGTTATAGTAAGGAAATGTCATCCAAACGGTTTTATGAGCTAGCTACTCATATGGATGTCATTTCATTAAGAACATTCAGTTTTGTGCGAGTTTGTTCTTTTGGGTGCTCATATGATAGACAAAATTAAGTCTCCAGCTTAAGCTTGAGGTTATTTTCTGATCAGAAATAAAGTTTTTGGTTTCAGTTCGGCTTCACTCTGATTTTGGTTTGTTTATGATCTCACTAGGTACAGGAGGATCAGTTGGAAATAGACATGTTAGATCACATTACATGTAATTTCCATGCTACACATCCACTTCATAATCCATGTCATTCTTTTGTATTAGCACGGTGACCACTGATGGGTCGAGCTGCAATTGCTGCGGCGAAGATCTCCTTGATCCCTTGCTAATATAATTGATGGACCGGATTGTTTTTGACTCATTAAAGAAATGACAGCAGGTTAAGATCTTATTTGGTTGTATGCACTATGAAATATAATCATAAAGTTTAAGCATATAGCCCAAGTGGGAGATTGTTGGAACTTATCCAACTAAGTTGGATCTTAATCCAACATTGGGCTAATATGCGGTGAATAATTATATAAGTGCTACGCTGTCGTATTGAGCCCAATATATTAGTGATCTGGTTTTAATTAATTAAATGGGCTAAATGAGTTAAACAGGTTGTGGGGCCTTTATGTGTAGAGACTATTGGGCTTCAACTCGTTGATGGGCCGAGTTGGAAACCCTAGGGCTATGGAGGCTAGCCTATAAATATTAGCGGTCATGGTCCCCGGAATACACGAACAAAGTTGAGCCGTCTTTTCTACGTCCCGTCGCTAGGAGAGAAACCGGGAGAAGGCTAAAGGGATTCTCCAAACGGTTGATTCGTGCTATTCTGAAAGATCGTCCGCTGCACTATCGTCAGGATCTTTCAGATTATTAGCGATGGACTCAGGTACGCTTCCGCTAAATCCGAGTAGGTCAATGATTTAAGATTCCGCATGTTATACATCTAGATTATTATTTGCATGGTCTTGCCTAATGATTAATCTTGATCTTTAGTTTCTACATATCAAGCTTATCAAGCTTATCAAGTTTGATATATTGGAAGTGAACAATTTACATGTAAACTTGATAAGCTTGATATATTATACACATAATAGCACAATGTAAACTTGATAAGCTGGATAAGCTAGATATAATAGCAACTTCCAATATATCAAACTGGATATAATGCACTTGGATTCAAAAATATATTAATCCAAAATAGGGTATATTATGTCCTGAACAATCTTAGCTTGATATATTATGTCCAAAATTGACTTCCTATTTTCATTGCTAGAAGATTGGAAACTTAAAATTTATAGCTAGAAGAAATTTGATTTAAGAGTATGAGTATGTATTTGAATATTAGACTTCTGAATTTTTAGAGTTCTGTTTTTTTATTTCATATTCAGTTTGACACTTGGACTGACAAATTTGGCATAAAAATTTGTATGGACATTTGGCATGATCATTTGACACTTGAATTAGAACATTTAAATTTGAATGTGACTGCCAATGCTTTCATAATTGTCCCTCTCACAGTTATTTAAATTGAACCCTCAAATTGAACCCTTAAATTTTTTTCTTTGGCCAACTTGAACCCTCTCAAAGTTATTTAAATTTTTTTTCTTTGAGTTTGAGCTTGAGAGCTTCATAATTGTCCTGTTAAATTTCATACTGTTTGAATGTGAAACTTACAAACTGAATTTTGAGAATATTCTGTTTTGCTTGAATAGGAGAATGGATGAGCTTGGATGAAGCTTGAGAATGTAAAACTGTTTTGCATTATGTATTCTGTTGTTATAATTCACAAATTCTCTCAATTCTCAATGTTCTTGGATGAAGCTTGGATGAAGCTTGAGAAAATTCTGTTGCAGAATGTAAAGCTTGAGAATGGATGAGCATTTTGAATTCAGTGTTGATAAATTTAACAGTACTCCATATTGATGAGCATTCTAAAATATTCTCATCTATTCAAAATGATGTATTCTTCAAAATGTTCATCAAAAGATTTTGTATTTGAATTCAGTTTTATTTGGTTTTCAAGATAGATGAGAATATTTTAGAATGCTCAATGCTCAAGATTGGTGAGAATATTTAGAATTTCAGAGATTAAGTTGAATTCATTAGGTTTGGTGAGAATATCCTAATGCCTATTCAAGATTGGTGAGAAAATCCACTAAAGCCTATTAAGTCAGAAGTGGAATGCCAAGATATTAGCAACAGTTTATGAATTTCAAGTGGAAGTGGAATAACAGAATATATAGGGCTTAAAAGGATATCCTGAATGATGAATATATTATATGATATCCTGATATGACATGGGAAGGTAGGCCAAATGACATTATTCACTTGGCAATGTTTTAGTTGAGCAGTGAATATTTCTACTCAACAAATATAACAAAGTATCAAATCATTAAGCAAAGTTCCAGTTTATTGTTTATTGTTGAGCATATATCTTTGTTATTGGAGTTTTAGTTGAGCATATATCTTTCTTATTGTAGTTTTAGTTGAGCATATATCCATTCATGCTCAATGTTTCAGCTTCATCATGGATTTGAGTTATTGATATGGAAAACAGGGATCATTTGATAATTTGATAATTTGATAATTTGAATGTCCATGAGTTCATTTGCATTTGAAATGATAATTTGATAATTTGATATTTTCATATTTTTGCCAATGATTTGAATACTCAAGTCAGAAATTTCTCATGAGTTGATGTGATAATTTGAGAAATCAAGTAGGCATGATTATCAAAATTTGAGAAATCAACTTTGAGGGTTCAATTTGACTGCCACTGATTTTTGCCAAATTATCACAAGTTGAGGGTTCAAAATTTGAATGCCACTGATTTTTGCCAATGGGAGTCTAATAATCATGAGAAATTTGATAATTTGAATACTCAAGTCTGAAAATGCCAATGGTTGAGAAATTTAATTTGACTGCCATTCTTTCCATTAGCCCAAATGTGATGTTTATATTTTTGTCCAAATTAGTTCAAATAAGTCAGGGTTCAACTTAGTTCAATTTTTGTCCATGTGATGTTTATATTTTTGAGTTTATATTTTTGAATATTTTTAAATTGAACCCTGCCTGTTGATGTTTATATTTCAGTCAGGCTGCATGAAGTGATATTGGAATCATTATTAACCTGAAGTGGAATTGTTTAACAGTCTTTTTGAATATTTCATATGCTTCAATTTTAGTCCACGTGATGTTTATATTTTTGAGTTTTCAAACTATAATGTAATTTTCAGAGTAGTTGGGTGTAATTTTCATTAAGCTTTCATGTTTAATATTTTGCATGTTTTGTTTTGAATTTTTTTCCTGCAGTTGATAACAGTCATATAACTTTCAATATGGCATGAAAACCAACATTCATATAACATTCATATAATAGTCATATAATTTTGAAGTATTTTGAATGCCAATGAATTATTTGAAGTATTGGCATTCCAACCTAATGAATTATTTTGAAGTATTTTGAAGTATTTCAATTTCACCTAATGAATTGGCATTTGAAGTATTGGAATTGTTCATATAAAACTGACATAATGCAACTCATTGGCATTCCAAGCAAATTGAATTATTTTGAAGTATTTTGAAGTATTAGGTTGGAATGCCAATGAAGTTTTTTGAAGTATTTGAAGTATTTTGAAGTATTTTGAAGTATTGGAATTGTTCATACTTCAAATGCCAATTCAATTGATAATTTTTGGGTCCTGACAATATAAGGATTTTTGGGTCCTTTCAATGAGAATTGGCATTTGAAGTATTGCATTATGGCATTTGGAATTGTTCAAATGTCAGTTTTTTTCATATAAGGTCCTGTGAATATAAGTTTTTGGAATTGTGAATGGCATTTGGAATTGTTCAGTATATGTTTTTGGCATTTGGAATTGTTCATATAAGGTCCTGTGAATATACGGTCCTGTGAATGGCATTTGGAATTGTTCAATATAAGTTGTTTTTCATATAAGGTCATATAATGTCAGTTTTTGGGTCCTGTGAAGATTTTTTTAAATATGAATTTGTTAATTTGTTAATGATAAGAGCTTGCTGATAAGAGCTTGATCAGAGCTTGATGATTTTTTTAATTTGTTAATGAAAATTTTAATGTTGGATGAGAGCTTGCTGATTTGTTTCATTTTGGTTATTTTTTAACAGGACACTTTCATTCAAATTTCCAAAATCCTGTCACAACACTAATCCTGTCATTGCCATGTTATTGCATATGTAATTGACATGCTTCTTATATTTGCTTCCATCATTATAGGGCTGAATTTATGTGTAATTACACATATAAATTGGGTGTTATGTTTATGTGTAATTGGGTTTTATGTGTAATTGGATAATAGATCATTCTTACATAAATATAATGGATAACCTGAAGTTGCTTATACATGATGAATTGCTTATATAATGGATAACCATAAAAGCAAGTTGCTTGGATAACCATATGTAGAGAATTTTGCATATGCAATGTAGAGAATTTTGCATATGTAGAGAATTTTTTGGGTCCTGTCAATGTCAATTTTTTTGATATGCAAAATTCTCTACATTTTGGTTAATTGATTCAAGAAGGAATTCAAGAAGCTGACAACAAAGTTTTGGTTAATTGATTAATTCTTATATTTGTTTTCCAGTGTGCTTATCCACAAAGAATCAACTGATGCTTGAATTTTGAAATATGATGGAATTCCATGCTCTGCTGAATGTTTTCCTAAAAAAATTTCCTTTGTGATCACATTGTCTTAGGTGGGTTAGCTGCAGTTATGTGGATGCTTGACTTTTGAAATATGATGGGAATGCTAAACAACAGGCTATTCTCTTAATGCTAAAGTCTCAAATATCCTCAGCTGAAGCTTACATATATCGTGATGTTCATTCTCTTAGGTACCTTTCTAATTGATTTTTTATTTTATTGTTGCTTACACTGCTTACTGTTTAAATATGGTATTTAAATGATGTTCTATACTAATACATTATTTATTCCAGCAACAATAAAATAAAAAATCAATGGACTTTTTACAGGCTGTTTGTGTTTGCAAATTTCATGGATTGCTTACTGTTTAAATTGCCATTATACTAAAAATTTGTTTGTAAATTCCATGATTCCATGGACCGCTTACTTTTTGCAGGCCGTTTGTGTTTACAAACTGCTTCCAGCAACAATAAAAAAGTTCATGGTTTTATTTTACAGGCTGTTTGTGGTTTACAATAAAAAAGTTCATGCAAGTTTTAAATGACCAAAAAGATAACCAAAGAAAGAAAAGAAACTCCATAAAAGAACAAAGTTTCCCTTCAGACGTTAGAGCCGAGTATTTCATTGAATTTGTTGGATGTTGGGGATCAAAATAATCAGATTCAAACATCCTTAATCCATTCATTCATCCATTCAAAATAAAAAATAATTTTATTTTTGTCAAATTTGTTAATTCAAGTATTTTTTCACATGATCTTATATATTTAACAAACTGAGATGTTTTCTTAGATGTATTAGCTATTTGAACATCCATACTGAAAAAAATCAAGTAGCCGTGGAACACAAAAATCCTGTCATATAAAGTTATTAACAACTTTATATGAGAACATGTAACGGCTTGAAAAAATGTTAATTAACATCTGAAAACATGTATTTGTAGCTTGCATAGAACCTATATTTCATATAACCTGTTAATTCAAGCATTTCATAGAACTTGTTATTTCATAGTACATGAAATGCATAATATATTAACATGTTCTATGTAATATGCGCCTGAAATGCATATTTATATTCTGAACTTGGCCAGGAATTAACCTGGAATTAACCATATGAACCAGTTTGTGTGAATGTGTTAATCTGATGTGGTTTCATATGTGAATGATGGTTTCTTGGTTGCAAAGGTTCTTCGGAGGTTGAATTGGCATTACCCTGACATTTACTGGAGGAGAAGATGCACTGTGTTTGCGTGTAAAGACAACACCAGAGGAAGTTAGCAAGAGAAGTCTTGAGCATGTTAATGCAACTGTAAGCAGGGACAGTTGATGCACCACCAGCTCGACGCCTGGCCTCGGACCACCGATAGCTGATGCACTACCTGTAAATTATGGATGTTATATTTTGTATTTAGAGAAGTTGTTCATTTCTATGAATTTGAGTTTGTGAAGGCAAAGATGGACTGGAAGATATGAAGCTCATTTGTGGGATAACAGTTGTAGAAAAGAATGCCTGGCTAGAAAGGATAGGCAATGTTGTATATTCAAATGAGTACTCAGAAAAACACTTGAAGATTTTCCCATTTTTTTGGGAGGCAAAAGTATTTTATTCATATAACACAAGTTTTTTCTTTGCTCATTTGTATGCAATAGGATTTTAAAGAATATGATTGGGTCATCAGTCAGAGGAATCTACATTGTATGATCCCCTTAATTCCATTAATGTAATTATTTAAGGATTTTCGGCGGTTGTATAACATATGAAAACTAAATTTTCGCTGCCTCTCATATGAAAGAATGTTGTTTGCCCATTTGATATTGTTGACAATTCAGCACGATTGAAAAATTTTGAGTTTTGGCTAAGAGAATGGGATGAGTGATGTCTATCCACATGATCAACTCTCAAAATATTGAATGTTTGAGAATTGAAGCTCTGCAATCATTTTTCTTTTTTCCTCCATTAAATTTGTTGTAACAGTTTGCTACAATGACAACCATTTTCTTAATATCTGTGCCATAGTTAATCAATGAACCCGGGTAATGAAATTGATTGCTTTTTGGTATTTCTTAGACATTGGTATGCTCTATTTCCTCATGTCTCATACTTCTATTAAGGTGTTCATGTCATAGAAATATGACCTTTTTTGCAGTTGGCTAGGTATGTAAAGCAACTGAAAACAAGAAGTTAAAGATATCATGATCGAAAGATTTTTGTGTTGAGTTATCTGTACCTTTTTGTTTGATTTAGGATTTCTATAATTTCCTGTGATTCAGATCTGGATTGCGTGTGCACGAGCATATGAAACTGAAGCTCTCACCTTATGTAACTTATGGATATCAATTTCTAACTGAAGCTCTCACCTTAAACAATTTTGAGCATTAAGCAAATAAAACTGAAGCTCTCATTTCATTTCAATATCCATCAGTCAAATATCCAGGATTGCAGTCCCCTGTCATACTATGCATATGAAATTGAAATTTAAAATCTTGGATATTGAGCCTATGTAGTTGAAATTGAAACAACGTTAAACAAAAATATGCTCAAGGCTCAAAAACTGATGGACAATGAGACTGATGGATAAGCTCAAAAATATTGAGCCTTCCTGTCAAGTGAAATTGAAATTTTTGTAACTGATGGACAATCAGTTTCCTATCAAAAATCCATGGAAATAGTTATAACTTATGGATTTTGAGCCTTCCCCTCAAAATATTGAGCCTATCCATCAGTTTCAATGATATTGAGCCTATCCATCAATTTCAATTTACATGAAGGCTCAAAAATCCTGTTAAACAAAAATGGAAATCCATTGAAATTAAAATTGTTTCATATGCTTAAGGCTCAATATCCATGGATGAAATTTCAATATCCATCAGTCAATTTCATTTCAATTCATATTGAAATTGGTTGAGATAAATGAGATAAATGAATATTGAAACTTGACTGAAATTCATATCAATACTCTGAGTATATATCAATGCTCTGTAAACTTATGCTCAGTATACATGAAATTGAATAAATATTTTGAATAAATATTTTGGTATTTCATGCAAAGTTTTCTTAGTGCCACTCAAAATGATTGAAATTTCTTGGGATAAGCTAAATTATGAGTGATCTAAGATTTTGAGGGGGAATCGTAAATGAACCGCGCCGAAGGCGCCCGTTAAATTTTTTAACTAATTTGTTGTTCTGCACCGAATGCGTCCGCGCCGAATTTGTTGTTCCGCGCCGATGGTGCATGCGCCGATTTCATTGTTCCACGCCGAATGCATCTGTGTCGCTAAATATTTTTACGCGCTAATTTGTTGTTCTGCGCAATTTTGACCGTGGAAATAATTTTTTGGGGAACAAAGATTTTGCGGGGGAAAATCTTAATTGAACCGTACCCGCGGGCACGGGGTATGACTAGTATATATATTAAAACACAGAGGTTTTTGAATTCTAGTGCTGACTGGGACAAGATAAAGAATGGCTAGGATTTGTTCTTGAAGAGTGGAAGGCAAAGATGAGTTCAAAAAAGTTTTAGGATCCAAATACATAAGTACTATCGCCTGTTATTGGTTAAAGCTCGCTGCTTCCCATTGAAGAGTGACGCGTCTTTTCATAAATTTGAATCAGAAAAAGATTTGCGAGCACGCAGAAGGGGCCGTGATCTTATTGGGATTCTAAGTCAAGCCTATATACTTGCTTTAGGAACACAGCCTAAAATTTATCTAATAAAAATAAAAATTTTATTAGAATTTTAGGGTTTGTGTTATACAATTGCATTGACCAGGCATACGTATCGTCAGGGCTTAACCATACGAGATAAGTGCTGCGCAATATGTATTGTACGTACCCATCTACCCACTCCATCTGCAGCTTCGATGTGATCTCTGATATGATACCACCTTATCATCTTTTATTTGGAACGAAATTAATTGCCTTCAAAGTGACCGTATTCAATTTTAAAGTTATAAGTGGTGGTTTTGCACTATTTATGTCGAGTAAAAAACATGGAGTAAAGAAAAATAAATAATGAGAAACAGAATAAGGCGTCCTTAAAATTTAAGATGTTTTTGCACTATTTAACATCTCCGCGAAGAAGGCGTCCGCGACGAATTTATTGTTCTACGCTAATTTGTTGTTCCATGTCGAAGGCGTCCGCGCCGAATTTATCGTTCTACGCTAATTTGCTGTTCCACGCAAAAAGCACCCGCGCCAAATTTGTTGTTCTGTGCCGAAGGCGCCAGCGCCGAATTTGTTGTTCTGCGCCATATTTGTTATTCTACGTCAAATTTGTCGAAGGCACCCGCGCCGAATTTGTTGTTCTGCATCGAAGGCCCCAGGACGAATTTGTTGTTCTACACCGAAATTGTTATTCTGCGCCGAAGGCCACATACCAAATTTGATGTTCTACGTCGAATTTGTTATTCCAAGCCGAAGGCACCAGCACCGAATTTATTGTTCTATGTCGAATTTGTTGTTACGCGCCGAAGACCCCATGCCGAATTTGTTGTTCTATGTCGCATTTGTTGTTCCGCACCGAATTTGTTGTTCCGTGACGAAGGCGCCCGTACCCAAAATACACCCAAACCCAAAATTTTTACACTAATTTGTTGTTCCACGCCAAAGGTGTCAACACCGAATTTGTTATTCTATGTAGAATTTGTTTCGAGCTGAAGACGTCCGCGCCAAATTTGTTGTTCTGCACTGAAATCGCCTACGCCAAAGACGCCCGTGTCGCTAAATATTTTTACGCTAATTTATTATTCTTTTAAATTTTGGCTATGAAAATAATTTATTGGAAAACAAAGATTTCGTGTGGAAAAATCATAAATGAAACGTGCCCGCGGGCACGGGTTATGACTAGTATATATATATATATATATATATATATATATATATATATATATATATATATATATATATATATATCAGTTCTATGTTCATCGTGCTCATACTTCAAAAATCTATATATTTTATAAGAATATATATATATATATATATATATATATATATATTCTTATAAAATATATAGATTTTTGAAGTATGAGCACGATGAACATAGAACTGATATATATATATATATATATATATATATATATATATATATATATATATATATATATATATATATAGGAAAATTTTCAAATGAGAACATTTCGCACCGTGCGAAAATGTTTTTATCTTTTTTTTGAAATTTTTTTTTTCAAAAATTCTTTTTTCCACCCTCATTATATGTTGTTATACCCCCCTCAAAAAATAATGGTTGAGAAATAATGTCATTTGGCCTTCGATCAAGCCATTTCATCAAATTCGCACGTTTTGAGACCGTTAAATTTGTAACGGGTGGATGGGTGCTCTAATGCCCAACGGGTTCACCCATTATTTTCCCTGGGGTATATAATTGTATGGATTAAACATCAAAAAAAGAATTTTTGAAAAAAAAAATTTCAAAAAAATAAAAAAAAATTTTCGCACGGGCTTTCGCACGGGTTTTTTCGCAACCGAAGATCACTATATATATATATATATATATATATATTATATGGTACCATATTTTACACGTATCCTTCTTTCATCTATTTAATTACTTAGAGCAATATTTTCGTCCCACCCAACCAGCTATCTTCTTATCCTCGCCTTATCTGACCTCGTTCTTTCCAGTCTTGTTTCGTTACGCTTTTGCCTTCGGTTTCCTTTCTATTGTTTAGACATTAGTGATTGCAGTTGCATGTGTCAACTCTAGTTTAGTAGTGGGCCCTTGGTTTTGTGATGTCGTCTTCGTGTATGTTTATAGGTAGAGTGTGCAGACCTGTATGAGTGAGCTACCTTTAGGATGTTAATGATTGTCTCTTGCGTCATGTATGCATACTCAGTGTTACTCGTGAAATATGCATGAAGTTGTATGAATGATGGTATTTATATACGTGTGGATATTGTCATTGCAGGAAATTCCATAGACTTAGTTTTCATACTATAGTTTAGCTTATTTTTTTTGGCTGCATGTGATTGTATCAAAACCTTTCTGTTTTCTTTTAAATCAAATCTTTGAAGTTTTGAAACTAGCACACAAGATCACAACCCCCTATCTTCCCCAACCAATATCACAACTCGACACGTTTTTCCCACATGTTTTTTAAACATTCTTATCTTCTCTTTCTCTTTTCGGGAGTGTTATTTTTCTTGTTACGATATTGTTAGTACTAGTTATTATTGTTATAGGATTATGTTTGCGGGTAGGCATAGAGTGAGATGCGATATGTTGTAGTGATAATTAATTGATTTTGGAACACAAGGAAGTTAGATTAGATTTCTTTCGGACGAAGGGGATGAGATGTCCAAGACTTATCTATTTACTTTTAATTATACCAATGTGTAAAGGACTCAATGGAGAATTCTAATTGGATGAAATTGTAAACAAGGAGATGAGAACTTATTAGACCTGAAACTTGGACGCATGGTAGATAAGAGTAACTAGGAAGGGATAGTATGATTTAGAGTGATCATGAAATGAGTAGAGCATTTAAAGCATCAAGACTTGATTATTAAGTTGACGTAAAAAGACATTGGGAATAACACGACGTGTTAAGATGAATGGATGGTTAGGTAGACAGATTTAATATTGGTTGGGATTAGTTATAGTGAGTAAGGATAAGATGTGATTTTGATAGTTCAATTATTTGGTGGATAAATTTATGGGACGATATGACAAAGCATGTATGGAGGACAAGGCGATTGTTGATTTGGGAAGAGATTGAGAAATTTAAAGATGTTATTGAGCGATGATGTTTAGGGGAGTGGTATGGTATGAGAAGATGATTATTATTTTTATGAGAACTCGGAGTTGAAAATTTGAACGGCAGTGATGGGTCTATAGTTAAGTGTTAGGATATGACTTTAGTCGTAGCATTATCCAGTGAAAAGACGAGTAATGATGAATTGTTGAGGAACGCTAGTTATAGTAGTAGGATTAGCGATCATTATGTGGAATATGAGAGTTGCAAGTATAAGGGTATATAGATATTATTATTATTATTAGAGATTCCGAGGGCGGAATCATTTCTAAGGTGGGTAGATAGTAACGGCCGCTTTTCGACCGTTCGTATTTGTGTGCGTACTTCCTCTTTCTTATGCGTATTTTTCTTTGACCTTTCTTCTATCCGGAATACGCGTTGTGATATGTTGTTGTGACCGTATGGAAGAGTAGTTATTTGTGGGGTTTTTAGTGAACGTCATTTCACGGGTCGTTCTCCCACAAATCAGCTTTGATTGGAGAGACGTCGCAACTTTAGACTTCAACGTCGGATCTTTTTATTTTTAGTTCATTTTTGAGAACCCAACGTGCGAACGACCACCGTACCCTCGAGCCTCTCGTCTTCATGGTCGTCCCGATATTTTTTTCATAATTTTCGGACAACCCTAGCCCAACCAAACCCGCTAATCACTTTCAAGCCTGTTTAGCCTAATCAACATTTTAAATTCAAATCTCTAATCAAATCTTGAGGAATCCCTCATACGTATCATGAAAATATTCTCCCTCTATTTGGTACCCAAACCTACACCCCCTCCTCTCACATACTCTCTCTCCTAATCACCTAAATGCACTCTTTTAACACCCATATAGCAAGATCCCCTTATAACATGCAAACCCTACCCTCTTCAACCCAAGTCACGCATGAACCCAATTGTAGCCGCCAAGTCATCTCCCTTGTGCATTCTCCTCGCCGCCACCGACATCTTCGACCACCCCAAGGCCGGCCACCTTCTCCTCATCCTCCCCCTCTCATATCTCCTCTCTCTCCCACCCCAAAAACACCTCAAAACCTCAGCCCCAAGCCGCAAAACACAGCCCGTCCATAGGCCGTCGGAAAACTGACGCCGCCCCTCTCTGGCCACCTTCGGCAGCCGCCACTGCCTCCCTTGGACTCCCCTTGAACCCCCCTATCACCTGCAACTCTCCTTCCCCTTTCCTCTACTCTCTATCTCCCTCGAAACACCTCTCAAACTCATCTAAATGGCAGTTTTTGACAGCCTGCGCATCGCCGGAAAACACTGTCGCCCGGCCGCTTCCGGCCACCCCCTCCAGCCAACTCCACCCCCATCTGACTCCACTCGAATCCCCCTATCATCTGCACCCATCCTCGCTCACCTCTCTCATCTCTATCTCTTCGAAATCCCCTTGAAACCAAGTCCTAACGGCAGTTTTTGACAGATCTGCGCCCTACCGTTCAACGCCACCGCGCGGCCATCTCCGACCACTTCCGGCAACCACTCCACCACCATTAGATCCCCCTCAAACCTCTTTAACTATTGCAAGTACCCTTTGACCCCTCTGGTCACCGCTTTTTCGCTGCGACGCACGACAACGACTGTTGCGCAAATCTGTCCTCTTCGTCTTCTCACGGCCGCCCACCTCCGTGCGCTAACGCTGTCGGCCACCCACCAGGCCGAGAAACCCCCACTGACCTCCTTCAATCTCCGGCAGCCCCCTTTGCTCCTAGGAGTTCACGCACATCGCCGACTCGCGTGTTTTTCCCCCGATGTTGGTGCCGTCGTGTAGATCCGTTGCGCTACCCGCAACGGGAGAGAGATCGATGTTTGCTCGTTGTTCATGCCTCCAACTCACTATCCAGGAGTGTCTTTCTGTGCTACCTATGGTAGAGACATTACTGACGATGCAGATCCATCACCGTTCAGACCAGACATCCGCTCTTCAATCAAACGTCAAAAAGGTTAGCCCTCTAACGCGTAGTAAGAACACACACTGTAGCGAACCTAAAACATATTCTAAAAATCGTCAACAATAATTAAATTTCATTTCTGCTCCTTTAAAATGTTGCTAAATCTTAGACATCGATGAAAGGACTTGATATCTGTGCACATAGGATAGATCGTCGATTAGGCTGAACCAAAACAAAAACGTGACTTTGACTACTAGGATAGCCCCGTTGGACCTAGAAATGAACTCTAATAGGAATGATGAAAAATACGACCTGACGTTGCCGTTGTTTTGTTTCAGACGGACCCTCGCTGATGCACCACTACGACGAGACGCTCCAGACGACAACTCGATTGCCACCGCAGGCAAGTGTTTCTCACTTGTGTACTTTCGGCCATGTTTAGGCCACCTGTCCCTTGAACTGTAAAAGTACGATTAAAGAGAACATGACGTGAAATGATAGTGTCCGGGACCCCCTTGATAGCTTAGACTTGCCGATGAAGTCTAAGCACAAACAACAACAACAACTAACACCTTAGGGCTATTCTGTGCGTGTGTGCATGTGGACACCCTAGAACAATTTTACCCGTGCAATGTCATGAACATCTTGCATGTCATGTCTTACACCGCCTGTGGGCAATAAGACGCTCACCTAGCAGAGTGGGTGATCTTGTTACAGTTACACCTACGGGACGTTCGTCGCTCACTAAGGGAGTGAGAGATACGCTATAGACCGTGGGGATAGAGGCACACACCTAGCAAAGTGAGTGGTTCTATACAGTGGTATCGATTCACCTACGGGAAGCCCGACACTCACCTAGCAGATTGAGTGTCCCTGTCGACCGTGGGGATAGAGGCACTCACCTAGCAGAGTGAGTGGTCCTATATTGTCTTGTCTTGAGAACTTGGGTTTGGGGTAGGGTTGAGTAGTCGCACGGGGTGAGGGTTTGATCCCCCTCAAATCGTAAGACGTGAATCCTTCGTGACACACACGGTACTTCTTGTCTTGTCATGTCCTGTCATGTCTAGTCCTGTAGCCAGTAGCACAGCTATGGCTATAGCTTGTCACGTTTACTTTCCCGCTCTGTTTTTACTTCCTTTGCATAATTGTATAACTGCCATAACATCGCAACAGCATATAATTCAACCAGTAAAACATGGTTAAAACTTGTTTCACACTTGCAGTAGAGTCTAACCATTTCTTGTAGACTTTACATGACGTACAGCTCCTTTTCTCTTGGGTGTTGTACATCAGGTACCGAGCCAGAGTACGTGGTTGAGCCAGAGCTACATGAGGACGTTGACCCCGAGTACCTTCTTGACAAGGACCAGTCCTAAAGCTACTTCCCTGTTGCGGATCCTCAGAGGTTTTTTACTGCTTTCTAGTTTTTGTGCGTAGCACCGTTTTACTTTCTACCTAGGTTGGGTGCTTGCACCATTAGTTTTCTTTCTGTTGTTGTTGCCATGCTGGGCATTACTTTCCTTTTTAGACTCTTGTACTTCTGGATATCTTGATGGAATAAAATGAATGTATTCTTTCAGTACTTTCTGTTGTTACGAAATTTTTATAAATGCAAGAACCTGTAATCTTAAAATGGTATCCCTACAGATGCTTATTGGGTTTGAGCCTCATAGCTCTTGCCCATGCGGACCTTAGTCACGGCTCACTTCCGTCGTTTTGGGAAGCGGGGCGTGACAAATCTGCAGCCCCATTGATTCGTAGTAAAAAGTGTATATTTATTCCCCCTAACTATCCCTATTTTGTGCCAAAGATTAGGCTTAATCTTGCTCTTTTGAGTATATTATCACTTCATGTCACTTTTAGGGATTATTCTCATTCTTTGCACAAAATATAGATTTTATCGTCCTTATTGGCTTCCTGCTACTTTTCGTGTACTCCTGCTATTATTGTGATCATATTGTCAATTTTTTAGAATTATTTGAGCAATGGATTATTTTATATGAAGTTTTGGGAGGTCAATATTGTTTATAAAAGTCATTATATTCATTTTATCATCATATGGACTAATTTCTCCTTATCCTATTTTTCAGGTACTCATGGGAGTCTTGGGAATTGTTCAGAATTTTCTGAGATTTTTCTGAGATTTCTGGGTATTTTTGGCGAATTAAATGGAGGAGAAATTTGGTTCTAAAAAATAATAAAGGGTTTAATGGGGCGTCGCGTGGCGCAATCTCATTGCACCACGCAGCGCGAATCTGTCCGCCCAATGCGGGCGACCCACTCAAAAATGAAGCGGGCTTCGCCCCGCTTCAACAAGCGGGCGGCCCGCTTAAAATTTAAGCGGGCTTCACCTGCTTCATGAAGCAGGAGCGGCCCGCTTAAAAAATTGAAGCGGGCTTCGCCCCACTTCAAGGCTCAGTGCACGCGCAGCTTGATTTCGGGGCGAGCAGCGGGCGGCCGCCCCCAAGACCCGACCCAGTTGACAAAAATTGTGGGCTGGGGTGTTTTTTTGAATCCTGTTCTGTTGTTTTTACAGATTTTGGGGGTTTTGAACCCCTCTTCTTCCCCAAGAGGGTTAAGGTTAGGGTTGGAAGCCATGGGGGGAGGTTGATGAAGCTAGGAGCTTGGAGGGTCATTTGAGAGTGGAAGAACTCATCTTGGAGTGATGCTTGGGTGAAATCTCTCTATTCTCCTGTGTATTTTGATTTAGATTTTGTGTTGTAACTGGATGATAGTTTTGAGTAAAAACTTCTCCTTTCTCATTATGAATTTCTGAATCTTCATTGTGTGGTTGTGTTGTGCTCGTTGTTGTTGATTAGGTTGTGAGTTCACCTCTAGCATGATCTTAATATCTCATTTGTGGATGAAATTTGAGTTTGGTTTGTTTATTGGAACCCTAATGGAAAATCCAAAGAGAGGCTCATCCTAGTGAACCCTCTCTATTGTGCTCATTGTTTATTACTCGCATAAGTTTCATTCATTACTTATTGCACCCCACATGATGATGAAATGTTGCATCCTCTGATTGATCGTCCCTTAGCCGGGAGATCAATTGAGTTATATTTGGGATGAATTCCCATGCCCACGACCTCACTCACATACACACCACTTGAGTCCTCATCGTTGCTTGCCGATTCGGCTCTCCACCCTTAGTGCGTAGGCTAGGAGTGTAGTTTCACCACACATTTTCCCCACTTTTACACCCTTAGTTGAGGTTGTTATGTCATGCTATTATCTCTCTTTATCGATCAATTTTGCGAGTGTAGAACAACTTGTCTCTGGGATCCGACCCGGTATTCACCGGTTATTTATAAATATATTGCATTGACGCTCCTACGCTTGGGAGTGGAATGCGTGCTCCTTGCTTGTTTTTCAGTTCAATCACCTATCCTTTCAAGAGTTGTCATGAACAGGATGTCGCACGAGCTGTCGGTATCATCGAGTAGCCGTTTAACGATGGCGGTATTGATAATGATGGAGACCACTGGCGCTTCATCGTGGGGCGGCTTCACCTTCCCCGCGTCTTCCCTGGAGAAGTAAAGGGGCGGGGAGAGCTCCCGGAGTCCCCCTTATTCGTCCTCGTGGGACTAGACCGGAGCTCACTCGGCCCCCTGGAACGGGGGGTATGCTGAGTAGTTAAGGGTTTCCCCAGACGATCGCTGATTGGTCCCGGTACTGATGTCGACGCCGTGGCTCTTCTGCTTCAAGGTAGGCGCAGCCTCATCATTACCGGTGTGGTTGCTTAACGTGGGTGTTTGTTCGTTCCCACAGATGGTGCCAGATGTTTACGGGTGTTTTCTCACCACTGAATCGTTGACCATAGGTTGGACAGTCAACGTGGTCAAGGGGTCACGTAAGACCCCTGGGTCCCGCCAAGCGTGCGAGTGCTCGATGAGCGTTGCTTGGATCCTTGCGCCAGCTCCGAAAACTACTGGCTCGGTGTGTCGAGGGCGAGCATGCTCTTTGTCTGGAGCACTTGGCCTCGGTCAGTGAGGTGCAGAGGGGTAGCCTCGGCACCTTGGGGAACGCTCGGCCTCGGTCAGTTAGGTGCGGAGGGGTAGCCTCAACACTTTGGAGAACGCTCGACCTCGATTGATAGATAGGCTCGTCGTGGGCGAGCGGGCTCAACGCTACGTGCGCCTTGCCTTGGTAGGTTCTACGCTGAGGGGTAGCCTCGGTGCCTTGGGATCTGCTTGACCTGGACAAACGAGGGAGCTCGTCAGGGGGGCCGGACTTTGGTTCTGACCAAGTTCCCTCCGATGCCTAAGTCAGAACGGATCTGAAAGATACTCGACGGGACCGTTATGGCTCATAGGGAGGCCGATACGCGTATCCTCGGACCGAGCTAGGGGAGGGAAGGCAATGTAGAAAACAAGGTCTTTGAGGAGAATACCTCCGTTTGATGGTATCCAGGGTCAGGTCCCTTTCTTGGCTGCCTCCTGAGTCCCTTTATAGGGTTCGTCCCGTGATTGCCCCCAAACCACGTCCCTCACTCTCCGCCCCCATGATCCACTCCCTTGAAGGTGCCTACGTGCATCGTGGAGGTGGGTTAATGGGCTCCTTAATGGTCATTAAGGAGGCATGTTTTAGGGGAGCGGTTATCTCATGCTGGTGTGGGCTGACCGAGCGTGCGCCCGGTCATGGTCAACCCGTTCCTGAGCCCTTGCATGGGCCTCGTCGGTTGGCCCGAACTCTCTTCGTGGGCTTCCAGCTTCAATTGTGAGCTTGGGCTTCTCGTTCTTGGGCTGCTCTAGGATGGTCACATCAATCACACTTGTGCAGCCACTCATACTTTATTTGTCGTACTTTTAGCTACCGCAGTAGCATACTTCACTTGCTTAGCCTACTCTACACTTGCACTACCATAGTATAGTTTATTCTCTCAGTTCAGTTTACCTTTACTTTTCAGTTAGGTACAATTGTTGTTCAGTACTTTACTTTTTACACTGATCTGCTTAGTTACTTTGTCATACTTGTATACTGCTTCTTTTCTATTGCTAGAATTGTTGTGACTTACATACGTTTCCATTTTCGTGGCACCGCAGACGATGTACAGGTTGAGATAGATGTTCTTGAGTTGGCAGCGCTAGAGTTCGACCCTGAGACTGCAGCTTTCAGAGCTGTTTGCACTTATGTACTTTCTGTCTTCCATGTAACTTTATTGGATGTATTGTAGAGTATGGAATGTAATAATTGGACACTATTTGGGTATTTTTGTACATCTATGCATAGTGGCTATTTTGTTTTCAATGGTTAATTGCAGGACTTGCGAAAATATCAAATAAGTAACAGACCCCCCCGGGAGCAGGTCGTTACAAATCTAATTCAAAGAAAAGTAAAGTAGTAAGCATTGTATGCATTTGTTAAGACATATCACAAATCATATCTTAGTTTTCAACCTTCAATGATATGTCCAATGCGGGAAAAAAATTTCTTCTAAATAGTGTGAGTTTGAGATTGCACCACTCATGTTTTTTATTCCCTTATTTATTCATCTTTTTTTCTCGTATATACCCTATTACCATGAATATATACATTTTTATTTTTATTTTTTCTTTTTTATCTCTCATATATACCATATTACCATGAGTATATTTATTTTTCTTTCTTTTTAAACATATGTTGTCAATTCATACACCCGCTCTTTAGGGGAAAAAGCATAAACAAATGGCCAAAATCCTATCCAATCAAAAACTAAACCATTTGTCACGCCCCGCTTCCCTAAAATGGAGGCGAGACGTGAAAAGGTCCGCACGAGAGTGGAGCTGTGAAGCCCCAAACCCAATAAGCGTCAATAAAACATAAGCAGGTCCTTGTAACCACAAATGGAACAACAATAATAACACAAGGAGAGACAGAAATAAAATCTCATATCTCATAATTTGTCCAACAAGAAAATTAAGTTCAACATCCAGAAAACCCACCAGGCTAAAAGAAAGAGTCTAAAGGCCCAGAACAAGGCCAACAAAAGGAACAACGTAAACAGAGTATATGTGCTACGCACCGACAACAAAACAGAAGTCTAAAACAAAAAGGGGAAAGCTCAACGAAGACACTAAGACTGGTCCCCAGTGTCCACGTACTCCTCGCCAAACACAGACTCGGGCATGGCATCCGCAAACACCTCGTCCTCAACAACGGACTCAGGCTCGGGATCTAACATGTGTCACCCAAAAGAGTAAAGGGCACATGTCAGCAAGTCTAAAAGACTTGGGCAAGGAAACTGAAGGTAAGGTAAACTAGCAACCTAGCAGTTATAGTATGATGCATGGCATGGCAAGTATAGTATGGAAGTGACGAGTAAAGGGATGTACAAGTAGCAAGTATGCCACGGATAACAAGTAAAACACGGACAAGTACAAGTCAAGTGGTTCACGTCAAGTGAACAGTCAAGTAAACAAGTTGTGCACAGAGATTCCGCCTGTTGGCTAGAGTGGCTGATCGGGCCAACTCCTAAGCTCAAGTGACTGTTTATCTCTACCCCTCCACGTGTATCGAGCCAGGGAATTACCCCGAACACGGAATGCTCGCTTCTGGAACACGAGCCAGGAAGTGTATTTAACATGTATGGCGTATGGTTATGCCTGCAACGCAGGTGCCTAGCCGGTAAACAAGTAGGTCGGGCATTGGCTATCAACCAACTCACGTAGCTCGCTTCTGGAACACGAGCCAGGAATCACAAGTATGGTAGCGTGTGCTACGAATGCGACATTCAACATGGATAACATGGATGACAATTAATTCGCATACCGTTAATTAAAATTAAACATGACATGGTAGTTATGCAACATGATAAATGGCGGTCCTAGCTTCGTTGTCAAGCTAGTTCCGGAAATTGCGCCAAGGCGAGTATCATTTCGTCGCCTAGTCTCTTTTACGCCTACAACAAGCAAATGGCCTAAGACATGGCCCAAACCCTAAGTGGCAAGTTTCACTTGCCTAGCACCGAGGATGACGATCAACGAGGGTTCGTCCCACAGACGCTAATCTACGGGGAAGTCGCTGTTATTGAGAAACAATCATCAAAACAACATTCATTTCATTAGGGTTTCACAAAAACACAACGGGTTATGAAAACATTAAGAGATCGATTATTACCGTATCGGAAGCGGAAGAATGATGCCGACCAAGCACGGCAACGGAAGAAACGCCCCGGGGAACCTAGGGTTCAGATCTGGAATAGATGGGGAAATTCTGGGGAAATGGGATTTTGGGGGATTTTGAGGGATTTGATGAAAGTTTGAGGAAGATGAGAGGTAGAATGTGTTAAGAGAGGGTTTGGATGATGGATTTGGGCTTGGGATGAAGGAATAAGGGTTTGAGGTAGTAGGGGGCTCAATAGGGGAGAAATTAGGTTTAGAGTTGAAGAAGAAGAAGAAGAAAACGTTTGGGAGGGGTTTAAATAGGAAGTGCTGGCGGCTGCCCAGAAATTAGGGTTCGACACTGATTAGTCGGTCAAAGAGCAACCACTGACCGACTAGTTTGGGAACTAGTCGGTCGGTTGACCAACGCAGACCGACTAAGTCCAAACAGTAACTCCTGTACAAAAATAGGATTTAGGTTTAGTCGGTCAAAGAACAACTACTGACCGACTAGTTTGGCATCTAGTCGGTCGATGAACGTTCTTAGACCGACTAAAAGTGAACAGTACTCGACTGTACAGAAGAACTAAGATTTAGTCGGTCTGAGTACAAAACTTAACCGACTAGTTTAACAACTAGTCGGTCGAAAGATGAACTTAGACCGACTAAGAATAAACAGTAACTGGTACCAAAAATATTTAATGAGTTAGTCGGTTAAAGAAGCATTGCTGACCGACTAGTTTGCAACCTAGTCGGTCAACCAATGTTCTTAGACCGACTAACGATAAACAGTAAATCCTGAGAAATTAACAAAGCAAACTAGTCGGTCCAAGAAGGTTTTTCGACCGACAGGATCGTCATCTAGTCGGTCGGTGCCCCTTCTTATACCGGCTAACGTGCACCAAAAGTTCCGAAATGGAGCGCAAAGCTCCGGGATCAATTCCTAAGACTCCTAGGCTTGATCTAACAATAAGATATGACCGATATGAAGCCCGTCACGAATGACTTACTCCAAAATCGACGATCAACGGAAGAAGCTAAGAAAATACGGCGAAACGATCGAAAATGAAAGCTACGGGGACGAAAACCACACATGAGGAGAAAATCCACTAAAACATATAATATAATATAATAAATCCAGATACATGAAAACCAGTCGTTACATCCTCCCCAACTTAAGAAAAATTCCGTCCCCGGAATTTCCGAACACTCACGTGTCCGGGAACAAAAGTGGGAAACGCTCTCGCATCTCATCCTCATTCTCCCAAGTAGACTCTCCAGGCGAGCCGTGTCGCCACATCACTCTCACAAGATTGACAACCTTGTTCCGAAGTGACTTCTGACGCCTGTCCAGAATCTGCACTGGCTGCTAGTCATACGTCATATCAGGGCGAACGGTAATCTCCGAAAAATCCACATCATGAGATGGATCGCTAATGTATCGACGAAGCTGCGACACATGGAAAACATCGTGAACTCCTTCCAAAGATGGCAGCTAGGCTAAGTGGTAGGCAACCTCGCCAACTTTCTCCAGAATGTCAAACGGTCCAATGTATCGTGGGCTCAACTTCCCTCGCTTCCCAAAACGAATCACTCCACGATTCGGGGAAATCCTCAGAAACACATGATCTCCAGGCTGAAACTCCAAAGGACGCCGTTTAGCATCCGCCCAATGCTTAAAACGGTCCTGAGAAATCCTCAACCTCTCCCGAATATTCCTGACAACATCCACGGCCTCCACGATCATCTCAGGTCCAACAACTCCCGATCACTAATGTCATCCCAACTCAATGGTGATCGACATTTCCTCCCATACAAAGCGGCGAAAGGCGCCATGCCAATGGACGCCTGGAAGCTGTTGTTGTAAGAGAACTCCACCAAATGTAGATGGTCCTCCCACGAACCCTTGAAATCCAACATGCACGCTCTCAGCATGTCTTCCAAAATCTGAATCGTCCTCTCGGACTGGACATCCGTCTACGGATGGTACGCCGTGCTGAAACTCAGACGCGTACCCAAACTCTTCTGCAAACTCTGCCAGAACTGAGATGTGAACCTTGTGTCTCTGTCCGACATGATACTCACGGGGACTCCGTGAAGTCGCACGACCTCCTGCACGATTCACGTTACATCACTATCTAAACTAGGAAAAAGGAAATAAAAACGGAGAGTAAAAGAATTTACCTCCATATATCTCCTCGCTAGCGTCTCAGTGGACTATCCCACTCGGAACAGAATAAAGTGCGTGGATTTGGTCAATCGATCTACGATCACCCAAATCACGTCATTCTGCTTCGGACTCCGAGGTAGTCCAGTCACGAAATCCATAGTGATGTGTTGCCACTTCCACTCCGGAATCGGAAGCGGTTGTAGCAACCCGGCCGTACGTTGATGCTCCGCATTTACTTGTTGGCAAACCAAACACTTGGCTACAATCCGAGCCACACTCCTCTTCATGCCATGCCACCAATAGTTCAGACGAAGATCCTGGTACATCTTGGTGCCACCAGGATGCACAGAATACGGCGAATTGTGTGCCTCCACCATCAACTCCTCTCTAATATCCCCAGCTGGCACACACAACCTGGCTCCAAACCTCAGCGAGCCATCCTCATGAATCAAAAAGCAGTCCGCAGACCGGCTTCTACCTGTTCCCGAATCTTCACCAGCTTCGGATCCTCAGCCTGGCCAGCCTTGATCCGATCCACAATCGTCGACTGTATCTGCATACACATCAACGAAGAAGCCTCCCCAGGAAGAACAATCTCCACACCAGACTCGCAAAAATCCTGGTGCAATCTCCACTGCGAGGTCAAAATCATCACCGCTGGAAGCCTACTCAGCGCATCAGGAACCACATTCACCTTACCAGGGTGATACTGCAAATCAATCTCATAATCCGCCATGAGCTCTAACCATCGACGATGTCGCATGTTGAGCTCCTTCTGAGTAAAAATATACTTCAAGCTTTTGTGATCGGTGAAAATCTTCACTTTCTCACTCAGCAGGAAGTGCCTCCAAATCTTAAGAGCAAACACAACAACAGCCAACTCCAAATCATGCGTCTGGTAATTCTTCTCATGAGTCTTGAGCTGACGCGAAGCATACGCCACAACATGCCCGTGCTGATGCAAAACGCAACAGAGACCTTTGCCAGAAGCATCGCAAAAGATCTCTAATCCTCCACTGCGATCAGGCACATCAAGAACAGGGGCAGTCGTCAATCTCTCCCTCAGAACACCAAAGGCATTCTCACAATCACCCGACCAAACAAAAGGTACATCCTTCCGTGTCAACCTGGTCATTGGCTTAGCAATACGGGAAAAGTCCTTAATGAAACACCGATAGTAACCAGTAAGTCTAAGGAAACTCCGGATCTCAGAGGCCGACGACGGAACAGGCCACTCTCTGATGGCCCTGATCTTCTCGGGATCCACTGAAATACCCTCACCAGTCACCACATGCCCGAGAAAAGCAACTCTGTCCAGCCAAAACTCGCACTTCGAAAACTTAGCATAAAAACGATGCTTCCTCAAAATCTCCAATACCGTCCTCAAGTGCGAGGCATGCTCCTCCTCCGACTTTGAATAGATCAGAATGTCGTCGATAAAGATAACGACAAACATATCCAAAAAGTCATAGAAAATCAGGTTCATCAGATTCATGAAAACTGCGGGTGCGTTAGTTACGCCGAAAGGCATAACCACAAACTCATAGTGTCCATACTTCATCCTGAACGCTGTCTTCGGAACATCATCCTTCTTCACCTTCAGCTGATGATAACCACTCCTCAGATCCAACTTCGAAAACACCCTCGATCCTCCAAGCTGATCAAAAATATCATCGATGCGAGGCAACGGGTATTTATTCTTGATGGCCACCGCATTCAACTCCCGATAGTCCACACACATGCAACGCGACACATCCTTCTTCTTCACCAGCAGCACCGGTGCTCCCCACGGAGACACACTAGGATTGATATAACCCTTCTGCAAAAGCTCATCCAACTGCTTCCGCAACTCTTCCAATTCTGCAGGCGCCATACAATAAGGCGCCTTCGAAATCGGCTGCGCTCCCGGAATAAGATCAATAGAAAATTCTAAAGCTCGATCAGGTGGCAAACCAGACATCTCCTCGGGGAAGACGTCATCAAAATCTCGCACCACAGCTGGCCTCTCCAACTCCATCTGCATAGCCACAATCTCCACCGGCCTGGCCCGAAATCTGACAGGACCAAGCGAGCTGCTACCACGGCTGAACTCAAAACTGGATGTCCGGGAATCTCGAACACCACCTTCTTCCTCCGACAGTCGATCGTAGCATAGAAGCTCGCAAGCCAATCCATCCCAAGGACCGCATCGTAGTTAATGATGTCGTGGACAATGAAATCAACACAAAGCTCACGTCCACAAACCACCAACGGGCAAGAATTGCACCCACGATGCACCGAGACCACACCGTTCCCTGTGACGATATTCCAACTCTTAGGAAGAGAGGACGTCGACAAGGAATGCTTCTCCACAAAGCTCCGGGCCAAAATGCACATCGACGCACCTGAGTCAAAGAGGACTCGTGCAGGAAATGTGCAAACCAAAACCACACCTAGCAAACAGTCTAACAATCAAATCCTATTCTATCAACAAACATGAGCAAGCAACCAACATAATCAACATTCAAACTAACTAAGGAAGAAAATAGTTAGAATGAGCGTTACCTGCAATAACCTCGTCCACGGCCATGCTCTCCTCCTCAGTCATCAGAAAGGCCTGCCTTCTCAGCGGAACAGCCTGCCGAAAGGCCTGTCTCTATGGAACAAGGGGCGCTCCACGTCCAGCGGGCACAGGGACTCTCTGCTGCAACGGCGGTGCTGCAACAGGTGCCCTCCAAGGCTGCTTCGACCTCGGACAATCCTTCATGGCATGAGTAGGGTCCCCACAGACGACACACTGGCCCAGGAATCTCCTACACTGATCCTTGACGTGCCCGGTCCTACCGCAGAAATGGCAGGTCTTCAGAAAAGGCCCTCCTGGCCTCTTGAACTGAGCTGGCTGATTAGGCTTGAAACCAGGCCTAACCACCGCTCTGGCCTGCTCCATAGGCCTCTTCCCAGCACCAGAAACATGTCCCCTCCTCTGACTCAGGTTCAGCTCCTGCCGCCTTGCAGCGACCAGAACCTTCTGATAAGAGTCCAAATCAGAGGAAGACACAAAACTCTGGATCTCCAAAGCAAGTCCCTGCAGGAACCTCTGAGCCCTCTCGTCAGCATCCTGCACCATCTTCGGCGTGAACCGACTAAGCCTAGTGAACTCTTGGTGGTACTGGTCCACCGTCAAGCTCCCTTGCTTCAGATCAATGAAACGCTGCAGCAACTCCTTCTTAGCAGCCTTCGGAAAGAACTCCTCATCAAACCTGGACTTAAAGGTAGCCCAAGCTATCCGCTCCACCAGCATCTTCTCTTCCGCATCCCACCAGTTCCGAGCGTTATCCTTGAGTTGCTGCTTTGCCAAATCAACCCATCCAGCCGGGGTGATCTTGGCCATCTTCAAGTTATCCTCAATGTTCTGAATCCACTCATCGGCAGCCAGAGGACCCTCAGACCCATCAAAATATGCGGGACCCAGCTCACGAAATTGCTTCACTCCCAGCTCGGAGCGAGGGGCCTCCGGAGTCGCCTGAGGAGCTCGACCAGCCGGAGCATTCTGGACTTGCAGGAGCACGCCTTGCTGCACCTGCATCATCTGAAGCATCATCCGCATCATCTCCCCATTAGTGGGTTCCCGCTCAGGCTCCTCATCATGAGGGGGCACACCACTACCTCCACCACAGGTGATTCATCTTCCTGCCATCTAATAACACAGAAAACGAAACAATTAGACTCATAGCTTATGACTCGGACGTCGAACTTAGTTTATTGGACATTCTAATATTATTATCGCTATTCCGACAATTCGTAGTTACAGAAGACCTGCATGGGCCACCAACAAAACCTGTCACGCCCCGCTTCCCTAAAATGGAGGCGAGACGTGAAAAGGTCCGCACGAGAGTGGAGCTGTGAAGCCCCAAACCCGATAAGCGTCAATAAAACATAAGCAGGTCCCTGTAACCACAAACGGAACAACAATAATAACACAAGGAGAGACAGAAATAAAATCGCATATCTCATAATTTGTCCAACAAGAAAATTAAGTTCAACATCCAGAAAAGCCACCAGGCTAAAAGAAAGAGTCTAAAGGCCCAGAACAAGGCCAACAAAAGGAACAACATAAACAGAGTATAGGTGCTACGCACCGACAACAAAACAGAAGTCTAAAACAAAAAGGGGAAAGCTCAACAAAGACATTAAGACTAGTCCCCAGTGTCCACGTACTCCTCGCCAAACACAGACTCGGGCACGGCGTCCGCAAACACCTCGTCCTCAACAACGGACTCAGGCTCGGGATCTAAAATGTGTCACCCAAAAGAGTAAAGGGGCACATGTCAGCAAGTCTAAAAGACTTGGGCAAGGACACTGAAGGTAAGGTAAACTAGCAACCTAGCAGTTATAGTATGATGCATGGTATGGCAAGTATAGTATGGAAGTGACGAGTAAAGGGATGTACAAGTAGCAAGTATGCCACAGATAACAAGTAAAACACGGACAAGTACAAGTCAAGTGGTTCACGTCAAGTGAATAGTCAAGTAAACAAGTTATGCACAGAGATTCCGCCTGTTGGCTAGAGTGGCTGATCGGGCCAACTCCTAAGCTCAAGTGACTGTTTATCTCTACCCCTCCACGTGTATCGAGCCAGGGAATTACCCCGAACACGGAATGCTCGCTTCTGGAACACGAGCCAGGAAGTGTATTTAACATGTATGGCGTATGGTTATGCCTGCAACGCAGGTGCCTAGCCGGTAAACAAGTAGGTCGGGCATTGGCTATCAACCAACTCACGTAGCTCGCTTCTGGAACACGAGCCAGGAATCACAAGTATGGTAGCGTGTGCTACGAATGCGACATTCAACATGGATAACATGGATGACAATTAATTCGCATACCGTTAATTAAAATTAAACATGACATGGTAGTTATGCAACATGATAAATGGCGGTCCTAGCTTCGTTGTCAAGCTAGTTCCGGAAATTGCGCCAAGGCGAGTATCATTTCGTCGCCTAGTCTCTTTTACGCCTACAACAAGCAAATGGCCTAAGACATGGCCCAAACCCTAAGTGGCAAGTTTCACTTGCCTAGCACCGAGGATGACGATCAACGAGGGTTCGTCCCACGGACGCTAACCTACGAGAAAGTCGCTGTTTTTGAGAAACAATCATCAAAACAACATTCATTTCATTAGGGTTTCACAAAAACACAACGGGTTATGAAAACATTAAGAGATCGATTATTACCGTATCGGAAGCGGAAGAATGATGCCGAGCAAGCACGGCAACGGAAGAAACGCCCCGGGGAACCTAGGGTTCAGATCTGGAATAGATGGGGAAATTCTGGAGAAATGGGGTTTTGGGGGATTTTGGGGGATTTGATGAAAGTTTGAGGAAGATGAGAGGTAGAATGTGTTAAGAGAGGGTTTGGATGATGGATTTGGGCTTGGGATGAAGGAATAAGGGTTTGAGGTATTAGGGGGCTCAATGGGGGAGAAATTAGGTTTAGAGTTGAAGAAGAAGAAGAAGAAAACGTTTGGGAGGGGTTTAAATAGGAAGTGCTGGCGGCTGCCCAGAAATTAGGGTTTCGACACTGATTAGTCGGTCAAAGAGCAACCACTGACCGACTAGTTTGGGAACTAGTCGGTCGGTTGACCAACGCAGACCGACTAAGTCCAAACAGTAACTCATGTACAAAAATAGGATTTAGGTTTAGTCGGTCAAAGAACAACTACTGACCGACTAGTTTGGCATCTAGTCGGTCAATGAACGTTCTTAGACCGACTAAAAGTGAACAGTACTCGACTGTACAGAAGAACTAAGAATTAGTCGGTCTGAGTACAAAACTTAACCGACTAGTTTAACAACTAGTCGGTCGAAAGATGAACTTAGTTCGACTAAGAATGAACAGTAACTGGTACCAAAAATAGTTAATGAGTTTGTCGGTTAAAAAAGCATTGCTGACCGACTAGTTTGCAACCTAGTCGGTCAACCAACGTTCTTAGACCGATTAACGATAAACAGTAACTCCTGAAAAATTAACAAAGCAAACTAGTCGGTCCAAGAAGGTTTTCCGACCGACTGGATCGTCATCTAGTCGGTCGGTGCCCCTTCTTATTCCGGCTAACGTGCACCAAAAGTTCTGAAATGGAGCGCGAAGCTCCGGGATCGATTCCGAAGACTCCTAGGCTTGATCTAACAATAAGATATGACCGATATGAAGCCCGTCACGAATGGCTTACTCCGAAATCGACGATCAACGGAAGAAGCTAAGAAAATACGGCGAAACGATCGAAAATGAAAGCTACGGGGACGAAAACCACACATGAGGAGAAAATCCACTAAAACATATAATATAATAAATCTAGATACATGAAAACCAGTCGTTACACCATTCATCCCAACTCATGCAATTACTTACACCAAACTTTTACCAAATTATTTCAAGGAAAGTATAACGACATATAGACTAGTTTCATACATGGCATATTAACATTTGAATCCATATGAAAAATAAATTAAAACATGCCAATCAAACATTCATAAGCTTGATACCAAAATAATAACCCGAAAAATTGCATGGAATTAACCTTTTAGGGACTAAGCTAAAAAAAGGCATAAGAGAAGGCAACCAAACGATATGCTCAAAGATGAATGGATGATGATGAATGAATTTTTTTTAATTATTAAAAAACATAAACTAGCAAACTAGCATCCAACTTCATAGGTACCCCCAACTAAAAATAAACTCTGTCCTCAAAGTGTGAAGGGAAACTAGATTTATTAAAACGATGCTAGATGATAAAAAAAGAAAAAGAAAACATGCAAAAGCAAACTAATTTCATTTTATTTTTAATTTACACTTAAAGGAAGGAATACACCTTAGCAAATGGTGGATCCCATATATATAATGGAGGAGGAAGCTGCTCGATCATATCCTTGCAATCCTCTGCCAATATTCTTCCTCCACGCTTAGCACTGGCGGCCACCAACACAATCCCCAGCGTCTCCATCAGATATACATATTTGTCATGCATGAGATGGATTATGTTAGTAAATGTGGGACTCGTATATTTTTAATGAAAACATCCCAAATATAGTCATCAAAATGATTAAATAAATTTACGTATACGTATGACTACTCCCTGAAAAAGGTGCACCAATCTCGGTATGATATGCAACCACTGGGGAGAGGAATGAAAGATGGTGGAATAGAACTGGAGGAAAACACAATCTAGGCTCCATTACAATGATCTCTGAATTCGTGTCCTTAACTACATCCTCCTCATACTTATCTAAAACTGTATGCTCTTCCTCCCCATCTCTGCACACATCGCCACTAGGAAGCTCTGACGGCTCCATAATCAAATCCTCTGGAGTCCCAACCAATGTCTGAGCATCCTTAGTTAGGGACTTCAGACGCTCCCAAGCATCCTTAGGTGTGTACTCCATCAAAGCTCCATCGTCCAACATCTCCATGAAAATTTGTGCATCCTCCTACAACCCCTCGTAGAAGAACTGGAAGAGAACATCAACCATGTATCCATGATATGGACAACCACTAACTGCATCTTGAACCTCCTCCATGCCTGAAAGAAGGATTCACCATCACGTTGTGCAAAGATGGCAATTTTGAGCTTCAATAATCTGTCCTTGTGCAAAGAATATGAAGGTGCATCATATCGAAATTTTGTGCCATGAAAGTCCGTCACAAATTTTTTAAAAGAAAAAATGACTCAAAAGTGCAAAATAAAGAAATAAAGAGACTAAACACTAAAGAAGGAAATACTACACCCAATGTCTCCAAAACCAACCAAAAATGTGAAGTGCAAAAAACCGTTGTTCCCCGGCAACGGTGCCACTTGGTTCGATCGAAATTGTGTGCAATCCAAATAGGATGCACATGATCTCTACCTGAAGTGAAAGGGTGTCAAAACAATACAAAATAACCTGGTGAGCCCAGGGTCGAACTCAGGGACAAGTCATCTCGCATTCAGAGAGTCGATCAAAGATAGCTAAGGGTGTGAGAACGTCCAACTACTAACAAAGATGTGGTGGAGGAAAGTATATGTGGTAAAATGTATCAAACTACTCTAGGAAAATGAGGGATGGAGGATTGGATAGGCAAGTGGCAAGGAGGAGGAGTGCATGGATCGTGGGTTTGTTAGGATCAATGTTAAGTGTGAGAATATAATCCTACAACTCAATGATGTCCCTTTTGGGGATGCACCATCGGAAAATACTCTTTTGGAGGTGAAAGCTAGTGTGAAATGTGATTCAAATGTGCAGCCCTTTTGGGGTCACAATTGGAAGTGGTAGCGATCACTGGCTATGGTTCTTTATGATTTAATGGCGTCCCTTTTGGGGAAGCGTCATCGGGGAAATCCTTTTGGGAGTTAAAATGATAGGATAGTGTAGTACGTGGCTTAAGAATTATGTCTCATGGAAATTGTTGATACTTCTTTTTGAGAAGATCAAACTCATCCTTTTAGGATGATTGGTTCTCTAATAAAATCTTTTGGATTTATATAAGAGAGTTAAATTAGAAACTTAAATTTAAGCCACTTAAAAAATAATTCAATCCAAATGAACCCAACTCAACATGTGAACAAAGTAACATAGAAAATCACAACCCAAGCAAAGAACTTTAGCAATTCATATGAATAAACAATACTAACTTCATATAAATCATTATCAAATCCATACAATCCAATTAAGTACAAATGAAAACTTATGACAAAGGAAAGAGATCACTAAATGTTGCTACAAATGAGTCCTTTCTCCTTGTCCCTTTTTCTTCTCCAAGCTCCTCCAAGTTCTTTGCATGAGTAGAGGGAGTATAAGAAGTTGATAAGAGGTGATATGGCATGTATGTGGCTAGTGGCAGACGTGTAATTTTACTGAAGGGTGTGAGGACATTTTGGTCATTGGGCAATACGATGGAAGTGTGTGTAGAGAAATGGTGGGTGTGTAAAGTAATGCCATACTTGTAATTTTGAAGGAGTGGGTTAGTAAGAGAGGGGCTAGTGTGAAAAGGGATGTGATTAGTGGCATGCTTGAAAATATTTAGAAGGGAGAGGGGCAAAATGGACTTTTGGTCATAATGAGGTGTGTGTGTATAGTAAAGGAGTGTGTGCATAAAGTAATGGCAAACCTGTAAATACTTGAAACTTGTGGTGTAGTTTTGGAAGGGTATTAAAGTCATTTTACCATGTGCATGCTTATCCTAAAGGAGGTTCTAATGCGCGAGATTTTTTTGGAATTCTCTCTTCCCTTCTTTAACTTTCTTTTCATTTCTTTTTTCTTTCATTACTCCCCTTCCCTTCCTCTCTCATAGGCCGAATTCCCCCTCCCCCGTTTTCATTTCACAACACCCTCAAAACCCTAATTTTACTTCCAAAACTCCAAGAAACCCTAGGCTACTTCAAGGAGAAAGAAAGGTGGAAAGAAGAGAGAGAAGAGAAGAGAAGAAGAAATGAGTTTCTTTGAGATAGGATTCTAACATTGGTTTAGGAATTTTTATTTTGGGCTATGAGATTGTTATGATGTTATTTATATTGTTCTTGATCTTGAATTTATGTGATATGTGTGCAATAGATCAAAAAGAAATTCTGAAATCAAGCTACATGTTATTACTTGAATTACGGTTTCTGTAGGTTGAATTACTTCCTAAAAAATATAAGGATGTAGATTTTGAAGTTCTACACAGATTCATATAAAATTTGACCTATGTTGGGTTCAATAAGTATGAGTAAAAATTCAATGTTTGCAACATGTCTGCAAATGTCAAACTGGACACCGTTTAGGAAAATGAAGCTTATTACCAGCACACTCCATGGAATTTGTTGTTCTAGGAATTGTTGTAAAGTTAAGAAGTTTTTCTACAAATTCATATCAGTGCTTATTTTTCGAATTTCTGGCTGCAACATGCCTAAAATTGGCTTTTAATACAGACCCAGAATTCTGTCTGAAAAACAGGCTGGACATGCTACCCAAAATAAATCACCATAAATTACCCAGTCCACATTTCTGCATGAAATTTTTTGGGTGAACCCAGGACTATTATATCTTCAACTTTCATTCAGTGAGTTTTGTCAAATTCAGAAGAGAAATTGGTTAAATATGCTGACTTTGTAGATGTTCCTGCAATTTCAGCATGCTGGATTATTTTGGATGAAGTTGGAATTGTGTGGTAATGTTAATTTTCTATTCCAATATGCATGAATGATGTTGATACCCATAAGAAAGTTTATTTATGCTATTTGTTACTAAATTTGATGGTGTGACACTTTTCTTTTATATGGCTACCGCTATATGTTTGTCGAAATTTCCCTTTGAACGTGATATTAAAGATGCATATAAAATAGCCATGAAATTGTTGATGCCATGAATTATTGAAGAATATGACAAATGATATGTCAACTGAGGTGTCACGATCTGCTCTAAGGCAAGTGAGCATCCTAGTTTGGGGATGGGGTAAGTTTGGGTATTACTGAATCATAAGGGACTGGACTGAGATGTTGGGGGAAACGATATGCGATATGTGATATTTATTCCCACTCGCCTTTACTAGAAGTGGAGGGGACATACGGAGGTTGTGTTATGATGTGGAGAGCCTCACTCCTGCTTGGGACGGGGGAGCTGAGAGGCCCGACGTACAGTGCCCGTGTCCATTGCGTCGAGTGCTATGTTCGCCCCAAATTTGGGGCAAGGTCCAGACCCTTATCTTTAGGTGATACCCAGGCTTCCAAAGTGTCACTCTGCTAACTAATAAACTTTATATGTGTTGTTGTTGGATGTTTGTGTGTTGTACTTTTCACCTTGGTTGCTTGTACTCCTATTGCCTTTACTCTCGTAATCCCTAAATGATTTTCCCCTACTCTAGTTAGTTTCCTACTGGGCACGTTTGACGTGCTCATTTTACTTTTCAGGTCTTGAGCAGGCGACACCAGTGCAGAATCTCCCTGAAGAGATTATCCAATCATGAGCTGTCACCTTAGGCACACTACTCTTTTTGGGATATGTCTTGTAGTGTGAGTGGGGTCGAGTAGTGAGCGAGCTGTCTTTTGTAGCTGTGGTATGGGTTGGTAGCTCGTGTACTTCTCACATATACTTGAGTTATTTTCACTTTGTACTTGATGCTGGTGTGTAGTACTATCTTTGATTATGTAGTTTTATGGTTATGTACTTTCTGTTATGGCTGTATGTGTTGTTTTCCTTATATATATATATGTGATGTATGATCCCAGCATTCGTAGTGGCCTGCTTATTGTGTGTTTTCTCTTCACGCTTGGTGTAATACTGCGGTTTGTCAGGCTCCATCCTCCCCTTTTCCCATGGTATGGAATGACATATGATGTATTTGTGAGAATGGGGCGTGACAGGTTTATTGGTGGCCCATGCAGGCACCGTCTCACTGCAAAATGCGAAATGGTCATACATCAAACACTTTGATACCATCATATTTGGTACTAATTTCTCTTGTGCTGTTCTCTTTCTCTGCAGAATGGATAGTGGAAACAGGATATCTTCGTCAGAGATGGAGCATGCTGAGCCCTCTTTGATGGAGAAGATGTTGCTGGGTTTTCAGGCAAGCCTGAGTCAGCAGGCTGAGATGCTCGCCAAGTTACAGGGTCAGCGGACCCCAGGCTTCAAGCAGTTTAGGGCAATGAAGCCGAGGACATTTTCGGGCAAGAAGACTGCATTGGAGGTCGATGAGTGGTTACGGTGCACAGAAGATGACCTCACAGCTGTTGGATTTCCATTGGAGAGTTGGGTTGATGCAGCAAAAAGGCAGTTGACACATCATGCCCGAGATTGGTGGGATGCCCAGGAGCGACATCTGACATGTCCTATCTCTTGGAAGACCTTTAAGGAGCGTTTTGAGTCCAAGTTCCTTCCAGAGACTGCACAGGATGATCTCAGACAATGTTTTAAGCAATTGACTCAGGGCCGACAGAGTGTGGATGAGTATGACACCGAGTTTTCTTTGCTGAGCAAGTTTACCACAGAGCTTCTTGCGACCGACGCCACCCGAGCTCAACGCTTCTGTATGTGACTGGATCTGGAGTATAGAGGGGTGATGTCTACACAGAAACTTGCCACACAGGAGGATGTGCTCAAGGCAGCAAGATTATATGAGATCCATTTGCAGAGCATAGGGAAAATACATACAGGTGACAGACGACCCTCAGGATCACAGAAGGCATTATCTCGCCCAGTACAGACGACCCAATTCAAGAGGCCAGGAGCCCCATGTAGTGACACAGAGACGTCTGACATGCCAATGCTATGGCAAAACTGGTTATGAGCAGAAGGAGTGTAGGGCTTGGGCTAGACAGTGCTTCGCTTGTGGTGGCCAAGGACACATTAGCAGGTTCTGCTCGCAGCAGGGTGCCTACCCAACCACAATAGCACATGTGGCTGCTAGACAGATGCAGCAGCGAGCTCTTCCACTGGGTTCACAGCGGCCTTCACTTCCAGCACCAGCTGGACCAGGCATACCAGCCTCTAGATGACCTTCCTTGCCTCCTCAGCGGTAGACCTTTGAGAAGGCAAACTTTGCACCAAAGTCCCAGGCTTTCACGATGACAGCAGTAGAGGCAGAAAACTCAGGCCAAGTTATCATTGATATGGTTCTAGCCCACTACTTACTTTACATTATATCAATTGTTGCTTAGTTATGATGGATGTTGGTTTGATTTCTTTGTTGGCTTCTAGGTATGGTTAAAGTAGCATCTTTTCCTGCCTTATCACTTTTCAATTCTGGGGCTTCACACTGTTTTCTGTCCCGACAATTTGTCGATAAAAATGCAATACCAGTTGACTCCTTCACTGTTAGTTGGAATATTCACACAGGAAATGGTGTGATCAGGAGTACTTTAGGACTTCGTTGTTGTCCAGTGGAAATTTGTGGTCGGGAGTTATATGCTGACTTCCTCGTGATTGAGATGCCCACCTTTGAAGCAGTGTATGGGATGGACTGGTTAGCGATGTTTTGTGCCACTATTGATTGCAAATTAAGGAAGGTAGTCTTCCAGATTTCTGATCACCCATAATTCAAATTCAAGAGCGGTAGTTGCACATTGGAACCTGTAAGATTCAAAGCGACACCAGTGGAAGCAGAAGTGTTGGTAATGACCATGGAGGCAGAGCCAGTTTTACCCAGGGTTATGCGAGACTTTCCTGATGTCTTTCCTGACGACATTTATGGACTTCCTCCTGATCGATCATTGGAGTTCACCATTGATTTGGTACCAGGCACGCAACCCATTGCAAAGTCTCCTTATCGGATGGCACCACCTAAGCTGATTGAGCTTCTTAATCAGTTAAAGACCTATCAGAGCGAGGGTTGATACAGCCAAGCGTGTCATCTTGGGAAGCACCAGTGATTTTGGTAAATAAGAAAGATGGATCCCGGAGGCTGTGTATTGACTATAGGGAATTGAACAAGGTGACAATAAAGGACAAGTACCCACTTCCTCGCATCGATGACCTCTTTGATCAGCTTGGTGGATCCCGAGTCTACTCAAAGTTGGACTTGCGGAGTGGTTATCACCAGATAATGGTTCGGGGGTCTGATGTTTCGAAGACAGCTTTTCGAACTCGTTATGGACATTATGAGTTCCTAGTGATGCCCTTCGGTGTGACTAATGCTCCAGCTACTTTCATGAGATTAACGAATCAGGTATTCTTTGACTATTTGGACAAGTTCATGGTAATCTTTATTGATGATATCTAGATATATTCCAAGGATGAGGAAGAACATACGGAGCACCTAAGGATTGTACTAGAGACCTTGAGGTAGCATCAGTTATATGCCAAGTATAGTAAGTGCCAGTTTTGGCTGTCTAAAGTGGCTTTTCTGGGGCACATAGTTTCAGGAGATGGCATATCAGTTGATCCAGAAAAGGTGGCTGCAGTGGAGAAATGGGCTGTCCCCAGGTCATTTTCAGAGATTCGAAGTTTCTTGGGATTGGCTGGCTATTACAGGAAGTTCATCAAGGATTTCTCGAAGATTGCGTCACCACTTACTCACCTGACTAAAAAGGATGTTGCTTATGTCTGGTCTGAGGAATGTCAGCATGCATTTGAGGAGTTGAAGAGAAGGTTGAATACTGCGTCAGTTCTGACGATTCCAGATTGTTTTGGAGGATTTGAGATTTTCTGTGATGCTTCTGGTAAAGAGCTTAGATGTGTCCTACATCAGCATGTACGTGTGGTATCTATGCCTCTAAACTTCTGAAGGTGCATGAGCTAAACTACCCTACACACGAATTGGAGTTGGCAGCCGTGATTTTTGCCCTAAAGCTATGGAGACACTTCCTGTTAGGGGAGCATATCAAAGTGTACACCGACCACAAGAGTTTAAAGTATGTGTTCATCCAGAAGGAGCTCAACATGAGACAGTGTTGGTGGCTTAAGCTGATGGTAGAATATGATATTGATCTCCAGTATCACCTTGGAAAGGTGAACGTGGTCCCTGATGCACTCAGTAGATATCCTGCTGCGATGATGTTGACCTCTCAGCCTCAGCTCCAGTGGGCACTGCGACAAATGGAGATAGAGGTTGTACTTCTGGGTGTTAAAGCAACTATGTTGAGTTTGCAGGTTCAGTCCCATCTAGTGGACCGGATCAAAGCTGCACAGTCAGGAGATGAAAAGTTGAGGAGAATTCGAGAACAGGTAGAGACCGGACTTTGGACCGACTTCCACATTCACGAAGATGGCTCTCTTAGATTCGGATCTCAGCTATATGTGCCGGCTGGTGCTATCTGAGAGGAATTAATTAGAGAGGCCCATAACTCCCCCTATTCAATTCATCCAGGTGGGACAAAGATGTACCGCGACCTGCGACAATATTACTGGTGGCATGGGATGAAGCGCAGTATAGCCAAAAGTGTGGCCTCGTGCTTGGTCTGTCAGCATGTGAAGGATGAACACCAAAGAGTTACAGGTTTGTTGCAGCCTCTTCCCATTCCTGAATGGAAATGTCAACACGCGACGATGGATTTTGTGGCTAGGCTACCCTGCACACCCAAGGGAAATAATGCAATTTGGGTAGTCATGATCGCTTGACCAAATCTGCACATTTAATTCCCTTCCAAGTTGGGCAGTCTACCAAGCATTGGCTCGAAGATACATGGAGGTAGAACTCTTTCATCACCCTTGCATCTTCTATATTTGGTAACATGAGGTGTTTGACATATCCTTTCCTTGCAGGAGATCTTGAGGCTTCACAGAGTTTCTATTTGTATAATCTCTGATCGTAACACCAGATTCACCTCACATTTTTGGCAAAGTTTGCAATCTAGTTTGGGGACTCATCTCAAGTTTAGTACCGCATATCATCCCCAGACAGATAGGCAGTCTGAGCGAGTTATTCAGATCCTTGAGGACATGTTGAGGGTATGTATGCTGGACTTTAAGGGATCCTGGGAAGATCATTTGCACCTGGTGGAGTTTGCTTACAACAATAGTTATCAAGCAAGCATTGGAATGGCACTGTTTGCTGCTTTGTATGAAAGGAAGTGCAGATCGCGTCTAAGCTGGGACGATGTTAGGGATCGTGAACTCTTAGGACCTGACTTGGTGGTGGAAGCGATCGATATGGTTCGAACAGTCAAGGAGAATCTTCGTATCGCTCAAGATCGCTATAAGCATTGTGTATATACAAAGAGGCATCCATTGGAATTCCAGCTAGGAGATTACATGTTCTTGAAGATCTCCCCGACACGTGGCACGATTCGATTTGGTAGACGAGGGAAGTTGAGCCTGAGATTCATTGGTCCATTCGAGATCTTGGCTCGTATTGGTGAGGTTGCCTATCGTCTTGCCTTACCTCCCTCCCTTGAAGGCATCCATGATGTGTTCTATGTATCCCAGCTTCGGAAATATGTGGGAGACCCTAGTCACCTCGTGGACTTATCAGAAATTGAAGTGCGCCTCGACCTGACTTATGAACAATAACCAGTTGCCATCCTTGATCGGAGACAAAAGATACTGAAGAAGAATGCCATTAATCTAGTAAGGGTTATATGACAGCAAGAATCCCCTGGGGAGTCCACCTGGGACCGTAAGGACGAGATGAGTGACAGATACCCTCACCTATTTATGTAAGTATCTTATCCCTGTATCAATGTCTCTTTTGATAATCTTGAGTGCAAAAATAAAATTGTGGGGACAGTGGTGTATGGTAATATATAAAGAGGCCCCCCTGGAAATTAGAAGTATTTCTCTTCTTAGATTAGAGCCCTTAGACTTCGAAAGTTCGAGGACGAACATTAGTTTAAGGAGGGTAGGATGTCATGGCCAGTTTAGCCCTATACAGTGATAGACGCGGTAGTCCTGTAAGCATGAGTAGAGGGTGTATAAGAAGTTGATAAGAGGTGATATGGCATGTATGTGGCTAGTGGCAGACTGTAATTTTGTGAAGGGTGTGAGGACATTTTGGTCATTGGGAAATATGTTGGAAATGTATGTAGAGAAATGGTGGGTGTGTAAAGTAATGCCATACTTGTAATTTTGAAAGAGTGGGTTAGTAAGAGAGGGGCTAGTGTGAAAAGGGATGTGATTAGTGGCATGCTTGAAAATATTTAGAAGGGAGAGAGGCAAAATGGTCTTTTGGTCATAAAGAGGTGTATGTGTGAATAGTAAAGGAGTGTGTGCATAAAGTAATGGCAAACTTGTAAATACTTGAAACTTGAGGGGTAGTTTTGGAATGGTATTAAAGTCATTTTACCATGTGCATGCTTATCCTAAAGGAGGTTCTAGTGTGTGAGATTTTTTTGGAATTCTCTCTTCCCTTCTTTAACTTTCTTTTCATTTCTTTTTTCTTTCATTACTCCCCTTCCCTTCCTCTCTCATAGGCCGAATTCCCCCTCCTCCTTTTCATTTCACAACACCCTCAAACCCCTAATTTTACTTCCAGAACTCTAAGAAACCCTAGGCTACTTCAAGGAGACAGAAAGGTGGAAAGAAGAGAAAGAGAAGAGAAGAAGAAAGGAGTTTCCTTGAGGTAGGATTCTAACCTTGGTTTGGGAATTTTTATTTAGTGCTATGAGATTGTTATGATGTTATTTATATTGTTTTTGATCTTGAATATATGTGATATGTGTGCAATAGATCAAAAAGATCAAATTTTTCCTTGTTTTCTTAGCAAATCACCTCCTCCCTGAAATTTTGAAATCTAGCTGCATGTTTTTACTTGAATTAAGGTTCTTGTAGGTTGAATTACTTCCTGAAAAAAAAATATGGATGTAGATCTTAAAGTTCTACCATAGATTGATATAAAATTTGACCTATGTTGAGTTCAATAAGTACGAGTAAAAATTCAATGTTTGCAACATGTCTGCAAATCTGTCAAACTGGACACAGTTTAGGAAAATGAAGCTTACTACTTGCACACTCCATAGAATTTGTTGTTCTTGGAATTGTTGTAAATTTAAGAAGTTTTTCTACAAATTCATCTCAGTGCATATTTTTCGAATTTCTGGCTGCAACATGCCTAAAATTGGCTTTTATTACAGACCCAGAATTCTGTCTGAAAAACAGGCTGGACATGCTGCCCAAAATAAATCACCATAAATTGCCTAGTCCATATTTCTGCATGAAATTTTATGGGTGAACCCAGGACTATTATATCAACTTTTATTCAGTGAGTTTTTTCAAATTCAAAGAGAAATTGGTTTAAATATGCTGATTTTGTAGCTGTTCCTGCAAGTTCAGCATGCTGGATTGTTTTGGATGAAGTTGGAATTGTGTGGTAATGTTAATTTTCTATTCCAATATGCATGAATGATGTTGATACCTATAAGAATGTTTAGTTATGCTATTTGTTACTAAATTTGATGGTGTGACACTTTTCTTTTATATGGCGACCGCTATATGTTTGTCGAAATTTTCCTTTGAACGTGATGTTAAAGATGCTTGGGAAATAGCCAGAAATTGTTGATGCCATGAATTATTGAAGAATATGACAAATGATATGTCAACTGGGGTGTCTCGATCTGCTCTAAGGCAGGTGAGCATCCTAGTTTGGGGATGTGGGAAGTTTGGGTATTACTGAATCATAAGGGACTGGACTGAGAAGTTGGGGGAAACGATGTGCGATATGTGATATTTATTCCCACTCGCCTTTACTGGGAGTGGAGGGGACATACGGAGGTTGTGTTATTATATGGAGAGCCTCACTCCTGCCAGGGACGGGGGAGCTGAGAGGCCCGGCGTATAGTGCCCGTGTCCACTGCGTCAAGTGATATGTTCGTCCCAAATTTGGGGCGAGGTCCAGGCCTTTATCTTTAGGTGATACCCAGGCTTCCAAAGAGTCACTAACATCTGCTAACTAATAAACTTTATATATGCTGTTGTTGGACGTTTGTGTGTTGTACTTTTCATCTTGGTTGCGTGTACTCCTATTGCCTTTACTCTCATAATCCGTAAATGATTTTCCCTACCCTAGTTTGTTTCCTAATGGGCACGTTTGACGTGCTCATTTTACTTTTCAGGTCTTGAGCAGGTGACACTAGAGCAGAATCTCCTTGAGGAGATTACCCAGTCGTGAGCTGTCACCTTAGGCCCACTACTCTTTTTGGGATATGTCTTGTAGTGTGAGTGGGGTTGAGTAGTGAGCGAGCTGTCTTTTGTAGCTGTTGTATGGCTTGGTAGCTCGTGGTACTTCTCATGTATACTTGAGTTAGTTTCACTTTGTACTTAATGCTGGGGTGTAGTACTATCTTTGATTATGTAGTTCTGTGGTTTTGTACTTTTTGTGATGGCTATATGTGTTGTTTTCCTTTTGTGTGTGTGTGTGTGTGTGTGTGTGTGTGTCTGTGTGTCTGTGTGATTTATGATCC
Source organism: Scilla litardierei (assembly GCA_030789695.1). Lineage (NCBI taxonomy): Eukaryota > Viridiplantae > Streptophyta > Magnoliopsida > Asparagales > Asparagaceae > Scilla > Scilla litardierei. The sequence continues at coordinate 221,034,067 of CM061142.1, read as the reverse complement.
CAGTATTCGCAGTGACATGCTTATTGTGTGTTTTCTCTTCACGCTTGGTGTAATACAGCGGCTTGCCAGGCTCCATCCTCCCTTTTTCCCATGGTATGGAATGCCATATGATGTATTTGTGAGAATGGGGCATAACAAGTACCCACGCCCGCAGCTACAGTACTCGCACCCGCAGCTGCAGTACCCGGTTTTCTTTTTATTTTCAGAAATTGCTTTTCGCCTTCAAAAATTCAAGAAAAATACCTAGAGGCTTAGGAAAATTCTCAGAAAATACTGGAAATTCCCTAAGGCACTTAGAAATACCTGAAAAATATAAGGGATAGAAATTAGTCCAAATAATAATAATATGAATTAAACCATGAACTAAAATCAATATAAAATCATTTTTTAAGTGTCCAAAAATTGTAGAAAACTCCACCAAGCTCCGAAGAATAAAGAAAAATAGTTGTAGCACCACAAAAATATTATGAGCACATGAAAAATAATGGAAGGCTAAAAAGATCGATAAAAACCATATTTTGTGCACAAATCAACGATATAGTTCATAAAAATTTTTTAATTCAATTATGCTTATACTGAAGCTTAGTTAAACTATATTCATGCACAAAATGCCCAGAAATTGGAGGATATGTAATATTCATACCGAATCATACTTCTAATTTTTATTGTGTAGAGGTTGGCAAGCCTATTAGCTTAAACTATGTAAATATTCATAATCAAACTTGATACAACCATTTTGAGATGGCCCACGATCGGGTGGCCCAAGACCACATCGTAAGCCGGCGGCCTTGAAGGAGAACGGGCCCAACAACGAGGCCCCCACGAAAACTTGGAGTCGGGTCGGTCTTAATCGAGGCAGACACCCCTCTTAGCCCACGATTAGCAGGCGCTAACCGTTCCCCTAAATGTGCGCCACCTTAAATACCATTAAGGGGCCCATTATGCTCACCTTCATGACCCATGCAGACGCCATCAAGGAGGCAGATCATGGGGGTGGAAGGAGGGGACGTAGAGGGAGAGCGAATGTGGGAGGACTCTTATAAGATGACTCGAGGGGCAGCGTACCAAAGGCCCTTCCTGGATACCGAAACACAGAGTATTCTACTGACACGACTTTGTCTTCCACCTTATGCTTCCTCTCTACAGCTCGGTCCAAGGACTCGCGTACCGCCCTCTCCTCAAGTCGTACCGATCCTGCTGAGCTTCCTTCAGACCCGTTTTGACTTAGGCATCGAAGGGGACTTGGTCGGAACGAAGGTCTGACCCCCCTGACGAGCTTCCTCGTCTATTCAGGTCGAACAGATCCAGCGGTGCCGAGGCTACCCCTCCGTGCCCTTCCAACTGAAGCCAAGCGACCTCGGTAACGAGCCCGCTCGCTCCCACCACAAGGAAGACGCTGCTTCACCGAGGCTACCTCTCGACAAGCCGACGCAAGGATCCGCACATCCCTCTCTGAGCAAACATGCCCTCGATCACTCCCGAGGGTCCCACGTGAGCCCTTGACCCCGTTGACCTCCCGTCCTCTGGTTAACAATTCAACGTTGAGAAAACACCCGTAAACATCTGGCGCTGTCTGTGGAAACATACAAAGCACTCACGTCAAGCAACCACACCCGAGATGACGCGACCATGCCCCTCTCGACGCAGTGGAGCGGCGGTGGCAGCATCGGCACCAGGGCTAATCCATGATTGCCTGAGGAAGACCTTGACTGCCTGACGCATGCCCCACACGAAGGGGACGGGCATGCCCCGGACTAGACCTATGGAGACGAACGATATGGAAGACGAAGACTCTACCCAGCCCGTATCTCCACCGGGGAGGATGAGAAGAAGGTAAAACTACCTTGCGACGAGGCATTGGTTTTCTCAGTCATCATCGACATCATCATTTTCAGATGACTGATCGTCGACACCGGTAGCTCGTGCGACATCATCTTCATGTCGACTTTAAAGAAGATGGGGCTGGGGCCGAGGACCTGGAGCCATGCTCTGGGCCCGTGATAGGGTTCACGGGCCACTCCATGCCCATGTGGGGGTGGTCCGCCTCCCTGGAACACTCGGGGAACCTCCTAACTCAGCCACTCTGACGATAGAGTTCTTGGCGCTGAGGATTAGGTCAGTATACAACAGGATCATCGGTCGCCTGCTCCTTAACGCGGCCAAGGCCGTGGTCTCGACCTTCCATCAGGTGGTCGAGTTTCCGACCCGGGGGTTAAGACAGGTCAGAGGCGACCCGGCAAAGCCCCGGGTCTGCTGCCAGCTGGCCAAGGCGAAGCGCGCTGATGAGCACAATAACCCGATAGACCTTCTCAACCAGAGATACGGCCCAAGGCCTGCTTTTATGGAAGAACCGGAACTCATTCCAGTCACGAACATCGACGGAAGGTACGTCTCCATCGGGTCAGGGCTTGACCCGATCCTAAGGAGCGAGTTGATCGGGTGCTTGGAGGCCAACCTAGACGTCTTCGTCTGGTCGCCCGACGATATGTCGGGCGTAGACCCCCGAGTGATCACCCACCAACTAAACGCCAACCCTAATTTCAAACCGATCAGGTAGAAAAAAAGAAACTTAGGCGGAGATAAGAGGAGAGCCGCGTCCGAGGAAGTAAAATGCCTGCTTGATGCCGGGTACATCTGAGAGGTCTGGTACCCGAAGTGGCTGGCCAACGTCGTGATGGTGAAGAAGTCCAGCGGGAAATGGCGGATGTGAGTGAACTTCAGCGATATCAACAAGGCATGTCCCAAGGATAGCTACCCACTCCCCCGCATCAACCATCTCGTGGACAACGCTTCCGACTACGAGATGCTCAGCTTCATGGACGCCTGTCCTGGGTACAACCAGGTTCAAATGGATCTGAAGGACGAAGAAAAGAGGTCCTTTATCACCGACCGAGGGACCTTCTGCTACAATAAGATGACCTTCGGCTTGAAGAACGCGGGGAAAACCTACCAAATGATGGTCAACAAGGCGTTCGATTCCAGGTAGGAAGGAACCTTGAAGTCTAAGTGGATGATATGCTGGTCAAATCCAAAGACCCAGCCGACCACATCACCGACCTTCGAGAGACTTTCGAGTGGCTACAAAGACAAAACATCAGACTCAACCCCACTAAATGCATGTTCGGGGTGAGATCCGATAAGTTCCTGGGCTTTATGATCACAAACCGCGGCATCGAGGCCAACCCAGACAAGATCGAGGCTTTGATCAACATGAGGGAGCCGACGACGATCAAGGAGCTGCAAAGACTGAATGGGCGAGTCGTCGCCCTAGGACGTTTCATGTCCAAGTCCATGGAGAGATCCCTCTCTTTCTTCAAGACCCTAAGAAAGGCCCTCGCTGAGCTTGTCGATAAGAGGAAGGCCGTGCAGTGGGATGAGAGCTGTTCCCGAGCGTTCGTTGAACTAAAGGAGTACCTCCGCAGCCCCCCGCTCCTCGCCAAGCCCAAGGAAGGGGAACCGCTGAGCCTCTACCTGGCCTGCACCGGGGAAGCGGTAAGCTCAGTGCTGATCAAAGAAAACGACGGGATATAGAGGCCGGTGTACTACACCAGCCGAGTCCTGAGAGATGCGGAGGGGTGGTACAGCCCCATGGAGAAACTCACATATGCTCTCGTGCTCTCGGCATGGAGACTCCGTCCATACTTCCAAGCCCACACGATCCAGGTCCTGACCGACTCCCAACTCAAGCAGAATCTTAAGAGGTTTGATTGGCTGGGGAGGATGCTAAATTGGGGGGTAGAGCTGAGTGAGTTTGACCTAGGTATAAGCCGCGGACAGCCATCAAGGGACAAGCACTGGCAGACTTCATCACCGAGTGCACCGTAAAGGGAGGAACGCCCCCCGAAGAGACAGCCTTGGACATGGTAATGCCTCGACTTCTGTCATTCCTTTCGACTAACGTCGTTCTTACTGATCGTCCAGGGGACAAGGACGCATGGGTAGTCCATGTAGACTGTCACGCCCCGCTTCCCCAAAAATGGAAGGCGAGACGTGAGGAGGTCCGCTCAGACGTAGAGCTGTGAAGCTGCAGTCTGATAAGCATATAAAATTCAATTGGCAGGTCCTTGCAACGCAATACGAAACAACGATAATTTTAAGGAAATGAGACAATAAGCAATTTATTAAATCTCAGAATATCCACAAAATAAATTACAATATCACAGAAAAGCCACCAGGCTCAAAAGGAAAAAACTAAGGCCCAAACATGGCCAACCAAGTATAACATACAAGCAAGGGTGCCGTACACCGACAACTAACAGCAAACCTAAACAAAGGAAGAGAACACAAGAGGCCTCTAAGACAGGTCACCTGTGACCATAAACTCCTCCTCGGCAGCCACGAGCTCAGCGTCAGCAAACACTACGTCCTCTGTAACGGCCTCAAGCTCGGGATCTAACATGTGTCACCCAAAAGAGCAAGGGGCACATGTCAGCAAGTCTAAAAAGACTTGAGCAAGGAAACTAAAAGTAAACAAACAACCTAACAGTTCAAGTAGGATGCAATGACATGACATTTAAGTATGATGCAACAGTTAAAAAGGACAAGGAGGGACAAGCACGCACGTTGTAGCAAAAGCCACCAAATCACTAGTTCACGAATCACTTATCACGAATCACTTATCACGAATCACTTATCACGATTTTCACTTTGTGCTCAGAGTTTCCGTCTTTTGGCTAGAGTGGCTGATCGGGCCAACTCCTAAGCTCAAGAGACCGTTTAACCCTACCCCTCCACGTGTATCGAGCGTTTGGGATTAGCAACACACTATCTCACTTATGGATCACGAGCTAGGAAGTGTATTTGGCATAGGGGTGCACCTAGCCTTGATCACTGTGTAGGAGTCAAAATCCTACTCGCCGCAGCTTACATTTTAAAGTAGCGTGTGCTACGCAATCATGATGAACAATCAATGTATGCAATGACATGAACAGATATTCGCGTACCGTTAATTGAAATTAAACATGACATGCGAGCATGATGATGGTGACGGATCTAGCTTCGTTGTCAAGCTAGATCAAAGGGCGTCTAGGCAGCTATCCTTTCACTGCCTAGTCTCTTTTACGCTAAAGCAAGGAAATGGCCTAAGGACATGGCCTAAACAAAAGGTTGGCAAGTTTCACTTGCCTAGCACCGAGGATGACGATCGACGGGGCACGTCACAAAATACCAACTACGGAGATGGGGTCGCTGCCATGGCAAAACAATACCAGTTCTATTAGGGTTTAACAAAAATCACAAAGCGGGTTAAGAGGATATTAAGGGATCGATATACTAACCGTATCGTAGAGGAAGAACGATGCCGAGCAAGCACGGCAACGGAAGAACGATCCGGAGAACTAGGGTTCAGATCTGGAAATGGGGAGAAAATCTGGAGAAATGGGGTTTGGGGGATTTTTGGGGGTTTCTGGCGGCCCAAAGGAGGTGGCCGGCGCAAGGAGGGGATGAGGGGGCTCCGGGGATGAAGGAGGAGAGCTAGGGAAGGTTGGAAGAGTATTGGGGAAGAAGGAGGCTCAGAAGGAAATGAAAGAAGAAAGAAAACGATTGGGGGTTTAAATAGGATTCGTGCGACGGCTGGGCAAACCCTAGGTTTCCGACAGCGGTTAGTCGGTCAAGGAAGGTTGGCTGACCGATTAGTTTGGTAAATAGTCGATCGGTCGTCCAACCGTGACCGACTAAAATCAAACAGCGAAAGAAGGAATAAATCTGGGAAGTGAATTAGTCGGTCTGTGAAGGCCCGTCGATCGACTAGTTTGGAATCTAGTCGGTCGGTGAGTGTTCATGAACCGACTAACGAGAAACAGTAACTTAGGTGAAATTAATCCAAGGAACTAGTCGGTCTGAGAGCAAGTTCTGACCGACTAGTTTCACATCTAGTCGGTCGGTGGTTGTTCTTAGACCGACTAAGAGTAAACAGTAACTTGGCTAAAAACGACTGACGTAAACTAGTCGGTCTGAGAAGAGTTGCTGACCGACTAGATCTCAATCTAGTCGATTGGTTCCCCTTCTTGAACCAACTAACGTACATGAAAAGAGTCGATTCGAAGCGCGAAGCTTCGGGAAGGATTCCTATGGCTCCTAAGCTCAAACTATCCCTAAGATATGGGTGATATGAAGCTCTTCATGAGTGACTTACTCCAAGCTCAACGATCTAAGGAAGAAGCTAGAAAATCACAACGAAATGAACGAAAACGAAAGCTACGGAAGGGAAAACACACATCGGAGAAAATCCACTAAAACGTATATATATATATCGATAACACTAATATAGAAAAACCAGTCGTTACATCCTACCCGCCTTAGAATAAAGTCCGTCCTCGGACTTTCTAACATATCTAGTCGCTCTGGTAACTACCCTTAATCAGTATCACATTACATTTCAACTAGGTATATTCAATACAAGTGCCTATATATATATACACACTAGGTAGTCAAACATTAACACTACTAGCATGTATCATCTACGAACATCATACTCTTATACCTATCATAGCCATTCATACTCATACATGTATCTCAATCATATATATACATCCCCTATATAGCTACTACTTACCTAGCACAAACAATAGTTCAGCTACTCACTTATAGATAATATTAGTCTGATACTAGCAATACAACCATCACTCTACGCATAGATAGCTACCTATGCATCAAGCAACCATGGGCATATTACTCCATAATATTTCCTAGTTTACATCCAATGTCAACATATCACTACAGTTACCACACCACTCAATATTCAATCATGTTATTATATCTAAGATACACTTGCCGCTACTATAATTTCGTAATTCTTAGTTATTCCAATACATGCAAATATCTCACTATAACTTCACATCACATACGGCCCTATAATTATACCCACGACACGCCACACATATTATAGTCACCAAAACTTATAACTAAGCACATACTTACCCGTGCATGGTGCACACCCACACACGCTAATATTTCATTCATATACACCAATCACACCACTGTATACTTAGCACATCCACACGCCTGGTTAGCTAGCACACATACGTTCACACAGGCAAGTCCTTAGTGAATAACTATACCGCAAGACCAACACATATATAACTATATACTGGTATAGTGACCCACAATCATGTGCGTAACACGACCAGGCACAAACACTCCTAACATTACACATACATCATCCATCACTATACACCAACCACATACAAATACACCAATGTACATAGAGTATACCCACTCAAGCTTGAGTGAGACTCAAATCATAGCAGAATATTCCATATACATAACACAGTATCCATACATATACCAATACTATCCTAATGCATACACATCACCAACATAACCATATACATATCATAATGTCAAACACCCTTAACATTTAATCAGGTAATATCACATATTTCAATCACTTTATATACCACAATAATATTACAGGTATCCGCACACTTATAATTACCATACTCTCCCTAATAAAAGTATTTATCTATAGTCACACCCATGTATCATATATATTCATACCCTACCCATCCATCTATAATTGGTACATCAATACATTTACTTCATACATTAGTTAAGATATGCAGTAGTCGGGTATACCTCATGGTATACACGCATACGACATCTCATAAAAATAAGTAATACCAATCAAACAATTATAATCCTACTATCATACGTATATCACACTCATACTCATGCAGCTAGTACATAACTACCTACACACAATATACCAATACCAACACACACATAACTTCATATGCACCATGAAATTTAATACACTACGACGACACATCAAATTACACTAGTGGGGCCCACCAAACTATATTAAGGTTGACACGGGCGACGACAAGCTCTATTGGCTAGACAAAAGGAAGGCAACTGAAATCAAAAGCGTAACGAATAGAAGGATCGAAAAGCATGAGAACGGTCGTGTAATGATGTAATGATGCTCCATTAGGATACATGGAAAATAGTGTGTAAAAGATATAAGTTGAAACGAAGAGTACGAAACTGGTCGATAAAATGAGTTGTTCGAAATAAATTTGAGTCGAATATATATAATAAGAGGAAATGGTTTATTTAGCTTATATAAAGCTATCATGAGTAAAAGTAAATCATTTACACGAACATATAGGGCATATGCTAGAAAATGTTATGCGGCAGTAGTTTAAAAATTTTGGAAAAAGTTTCAAGATTCAAGGAATGAAATCAGATCAAATATAGTGTGGGAAATTTAAGCTCATGCCAAATGTTTTTCCACGTCTTAAAACTGAAGAGAAATTCCGAATAATCGTATTGAACGTACTTTTAGAGATTCTGGATTCGCCAGCAGAAACTGATTTATGCGAGGGTCTCATCGCACGAGCACAATGAACATAGCACTGATATATATAAAAATAATTGACGTTCTATTCTGGAAATCATTTTTAGAAATATCTATAATGAATGGAAAGATAATAACATCTTAGTAGTATGGAAGTAAGTGGGAGGATATATATATATAGGATTATTAAATTGGTAATAAAGCTTTAAAACCGAATTATGGAGGGTCTAGATCAGAAAATGATTACGAAAAGAAAAAAAAAATTTTTATACAAAAATCTGAATAGGGAAAACGTTGAGCATAAAATCGACTTGCTGAAAGCTGAAGTCCCATGTGACTTGAAAGGTATATAAGAAGTAAGCACGATGCGGTATTCGAATAAGTTTTAATGGCATAAGTAAGAAATGAAAATTATAATTCGGGTTAGGAAAAACAGAAGTACGGTTCAGAATAAAATTGGTATATGAAAAGGGACAAGACATTTATATCGACACGAAAGTATAGGCTGGAAAATATTATAAACTAATAATCAAAAATCTCGACAAAAGTTTCAATATTTAGAAAAGAACAAATAAATTTAAGTCGGTGAAAGCGGATGAAATCTAATATATATATATCAAAATTTTTCGAACAATTTTAAACTTAGCGAAAGGGGAACATCGAAAATACTTTTAGGGGAAACAAGGATTTGCTACAAGAACGGGTTGGTGTAAAGACTTTGAAGTACGGGTACGACAAACTTATAATTAGTATATATTCATTAATTAATTGGAGTTCTATTTATCTTGAAAGAAGTATTTTAAAGTACATATGGTAAATAGCTAAAATGAATTTTGCCATTTAGAAAAGGTGGTATATCGAATTATCGAAATAGTACCCAAGTTTAAAATCAAGTGCAGACGATATATGTTAGAAAAATAGTTTCGAGATAGTAATTTAAAATTACGACCAAATAGTCTTCAAAATCTAAGAATGACTTTTATCTCAAACGGAAGTAATGGAAATATACGAAAGAAGGTTTAAAACAAATTTAAATCGAGTGGAAACTTTTAATAAGGAAAAATTTGAAAACGACTTTGGAAGAATCAAGATTTGCAACGGAAAAGATTTGAAAGGTCAACGATGATAATAATGAGGGGATCATGTGAATCGAGGGCAATGAATGTGGTTGTGTGATGAATGCACCTAAATTTTGATTCAAGAAAACTACGATGAAAATCTACGGTCATTAACACTGAAGGGTAGCGACCAGGAAAGGATTGAATTAGAGGGTTCTAATCATCGGTTGACTAAAGGTCAAGAAAAACTTAACACTAAGGCTTCCTAATTGCTAGAGTATATTAGAGGCCACAGGGAAGGTTCTAAGAGAATCGAGATCATGTTCTGTTGGGCCCGAAATCGATGAACCCAAGCGAACGGCTAAAGAAATCCTAGGAGTCTATCATGGTCAAAGCTCGACAGGGACCACTAAGGTAACTCTTAAGACTATCATATCAATCACTAGCATGGAGTCTAACAACAATCAGGGGCCTCTAACTAGCAATCACAAACTTCTAACTAAGTCTTACTATAGTCCTGATCTAATGGATTTCCTACCAAGCTGGGACATGTGCTCTAACATGCCTACCAGCCACCTAAGACATAGGAACGCGAAAAATCTAGACTCCGGGCTTATAATTTGGATGTTCTAATTTATTTAATGGACATTCTATAATTATTATCGTTGTTCCGATAGTTCGCATTTGCAAATGGACCTGCATGGGCCACCAACAAAACCTGTCACGCCCCGCTTCCCCAAAAATGGAAGGCGAGACGTGAGGAGGTCCGCTCAGACGTGGAGCTGTGAAGCTGCAGTCTGATAAGCGTATAAAATTCAATTGGCAGGTCCTTGCAACGCAATACAAAACAACGATAATTTTAAGGAAATGAGACAATAAGCAATTTATTAAATCTCAGAATATCCACAAAATAAATTACAATATCACAGAAAAGCCACCAGGCTCAAAAGAAAAAAACTAAGGCCCAAACATGGCCAACCAAGTACAACATACAAGCAAGAGTGCCACACACTGAAAACTAACAGCAAACCTAAACAAATGAAGAGAACACAAGCGGCCTCTAAAACAGGTCACCTGTAACCACAAACTCCTCCTCGGCAGCCACGAGCTCAGCATCAGCAAACACTACGTCCTCTGTAACGGCCTCAAGCCCAAGATCTAACATGTGTCACCCAAAAGAGCAAGGGGCACATGTCAGCAAGTCTAAAAAGACTTGAGCAAGGAAACTAAAAGTAAACTAACAACCTAACAGTTCAAGTAGGATGCAATGTCATGACATTTAAGTATGATGCAACAGTTAAAAAGGACAAGGAGGGACAAGCACGCACGTTGTAGCAAAAGCCACCAAATCACTAGTTCACGAATCACTTATCACGATTTTCACTTTGTGCTCAGAGTTTCCGTCTTTTGGCTAGAGTGGTTGATCGGGCCAACTCCTAAGCTCAAGCGACCGTTTAACCCTACCCCTCCACGTGTATCAAGCGTTGGGATTAGCAACACACTAGCTCGCTTCTGGATCACGAGCCAGGAAGTGTATTTGGCATAGGGGTGCACCTAGCCTTGATCACTTGTAGGAGTCAAAATCCTACTCGCCGCAGCTTACATTTTAAAGTAGCGTGTGCTATGCAATCATGATGAACAATCAATGTATTCAATGACATGAACAGATATTCGCATACCGTTAATTGAAATTAAACATGACATGCGAGCATGATGATGGTGACGGATCTAGCTTCGTTGTCAAGCTAGATCAAAGGGCGTCTAGGCAGCTATCCTTTCACTGCCTAGTCTCTTTTACGCTAAAGCAAGGAAATGGCCTAAGGACATGGCCTAAACAAAAGGTTGGCAAGTTTCACTTGCCTAGCACCGAGGATGACGATCGACGGGGCACGTCACAAAATACCAACTACGGAGATGGGGCCGCTGCCATGGCAAAACAATACCAGTTCTATTAAGGTTTAACAAAAATCACAAAGCGGGTTAAGAGGATATTAAGGGATCGATATACTAACCGTATCGTAGAGGAAGAACGATGCTGAGCAAGCACGGCAACGGAAGAACGATCCGGAGAACTAGGGTTCAGATCTGGAAATGGGGAGAAAATCTGGAGAAATGGGGTTTGGGGGATTGTTGGGGGTTTCCGGCGGCCCAAAGGAGGTGGCCGGCGCAAGGAGGGGATGAGGGGGCTCCATGGATGAAGGAGGAGATCTAGGGAAGGTTGGAAGAGTATTGGGGAAGAAGGAGGCTCAGAAGGAAATGAAAGAAGAAAGAAAACGATTGGGGGATTTAAAAAGGATTCGTGCGACGGCTGGGCAAACCCTAGGTTTCCGACAGCGGTTAGTCGGTCAAGGAAGGTTGGCTGACCGACTAGTTTGGTAACTAGTCAATCGGTCGTCCAACCGTGACCGACTAAAATCAAACAGTGAAAGAAGGAATAAATCTGGGAAGTGAATTAGTCGGTCTGTGAAGGCCTGTCGACCGACTAGTTTGGAATCTAGTCGGTCGGTGAGTGTTCATGGACCGACTAACGAGAAACAGTAACTTAGGTGAAATTAATCCAAGGAACTAGTCGGTCTGAGAGCAAGTTCTGACCGACTAGTTTCACATCTAGTCGGTCGGTGGTTGTTCTTAGACCGACTAAGAGTAAACAGTAACATGGCTAAAAACGACTGACGTAAACTAGTCGGTCTGAGAAGAGTTACCGACCGACTAGATCTCAATCTAGTCGGTTGGTTCCCCTTCTTGAACCAACTAACGTACACGAAAAGAGTCGATTCGAAGCGCGAAGCTTCGGGAAGGATTCCTATGGCTCCTAAGCTCAAACTAACCCTAAGATATGGGCGATATGAAGCTCGTCATGAGTGACTTACTCCAAGCTCAACGATCTGAGGAAGAAGCTAGAAAATCACAACGAAACAAACGAAAACGAAAGCTACGGAAGGGAAAACACACATCGGAGAAAATCCACCAAAACGCATATATATATATATATATATATATATATATATATATATATATATATATATATATATATATATCGATAACACTAATATAGAAAAACCAGTCGTTACATAGACGGATTGACGACCCAGGCGGGAAGTGGGGCCAGCATCGTTATCCGATCTCCCGATGGGAACATCGTCGAATATGCACTCTGATTCGAGTTTCCAGCCACCACCAACGTAGCCGAGTACGAGGCCGCCGTGAATGGCCCGAGGCTAGCCCAGGCGCTCGGAGCGGAGTCCGTACATCTCCTCAGCGATTCCAAACTCATCGTCAACCAACTAGAGGAGGACTATGAGGCTCTTGAAGAGACGATGCAGCATTACTTGACCTCGAACAAAACCGAGCTGTCAAAGTTCAAACATGCCGAGATCCTCCACCTGCCGCGATCGGAGAATGCCCACACGGACGCCTTGTCGAAACTGGCCTCTTCCTCCCCAAGGGAGTTGGGTCGTGCCATCTACATAGAGAACCTCCAAACCCCCAATACGGAGGTAAACGAACTGATGGCCATTGATGTAGAGCCCACTTGGATGGATACGATCAATCGATATCTCACCAATGGAGAAGTCCCGACGAACCCGGATGAGCGTCGAGCGCTGGAATGGAAGGCCCTTTGATACGTGCTCCATGAGGGAGAGCTGTAGAAGGCACTGGAGGAAAACAGATATCCTTCCCTACCTCAAGTACTGGGCCACAGGAGGCTGACTACGTCGTCCGAGATGTCCACGAGGGGATCTATGGAAATCACCACGGGGGCCGAACGATTGCCCAGAGAAGATCCTGAGGCAAGGATACTACTGGCCGACCTTAGTTAACGATGCAACCGAGTACGTCTAGAGGTGTCCGGGGTACCAAAGGTTCGCCAAGCTTGGCTCATCTCCCCCGACGGAGCTCGTTCCGATAATCAGCCACGTCCCTTTTTTGCTAAGTGGGGGCTGGACATTCTCGGACCTTTCACTTCCGAGAAAGGTTAGAGGAGGTACCTGATTGTGGCGGTGGATTACTTCACCAAGTGGATCGAGGCCGAACCACTGGCCTCCATAACCTGGAAGAAGGCGAAGAGCTTCGTGTGGAATTTCATCATCTCCAGATTCGAAATCCCTCGATCCATCGTCACGGACAACGGAAAGCAGTTCGACTCCGCGGGGTTCAAAGATTTCTCTGCGGATTGAAAGATCAAACTCATGTTTGCCTCCGTGGCGCATCCTCAGACTAATGGGATGGCTGAAGCTACCAACAAATGCATCATCGAGCCTCTTCACAAGAGAGTGGAAGAAGCCGAGGGGAAGTGGCCGGAGGAGCTTCCCGGGATACTCTGGTCATACATGACAACCCACAAACAAGCCCCGGGTGAAACCCCCTTCATGCTCTCTTATGGCGCCAAAGCGGTGGTGCCTGTCGAAGTTGGCGAGGAGTCCCTTCGCCTCAAGCATTTCGATGAGGAGAAAAGCTCGGAGGGCCTGGAGCTTAGTTTGGAGCTCGTGGACGAACGATGAGATCGGGCCCTAGCCTCGATCATCCAACAAAAGCAAAAGGTGGCCCGTTACTATAACTCCAGGATAAAAGGGAGGAGCTTCCACCAAGGAGATCTGGTCCTCAGAAAGGTGATCTTCAGCTCGGAAGTCACCCGCAAAGGGAAGCTTACAGAAGGGCCATACATGGTCACCGAGGTCCTCGGCTCCGCGACTTACCGACTTGCCACCCTGGAAGGAAAGGCTCTGACTCACACCTGGAACACCGAGTACCTGCGCAAATACTATCAGTGAGTGTATACAGTGTTTTTTCCCTCCTCCTGCCTAAGTGAGTGTATCGAAATGAGGAAGCGACCATGAATAAAGAGTTCTTTCCACCTCTATTCGCTTCACGAGCCCGGCTAGGGGGCGAACCCTACTAGCCGAGCATTTTGATGACATACCGAAAGGCTGGGAGTGACTCCCCCAACAGGGCTGGCCACGCGACTGACTGTGAGGCTGGGGAAACTCCCCCAGCTGATTGGTCACCAGACCGACCGTGAGGATGGGGACAGCTCCCCCATCAGGTTGGACCATCGATCCGTCATAAGACTGGGGTAGTTCCTCTAGCAGGCTGACCGACCTAACCGACCATAAGGCTAGGATAAATTCCCCCAGCAGGCTAGTTACCCGATTGACCATAAGGCTGGGGCAACTGTCACGACCCGCTTCCCTGAAATAGAGGCGAGACGTGAAAAGGTCCGCACTGGAGTGGAGCTGTGAAGCCCCAAACCTGATAAGCATCCACAATACATAAACAGGTCCCTGTAACCACAACAGAATAACAATAATAACACAAGGAGAGACTGAAATAAAATCTCACATCTCATACATTGTCCGACAAGAAAATAAGTTCAACATCCAGAAAAGCCACCAGGCTAAAAGAAAAGAGTCTAAAGGCCCAGAACAAGGCCAACAAAAGCAACAACAACAACAAAGTATAGGTGCTACGCACCGATAACAAACAACTGTCTAACAAAGGTAAAACACGACGAAGACACTAGGACTGGTTCCCAGTGTCCACGTACTCCCCGTCAAACACAAGCACGGGCTCGGCGTCAGCAAACACCTCGTCCTCAACAAGTAACTCAGGCTCGGGCTCTAACATGTGTCACCCAAAAGAGAAAAAGGGGCACATGTCAGCAAGTCGAAAGACTTGTGCAAGGAAACGGGAATAATGGTAAACTAGCAACCTAGCAATTAAAACATGGTGTATGGCAAGTAAAGTACGGTGGTAACATGTAAGGTAAAGGAGAGCACAAGTGGCAAGTATCAAGTGGTATGGGTGACATGTAATGTCAAGTAACAAGTAAAGTACAAGGGATCACTCGACGAGTGCCCTATTGCCCGCAGGCTGTGTCCAAGTATCAAGTACAAGGGGTCACTCAACGAGTGCCCTATTGCCCGCAGGCTGTGATGAGCTCGTCTTCTGGAACACGAGCCAGAAAGTGTATTTGATAAGTATGGCGTAGGGGTGCACCTAGCCGGAACAAGTAGCACTAGTATGTAGCGATGCTACGCAATCACGATGAGTATTCAAGCATGCAATGACATGAGCAGATAATTCGCATACCGTTAATTATATTTAAACGTGACAGGCAAAATGCAATGACATGAACATATTCGCGTACCGTTTATTGAAATTAGACATGACAGGAAAAATGCAAATGCGGTTAAGGATGCATGGATGACATGAACATTTAATACACGTACCATTAAGGGAAATTAAACGTGACATACATGCATGATGAGGGTGACGGACCAAGCTTCGTTGTCAAGCTAGGTCAATGGCGTCTAGACGGCTATCCTTTCACCATCTAGTCTCTTTTACGCTAAAGCAAGGTAAATGGCCTAAAACATGGCCCAAATCAAGAGATGCAAGTTTCACTTGCCTAGCACCGGGAATGGCGACTACTTCGTCACACGGATGCCAATCTATGGGGAAATCACTGTTATGGGGGAACAACCATCAAACAACATGAAATTTATTAGGGTTTCATAAAAATACCAATAGACTATGAAAACATAGAGGAATCGATTTCTTACCAAGAGGAGATGGGAAGAACACTCCGGGGAACCCTAGGATCAGATCTGGAAAAGATTGGAGAAGTTTGGGAAAACTAGGGTTTTGGGGGTTTTGGGGGTTTTGATGGGTTTTGGTGAGATTTTGAGGAAGATGAGAGGTAGATGGAGTGAATGGATGGTTTGGATGATGGATTTAGGGCTTGGAATGGAGAAATGAAGCTTGGAGGAAGATGGGGGCTGAAGGGGGAAGTTTTTAGGGTTTTGGGTCGTGTTGGAGAAGAAGAAGTCGTTTGGGTTGGGTTTAAATAGGTTGAGCTGGCGGCTGCCCAGAAATTAGGGTTTTAACACTGGTTAGTCGGTCAAAGAGCAACCACTGACCGACTAGTTTGGCAACTAGTCGGTCGGTCGACCAACGCAGACCGACTAAGTGCAAACAGTAACTCCTGAACGAAAATAGGATTCTAGCGTTAGTCGGTCCATGAACAAGTACTGACCGACTAGTTTAGCATCTAGTCAGTCGATGAACGTTCTTAGAACGACTAAGAGTAAACAGTAGCTGATACAAAAATAAGATGATGAGTTAGTCGGTTAAAGAAGCATTGCTGACCGACTAGTTTGCAACCTAGTCGGTCAACCAACGTTCTTAGACCGACTAACGATAAACAGTAACTCCTGAGAAATTTAGAAAGCTAACTAGTCGGTCCAAGAAGGATTGCCGACCGACTGGATCGTCATCTAGTCGGTCGGTGGCCCTTCTTACACCGGCTAATGAGCACCAAAAGTACCGATACGGAGCGCGGGGCCCCGGGATCGATTCCTAAGACTCCTAGGCTTGATCTAATAGTAAGATACGACCGTTATGAAGTCCGTCACGAGTGACTTACTTCGAAATCGACAATCCTAAGGAAGAAGCGAGAAAATACGACGAATCGATCGAAAATGAAATCTACGGAGACGAAAACCACACACGAGGAGAAAATCCACCAAAACATATATTATATTATATTAAATTCAGATACATGAAAAGCAGTCGTTACATCCTCCCCAACTTAAGAAAAATTCCGTCCTCGGAATTTCCAAACACTCACGAGTCCGGAAACAAAAGCGGGAAACGCTCTCGCATCTCATCCTCATTCTCCCAAGTAGACTCTCCAGGTGAACCGTGTCGCCACATCACCCTCACAAGATTGACAATCTTGTTCCGAAGAGATTTCTGACGCCTGTCCAGAATCTGCACTGGATGCTGGTCATACGTCAAATCGGGGCGAACGGTAATCTCCGAAAAATCCACCGCATGAGACGGATCGCTAATGTATCGACGAAGCTGCGACACATGGAAAACATTGTGAACTCCTTCCAAAGACGGTGGCAAGGCCAAGCGATAAGCTACCTCGCCAACCCTCTCTAAAACGTCAAACGGTCCAATGTATCGCGGGCTCAGCTTCCCACGCTTCCCGAAACGAATCACACCACGATTCGGGGAAATCTTCAAGAACACATGGTCGCCCGGCTGAAACTCCAAAGGACGACGTTTAGCATCCGCCCAATGCTTAAAACGGTCCTGAGCAATTCTCAACCTCTCCCGAATATTCCTGACGATATCCACGGCCTCAACGATCATCTCAGGTCCCAACAACTCCCGATCACCAATGTCATCCCAACTCAATGGCGATCGACATTTCCTCCCATAAAGAGCGGCGAAAGGCGCCATGCCAATACTCGCCTGGAAGCTGTTGTTGTAAGAGAACTCCACCAAATGTAGATGGTCCTCCCACGAACCCTTGAAATCCAACATGCACGCCCTCAGCATGTCTTCCAAAATCTGAATCGTCCTCTCGGACTGGCCATCCGTCTGCGGATGGTACGCCGTGCTGAAACTCAGACGCGTACCCAAGCTCTTCTGCAAACTCTGCCAAAACTGAGATGTGAACCGCGTGTCTCTGTCAGACACGATACTCACGGGGACTCCATGAAGTCGCACAACCTCCTGCACGATTCACGTTACATCACTATCCAAACTAGGAAAAGGACATAAAACGGAGAGTAAAAGAATTTTACCTCCATATATCTCCTCGCTAGCGCCTCAGTGGGCTGTCCCACTCGGAACGGAATAAAGTGCGCAGATTTGGTCAATCGATCTACGATCACCCAAATCGCGTCATTCTGCTTCGGACTCCGAGGTAGTCCAGTCACGAAATCCATAGTGATGTGTTGCCATTTCCACTCCGGAATCGGAATCGGTTGTAGCAACCCGGCCGTACGCTGATGCTCCGCCTTCACTTGCTGGCAAACCAAGCACTTGGCTACACTCCGAGCCACGCTCCTCTTCATACCATGCCACCAATAATTCAGACGAAGATCCTGGTACATCTTGGTGCCACCAGGATGCACAGAATACGGCGAACTGTGTGCCTCCACCATCAGCTCCTCTCTGATATCCCCAGCGGGCACACACAACCTGGCTCCAAACCTCAGCGAGCCATCCTCATGAATCAAAAAGTCAGTCCGCAGACCGGCTTCCACCTGCTCTCGAATCTTCACCAGCTTCGGACCCCAGCCTGGCCAGCCTTAATCCGATCCACGATCGTCGACTGTACCTGCATGTACATCAACGAAGAAGCCTCTCCAGGAAGAACAATCTCCACACCAGACTCGCAAAAATCATGCTGCAATCTCCACTGCGAGGTCAAAATCATCACCGCTGGTAGCCTACTTAAAGCATCCGGAACCACATTCACCTTGCCAGGGTGATACTGCAAATCAATATCATAATCCGCCATAAGCTCCAACCATCGACGCTGTCGCATGTTAAGCTCCTTCTGAGTGAAAATATACTTCAAGCTTCTGTGATCGGTGAAAATCTTCACCTTCTCACTCAGCAGGAAGTGCCTCCAAATCTTAAGAGCAAACACAACGGCAGCCAACTCCAAATCATGCGTCGGATAATTCTTCTCATGAACCTTAAGCTGACGAGACGCATACGCCACAACATGCCCGTGCTGATGCAACACACAACCTAGACCCTTGCCAGAAGCATCGCAAAAGATCTCAAATCCACCGCTGCGATCAGGCACAACAAGAATAGGGGCACTCGTCAACCTCTCCTTCAGAATACCAAAAGCACTCTCACAATCTCCCGACCAAACATAAGCAACATCCTTCCGCGTCAACCTGGTCATCGGCTCAGCAATACGAGAAAAGTCCTTAATGAATCGCCGATAATAACCAGCAAGTCCAAGAAAACTCCGAATCTCAGACGCAGACGACGGAACAGGCCACTCCCTGATGGCCCGAATCTTCTCGGGATCCACTGAAATACCATCTCCAGTCACCACATGCCCGAGAAAAGCAACTCTATCCAGCCAAAACTCGCACTTCGAAAATTAGCATACAACCGATGCTTCCTCAAAATCTCCAACACCGTCCTTAAGTGCGAGGCATGCTCTTCCTCCGACTTCGAATAGATCAGAATGTCGTCAATAAAGATAACGACAAACTTATCCAAAAAGTCGTAGAAAATCAGGTTCATCAGATTCATGAAAACTGCGGGCGCGTTGGTTACGCCGAAAGGCATAACCACGAACTCATAGTGTCCATACTTCGTCCGGAACGCTGTCTTCGGAACATCTCCCTTCTTCACCTTCAACTGATGGTAACCACTCCTCAAATCCAATTTTGAAAACACCCTCGAACCTCCAAGCTGATCAAAAATATCATCGATGCGAGGCAACGGGTATTTATTCTTAATGGTCACCGCATTCAACTCCCGATAGTCCACGCACATGCGACGCGAACCATCCTTCTTCTTAACCAGCAACACCGGTGCTCCCCATGGAGACATGCTAGGATTAATATAACCCTTTTGCAAAAGCTCATCCAACTGCTTCCGCAACTCTTCCAACTCTGCAGGTGCCATACGATACGGCGCCTTCGAAATCGGCTGCGCACCTAGAGCAAGGTCGATAGAGAATTCTAAAGCTCGATCAGGCGGCAAACCGGACATCTCCTCGGGGAAGACGTCGCCAAAATCTCGCACCACAGCTGGCCACTCCAGCTCCATCTGCATAGCCACAGCCTCCACCGGCCTGGCCCGAAATCTGACAGGACCAAGCGAACTGCTACCATGACTGAACTCAAACACTGGATGTTCGGGGATCTCGAACACCACCTTCTTCCTCCGACAGTCGATCGTGGCATAGAAGCTCGCAAGCCAGTCCATCCCAAGAACTGCATCATAGTTGATGATGTCGTGGACAATGAAATCAGCACAAAGCTCACGTCCACAAACCACCAACGGGCAAGAATTGCACCCACGATGCACCGAGACTACACCGTTCCCTGTGACGATATTCCAACTCTTAGGAAGAGAGGACGTCGACAAGGAATGCTTCTCCACGAAGCTCCGAGCCAAAATGCACATCGATGCACCAGAGTCAAAGAGGACTCGTGCAGGAAACGTGCAAACCAAAACCACACCTAACAAGCAATTAACAATCAAATCCTAGTCTAGCAAACAATCATGAGCAAGCAACCAATATAATCAAAATTTCGAACTAACTAAGGAAGATAAATAGCTAGAATGAGCGTCACCTGCAATAACTTCATCCACGGCCATGCTCTCCTCCTCAGTCATCAGAAAGGCCTGCCCTCTCGGCAGAACAGCCTGCCGAAAGGCCTGTCTCTGTGGAACAAGGGGCGCTCCACGTCCAACGGGCACAGGAGCTCGCTGCTGCAACGGCTGTGCTGCAATAGGAGCCCGCCAAGGCTGCCTCGACTTCGGACACTCCCGGATGGTGTGGGCAGGATCTCCGTAGACAATGCACTGTCCTAGAAACCTCCTACACTGATCCCTGAGGTGTCCAGTCTTGCCACAGAAATGGCAAGTCTTCAGAATAGGCCCTCCTGGCCTCTTGAACTGCACCGGATGATTAGGCTTGAAACCAGGCCTAACCACCGCCCTGGCCTGCTCCATAGGCCTCTTCCCAGCTCCGGAAACATGTCCCTTCCTCTGATTCAAATTCAACTCTTGCCGCCTCGCAGCAATCAGAACCTTCTGATATGTCTCCAAGTCAGAAGAGGTCACAAAGCTCTGAAGCTCCAAGGCAAGTCCCTGGAGAAATCGCTGAGCTTTCTCATCGGCATCCTGCACCATCTTAGGTGCAAACCGACTGAGCCTCGTGAACTCCTGGTGGTACTGATCCACCGACAAGCTCCCCTGCTTCAGATCTATAAAGCGCTGCAGCATCACTTGCCGAGCAGCCTTCGGGAAGAACTCTCCATCGAATCTGGACTTGAAGGTAGCCCAAACGATCGGCTCCACCAGCATCTTCTCTTCAGCATCCCACCAATTCCTGGCGTTGTCCTTCAGCTGCCTCTTAGCCAGATCAACCCATCCAACCGGGTTAATCTTTGCCATTGCCAAGTTATCCTCAATGTTCCTTATCCACTCGTCGGCAGCCAGAGGACCCTAAGAACCATCAAAATATGCGGGACCCAGCTCCCGAAATTGCTTCGCTCTTGGCTCAGAGCGAGGGGCATCCGGAAGAGCCCGGGCAGCTCGAGCAAGTGGAGCATTCTGGACTTGCAAAAGCACGCCCTGCTGAACTTGCATCATCTGGAGCATCATCCGCATCATCTCACCGCTGGTGGGTTCCTGCTCAGGCTCCTCATCATGAGGGACCGCGCCACTACCCCCACCACGGGTGAAACGTCTTCCTGCCATCTAGTGACACGGAAAACAAATCAGATTAGACTCATAGCTTATGACTCGGACGTCGAACTTAGTTTATTGGACATTCTAATATTATTATCGCTATTCCAAAAATCGCAGTTACAGAAGGACCTGCATGGGCCACCACTAAAACCTGTCACGACCCGCTTCCCTGAAATGGAGGCGAGACGTGAAAAGGTCCGCACGGGAGTGGAGCTGTGAAGCCCCAAACCCGATAAGCGTCCACAATACATAAACAGGTCCCTGTAACCACAACAGAATAACAATAATAACACAAGGAGAGACTGAAATAAAATCTCACATCTCATACATTGTCCAACAAGAAAATAAGTTCAACATCCAGAAAAGCCACCAGGCTAAAAGAAAAGAGTCTAAAGGCCCAGAACAAGGCCAACAAAAGCAACAACAACAACAAAGTATAGGTGCTACGCACCGATAACAAACAACTGTCTAACAAAGGTAAAACACGACGAAGACACTAGGACTGGTCCCCAGTGTCCACGAACTCCCCGTCAAATACAAGCACGGGCTCGGCTCAGCAAACACCTCGTCCTCAACAAGTAACTCAGGCTCGGGCTCTAACATGTGTCACCCAAAAGAGAAAAGGGGCACATGTCAGCAAGTCGAAAGACTTGTGCAAGGAAACGGGAATAATGGTAAACTAGCAACCTAGCAATTAAAACATGGTGTATGGCAAGTAAAGTACGGTGGTAACAAGTAAGGTAAAGGAGAGCACAAGTGGCAAGTATCAAGTGGTAGGGGTGACATGTAATGTCAAGTAACAAGTAAAGTACAAGGGATCACTCGACGAGTGCCCTATTGCCCGCAGGCTGTGTCCAAGTATCAAGTACAAGGGGTCACTCAACGAGTGCCCTATTGCCCGCAGGCTGTGATGAGCTCGTCTTCTGGAACACGAGCCAGAAAGTGTATTTGATAAGTATGGCATAGGGGTGCACCTAGCCGGAACAAGTAGCACTAGTATGTAGCGATGCTACGCAATCACGATGAGTATTCAAGCATGCAATGACATGAGCATATAATTCGCATACCGTTAATTATATTTAAACGTGACAGGCAAAATGCAATGACATGAACATATTCGCATACTGTTTATTGAAATTAGACATGACAGGCAAAATGCAAAAGCGGTTAAGGATGCATGGATGACATGAACATTTAATACGCGTACCGTTAAGGGAAATTAAACGTGACATACAGGCATGATGAGGGTGACGGACCAAGCTTCGTTGTCAAGCTAGGTCAATGGCGTCTAGACGGCTATCCTTTCACCATCTAGTCTCTTTTACGCTAAAGCAAGGTAAATGGCCTAAAACATGGCCCAAATCAAGAGATGCAAGTTTCACTTGCCTAGCATCGGGAATGGCGACTACTTCGTCACACGGATGCCAATCTATGGGGAAATCACTGTTATGGGGGAACAACCATCAAACAACATGAAATTTATTAGGGTTTCATAAAAATACCAATAGACTATGAAAACATAGAGGAATCGATTTCTTACCAAGAGGAGACGGGAAGAACACTCCGGGGAACCCTAGGATCAGATCTGGAAAAGATTGGAGAAGTTTGGGAAAACTAGGGTTTTGGGGGTTTTGGGGATTTTGATGGGTTTTGGTGAGATTTTGGGGAAGATGAGAGGTAGATGGAGTGAATGGATGGTTTGGATGATGGATTTAGGGCTTGGAATGGAGAAATGAAGCTTGGAGGAAGATGGGGGCTGAAGGGGGAAGTTTTTAGGGTTTTGGGTCGTGTTGGAGAAGAAGAAGTCGTTTGGGTTGGGTTTAAATAGGTTGAGCTGGCGGCTGCCCAGAAATTAGGGTTTTAACACTGGTTAGTCGGTCAAAGAGCAACCACCGACCGACTAGTTTGGAAACTAGTCGGTCGGTCGACCAACGCAGACCGACTAAGTGCAAACAGTAACTCCTGAACGAAAATAGGATTCTAGAGTTAGTCGGTCCATGAACAAGTACTGACCGACTAGTTTAGCATCTAGTCGGTCGATGAACGTTCTTAGAACGACTAAGAGTAAACAGTAGCTGATACAAAAATAGGATGATGAGTTAGTCGGTTAAAGAAGCATTGCTGACCGACTAGTTTGCAACCTAGTCGGTCAACCAACGTTCTTAGACCGACTAACGATAAACAGTAACTCCTGAGAAATTTAGAAAGCTAACTAGTCGGTCCAAGAAGGATTGCCGACCGACTGGATCGTCATCTAGTCGGTCGGTGGCCCTTCTTACACCGGCTAATGAGCACCAAAAGTACCGATACGGAGCGCGGGGCCCCGGGATCGATTCCTAAGACTCCTAGGCTTGATCTAATAGTTAGATACGACCGTTATGAAGTCTGTCACGAGTGACTTACTTCGAAATCGACAATCCTAAGGAGGAAGCGAGAAAATACGACGAATCGATCGAAAATGAAATCTACGGAGACGAAAACCACACACGAGGAGAAAATCCACCAAAACATATATTATATTATATTAAATTCAGATACATGAAAAGCAGTCGTTACAGCAACTCCCCCAACTGGCCGATCATCCGACTGACCGTGAGGCTGGGGGAGACTCCTCCAGTAGACGGCCCATCAATCAGTTGTAAGACTTGGGGTAGCTCCCCCAGCAGATTGATCGACACAACCAACCGTAAGGCTAGGGCAACCCCCCCAGCAGGTCGACCGATCGATCGACTGTAAGCATGGGGGTAGCCCCCCAGCGGGCCGACCGACTCGATCAGCCATAAGGCTGGGCAACTCCCCCAGCGGGCCGATCACTCGATCGCCTGTAAGACCGGGGCAAGTCCCTCAGCAGGATGATCGGCCCTAAGACCAAAGGCAAACCCTCGGCATCCTAAGTAAGTGGGAATCCAGTGGTTATGCCCTGGCACCACCCTAGCGGTCGGATCACCGAGCAAATTGAGGAGATTCTCCCAATCTTGTCTGCTTGAATGTCCCGACCATGACTGGAAGAGGGGGCATAAGACCACATACAACCACAATGCAAAATTGGAGCCTTGTTATAGCAAAAAGAGTGCATTACAAAAATACGAGGAGCAACAAAAGAATGAAGCAGAGAGGCTAATGGGTTAAACCCTTCCTCCCGCTTGAGCTTCAAGAGCATCTCCAGATGCATCAACTGACTGATCGACACCTTCAAGGTGTACATCTCCCACCACCTACTCACCCTCGGAATCCATCCAGAGCTCCTCGAATCGAATCCTGACATGCGAGAACCTTCGCTGAATCTCGGACCGACAGTGAGCGAATGCACTCTCAAACGCTTCGTACATCGCCCCGACGACGAAGGATGTGGCATACTCGTCCACGACCTCCTTGGTGATCCGCCCTGGGTCCACCGCCCCCAGCTCCTGGATCCAGGCCGATGACAACTTGGCACTGGTGCTCCTCTCGCTCTTTTTCGGTCTCCCGGGAGCTCGCGTCGAGTTTCGCTAGGAGGGCTCGCTCCCTATCCTCCACCGCCTCCAGGAGGCTTTTGAGCTCCGTGGTGTTGGCCTCAACAGCCGGACCACTTTCACCTCTTACCTCGGTGGCGTTCAGCAACTCAGCTATCCGATCCTTGGCCTTTGACTTCTCGGCCAGTGCCAAAGCCCTCTCCATGTCCGACTTCTCCAAGTCGGCAGAGAGCTCGGCCATCCGAGTCATCAAGGACCTTACGCACACCTCTGACTCTTGGGTCGCCTCGTCTTCACCTTCTTTGGCCATCGCTTCCTGGCACAATCTGCCCCGGCCTCCAAGAGCCCCAAATATTGGCGTCTTAACGAAAGGCCAACTGTGGACAGCTGCATAAAAAGAAAAGGGACAAGTTAGAGACCCCCGCAAAAATGTAGCGGGCCGCCACGTACGACCTTACCTATTGGACGGCCTGTATCATGAAGGCCGCAAGTCGGTCACCCTTCACCCCGTCCAACACGGATTGGCCCAGCGGAAGGCAACAGCTCTCAACCAGCCGAGCCACCACCCCACAGTCGGCGAAGATGGACTCTTTGAGCCCTACTGGGAAGCGAGGGTTGAGCAAACCATCCCCAAGTCGTGTCAGATCGGCCTCGACCGACTTGAACACACCCAAGGACCGCTCGTAGACTTTTGGGAGTGACTCGAGGGCGGAGGTGAGGGGCCGGCTCAAGGCCACTCGTCCTTCATCTGGACCGGCCGAGCGGAATCCTCAGAGGGATGAATGGACCTGACAGTGGCATAGGCCCGAGCTTTCTTCCACTCGCCCCTGCCCGGAGCCAGCGTTGCCTGCCCCCTCGCCCTCTTCGAGCCAGCTCTAGGGAGCACGGCCTGCGATTTCCTCCGAACCTCTAAAACATGATCCCCCTCCGTGGATTGGGATCCTGGACATCGGCTGGAACAGAGGGCTGGGTGGGGCCCTGGCTAAACACACCTGCACGAAAGGACCAGATAAAAAACATTGTCACTTAGGGGGTTCTCGATGATAGCCTTTCTGAACTTGGGATCCCGATAAGACTCACCGATAGGCCACACGGTCTTCCGCAGGATTGCATCGGAGAAGAGGACTTCGACCTTCTGGTCAATGGCAGGGACTGCCAACATGGTGTCGACTGCCTTGGCCTCAGCATCGGTGAGACCCCCTAGCTTGAGGGTCAATGAGCTCGGCACCCCCCACCGGACCGGAAAATCCACCTCCATCGGGAAACCCACGAAGACGTACTCTTCTTTCCAATGCTTCAGGGAGCTTGGCAGCCCCAGCACCAAGCTCTTCTTCGGACGGGCGCTGATGTAAAGCCAGGCGCCAGACTGGTGATGGCTCAGGCAAAAAAATTGGGCAAAGAGATGGAGGGATGGCTCAATCCCTTTGAGCATGTAGAGCAAGATAAACCCCACCAGATACCCGACGGCATTGGGGCAGAATTAGCATAGGGCAAGCACATAGGCCCTCAGAAACACAATGACAAAGGGATGGAGAGGGAATCAAAGCCCAAACTGAAGATCTATTCATACACAACGACTTCACGTAGGCCAGGGAAGCAGATCCTCTCAACCTTCTCAGGGGCCCGGGCGGAACACAGGGGGAGGAGATAGTTGGAACGCAATGTTCCGATTGAAGTGGCACAAACAGATGACGGCCACCCCATCACCTCGGGGGGGGGGGGGCATCCTGGAGAGCTCACCTCCGTGGCGACGGATTTCTGGGACGGACCAACGAGGCCGACCAGGGATGGCAGCGGCGTCCGGACGTCCTACACCAGTGGCTAAGGAGGAGGACGACATAAGGCAGAGACTGAAGAAGATTCGGGGAACTGCAGGGGATGAGGAGAAGAGGGCGGCATTGGAAGAGGGGAATCCTCGTCCGTCAGACAGCGGCCTCCATTTATACCACCCCGAAGTCGTTTGCCACATCGAGCCGTTCACCTGTGCACACATGTCGACATCCCATGGGGCGCGGTGCTTCGAGCTCCACTCTTAGGGACATGAGGATTTCGAAAGTGGCAGCGCAATGATGATCCTCATTCAATACCCTAACCTCGACCGATGCGCCTGTCAAATCTACATGGATCACATCCCTCGGCCCAAACCGTCAGAATCCGAACGGCCCGAGCGATGGGGGCAATTGATACAACCATTTTGAGATGGCCCGCGATCGGGTGGCCCAAGCCCACATCATAAGTAGGCAGCCTTGAAGGAGAACGGGCCCAACAACGAGCCTCCCACGAAGACTTGGAGTTGGGTCGGTCTCAATCGAGGCAGACACCCCTCTCAGCCCCCGATTTGCAGGAGCTAACTACTCTCCTAAACACACACCACCTTAATCACCATTAAGGAGCCCATTACGCACACCTCCATGACACATGAAGACGCCATCAAGGATGCAGATCATGGGGGCGGAAGGAGGGGATGTTAAGGGAGAGCAAACCTGGGAGGACTCCTATAAGAGGACTCAAGGGGCAGCGTACCAAAGGCACTTCTCGGATACCCAAACACAGAGGTATTCTACTTACATGACTTTGTCTTCCACCATACGCTTCCTCTCCATAGCTCGGTCTGACGACTCGTGTACCGGCCTCTCCTCGAGCCGTACCGATCTCGCCGAGCTCCCTTCAGACCCGTTATGACTTAGGCATCGGAGGGGACTTAGTCGGAACCAATGTCCGACCCTCCTGACGAGCTTCCTCGTCTATTTAGGTTGAACAGATCCAGCGACGTCTAGGCTACCCCTCCGCGCCCTTCCAACCGAAGCCGAGCGACCTCGGCAACGAGCCCACTCGCTCCCACAACATGGAAGACGCCGCTTCGCCGAGGCTACCGCTCGGCAAGCCGACGCAAGGATCTGCGCGTCCCTCTCCGAGCGAACGCGTCCTCGACCACTCCCGGGGGTCCCACGTGATCCCTTGACCCCGTTGACCTCCCGTCCTCTGGTCAATAATTCAATGGTGAGAAAACACCCGTAAACAAAAGTGTATTAATTTAAATTGTGTAAATAGAGAAAATTTACTCAAACATGAAACTGCAGAGGAATCGAGTACTTGCAAATCATGTGGCCCGTTGGAAAACTCAATGTGTGGTAGGTGATAGGATAAGCTTGGATGTGATATTCGGCAGATTGTCTTTTTGTGTTTGGGGGCAATATCAGGTGCGGCTCAAGTTGCAGCATTTGCATATCAGGCTCCGATTGAGATGCTGCAACCGAATGAGAGGACAGACCTCTTGTGGTTCCCAGAAAGATGAGAAATGTGAGGCAGGTTATGGCAGGGGATATGGATCCAGAAAGACAATAGGATCCAAGGATCATACAAGGACACAACCCGGTGACGGTGCATCTGGCCACAAACAATGCCAGGCCACTTGCACAACTTGATGGAGTAGTTCCAGGAAGCCAGTGATCCCGTCAGAATTATCACAAAGACTTGTGATGGAAATTGATATTGCCGGTCATCATGCTCAGTTTTCTTCACATCCACGTAATTTCTTTCAGTCTGAAAATTGACTGGCCGATGTATTGAAAGTATCCTGGCGGCCAATTTAAACAGTGACCCTCGTCCCACTCGCTTCCACATGAAACTTGGATCATTTTTTAATCACCATTTGCTTGAGGATTCCCAGAATTGTTGATCTCCTTTCTGAAATGGACATCAATGTAACAAATTATATCAAAAGAGCCAACTTTCATTGTAGCTTTCAACAAAGGGAAGCATCTAAGATGTGGACGGTGACAGAATTTGAGGTTATGGAAGCAACTGAAGTATCAGACGACCTTCACATTTCCAGGTCGTCTCCCCTTGGCATTTCTTGATTACTGAAGTTATGTATCTTACTCTTTAGTATTAATGTCACGATAGCAAGCTTGACAACAACAAAATGCTTGGACAGGTAGCCTAGAAGATTAAGACATTAATCAACCGTTAATCAATCACCACTGGCGTATTGGATAAAGCTCTGTTTATCAACAAAAAAGGAAGAAGCTCTGTTTATGATAAACGCACTTGCTCTGCTCTGCATTTGGCCCCTCACTAACAATAAATACTCACCCGATAAAACCAATTGACACAGGGTTTCACTTCACATGGGAGAAGGTGGCCTAACTGGAATTTTTAATGATCATCTCCTCCCTTCAAATGACCGTGTCGAAGCTAAATTTTTGTGCGATAAAATTTTGGAGGGAAAAATAATTTTTGAGAAGAACAAAGATTTTGAGGGGATATTTTAAATGACCCGTGCCCGAGGGCACATGTTATGACTAGTCTATTGTACAATAGAGTGATGTTATTAAGAGAAATTGGATAAGAGAATTTGGACAAGAGAATTTGGACAAGAGATGAGATTTTGAGATATTTTGAGGGATAAGAGAGGAGGTGAGGTATTTTGGATATACAACTTCGGTTTTTGCATTTTTGCCACTGGACCATCCACACACACCCACAATTTTTCTTCTTCCTCCCCCCCTTCCGACCGTTTTTCCAATCTACGTGCCCCACCTTTATCCTACTAGGACAGGTGATAAGCCTAGGTTTATCCACATAGGATGTGTGGGGCCCACTTTAGGGTGGGTGTTCTCTTGGGTTTATTTTTTGGGGTGTTTCAGAAAAACACCTAATGAATGACCTTGCTTTTTTGTTTATTTTCAGGTTTGCCATTGCTTTTTCTTTAACCCAAGCTTGCCCAAGGCTCCACCCTTTATTTACATTTCTGACATTGCCATTTTTATTTTTGGCCACCATTTGTTTTTTGCACTTTCACCCGTTTGTTTTCCCTTTTCATATTGAGACGTTCGTTTTTTTTGCACTTTCACCCGTTTGTTTTTGCCTTTTCGCCCTGAGCCGATTAAACCAAGCATGCCCCCTCTTCTCCATCTGTTGTCGGATTCACGCGTTCACCAAATCACAGTTTATGCAGGGAATTTGAGCCTCCTTCTCTGACTGCCCCAATTTTCCTCTTTGGCTTTGGCCCCCTGCTTTTTGCATTTTAACCCCCCCATGATACCGCCTCACCCACCCACTCTTCTATCGTTTTTTTTGTTTGCGAACGTTCATCACATTTGATATATAGGTTTGTTTTTCTCGTCGTGCATTATGTGAATGGGTAACATCTAGTATGCTTAAATGAGATCATATAATGCTGACTGGGACAAATGTGATAGTAAAAAATCACATCACACTGCCAACTCAGCAGACGAGGCCCACCACTATATCCCAAAAAAGATCCATGCATCCTGGACAAACCCAGTGTCACGGACGCCACGTCATCGCCTAGGTGGCTCTTATTTGGCACATGAGGTGGCATTCTTCTAGAGTATTCTAGGGTATGCTTGTAAATAATTGTATCTAGAATGTTCATAGATATTCTTTTGTATTCTTTAAAAGGGAGAATAGTGGAGAAGGATCTAGAAACTCATCCTAGACATTGGATCTAGGAAGTCTCTAGAATCTCAATCTCCACTATTGGTTGTAAGGGAGCCTCACCTATAAATAGGAGAAAGGGGAGGCATTTGTAACCATCCAAGAGTTGAAGCAATACAAGCAAGGTATTCTCCAAGTTCTCTTGAGTTCTCTTGTGCTCTTAAGTTCTTTCTTGAGAGTGAGTGTGAGAGTTAGGCTGACTTAGCCATTCTAAAGAGGGCTGAGTGAGCTAAGTGCCGCACGGGATTGGGAGAGTCAAGTTGCAAAACAATCCGCCCGTGACAGTTGGTATCAGAGCTTGCGGTTCGGGGAAGGATGTCAACTAGCGACGTCACAAACAATGCTAGCGATGCTGAAATGGCAAAGAGGCCACCTCGCAGAGAGGTCCAGGGACATCATGTTGGTGTTCGAGGCACGGTTGGACAAAGCAGAGCTCACCGTGGCTGAGGCGAAGGAGCAATTCGAGACCATAGAGGAAAGCATCAAGGAGCTACGGTCCAGAATGGACGAGCTTCGTGAGGAGATGCTGACGGTCTTGAACTCGACCGTCGACTTGCTCCAAAAGAAAGACAATCTCTTGGAACAAAGGAATGCTACTCTGGAGGCTCAAATGGCGGCTCTCATGAAGGAGTTGGAAGAGCTCAAAGGCAAACTCAACCAACAAAAGATGGCATGGACGAGTGGAGCGGTCGTCAGCCATCCCTTCTTGCCGAAGGTAGACATCACCAAACCAAAGCCATATGGAGGTACGCGAAACGCTCGAGAACTTGATAATTTCCTATGAAATTTGGAGAAGTACTTTGATGCCATGAGGATCAAGGACGATGAATCCAAGCTCCTCACGGCTCCTCTCTACCTCCAAGATGTTGCTACGTTGTGCTAGCATAGAAGGTCCGAGGACATGAAGAAGGGAACATGCACCATCAACACTTGGGAGGAGTTCAAGGCGGAACTCAAGAAGCAATTCTATCCCGAGAATGCAGAAGATGAAGCATGAGGTAAACTTCGACGCCTTACTCAGAAGGGTTCTATTCAGGATTATATGAAGGAATTTTCAGAGTTTCTCCTTGAGATAGCCGACATGAGCGAGAAGGATTCGCTCTTTGCCTTCATGGATGGCCTCGCAGGTTGGACCAAGATGGATCTTCAGAGGCGGGGAGTCTAGACCCTTGCACATGGTATGGCCGTAGCAGAGTCTTTGATTGAGTTAAGGAAGATGAACTCTGGCTCCGGTAAGCCAAAGGAAAAGAAGGTGAACCATGGCAAAGGTTGGGGAGAGAAAGAGAAGCGTTCCAAAGACTCCCACCCCAAGCCAGGCTAGTGGAAGGGCAAGTACACTGAGAGGTCCAAGGAGGATGGTTCGAAACTCCAATGCTACTTTTGCGATGTCCCCATAAGGCTCGAGAATGTCCAAAGAAGTCCAATCTTGCGGCCTTGATCCAGAAGGAAGAAAAGAAGCAACAAGAGGAGATGCGGGTGAACTCGTTGCGGCTACTCAATGCCATTCATGCCAAGATGGATGAAGGGCCAAGAGGGCCAATGTTCGTGGAGATGGAGATCACGGGTAAGGTCTTCAAAGCTCTTCTTGATACTGGTGCTTCCCATTTCTTGATTTCTGGTAGGGTGGCTGGGGATTTGGGGCTTGCAGTGGCAAAGGAGAGAGGAATCATCCAGGCCGTCAACTCGAAACCCACTCCTATCGTTGGCATGGCATGACAAATCCCAGTGAAGATGGGAGAATGGTCGGTGCCGGTGGACATGACGGTGATTGGGATAGATGACTTTGATGCGGTCATCGGCTTGGAGTTCTTGGACTGGATGAAGGTGGTGTTGGTTCCGTACGCCAACACAATGTGCTTCCTCGAAGGCAAGGCATGTACGATTCCGATACAAAGAGAGAAGGCATTGTCAAGCAAGATTCTCTCGGTTATCCAACTCTTGAAGGGGGTTTGGAGGAATGAACCTACCTTCATTACTACGGTGAAGATGGAGGAAGGCCCAACCAAAGACGAAGAGGTCCCTATGGAGATCCAATCGGTCTTGGAGGAGTACCAAGACATTATGCTTGAGATTCCCAGCAAGCTACCACCTAAGAGAGAGGTGGACCATAAGATCGAACTGATGCCAGGAGTGCAACCACCAGTAATGGGACCCTATCGGATAGCTCCATCGGAGTTGGAGGAACTTCAGAAGCAACTGAAGGATTTGCTGGATGCAGGGTACATTCGGCCATCGAAAGCTCCATACGGTGCACATGTGCTATTCCAGAAGAAGCATGATGGATCCCTCCGATTGTGCATCGACTATCGGGCGCTCAACAAAGTTACGGTGAAGAACAAGTATCCAATACCTTTGGTGGTAGACTTGTTCGATCGGCTGGGACAAGCGAGGTACTTCACCAAGCTGGACCTCAGATCAGGATACTACCAGGTGTGGATCGCCGAAGGAGACGAGCCCAAGATGACATGCGTGACGAGGTATGGATCGTACAAATTCTTAGTTATGCCTTTTGGACTAACAACCGCACCTGCTACTTTCTGCACAATGATGAACAAAATGTTGGAGCCCTTCCTGGATTGCTTTGTCGTAGTCTACCTTGACGACATAGTGATCTATAGTCGAGACATTGCGGAGCATCAAAAGCACTTAAGGCAAGTGTTCGAGGCCCTTCGTCAGAATGAGCTCTACGCCAAGAGGTAGAAGTGCTCGTTTGCACAGGATAAAGTTGTGTTCTTGGGACACATCATCGGACAGGGCCAGATAAGGATGGACCATGGGAAGATTCGGGCCATCCAAGAGTAGAAACCGCCCACCAAGGTGATAGAGCTATGGTCGTTCCTCGGGTTGTGAAACTACTACCGGAGATTCATTTGAGGATACTCGACTATCGTGACGCCACTGACAGACTTGCTGAAGAAGAATTGGGCTTGGGACTGGAGCCTGAAGTGCCAGGAAGCGTTTGAGGGACTGAAGAGAGCGATGACGGAGGAGCCAGTTCTCTCCTTCCAGAATTCAGCAAGCATTATAAGGTTCACACCGATGCGAGTGACTTCACCATCGGAGGGGTGTTGATGCAAGATGGGCACCCCATCGCCTATGAGAGTCGGAAGCAGAATGACACCGAACGGCGGTACACTGTGCAAGAGAAGGAGATGCCGGTGGTGGTCCACTGCTTAAGGTTGTGGATACACTACTTACTTGGCTCCAAGTTTGTAGTAAAGACGGACAATGTGGCCACTAGCTACTTCCAAACGCAGAAGAAACTGTCCCCTAAACAAGCAAGATGGCAAGACTTCTTGGCAGAGTTTAACTACACGTTGGAGTGCAAACCGGGCCGGGCAAACTTGGTGGCAGATGCACTAAGTCGAAAGGCAAAACTTGCAGTAATGGTGAGCCGACCATAAAGTTCCTTGTTCGATCGCATAAAAGAAGGCATACCACAAGAACCAACAGCAAAGTCCTTAGTAGAGTACGCCAAGGAAGGAAAGACTCGGAGATTCTGGCTTGAGGATGGCTTGCTCTACGCCAAGGGATCGCGGGTATACGTGCTATCGTTTGAAAACCTAAGGCGTGAAGTTATGAAGGAATGTCACGACTCTCCATGGGTGGGGCATCCAGGAGTGCATCAGACATTGGCACTACTGGATGACGCTTACTATTGGCCTCGGATGCGGGATGACATTGGCACTACTGGATGACGCTTCACATTGCTTCTGAAGCAATGAGTAAAATGTATAATGATAATATATATATTAAATGTTAATATATAAATACACAAGATAGTAGCAAACTTATATGGCAAAATAGACTAGGCCGTATCGAGAGACTAAGCTTCACAAGTCACATAAAGAGGGGTCTGACCTCTCGTATTATGAAGTCTGTGGACACTTGTGAATATTACCCTCTTAGATATAATGGCCGAAACACATCTGTAAGACAGTGGGAGAATGAGTTGTCGAACTCAGTCTAGTACATACTGATGTGCTCGAGTCTAGATTAACCAAAATAAGTTATTCGTATATTTTGTTAAGACACGTGTTCTTGATGAAACACAAGTCTGATAAAATAAAGAACGAAATGACTAAAGTATTTAAACTGATTCGATTAGATCGAATGGTCGAATACTTGGCTACATAAAATCTTGCGTAATTAAAAGAAAATGTGATTTTCTCTCAGGTCAAGTCTGTTAACACATCCGTGTGTTAAAAATATGAATCACACTGAGTTAGACTTGGTGCGATCCATAGCAAGTGACTCTGAGTTAAGTCCTCCCTCTGGGTTAAGTCCCCGATAGTAATGCCTAGGTTTTGATAATGTTCTGTGAGGACATTATCAATAAGATATTCATTAAATCAATAATTAGGAAGTTGTATAATTACTCGAATTTCGTGAGACGAAGAGTCGAGTTAAACATCATAACTGATGATGACTTAGTCAACTTCCGGGATGAAATTCGGAGAAGTAACTCCGATTTAAAAACTTGATGCAATCAGAATAGGTCCGTGTGCGTAAATAAATTTTGGAATTTAGTTTACGTGCACAAGGAAAATGTTTCCTCACTTTCTGCAAGTAAATCTTTAAGTTGATAGATTGGTGCAGAAAGGAATATAGTGAAGTGCAATCATGTTGGTCGAGAACGGTTTTTCCATACTAATTCCTATAAAATGGATTATGTTGAAACCGTCTTGCCAGCAGATGTGCACAGATCTACTCGGACCAAGCTCGATGTAAAACGCTCAAAGTTGACCATAAAAATTGGAACATTCACTTATAAGTTCGTTTTTCTAAATATGATTTAGACGGACCAACTTATATGAATTAACCAGAAAGTTTTCAAGGTCAGTGGGAGCGTATAAATTACATGCGAGACATTAAAGGGATGGAACATTTATTTTGACAAAGTTATCAAAAGGTTTGACACTTTATCTAAAATAGATATGAGCCATTTAAAATGACCATTAACTAATTTAAATGATTATCGTAAGGTACGATGAACTGGATAAGATCCAAGTAAATATTATGGATTCCGAACGACCAAGTGAATTATTTGAATGAGATTCAAATGGTTGGTCTAACATGAACATAGAAACCCCTTAAGTCTATAGTGTAGACGGTTTTAGCAGATCCACTCACGAAGGCTCTACCACATGAAGTCAGGAAAACTTATGTGTAAAACGGTATCAGATACCGAGATAAATGGGCCTGAGTGCAAGTGGGAGATGTTGAGAGAATATACCTTCGAGGCAATCTATCTCTGTGTGTGAATAGCTAAAACGTCTTGTTCGAAATAACAGTAAGCTGTTTGGTAATAATTTATCTAAAGTTATGTTATAATGTAGTTAACATTGGATATTAACTTAGGTAAAGTCCTAAGACTTCATGCGAGGTCAAACAGGTATCGAGATGAGTATCATGATCATGGAGAAATGTTTGACCATCTGTAGCATAAGTCTAAAAGGGTTCGTGGTTGTAGATGTTTTGAGACAAGGATATCGAAACATCGGATAGACCATTGTATCTTAGTCTTCACCGTTTAGCGGTGGCGATGATCTCATGATCGCTTGACTTGGCGAAGTCGTAGACGAGACACAGGTGTTCATTAGAGAATGAGTTCACTGAACGATCCACAAGAGTTATCATATGGTTATATTGACCAATCTGTCAATGATGACTCTGAGTGATGATAGGCTAGTTGGTCTTTTGACTTGAGGTCATTTTGACGAACCTGTGCGTGAACGGTGCCACTTAGATCAAATGACCTAGCTTCGAGGCAAGGCCTGTCGAAAGGTCTTTGATTGGGTTATACTTGAAGCGTATAAGGAGAGTAATGACCAATAGAGGATTCGTCTCTCCCGGTCAATGGGAGTTAGTGTCGTAGGGTTAGTTTGGTCTTTAGTAAAAACTCTGGCCAGAGTATGTTGGAAGAAGTCCAACATTTTTGACTAAAAGATCGATAGAAACTAACCGGAGTCAAGTTATTGGGGTTGACAGTTTGACCGTACCCTAGACTTGATCTATACAACATAGTTTAGACGAAGAAACTATAACTGCGGAATTCATCACGGAAACAGTCAGGGTGGTCCCGACAATACTCATGTCAATGAGTCAACCACATAATGATGATTCCTGAAGCAGGGACGGCAACCACTGCTCATGGTCACTGCCGTATAGGGCTTCGAGCCCAACCTGTTGTAAGGGTCAGGCTGTATGGTCTCACACAGAGTACGAACTTCGTCTAGTAATAGGTAGAAACATTAGGGAGAATATACATTTGATGCAAGGGATAAATATTGCAAAAGACGTTTGCAATAATCTCCTGCATTCGGGATAAATGATCTTGAGTGTAAGTGGGAGATGTAGAGAAATATGCCCTCAGATCATTTGTATTTGATGCAAATGAAAATTTAAGCCTAAATAGGGACTAATTTGCATATGATGCAAAAGAGATTAAATGTGTCTTAAATTATTAAAGACTATATTTAATTAAATAAACGCGTTGAAAAGGTTACCTAGATGACGGGATCGTCCCGCTCTAAATACAGGTTCAAACCGCGTCAAAAACAGAGTCCAAATGCACAAGTTATAGCCAAAACAAGTCAGCCCAAACTGTTGGGCTGAAACCAGCGAAAATGGAGGCCCACCAAGCCCGAATTTTCTGGTTAGGGTTTTTTGAAACCTGAGATTTTCTTGACGGCTACGTTTCTAAGAGAAGCATGACTTTTGTCTAACTTTGGACAATTGTTTGAAGGGTCAAACGGACTCGGATTGACGAGCCGTTTTTTCCTACACGTTCACCGTTGAACCCTCTTCGATTTGGTAGGTTGTACCAACATTGAAGCTCAACGGTGAGGGAGTTAAAATTCGAGGAAGTTTTCCCTTTGTGAAAGGCAAACTAACTTGATTTAATTAATCCCAAATTAATAGTCCCACCTCGGTTGTGGAGAAAAGGGGAGAGTCAGCCGCCTCTATAAATAGAGGCCCTCCCCCTTCCTCATAACTCGTCCCAAGCTCTAGATCTGAGCGGCTCTCGTAAATGTTGGATCACGCTCGGATCTAAGCTAAATTAATATTTCTCCTCTCCCTACAAATTTCTGCCTTGCTCCTGAGGGCTCTAGCAAAGCCGCAAAGAAGTTCGGATTCAGATCCGAAATCTAGGCGGAGGTTTCACTCGCGTGAAACTTTCTTCAGCGCGTGGTTGGCTCGGCGACACGGGATTGATCGCCTCGGGATGCGAAGCGGTTCGAAGAGCGGTTCGGGGAGCGGTTCGAGGAGCGGCTCGGCGTGGGACGGGAGCGGCTCGGAAGACGGTGCGGAACATCTCGCCTGCTCCAGGGTTGAGAACCCGGGTATGTGTTTAATTAAGCATTAGTTTAATTTAATCGCAGTAGGCTAGATCCTTCTTGGGATGGTCAGACCCATCCCAAGTCGGCATATATCTTGGAATAGGGTCTTGGACCTTAGTGTTAAATGTTAATTAGATTAACATGTTTAATTTTCCGCTGCATTTCTGTCTATGTTCCGTCCGACTTAGGACGGGCATAGAGTTTTTTGTGCCCTAAGGGTCCCAGAAAACCCTACACCTCCTCTTCCTTGCCTCCCCTTAAGAAGAAGAGGACTTCCAAGACCAAACCCCAATCTCAATCTCAACCCAAGCCCCGAACCAAGGCCAAAGAAAAGATTTTGACTTCAGGCCCCTTTCGTGCTCCCACTCCTCCCGATGACTCTGATGAAGAGTATATTCCCGAGTCTGAGCCTATCGAGAAGGCTCCTCCTCCTCCTCCTCGTACTTCATCTCGTCCGTCTAAGGGGAAGGCCCCCATGCTCTTGGGTGGGGTAGATATCTCGTTGTGTCGCGATGACCCGATGTGTCTAGCGGCATACAATCGTATTGAGCATTGTCCTTTGATTCTGGAGCACTTCGTCCAGTTTTTTTGACTTTCTTCAGCTTACAGACCTCCTCTCCTATAGCGGCCTTCTAGACTATCTTCGCCATGATCCCAAGACGAACCCTCACCCATACCCCAGACTCGTCAAATTATTCTATGCTAATCGAGTACGGGGTGATTATGATGACACTCACTGCATTGAGACCACTGGCTTGGGGACACCTATTGTCCTCACGGCAGAGATTTTAGGGCAGTTGATCGGTATCTCATCCTCTGGCCTACTCCCTGCTGATATCTCCATGGAGAATATCCACGCTCTTGACCAGTCGATGCTTTCTGAGATGTTCCATGTCATCCCTCCCACCATGATTGGCGTTCTCTCCAAATCATTTAAGCCAAATGCTTGGGTCCTTAATATCATCCTGAAGTCGTGTCTTCTACCGAAGTACGGCTCTTCTAGCTTGCCCTCACAACCGTTTCTAAAGCTTATCTACGCTCTTTTCATGTGGAGCGAGATAAATCGGGCTCGTATTATCCTTGACAAGATGTATTCCATTGAGTGCATAAGGAAATCTACCAAGTCTGCCCATATTCCTTATCCTTGCCTATTGACTCTCGTTTTTCGTCATTTTGGCGTCACTCTCCCTCTAGATGACCAGCGTCCTTTGGGTCCTCCCCTGAACGCGCCCGCCGTCAAGAAGTCTCTTGCGGCGCTGCATCACGTTCAGAGGACTATCCCTGCTGCTGCTCCTGCTCCTCCTCCTCCTTCACTCTCTGAGTTTTTAGTTTCTCTGAGACGTCAGGAGTCTCGTATTTCTCGTTGTGAGGAGATGCTTGCTCGCATCTGCGAGTATCTGGATATTGACGTTCCTCCGATGCTTTCTGATGAGGAAGTCATGGACGTTGATGAGGATGAGGAGCGAGATGCTTCTCCTGCTCGTGCCCCCGAGGGTATGTCTGCTGGCACTTCTTCTGCTCGTGCTCCCGAGTGCACACCTGCTGCCACCATTCCTTCGGTGGATACTTCTGCTGGTGCTCCCGAGACCACTCCTGTTGCCACTCTTCCTTCGGTTGACACTCCTGTCGTTCCCGAGACCACCACCTCTTCTGCAGAGCCTGCTGCTACTGCTGATCCTCCCTCCGCCTCCTGAGCTTGTGTTAGAGGACTCTACCATGTGCACTTGGATGATATATTTTGTCGTGAGAGAGTGGGGTAGGATAGTTGGGTGGTGATGTTTTTTTGATGTATTTTTGGATGTTTTGATGATACATTTTGATGTACATTCATTTTGATGTCTGTTGAGACATATGTTGTATGTTGTGCACCGATCTGATGATCGTTTATATGTGTGTTGGCGGATGTATGCTTTTTAATGTACCATGTTATATATATATATATACATCGTGTTGCATTTACTTCAGTGTGCACTTTATATTTTTTTATCTCTGATGTTGATTTCGTCGCTCGACTATTATATTGATTTAATAGAATTCCTTCTATGAAAACATAGAATTGTTTTCCATGCACTAAATTCACTAAGAATGTTGATATTGGAGAGTATGTTCCATAACTCAATATGTGAAATTGATTTGAGTTTTGATGATTTCATCTTTCGATTTTCGACTATGGTCTCGTTGGCACGCTTTGATTTTCTTCGTGATTTTACTTTGGTGTCATTTGGACAGTGGTCATATTCTTCGACTCTCGTGCTTTAATTTTAGCCATTATTATTGTCGTTGATCTCCTCCCGCTCTTTTTGCTAATGCCAAAGGGGGAGAGAATTAATAATGACGATGTGCTAAATGATAATTTAAAGAAATTTACCATGAATCTAATTTGATATGTTAGATTCAGTGGGAGTTAAGATATAAAAATGGATTTCAAATCCGATATTTCAATAATTGGATTCACATTTTATTCTTTCCTCGTCTACTTGATGCGTATGATTATTATTTAATTTGGAATTAACGTGTCATCAATGCAGGGGGAGTAAGTAAATTTCATTTGATTCATTATTATTGAGTATTATTTATGTTGGTTTGTCATCACCAAAAAGGGGGAGAATATGGAGTATTGATTCCCCGGATTTGGTTTTGATGATGAACAAACATAAATATCGTGAACTAACTCTTTGTGAGCGCAGTTATGGAGATCGTCGCCAAAATTCTATGTATATCAAAAGCGATGTCTCAAGACTTCTCAAAGCGCGTGATCGTATGTCTAAAGCTTCGTTGAAGCTCTAGGAGCATTATTGAAGTCAAGAGATTCGGATTGAAGCTTTGAAGACGGTTCGTTTAGCTTATTTTTATAGTCTTCTAGCTTCTTTTCATAGAATGTTAAGCCTTGAGTAGGACTTACATTATAATCTTCATAACGCTCATTTCATTAGAGCTAGGATTATCTTAGAAGCCCATAGAAACTTTTCCGAGGCTTTACGCTTCATTTCGCGGCTTCTTGTGCATCTTAGTTGGTTCAAGAAGAAGAACCAACCGACTAGATTGTCATCTAGTCGGTTAAGAATCCTTCTTGAACCGACTAGATTTCCTTGACCAATTTAGCCTAGGCACTGTTGACCAATTAGTCGGTCCAAGAAGGTTCACCGACCGACTAGTTGTCAAACTAGTCGGTTGGAAATCCTTCTTAGACCGACTAGTTATACTTTCATTTCTTCATCCTAGCTCCTGTTGACTAGTTAGTCGGTCCAAGAAGAATCACCGATCGACTAGTTGAGAAACTAATCGGTCAGTGATCCGTCTTAGACCGATTAGACTGCTTCAGAAATAGATCCATTGGAGCATTAAATGCACGAATTTTTCCTCTCTCTTCTCTCTATCCTATATATACTTGTGATGCTTCTTCGTAGCATTCAAGGCTGATATTTATTGTGTTTTAGAGAATCAAAGAGAAGCATTCAACTCCATTTCTAAAGCTTCCTCTCACACAAAGAATCTCTCCAAACTCCTTGAGCCCTAATTCCCTCAAGAGAGATTCTCTTCATTGTGAGCATCTTAAGCCAATAGCTTGATTCTAGGTCACCAACTCCTTCCTAGCCTTCAATCGCTGTTCATCTTCTTGGAGCTAGGGTTTGGTGCCTTCTTCTTCTTCTTCAAAATCTTCCTTGCCCTAAAATCGTTAGTTTACTCAAGGCATAGGATTTTGTTGGTAAGCATTTCATATTTCATTTACTTTGATATTGCTAGTTTTTCTCTCGGTTTGTGAGAGAAGTTTGTGATCCCGGTTTGTGGGAGTCACATTTTCATGTGTGTATGATTTGATCTTGTAGTGGTTTTCTACAAGAATTTCATAGTGCAAATTTGAGTTAGATGTTTCTAACTCAAGTAGCCGGAGGGGATCCGGGTGTTTGGGACGTAGGATCACCGGGAACAAGTCGGGGAGAGTTGGGTGGATCCGAACCCGTTATATCGTTTGTTTGCTTTGTCGTTTATTGTTGTCAACATTTTCATTCCGCATTGTTGGTTGAGTTTGCACGATAATTAGGAATAATTACTCTTGATTATTTTAAAGTACTATTCACCCCCCCTCTAGGTACTTGTGCAGTAGCTAT
The DNA here is from genome assembly GCA_030789695.1 of Scilla litardierei. Classification (NCBI taxonomy): domain Eukaryota; kingdom Viridiplantae; phylum Streptophyta; class Magnoliopsida; order Asparagales; family Asparagaceae; genus Scilla; species Scilla litardierei. The sequence continues at coordinate 220,992,088 of CM061142.1, read as the reverse complement.
CAGGGCATTACACGGATCGCTGCAATTGTAGATTCCTTCGCGCTTAGGAGTTTAATTTGAGGGGATAAGGGAGAAAAGCTCAAAGAGATGAAAGCTTCGGTGCTTACAACGTGTTAGAAAATAGATAGAATGAGTAACCATGGCTTAAAGCTATGACACTCCATTTATTCATATGAGTGGAATACGAAGGGTCATGGGATACCAAAAGACAGGGTATACCAAAGGTCCTATAATTAAACTCACCGATGATGGACTAATAGATGAATAATGACGAGGGGAGGCCAAAAGCCTCTCCCATTCATAACAAAACTTACTTTTAAAAAAGTTTTGGGTCAATTTAAAATTTTCTAGCCGGAACCCAGTCCCGACATTTAAACAGAGAATTTTTAATCAACATCAAACTGCTGAAACATACTTCGCACTCTACACTTTTGCGACTTTATTCTCAGAGTTGTGTGGCTCTTTTGTTAATTTTTCTTCCTTAAATTAAAAAGGGCCATAGCCTGCCCTCATTAGAAACTCATGCTCAGCATTGGAAACTCGCTTGATCTCACTTGAACTAAAAGGAAGATAAAAGAAAACGTAAATTCTTGCTCATTAAATTGTTTAACAAGCTTATCCCTACCGCAATAAAGTAACAAATTTTGTGAGAACTTCCTTATTCTTTGCACGAATCGTTAGATCAAAAATATGTTGTTAAAAAAATGAAAACACAAGGACACTGATGACATGGAATCTGGTATTCAAATATAACACAAAGTACATATTATATAGCAATATTTATGCCAGAGTATCGTTCGCATAACATATGCGAAATTATTTTAAATAACACAATATGAAATACGTTTTTTATAAGAAAAACCAAACTATGTACTACATCAAAGTGTTGCCAAGCCCTCCTTGTGTACTGTCAAACATACAAACCTTCGAATTTTACTGAACGATTCCCAATCCCATTTCCGGAACTTGTCCTGATGTAGCTTGCATGTACTCTGCCGATCGCCCACCTCATCACCGCTTTGAACTCATCCAGTCCTACGTCGACCCATCCAACCCTCAACAATTGCGGAAAGAAGAGGAAATACCCCGTCGAGGCCATGAACACCAATGTAAAAAACACTGCCACCGTCCGGTGCTGCTCTAGACTCCAACATCCGGCCTTCTTTGCCCTCACCTCCAAGGCCGTGCACAGCCCATGAATGATTAAGAAGAGAGTGACCTCACCGGTGGGAGGCTGAAACGTCACGTGATAGTAGAGGACCTCATGCATGAGCCCGGAGACGAAGAACACCACCACAATCGCGGTAGATGTTCCGAGGCGTGACTTGACGGGGTAATAAACAGATGGGCGCAGGATGTCGGTGACCATGAGATTCCATCTGCGTCCCCAAAAGTCTTGTAACGAGACAGACAGGTACGGGGCGTTGAAGTAGGGTTGGAGGCTGAGCCCAAGAAGGGAAGCGGCGAGCAGGTTGGAGCAGCCGATGAAGAGCTCCAAGAGTAGGTAGAGATAGAGGAAGGCAACAACTGGCAACAGCCAAGGACAGCACTGGTATAGCGAGCCCAGGAGAGAGAGGAGGGCCAGCTTAAGGCACGAGAGAAGCAAGAGACGAAGAGAACGAGGGGAAGAAGGTATGTATGTGGGGGGTCGGATCTTGATGGGAAGGCACGAGACGGCGACGAAGGTGGTGAGGGGGAGGGAGGGGGCGAGTGGGCCATCACCAAAGGCGAGGAGGATGAGCTTGAAGACGGAGAGCCAAGAAAGGGAGAACGAAACCGCAAAGCGGAGGTTGACGGATGCAAAGTAGAAAGGCAGGTAATTGAAGAGAATTACGACAGGAACGAGAGCGAGGAGACGGAGCTTTCCAGGCTTGATGGACGAAGAAGCAAATCATGCGTAGGTCGTCGACGCGACGGCCAGTGCAGTGACCTTGACGAACGCGCCCATTTCTCTGTTCATTGACATGGATGTTGTTCTATGATCCCAACGAACTGCAACTAAATATATTATAATGATAATAGAAGATGATGAGAGTGCATTAAATAGCGCACGCGGAGGGCAGTATATATAGACAGCAAAGGCGTCGAGCTCCATGTTGCTTGGTAATGGAGATCTGATGCGCCGTTGAGTGCACGGAATCTTGGCGCCCGCGGTCAGATGTTTGACTCCCCAAAAAATGGCACAATTAATTCACGTTTTGGGCCTTCGTCATGCTACACGTTCGGAAAATTGTGGTCCTTGTTCTCATACGTGGGGCCGTTACTAGACGAGTCTTAGTCGTGCATGCTACACGTTCGTAAAATTGTGGTCCTTGTTCTCATTCGTGGGGCCGTTCCTAGACGAGTCTTAGCCATGCATATTTTCCTATAAGATGATGAAGCCTTCGTCATCAATGTCCACACACAGTGAACATGCATGACGAAGTCTTCGTTAGGCAACACGCTAGTTTGCAAAAGCTTCATTTGATTATGTTGTACGTTCTTATCTTCGGATTTTGAGCTTTCATTCTGTCTCCGAGACACTTTAAGTTTTAAAAAAGATTCAAAAGATGTCTTTAAAAAAAGTAAAATATGAAGCAAAAAAACCTGCCTGGAATCTCATAGCGAGAAGTTCTAACTTCTGAGTTGAGAGTTGTGTCACTCTTCTCCTCGTCCAAAATGACCTAGACGAACCAAAATAATTATTATAAAAATAAAAATAAAAAAAATAAGAAAGAACAAGTATACAAAGGAATTGTTACGTAAACCAAGAAAACAGAAATTTAACTCCCAACCTCTTCATTGTCATCATATTGAATTTTAAGAGACGAAGCATGGCCATATTTTATGTTGTATATGACAGCATATGCATTTTTGTTCTATGTCTTTTGTATTTAATAAAGTAACGACACTCTTGCATTCAAATTTCAAAGGTGTTGCGGAATAAATCTACACACATCAAATAAGTATAAATGTTGTTGAATGAACCTGGATGGGGTAACCAAGATATGCGGTAGGTGGACAATTGGGAGGTTGCGTAGAGAATTAGAGATTATAGTTGAATCTGAAATCTAGAAGCTCATTTTCATATGTTATACCTTGTTTTAATTAGCTCAATCTATCATTTCCATATCTCATCTTGAATTTGTCTATTTTTCACATTAGTTTTCTATGAGATTTATTTGATATTTTGATGAATTTTATGATTCTCTTGGTATCATTGATAGGTGTATCATTGTATATGTTTATGATGGTTATTTAACGTTATTAGAGTAATTAAAGTATATGTCTAAGGGTGAGAAGTCTCAAATCCTTGATTTTAACTCAATTCTGGATCTCAGAACCAGAAGAGTCGTCTGTGTTTTCTTCAACATTCGACTGCCCAATTTCCAGTTTTTAGCCTTCATAACTCATATCCATGACAGACGACTGATGATCATTTTACATGCGCCTGGTCATCTCCCAGGCGACTTTTTTTGTCATCAGGTGCATGCCCAATTGTCACCATTTTTCCCGAGAACTGGCCCAAAATTTCTTGAAAATTTTACTGTGCAGCATGCCACTGTAGGTCATTTCATAGGCGCCTGGCCAAATCCAGACGACTATGTTTTCTTCTACATGTGTCTGTCTACTTTCTGAGCCATTTTTATTAGGGCTTGACGGGCGACTACACGTTGTGCATCAGTCACGTGTCCGTCAAGTTTGGCGGTTCGTAGTCTTCAATCTGAGCAGTTTATTTTGATCCAACCGCCCAGATCTCTTCCACTATCTCCTATAACCATTGATCATTCGGTATTTTCTCTCTCCAGCGATTCAAATTGCCCGATCTCTCCTCCTCCTTCCAATCGACTGAAATCACTTCTCATATCCATCGATCAGCCCCCGTCCGGTCATCTCCTCCGTCCATTCTCCTCCGTCGACTAGGTCTCCTCCTCCGACGTCGGTTTGGTATAAGTTTCGACTCAATCTTTTCGATTCCTGCCCTAGTTTCGTTCGTTATCAATTCAGTTTCGAATTCATTTTCATGGCACCCAAATCCAAACCTACATCTTCAAAAGGGAAGTCTCTCTCTCTCTCTCTGAAGAAACCTAAGGAACCTATGGTAAGGGTTCCTAAGGTGGCTTTGACGAAAGCTCACATGAAACGAGCTCAGTCACCATCTCCTCCTTAGTTCCACTGTTAGAAAACGGGTCTGCAGCAACGGCCATTAGGCCACAGACAAATCCGTGGCCGATAGTGGGCTATTGGCCACAGATTTCTCCGTGGCCAAGTTTCTGTGGCTGAAAAAAATTTCCCACGGAATATTGGCCACAAAAATTTCTATGGTCGTTAGTCAACCTTCAGCCACTGATAAATCCGTGGCAAAATATTTCCATCCACGGATTAATCGTGAAGAAATATTTTTTGGCCTTTAACTTTTTAGCCCGGGATATTTCCGTGGCTAATAATTTTAACGTCCACTGATATGTCTGTGTCTAAAGAGTTCTGGCCACGGCTTACTGGTAAAGAAATTTTCCGTGGATTTAACATTTTAGCCAGTCACATTTCTGTGGCCTATAATAGTAACGCCATGGATATGTCCGTGGCTAATAGTCTGTTGTCATCCAAATTTTTTTTACCTAAATTGTGGGGAACCCGCGTGAGCCCCCCTCCCCACGTGCTTAAAATTTCAGCAGATCGAGATCAGAGAGAGGGGAGGACAATGCCGATGCCGCTGACGACGATGATATCCATCGTCAGCTGCTACAGAGACGCATCGGCAAGGTAATTTTCCATTTTCCTTCTATTCCGACAGGCTTAGCCCTAAATGTTTGATATAGAGGTCGGAGGGGGGCGGCGGCGGGGTCGGAGGTGGCGTCAGTCCCCGCCACTGCCCCAGCTCCACTCTCATCCTTCTGATCAGAAGGAGGATAGCGGGAGATGGGGCGGCGGAAAATGGGGTGGCGGTGGTTGCCGATGCCCCCTCCGACCAAACATGACGATCCCCCTCCTCCACCAATCCCCCCAAAAGTCACCCCCCTCTGACCCTTCCATCTGCTACTTGTTAGGGGTAGGATTAGGGTTCGGGCTAGGGTTAGGGTTAGGGTTAGGGTTAGTGTTAGTGTTGGGTTTAGGAATAAGGTTTGGGTTAGGGTTTGGGTTAGGGTTTGGGTTAGTAGGATTAGGGTTAGGGTTAGGGTTATGGTTCGGTTAGGGTTGGGGTTAGGGTGAGTGTAAGGGTTTGGGTTAGGGTTGGGTTAATAGGGTTTGGGTTAGGGTTTGGGTTAGGGTTCGGTTAGGGTTTCGGTTTAGGTTTAGTGCAATGGTTATGATTAGGGTTGGGTTTAGGGTTAGTGTTAGTGTTAGGGTTAGGGTTCAGGTTGGGGTTAGGGTGAGTGCAAGGGTACGTGTTAGGTTTTGGGTTTGGGTTATGGTTGGGGTTAGGGTGATTGCAAGAGTAAATGTTGGGTTTTGGGTTAGGGTTTGGGTTAGGGTTTGGGTTTAGGTTAGGGTTTGGGTTCGGATTGAGGTTGAGGTTAGGGCTAGGGCTAGGGCTAGGGTTACAGTTATGGTTATGATTATGGTTATTATGGTTAGGGTGTTATTATGGTTAGTGTTAGTTATATGGTTAGTGCTTCATTTGGTTTATTTGGTTTAGGTCAATAGTTAGGTTTAGGTTTAAGGGTGGGGTCGGGGTGGGGTTAGGTTTATGCACTACTACAAAATGGATATTTAATAGCACACCTTTAACAGCGCTTGCCAATTATAAGCGCTGTTAATTAGAGGCAAATATAATAGACATCGCTTCTTTTTGCAAGCGCTGCTAAAAGTCGGATAATAGACAGCGCTTCTTTTGCAAGCGCTGTTAAAGGTCGGATAATAGCCAGTGCTTCTTTCTGCAAGTGCTGTTTATTATAGACACTGATAATAGACAGCGCTTCTTTCTGCAAGCACTGTTAAAAGTTAGATGATAGACATCGCTTCTTTCTACAAACGCTGTTAAAGATCAGATGATAGACAGCGCTTCTTCGTAAAAACGCTGTTAAAGATCACGAACTTTTTCCTAAAAAAATTTCGCTGTCGCGGGCTTCCCAAATGTTTTAATTATGTTCGTTCCCCCGTATACATCATTCTCCTTCTCACCTCCTTCACCATCTGGCTCTTCGGCTTCCCCGTCTCCACCCCCTTCGCCTATTCTCCCTTAAACCATCAGCCCTCCCCCCAAATCGATCGACAAGAATCCGAAGACGTCGTCAACAGCGATGTCACCGTCGAGCTCCCTCCATCCCCTTCTCAAGGCAAGCGATGTCGGAAGGGGAGCTGATGAGATCGGATTGCAAGCCCTGCTCGAGGCTGATGAGGCACACCGCCGGAATCTTTACCGTCGACGGCGGCCTCTCCTTCTGGGTCCTCTGCAGGGTCCACTATGGTTTGTACACCCTCAATCTCTCGCTTTTTGAATCTCAGTAACCTCATCTTCTTAATCTACTTGTCGTCCTGGTCGTCGGTTTTGTGGTGACGGCCTCTGTTTTTGTGGTGACGGCGATGAGGGTTTGAGAATTAGAGCGAAATGCTACAGGCACCACCGCGGCGGCCGACGAAGCTCATGACGCTTGTGCGTATTTTGTGGCAGACATGATCGCCAAAGTTAATGAATACTTCCCACTTGATCCGTCGAATCCGACTTTAGTATCGCATGTCGCGAATGAAATGATCGACTATTGCATCAGAACGCGTCCCCGATTGGTAATGATCTGGAACAAAATTTCTAATTTCTTTTAATTTAATTTTGTTTGTCGTGAAACCTAATCTGATAAATATCCTTTTCTTTTTCTAATTAGTCCCAGGGCTCGACTGATAAATATCCCTTTCTTAAGCGGCAACCAGGATCTCTCTCTCTCTCTTGAAACCTAAGCATCGAATCCAGGTATGATCTCATCAACAAATTTGGGATTTTATGTTCTTGTGTTTTGGTTGGCTGTATTCTTGTGATGCATTTCCATGTAATTCGACACTGTGATGATATGGAAAATAATCAACGAATATTGCATCAGATGCGGAGATGTTCATGGGGTGAATAAACTGTCATTTCTTGAAATCTCTCTTCTGATTTATGTTCCATATGAATAGGCACTTCATGTTACTGAAACACATCATTATGAAATTGTGGGCATGTAGTGTGCTCAGATTACTAGTGTACCCCTGATGCATGGATGTCTATAAATAAGTTGGCGGATGTAATTTGTTTATGTGCATAAAAATGAAGATGAGTACAATGCACGAGAGATAAAGCTTTAGTTATGACCAATATGATATAATGTAGCAGACAATTCCATTACAATGGTCCGTTGAAGGTTAAAAATGTGATGGAGAAGTTGGCAACAGGCATACAGTGCTGATTATTTGTAGCCATTTTAACCATTCTGTTTATTAAAATGCATGTAATTATGACTATTTACACCGATTTTTTCAATGACAGGCACAACTAGAGAATTTCGATTTCCATGTTGTCTAAATTGCTTGCATATGCTTCATGCGATTTATATTCTAATTTCAGTGCCATTCCTTGAAAGTGCTGACATTGTTCAAATAGTTCGTTCATATGTTGGGGTTTTAGATATAAGAATATAAATCTAGAGATGGTGAAGAGTTGGTCAAATGTGGGAAGCTTAATGCGGTCTGGGAACATTATGCGGTCCGGGGCTAGAGATGTGAGTATTCATCAACGGTTATACTCTTGAAAATTGAAGCAGAGAATATTATTAAGAATAATGGCCACATCTCAAATTGACTTGCATATATGAATGCAGGGAAGAGCAAGGGAAGCTGGGAGATCAATAAAAGCTTGCTTACCCTTGGTCGAGTTATAAATGCTCTTGTGGAGCATTCTGTCCACATTCCCTACAGGTGCTTCTCCTCACAAACAATCTGTTTCCTGTTGCTTCTGAAATTTACGGTGCATGTTAGGCTAAACTTTGGTATTGTGTCTCTATATGCGTTCCCAGAGATAGCAAATTGACAAGATTACTGAGGGATTCACTGTGAGGTAAAATGAAGACATGCATCATAGCCACCATATCACCTTCAGGTCACGGCTTGGAAGAGACACTGAGCACCTTAGATTATGCATACCGGGCGAAGCATATCAGAAATAAGCCAGAGGTGAATCATGTGTTTAAGGCTAAGAAAAATCTATGTTTTTATGAATATGTGACCTGAACTTGTGTTGGTTTTCCTATTTTTCGCAGGTTAACCAGAAAATGATGAAGTCTGCATTGATCAAGGATTTATACTCTGAAATTGACCGGCTTAAACAAGATTTGTGCAGCTCCACTGTAACGACTGCTTTTCATGTATCTGGATATAATATAATATAATATATGTTTTGGTGGATTTTCTCCTCTTGTGTGGTTTTCGTCTCCGTAGTTTTCATTTTCGATTGATTCGTCGTATTTTCTCGTTTCTTCCTTAGGATCGTCGATTTCGAAGTATGTCATTCGTGACGGGCTTCATAACGGTCGTATCTAACTATTAGATCAAGCCTAGGAGTCTTAGGAATCGATCCCGGGGCCCCGCGCTCTGTATCGGAACTTTTTGTGCTCATTAGCCGGTATAAGAAGGGGCACCGACCGACTAGATGACGATCCAGTCGGTCGGCAATCCTTCTTGGACCGACTAGTTGGCTTTCTAAAATTTCCCAGGAGTTACTGTTTATCGTTAGTCGGTCTAAGAACGTTGGTTGACCGACTAGGTTGCAAACTAGTCGGTCAGCAATGCTTCTTTAACCGACTAACTCATCATCTTAATTTTAGTTGAGTTACTGTTTACTCTTAGTCGGTCTAAGAATGTTCATCGACCGACTAGATGCTAAACTAGTCGGTCAGTATTTGTTCATAGATCGACTAACTCTAAAATCCTATTTTCGTTCAGGAGTTACTGTTTGCACTTAGTCGGTCTGCGTTGGTCGACCGACCGACTAGTTGCCAAACTAGTCGGTCAGTGGTTGCTCTTTGACCGACTAACCAGTGTTGAAACCCTAATTTCTGGGCAGCCGCCAGCCCATCCTATTTAAACCCAACCCAAACGTTTTCTTCTTCCCCAACACGACCCAAAACCCTAAAATCTTCCCCCTTGAGCCCCCATCTTCCTCCAAGCTTCATTCCTTCATTCCAAGCCCTAAATCCATCATCCAAACCATCCATTCACTCTATCTAACTCTCATCTTCCCCAAAATCTCCCCCAAATCCATCAAAATCCCCAAATCCCCCAAAACCCTAATTCTCCCAAACTTCTCCAATCTTTTCCAGATCTGATCCTAGGGTTCCCCGGAGTGTTTCTTCCGCCTTCTCTCGGTAAGAAATCGATCTACCGTTGTTTTCTTAACCTATTTATATTTTTATGAAACCCTAATAAATTTCATGTTGTTTGATGATTGTTCCCCCAAAACAGCGATTCCCCCGTAGATTGGCATCCGTGTGATGAAGTGGTCGTCATCCCCGGTGCTAGGCAAGTGAAACTTGCCACTTAGGGTTTAGGCCATGTTTTAGGCCATTTGCTAGTTGTAGGCGTAAAAGAGGCTAGGCGACGAAATGATACTCGCCTAGGCGCAAATTGGGGAACTAGCTTAACAACGAAGCTAGTTCTGACATTTAGCATGTTGCACAATTTCCATGTCATGTTTACTTTCCATTAACGGTACGCAAATTAATTGTCATGTCATTGCATCCTTTAAGTATTTCTGTGATTGCGTAGCTTTGCTACAATGCTTGTGTTCCTGGCTCGTGTTCCAGAAGCGGGCCATGTGTTGGTTGATAGCCAACGCCCGAATTGCGTGTTTCCGGCTAGGTGCACCCCTACGCCAAATGTTTAATAATGCGAGCTCATGTGCGGGGCAACCCCAGGCTCACTAGCTGAGTTCATTGTGTAGGGACCCTGGCTCCATTACGTGTGGGTATTGGGGGTAAGAGTTAAGCGACCAATCAACTGGGAGTCTGCCCGATCAGCAACTGCAGTGGTAAGGCGTAAACTCTTGGGTTTGGGGTAGTTGTTAAGCGGCCACTCAGCGGATGTGAAACCATTCAGCTGTAAGGCGTAAACATCTACAAAACAACGTGAATAGTGAATTGATTGAGATTAATAGTAGCGTGGCTACTCTTGTCTTGTCTTGTCTTGTCTTGTCCCGATAATTGTTCTCTTGTACAAATTGTCTTGCCATGTTTCAATTGTGCACTCATGTTATAACTGCCATGTCATGCATACTAAACTGCTAGGTTGCTAGAGCCTTACTTTCAGTTTCCTTGCTCAAGTCTTTTAGACTTGCTGACATGTACCCCTTTACTCTTTTGGGTGACACATGTTAGATCCTGAGCCTGAGTACCTTGTTGAGGACGAGGTGTTTGCTGACGCCGAGCCCGAGCTTGTGTTTGACGGGGAGTACGTGGACACTGGGGACCAGTCCTAGTGTCTTCGTTGTGTTTTACTTTTGTTAGACAGTTGTTTTGTTATCGGTGCGTAGCACCTATACTTTGTTATGTCGTTTCTTTTGTTGGCCTTGTTCTGGGCCTTAGACTCTTTTCTTTTAGCCTGGTGGCTTTTCTGGATATTGGACTTATGTTGATGTTGGACAATTTATGAGATGTGAATTTTATTTCAGTCTCTCCTTGTGTTATTATTGTTATTCCGTTGTGGTTACATGGACCTGCTTATGTATTATTAACGCTTATCGGGTTTGGGGCTTCACAGCTCCACTCTCGTGCGGACCTTCTCACGTCTCGCCTCCATTTTAGGGAAGCGGGTCGTGACAGGTTTTGTTGGTGGCCCATGCAGGTCCTTCTGTAACTGCAATTTTTTGAATAGCGACAATAATATTAGAATGTCCAATAAATTAAGTTCGACATCCGAGTCATAAGCTATGAGTCTAATCTGATTCGTTTTCTGTGTCACTAGATGGCAGGAAGACGTTTCACCCGTGGTGGGGGTAGTGGCGCGATCCCTCATGATGAGGAGCCTGAGCGGGAACCCACCAGCGGTGAGATGATGCGGATGATGCTCCAGATGATGCAAGTGCAGCAGGGTGTGCTTTTGCAAGTCCAGAATGCTCCACTTGCTCGAGCTGCCCGGGCTCTTCCGGATGCCCCTCGCTCTGAGCCAGGAGCGAAGCAATTTCGGGAGCTGGGTCCCGCATATTTTGATGGGTCTGAGGGTCCTCTGGCTGCCGATGAGTGGATTCGGAACATCGAGGACAATCTGAAGATGGCCAAGATCACCCCGGCTGGATGGGTTGATTTGGCGAAGAGGCAACTCAAGGATAATGCTCGGAATTGGTGGGATGCGGAAGAGAAGATGTTGGTGGAGCCAATCGTCTGGCTACCTTCAAGGCCAGATTTGATGGTGAGTTCTTCCCGAAAGCTGCCAGGGAGGAGATGCTGCAGCGTTTTATCGATTTGAAGCAGGGGAACTCGTCGGTGGACATGTATCACCAAGAGTTCATGAGGCTGAGTCGGTTTGCACCGAAGATGGTGCAGGACGCTGAGGAGAAGGCTCAGAGGTTCCTGTAGGGGCTTGCTTCGGAGCTCCAGAGTTTTGTGACCTCCTCTGACCGGGAGTCTTATCAGAAGGTTCTGGTAGCAGCTAAGAGGCAGGAGCTGCTTGTGAACCAGAGGAGGGGGTCTGTTGTTGGTGCTGGGAAGAGGCCTGTGGAACAGGCGAGAGCTGTGGTTAGACCTGGATTCAGGCCTAATCAGTCCGCTCAGTTTAAGAGACCAGGAGGGCCTATTCTGAAGTCTTGCCATTTCTGCGGCAAGCCTGGCCACGTCAAGGATCAGTGTCAGAAGTTTCTGGGCCAGTGTCTGGTTTGCGGTGATGCTTCCCATGCTGCGAAGGATTTTCGGCATGCGAATCAGCTGCGGAGGGCTCCTGTTGCAGCACAGCCATTGCAGCAGCGAGCGTCTGTTCCTGCTGGCCGTGGAGCAGCCCTTGTTCCGCAGGGGCAGGCTTTTCGGCAGGCTGTTCCGACAAGGAGGCAGGCTTTTCTGATGACCGCTGCGGAGAGCGAGGCTGTGGATGAGGTTATCGCAGGTAATCCTCAATCTAGCTGTTACTTTCTTAGCTGGTTTTGATTGTTAGATTGTGTTGTTTGCTTGAACATGGTTGTTTGCTAGACTAGGGTTTGATTGTTAATTGCTTGTTAGGTGTGGTTTTGGTTTGCACATTTCCTGCACGAGTCCTCTTTGACTCTGGTGCATCGATGTGCATTATTTCTCGGAGCTTCGTGGAGAGGCATTCCTTGTCGACGTCCCCTCTTCCCAAGAGTTGGAATATCGTTACAGGGAATGGTGTGGTCTCGGTGCATCGTGGTTGCAATTCTTGCTCGTTGGTGGTCTGTGGACATGAGCTTTTTGCTGATTTCATTGTCCACGACATCATCAAATATGATGCAGTTCTTGGGATGGACTGGCTTGCAAGCTTCTATGCTACGATCGACTGTCGGAGGAAGAAGGTGGTGTCTGAGATTCCTGGACATCCAGTATTTGAGTTCAGTCGTGGTAGCAGTTCGCTTGGTCCTGTCAGATTTCGGGCCAGGCCGGTGGAGGTTGTGGCTATGCAGATGGAGCTGGAGTGGCCAGCTGTGGTGCGTGATTTTGGCGACGTCTTCCCCGAGGAGATGTCTGGTTTGCCGCCTGATCGGGCTTTAGAATTTTCTATCGATCTCGTTCCAGGTGCGCAGCCGATTTCGAAGGCGCCGTATCGTATGGCAACTGCAGAATTGGAAGAGTTGCGGAAGCAGTTGGATGAGCTTTTGCAGAAGGGTTATATTAATCCTAGCGTGTCTCCGTGGGGAGCACCGGTGTTGCTGGTTAAGAAGAAGGATGGTTCGCGTCGCATGTGCGTGGACTATCGGGAGTTGAATGCAGTGACCATTAAGAATAAATACCCGTTGCCACGCATCGATGATATTTTTGATCAGCTTGGAGGTTCAAGGGTGTTTTCTAAATTGGATTTGAGGAGTGGTTACCATCAGTTGAAGGTGAGGAAGGGAGATGTTCCGAAGACAGCGTTCAGGACGAAGTATGGACACTATGAGTTCGTGGTTATGCCTTTCGGCGTAACTAACGCACCCGCAGTTTTCATGAATCTGATGAACCTGATTTTCTACGACTTTTTGGATAAGTTTGTCGTTATCTTTATTGACGACATTCTGATCTATTCGAAGTCGGAGGAAGAGCATGCCTCGCACTTAAGGACGGTGTTGGAGATCTTGAGGAAGCATCGGTTGTATGCTAAGTTTTCGAAGTGCGAGTTTTGGCTGGATAGAGTTGCTTTTCTCGGGCATGTGGTGACTGGAGATGGTATTTCAGTTGATCCCGAGAAGATTCGGGCCATCAGGGAGTGGCCTGTTCCGTCGTCTGCATCTGAGATTCGGAGTTTCCTTGGACTTGCTGGTTATTATCGGCGATTCATTATGGACTTTTCTCGTATTGCTGAGCCGATAACCAGGTTGACACGGAAGGATGTTGCTTTTGTTTGGTCGGGTGATTGTGAGGGTTCTTTTGGCGTTCTGAAGGAGAGGTTGACGACTGCCCCTATTCTTGTTGTGCCTGATCGCAGCGGTGGATTTGAGATCTTTTGCGATGCTTCTGGCAAGGGTCTCGGTTGTGTGTTGCATCAGCACGGGCATGTTGTGGCGTATGCGTCTCGTCAGCTTAAGGTTCATGAGAAGAATTACCCGACGCATGATTTGGAGTTGGCTGCCGTTGTGTTTGCTCTTAAGATTTGGAGGCACTTCCTGCTGAGTGAGAAAGTGAAGATTTTCACCGATCACAAAAGCTTGAAGTATATTTTCACTCAGAAGGAGCTCAACATGCGACATCGTCGTTGGTTGGAGCTTATGGCGGATTATGATATTGATTTGCAGTTTCACCCTGGCAAGGTGAATGTGGTTCCGGATGCGCTGAGTATGCTTCCGGCTGTGATGATTTTGACCTCGCAGTGGAGATTACAGCAGGATTTTTGTGAGTCTGGCGTGGAGATTGTTCTTCCTGGGGAGGCTTCGTCGTTGATGTACATGCAGGTACAGTCGACGATCGTGGATCGGATTAAGGCTGGCCAGGCTGAGGATCCGAGGCTGGTGAAGATTCGGGAGCAGGTGGAAGCCGGTCTGCGGACTGACTTTTTGATTCATGAGGATGGCTCGCTGAGGTTTGGAGCCAGGTTGTGTGTGCTAGCTGGGGATATCAGAGAGGAGCTGATGGTGGAGGCACACAGTTCGCCGTATTCTGTGCATCCTGGTGGCACCAAGATGTACCAGGATCTTCGTCTAAATTATTGGTGGCATGGTATGAAGAGGAGCGTGGCTCGGAGTGTAGCCAAGTGCTTGGTTTGCCAGCAAGTGAAGGCGGAGCATCAGCGTATGGTCGGGTTGCTACAACCGCTTCCGATTCCGGAGTGGAAATGGCAACACATCACTATGGATTTCGTGACTGGACTACCTCGGAGTCCGAACCAGAATGACGCGATTTGGGTGATCGTAGATCGATTGACCAAATCTGCGCACTTTATTCCGTTCCGAGTGGGACAGTCCACTGAGGCGCTAGCAAGGAGATATATGGAGGTAAAATTCTTTTTACTCTCCGTTTTATTTCCTTTTCCTAGTTTGGATAGTGATGTAACGTGAATCGTGCAGGAGGTTGTGCGACTTCATGGAGTCCCCGTGAGTATCGTGTCTGACAGAGACACGAGGTTCACATCTCAGTTCTGGCAGAGTTTGCAGAAGAGCTTGGGTACGCGTCTGAGTTTCAGCACGGCGTACCATCCGCAGACGGATGGCCAGTCCGAGAGGACGATTCAGATTTTGGAAGACATGCTGAGGGCGTGCATGTTGGATTTCAAGGGTTCGTGGGATGACCATCTACATCTGGTGGAGTTCTCTTACAACAACAGCTTCCAGGCGAGTATTGGCATGGCGCCTTTCGCTGCTATTTATGGGAGGAAATGTCGATCGCCATTGAGTTGGGATGACGTTGGTGATCGGGAGTTGTTGGGACCTGAGATGATCGTGGAGGCCGTGGATATCGTCAGGAATATTCGGGAGAGGTTGAGAATTGCTCAGGACCGTTTTAAGCATTGGGCGGATGCTAAACGTCGTCCTTTGGAGTTTCAGCCGGGCGACCATGTGTTCTTGAAGATTTCCCCGAATTGTGGTGTGATTCGTTTCGGGAAGCGTGGAAAGTTGAGCCCGCGATACATTGGACCGTTTGACATTTTGGAGAGGGTTGGCGAGGTAGCTTATCGCTTGGCCTTGCCGCCATCTTTGGAAGGAGTTCACAATGTTTTCCATGTGTCGCAGCTTCGTCGATACATTAGCGATCCGTCTCATGCGGTAGATTTTTCGGAGATTACCGTTCGCCCCGATATGACATATGACCAGCATCCAGTGCAGATTCTGGACAGGCGTCAGAAATCGCTTCAGAACAAGATTGTCAATCTTGTGAGGGTGATGTGGCGACACGGCTCACCTGGAGAGTCTACTTGGGAGAATGAGGATGAGATGCGAGAGCGTTTCCCACTTTTGTTTCCGGACTCGTGAGTATTCGGAAATTCCGAGGACGGAATTTTCTTAAGTTGGGGAGGATGTAACGACTGCTTTTCATGTATCTGGATATAATATAATATAATATATGTTTTGGTGGATTTTCTCCTCTTGTGTGGTTTTCGTCTCCGTAGTTTTCATTTTCGATTGATTCGTCGTATTTTCTCGTTTCTTCCTTAGGATCCTCGATTTCGAAGTATGTCATTCGTGACGGGCTTCATAACGGTCGTATCTAACTATTAGATCAAGCCTAGGAGTCTTAGGAATCGATCCCGAGGCCCCGCGCTCCGTATCGGAACTTTTTGTGCTCATTAGCCGGTATAAGAAGGGGCACCGACCGACTAGATGACGATCCAGTCGGTCGGCAATCCTTCTTGGACCGACTAGTTGGCTTTCTAAAATTTACCAGGAGTTACAGTTTATCATTAGTCGGTCTAAGAACGTTGGTTGACCAACTAGGTTGTAAACTAGTCGGTCAGCAATGCTTCTTTAACCGACTAACTCATCATCTTAATTTTAGTTGAGTTACTGTTTACTCTTAGTCGGTCTAAGAACGTTCATCGACCGACTAGATGCTAAATTAGTCGGTCAGTATTTGTTCATGGACCGACTAACTCTAAAATCCTATTTTCGTTCAGGAGTTACTGTTTGCACTTAGTCGGTCTGCGTTGGTCGACCGATCGACTAGTTGCCAAACTAGTCGGTCAGTGGTTGCTCTTTGACCGACTAACCAGTGTTGAAACCCTAATTTCTGGGCAGCCGCCAGCCCATCCTATTTAAACCCAACCCAAACGTTTTCTTCTTCCCCAACACGACCCAAAACCCTAAAATCTTCCCCCTTGAGCCCCCATCTTCCTCCAAGCTTCATTCCTTCATTCCAAGCCCTAAATCCATCATCCAAACCATCCATTCACTCTATCTACCTCTCATCTTCCCCAAAATCTCCACCAAATCCATCAAAATCCCCAAATCCCCCAAAACCCTAATTCTCCCAAACTTCTCCAATCTTTTCCAGATCTGATCCTAGGGTTCCCCGGAGTGTTTCTTCCACCTTCTCTCGGTAAGAAATCGATCTACCGTTGTTTTCTTAACCTATTTATATTTTTATGAAACCCTAATAAATTTCATGTTGTTTGATGATTGTTCCCCCAAAACAGCGATTCCCCCGTAGATTAGCATCCGTGTGACGAAGTGGTCGTCATCCCCGGTGCTAGGCAAGTGAAACTTGCCACTTAGGGTTTAGGCCATGTTTTAGGCCATTTGCTAGTTGTAGGCGTAAAAGAGGCTAGGCGACGAAATGATACTCGCCTAGGCGCAAATTGGGGAACTAGCTTGACAACGAAGCTAGTTCCGACATTTAGCATGTTGCACAATTTCCATGTCATGTTTACTTTCCATTAACGGTACGCAAATTAATTGTCATGTCATTGCATCCTTTAAGTATTTCTGTGATTGCGTAGCTTTGCTACAATGCTTGTGTTCCTGGCTCGTGTTCCAGAAGCGGGCCATGTGTTGGTTGATAGCCAACGCCCGAATTGCATGTTTCCGGCTAGGTGCACCCCTACGCCAAATGTTTAATAATGCGAGCTCATGTGCGGGGCAACCCCAGGCTCACTAGCTGAGTTCATTGTGCAGGGACCCTGGCTCCATTACGTGTGGGTATTGGGGGTAAGAGTTAAGCGACCAATCAACTGGGAGTCTACCCGATCAGCAACTGCAGTGGTAAGGCGTAAACTCTTGGGTTTGGGGTAGTTGTTAAGCGGCCACTCAGCGGATGTGAAACCATTCAGCTGTAAGGCGTAAACATCTACAAAACAACGTGAATAGTGAATTGATTGAGATTGATAGTAGCGTGGCTACTCTTGTCTTGTCTTGTCTTGTCTTGTCCCGATAATTGTTCTCTTGTACAAATTGTCTTGCCATGTTTCAATTGTGCACTCATGTTATAACTGCCATGTCATGCATACTAAACTGCTAGGTTGCTAGAGCCTTACTTTCAGTTTCCTTGCTCAAGTCTTTTAGACTTGCTGACATGTGCCCCTTTACTCTTTTGGGTGACACATGTTAGATCCTGAGCCTGAGTACCTTGTTGAGGACGAGGTGTTTGCTGACGTCGAGCCCGAGCTTGTGTTTGACGGGGAGTACGTGGACACTGGGGACCAGTCCTAGTGTCTTCGTTGTGTTTTACTTTTGTTAGACAGTTGTTTTGTTATCGGTGCGTAGCACCTATACTTTGTTATGTCGTTTCTTTTGTTGGCCTTGTTCTGGGCCTTAGACTCTTTTCTTTTAGCCTGGTGGCTTTTCTGGATGTTGGACTTATGTTGATGTTGGACAATTTATGAGATGTGAATTTTATTTCAGTCTCTCCTTGTGTTATTATTGTTATTCCGTTGTGGTTACAGGGACCTGCTTATGTATTATTGACGCTTATCGGGTTTGGGGCTTCACAGCTCCACTCTCGTGCGGACCTTCTCACGTCTCGCCTCCATTTTAGGGAAGCGGGTCGTGACATCCACCCTAGTTGTGATTATATTTGAATGAATTTTGTAAGTTCAATCCTTTTAGTTGAAATTTCTTTTTGTTTAACAAAGTGAACCTGTGGATATAGACAGAAATAGCAAATTTTAAAAACCAATTCTTGAAGAAGTTGAAATTCATGTTGGTCATTGCATCTATTCTCCAATGATGTGGAGACTGATCCTAATTACAACTTGTTTTTTCCCCGAACCAGAGGTATATGCTGCAAGAGAGAAGAATGGTGTATATATTCCTAGGGAACGTTTTATGCAGGATGAAGCTGAAAAAAAGGTATCACTGCCAATATATTACACTAATGCATTACACACCAAAATTCAAATTTTCTCTAGAAGTGAACTTATCAAATCCTTTTTTAAAAAAAAGGCAATGACAGAAAATCGAGCGCTTGGAACTTGAATCAGAATTCAAGGACAAGGTACACTCTGACTTGATTTAATTGATGGGTAAGAGTTTCGTAATTTGTTGGCAAGAGTTTTGAATTTGGAACCATCTTTTGGAAACAGAGATTTGTTGAGCTTCAGGATCTCTACAATTTTCAAACCCAGTCGAATGCAGAGCTAAGCGACAAAATCGAAAAGACCCAGGTAGGCACATCGTCGCTCATCTTTTTCTATCGACTAATTAAACCTTGTATGAAGTTGAATCCATTTATTTCTCTCTACAGATGAGGCTGGAGGGCACTGAACATGCACTCTCTGATCTAGAACAAAGATACAGACAAGCAAATTCCACTATCAAGGAAAAAGAACATTTGGTATCTAGTCTCCTAAGATCAGGCGAGTTTTAAAAACCCCGCCTCTTTTTGAACACCTTTCTTCTACCTTACATGCCCTAGAATTGCCCTCAACTGATAAAAAACATCCAACCCTTTTTCGAAATGCATAAATCGTTAGGACTAACTTTGCTAAACCTTCTTTCAGAGAAAGCACTTGTTCAGCATGCTCAAGAGCTCCGATCTGAGCTAGAAAATGCAGCAGCCAATGTGTCTGCGTTCTTTTCTAAAATTGGTTGGTGCTTGTATTACACTCTGCAAAAATTGTGGCGTCTTTAAAAAATTGTTAGATGCATTATAATACAAGCTGTTATCATCTGGGTTTTGGCCTTTTCAGAACGTAAAGATAATATAGAGGATGGAAACAGAACACTGGTACAGCGATTCCGTGCTCAGTTATCTGAGCAGTTGGACCCCTTGCATAGGACCGTCTCAACTTCTGTGACTCAACAACAGAACCAGCTGAAAGAAATAGAAGACGAGATGCAATCCTTTGTTGCGTCAAAGACTAATGTATGCTGAAAGTGTTGGAGCACTGGATGATCTTGCAGATGAACTCAATGTGAATTCTACATCAACACTAGAGAATTTGAATTCACAAGTAGCGATGCAATGTTCCGTTCTTGAGGAGGTGGGTATCTATACGCTGTTTAAGCGATCTTTTCAACTAATATTCCTTAAAGATATTGACCCTCCTCCATCTCCCTATTTAGAGTTTTAAAGGTTTTGCTTTGGAGGCTGGTCAGTTGCTTGAGGAGCTGCAGTGCAGCCTGAAAAACAAGATGATGAAATCATAAAATTTGCAAAGCAGCAACGAGATGTCAGCATCTTACCAGACTGGTATTATCTTAGGCCTTTTATCATGTTTGATTCACTTTGAATCTTCTCCTCATCTACAACAGGGACATCTCAAAACTGTGGAGACAACACGGTCTATTTCGAAAATAACTACGAATTTCTTTCACATCTTAGATATTCATGCATCAAAATTGAACAAAATTCTGGAAGAGTCCCAAAATTTACAGGACCGACAAATTTGTGAGCTTGAGAGGAAATTTGAGGTAACTCCTTTCCCAGGGTTTACTTTTTGTGATGATCACAATTTTCCTAATCTTCCGCTATTATTTCTGTCAATTCTGTAATACTTGCAGGAATCTGCTGCAAATGAGGAGAAGCAACTGATGGAAAAGGTAGCAGAAATGCTAGCCAATTCAAGAGACAGAAAGAAAGAAGTGGTGAGCATTCTTAAAATCCAGAATCTGTTGCTATTGTTTTCATTTGAAACTCTAATGAAATGAAAGCGCCAGATTTTTGAAATTTCTATTTCTACATGGCAAGCTATGAAAGGCAAGTCTAATTTGAGTTTGTCATCACTAGGTTCAAGCAGCAGTGAATGATCTCCGCACTGGCGCTGCTGATAGAGCCAGTAACCTAAAGGCGGAGATGTCCACTGCCAGCGAGTTCACTTCTTCGGTAAGAACACAATGGATGACATACATGGAAGAAACTGAGACCCACTATCTTGAAGACACCACTGCAACAGAAAATGGAAGACATAACTTGCAAGGAAGCCTTCAACAATGGTAAGAAGGTCAAAACTATTGCAGTAGAAGACACCAACAACATGATATCTAAAATAATTCTTTAGAATTTTGGAGCATGGCCAAGGCCAAGGCTAAGGCTGGTTCACAGCAATGGAACGATGCTCATGATTCTCTGCTTGAGCTTGGGAAGAGAAATGTATCATCCATTGATTCAACTGTATGACACGGTGATCAGCGGTTATCTGAGAAAGGACATGATTGAGGACGCCGAATCACTGTATGCAGAGACCAAGGGGAAGGAAGGGGAGCTGGACTTGAGGATGTGCGAGCTGTTCATGGGTTACCACTTGATGAAGAGCGATGCGAGCTCAGCTCTGAAATGGCTGGAGGTTGCGGCTCACATGGTTAAAGGAGGGGAATGGAAGTTGGATGCAGAGAGGGTACGCTTATTTCTGGAGCATTATGAGAAAGCGAAGGATGTGAGTGGCATGTAGAGGTTTTGTAAGATTCTGAAGAAGCTCAACAGCCTTGGCTCGAGTGCGTACGAGTCCTTGATCCACACTTATGCGGCGGCCGGTAGAAGGGATCCTTCACTTCGTCGGCGGGTAGAGGAGGAAAAGATTGAATTGAAGCCTGAGACCCAGGAGTTGCTTGAGAAACTATGTGATGATTTCGGGCCTTGAATAACGTTATGTTTTGTTTTCCTTCTCGGTTTTATTTGTATTGCTAATGTGCGATTGTCTAATTGTCTAATTTATGTGATTGTTGAATAAAAGCAATTTAATTTGATTGTTTCTTGTAATGATTGTTTCTTGTAATTTAATATTATTGGTGGTTTATTTAAGTATTTTGAACATTAAATGGATCTATTTAAATATAAAACGTAGGGAGAAACAATAAAATGAATTGAAACAAGCGCTGTCTATCTAGGACCTTTAACAGCATTTGTTTAGTATAAGCGCTGTCTATGGTGGACCTTTAACAGCGCTTGCACTAAAGAAGAGCTGTTAAAGGGGGCCTTTAACAGCGCTTGCACTAACAAGCGCTGTTAAAGGCCCCACTTTAACAGCGCTTGCACTAACAAGCGCTGTTAAAGGCCTCCCTTTAATAGCACTTGCACTAACAAGCGCTGTTAAAAGGGGGCCTTTAACAGCGCTTGCACTAACAAGTGCTGTTAAAGGCACCCCTTTAACAGCGCTTGCACAAACAAGCGCGGTTAAAGGCCCCCTTTAACAGCGCTTGTAAAACGCTGTTAAAACCAGCCCCCCTTTAGCAGCGGCGAGATAGACAACGCTTGTAAAGCGCTATTAAAGACCTTATTTAAGCGCTGTTAAAGGTCCATTTTGTAGTAGTGATGGTTGGGGTTGGGGTTGGAGTTAGGGTTAGGGTTAGTGTTAGGGTTAGAGCTAGGGTAAGTGGTGCAATGTGTGGGACCATAAAATTTAAAGCATAAAATTTATTTTAGTTATATTGTCGATATCAAGGAAAAAATAGAATTTATTTTACTTTTAGATTAATGAGAACCTAGCCATATTAACATATACTCTTGGTATCATATTGATATCCGCCTACTTTTATGAAAGAGTCGACTACCATTTAAAGGTTCTCAAAATTGTTAATTTAGAATTGAAAATTTTATTTTGGCATATATATAAATGGTTTATACACAATTTCATAGTAATTTCATCGTCAATTATAGATGCCAGAGATTCCTGACAAGTCGTTTATAGAAATATCGGATCTAAACATGACTGGAAATCAAAGATACATAAAGGGGATAGATGCGTTCTTAGCATACTCTGATTCCAACCCTCTACGCATGTCCAGTGGCAAAATCCGTTGCCCTTGCAAGAGGTGTCAGAACAATGAGATCCTTCAGAAGTAGATTGTACGTGTCCATTTGGTGTCTCACGGGTTTGAACCCAATTATAAATTTCAGAGTTACCACGGAGAAGGTGTCGTAACAGAGGAGATTCTTAGGGCAGCAGAGGGTATGGTGCATGGAGATCAAAGGGCAGATGACATATAAAGAAAGCTGGAAGATATTGGTGCTCCGAGCGAAAATCGTTCAGATGATGATCTTCACGCCGTTGACTATGATCGATTGATGAAATTAGTGGAGGATAATGAGTTTAATTTATATGAAGGATGCATGGAGTTTACGAGGCTATCATTCATGATTAGACTGCTGCATATACAAACCCCTTAGGGGAATATCGATTACACATTTTGAGATGACGTTGGATTTGTTGAGAAGGGTAGTTCCCTATGGGAAGGAAAGCATTCTAGCTACTCATTATGAAGCAAGCAAAATCGTTAATACATTAGGGCTCGATTACAAGAAAATTGACGCATGCCCTAATGTTTGCATTCTATATTACAAAGACAACAAGGACCTAAACAAATGTCCAATGTGTCATGTTCCCTGGTGGCAAGTTGAACAAAGAACAGGTGTGAAGAGGGATGGTCATACAGTCTAAAAGAAGAAGCAGACTGCGGCGAAGGTTCTCTGTTATTTTCCAATTATACCAAGGCTGCAGAGGTTTTTCATGTCTGCTGAAATGGCATGAAAAATTAAATGGCACGCCACCGACTGCATAGAGGAAGAAAAATAGAGGCATCCTGCTGATGGAGAATCATGGAAGCATATCGACCGTATTTATCCTGACTTTGTAAGGGAGACGAGGAATCTTAGGCTTGGTCTCGCAAGCGATGAGTTTAATCCGTTTGGAGTGATGGGCTCTGGTTGGTCCACTTGGCCCATGTTGTTGACCCCGTGTAACCTCCCGCCTCATATGTGTATGAAGAAACCATACTTGATACTGTCACTATTGATACATGGGAAATACTTGCCTAGAAATGATATCGATGTTTTCATGCAGCCCTTAATTGAAGACCTTAAGCTTTTGTGTGAACAAGGTGTGGGCACTTTCGATGTCGTGACAAAGCAAAGTTTCTGCATGCGTGCTATTGTTTTATGGACGATAAACGACTTCCCGGCGTATGCTAATCTATTTGGTTGGTCGATGAAAGGTTGGACGGCTTACCCGTTTTGCACGCCAGGTTATGAGGGCACATTCCTGAAATATAGTCGTAAGTTTTGCTTTTGGCAGAACAGAAGATGGTTGCATGTTGGTCATAGTTATATGAGACATGGACAGTTGTTCGATGGTAAAACCGAACGCCAAGAAGCCTCAGAGCAGCTAACCGGAGAAGACATATTTGAATCACTTCACCTTTTGCGGAGAGTGAAGTTTGGATAGAACAGATATAGCAAAGAGAACCCTCTTGGTGTTAGGAGGCGGACTGCAAAGGGAAAAGGAAAGATCAAGGGCAAGGGCAAGGGCAAAACTAAAATAAGAATGCCTCGAATGTCTCGCACAGATTCTAACATAGAAGATGTTCGAATACTACCTAGTGGTTGGCCAAAGTTTAGTATTTTCTTCCAATTTCCATATTGGAGGACTTTGAAAATAAGTCACAACCTGGACGTCATGCATATCGAAAAGAACTTATGTGAAAATCTGTTGTATACCTTGATGCAAGACACCAACAAGTCAAAAGACGGAGTAAAGGCTCGGCTTGACTTAAAAGAATTGAATATATGTCCTGAATTGTAGGCTGTAGAAAAGGAAAATTACAAGTACGACCTGCCAGCTTCTCGAGTCACCCTTTCAAGAGATGAAATTCATAATCTGTGTGTGTTTCTTAAGTCATTGAAGACACCAGATGGATATGCGTCAAATATATCAAGATGTGCGCACGTAGATCAAATGAAGATATTTGGATTGAAGACACATGATTATAATATTTTGCTACATCAGTTGCTGCCGGTTGCATTACGTCATGTCGATAAGAAGCTTGTAAAAGTTCTGATATAGCTCTGTGGTTTCTTCAGGAAGGTGTGCTCGAAGGTGATAGACGTTGGTGAGCTTGAAGATTTAGAGGCGCGTGTTACCCTTGCACTGTGTAATATGGAAAAAAATTTCCCGCCTTCATTCTTTACCATCATGGTTCATCTTACTATGCACCTGGCACAGGAGGCCTGCATTGCAGGGCCGGTACAATATCGGTGGATGTACCCCGTTGAAAGGTGAACACCGATGCCATATATTATTCTATTTTAATGGGACCAAAATTAAACGTGAATTTGAATCTTTTTATGATTTTTGAACCGCATGTATCTAGGGTTCATGAAGCAACTTGTGCACAATCGTGCATGCCCAGAAGGGTCAATATCCAAGAATTATATGTCAAATGAGGCATTGATGTTCATATCTCGTTATTTGCAGGGTGTAGACACAAGGGTAAATCGTCCGACAAGAATTACTTATGGAGTATTCTATAATAATTACAGAGAGGACACACGATTTAGTAAAATTGAGCTTGAACAAGCAGATTCGTATGTTTTTAAATAATATATCGATATTTGACTCCTATCGGAGGTAAAAAAGATGAGTTATTCGCTTTTGTAAGTGGTTTAATTTCTAAGTTATAATAGTTTTATTTACTTGTCCCTTAGTCTTCATATAGAAGTACTCCAAGCCAAATTACATGCCAAAACTCTTAACCAAAAGGTTACGGATGCACACTCTAAAGAATTTACGTCTTGTATGAGACAAAGGTACGCGCATCGATTTCTCACGATAGTTACATACCTATCATAAAATCAATTTCAAGAACGTGCATTTATGAATGCGATTCTTATTTATCGTAAAGGTGGCAAAGCAATGTGTTCGCGGTGCATGGCTATTCGAGGAGATCCAAAAATACGCCAGAGGTCCTGACGACACAGTCATCGATATGGAGGTTATTCCATCAATGGTTACAGATTTAATGCCAATGAAGTCGAGAAGGACCAATGCACCCAAAATAGTGGAATCTTCTCATCCTTTACGCAGTTGTCATATGCAAGATCTGATGGGAAATCGAATCCCACATCTAAGTGGTTTTGATGATGACACACAAAATGATATTAGTGTACTAATTACACTATAACTAAAGTGTGCATGTTGTGCGATTGATAGCATTATGCATGCTCCGAAGAAGCTCAACCGCACTCGGAAGACGGAGATGAAATTTGCAAACCCTACGTCAAGCACAAGTATAGCTCAATGGTGAAGCTCATGCAAGTGCTCAAGCTTAATGAGAGAGGAGCTAAAAATTCAAGAGAAGCATGTATCTACATCAAACATCTGATCGGCTTCTTGAAGGTCTCGTCTAAGTCTAGTGTGTGAGTTGGTCTCTTTAGGTTTATGTTAAAGCCAAGTAATATTGCCCACACACAAAAATGATTTCGAAGCAAAAACATTTTTAAATATTTTTAAACTCTAGAGAGCATTTGCTAGTTGATCTAAAACTTATTAGTCAACCTACAAACACCTAGGAGTTGATTATTTATTTTCCTAGCTGAGTTTCAGTGAAAAATGCTATAGGAGTCGACTACCAAGGAGGGAGTCGACTACCAACTGCACAGAATTTTTTCAATGAAATTCTCTGGGAGTCCACTACCTCGGTAGGGAGTCGACTACCAGCTGTCTTTTCTTCTGCGTTTTGACTTCCTGATTTCACTCTCCTTCCTAATTTGATGGATTGAAAGTCAAATGTTTTTGAAATTCAAAATCACCTCTGAAACTCTATAAATAGAGCCCTTGAGATCATTTCTAAAATACATAATCTCTCTATTATTCTTGAGCTAAAATTATATTCTAAAGATCACATCGCTCTCATTGCTATCAAGGCTTAATAGCCAATTTCTGTTTTTATTTTATGACCTCAAGTTCTAATTCTGATATTCTTTTTTGAGATCCATTTTTATTTTGGCTAATTTAAATTGTTTTTCAAAATCCATTTTTCTTTATTTTTCATTCTTGAAAGGATTTTGAAAACAAGAGATCTAGAGCATAACGCATCATTTCATATTCTTTGTGTGATCTAAAGATCCATTTAAATTCTTTTAGCCACTTAATGCAGAATTGCAATATTTATCTTGGCTATAGAATTTCGGGTGTAAACCAATCTCCACCAAAATTATGGTGAATTGGAAATTCGTTTCTTTGGGGATTCCCCTTTGTGATAAGGGACGGTGTAAATCCTATTCAAGTCTAGGTGGTTGGAAAATCCTAGTTAAGGCTGGGTCGTTGGAAACCCTAACAAGTGGAGTTAGGTAATTGTATTTCCAAGGCAATAGCAGATTAAATCTCGCACAGGATTGGTCGGGGAATGGACGTACCCAGGTTGTGGGGAACTAAGATAAAATTTGCTTGTCTCTGCGTTTTCTTTTCTGTGATTGTCTATATTCTTTGTACAAGCATTTTTATTCATTTGTTAATATTATATCTTTGTAACTCTTCATTTATTATTACAAAGATCATTCTTTTAATTCCGCTGTAATAATTCTCTTTGTGTGTAAATATTTATTTGCTTGTAACTCATTATTATATTCTTTTAAGATTGACTTGTTGATTACTAACCAAGCGTAGATCACTCTACTTGGTTTCTTAGGCAACATTAGAAGGGTTATAATTGTGCTATTATTAACGATCGAAAAAGTTTACTATTTGTACAACACTATTCAACCTTCTCTTCTAGTGTTGTTTGCCATCCACAGGATCCAACACATGGTATCAGAGCAAGGCTTTAAATGCGATGTCATCAACATCTTTCCAATCTGAGGGACTCAACACCATGCGAGCACCGTTGTTCAATGGAACAAACTACGCATGTTGGAAGATACGCCTGAAGACTCATCTAGAGTCACTAGACATTGAAGCATGGACCGTCACCAAAGATCCATACAAAGCACCCACTGAAGTTGAGATCGGAAAATGGTCTGTTGACTAAAAGAAGAAGGCCAACCTCAACGCCAAAGCGATGAACACATTATTTTGCGCTGTAACAGGTAATTAATTCAATCATGTCTCTCAATGCGAGACGGCGCATCAGATATGGCACTCTTCAGGTAAGTCATGAGGGAACCGAAAAAGTAAAAGAGTCTCGTATTAATGTTTTGCACTCTAAATTTGAATCCTTTAAATTGGAAGACGGTGAGAGTATCACCGATGTGAATATTCGTTTTACTAATATCACTAATATCACTAATGAGCTCGCAGGTCTAGGTAGAAATTATCTGAGTACGATCATGTAATGAAGATACTAAGATCTCTCAGACCCGAATGGAAGGAAAAGACAACAGCCATTCGAGAAGCTCACAACTTGAAGGATCTTACCATTTAAGAACTAATGGGAAATCTCATGGCGTATGAGATAGAACTTGAAGAAGACAAGAAGATAGAGGAGAAACCAAAGAAAAAGAATCTAGCGTTCAAAGTTCAAGAAGAAGACTCCGATTATACCGACAAAGAAGACCACATTGCTTTTGTTTCAAAGAACTTCAAAGATTTTATTACAAGTAAGTATGGTAAACAATCATTTCGTCCTACTAATAGTCTTATCTGTTTTGGTTGCAACAAACCAGTGCACGTGAAAATAGATTATCCCTTGGAGAAGAACAACCGAAACTCCAAATATTGTGGGAAGAACAGAGAGAACAATGAAAGAAGGAGTGATAGAAGGAACAAACTTCGACGACCAAGAAAGGAAGCTTATGCTGCTTTCGATCAAAGCGATGATTCTACATCAGACGAATCTTCATCAGATGATAAAGACGAGAGAAGATTAACAGCCCATATGTGTTTCTTAGCCTCCATGTCATCAAAGGTAAGTTCGTTGCATGACTCATCATCTAGCAGTAGTGATTCATCATCAAGCGATGGTGAAGACATGGAATATAGAGGAGCATATAAGGAGCTGTGCTCAATGCATGAAAAGCTCTTTAAAGAACTAGAAGAACTCTTAAAAGAGTTGAAAGAGATACTAAAGAAAAGGAAGAGTTTATTAAAGAAAACACCGTTTTAAAATAAAAGAATGATTTTTTAGAAAAGGATATTCTATCACATGAAGGTGAAAATTGAAAGTTTGGATAATCTTCTCAAATCTGTTAAAGACAAATACGATTCTACGATGAAGATTGTTGAAAATTTCAATAAAGGAAGAGGGAAGTTAGATAGCTTAATAAATAGTCAAAAAGCATCATCTAGCAAGACCGGACTTGGCTATGATTCTAATCATAACAAGAAAATGGCTAAGCATACTAGGATGCATCATACTAACCAAAATTTTCTGAGCATTTGGATACCAAAGAACCTGACAGGTCAAAAGCGAAAAGGTATGCAATCAATTTTGTCCAGAAAGTTCATTTGAGCAAAGATTACAAATATGTTTCTAATGAAAGAACTTAACCTTATTGGGTTTGGTTTCCTAAAGGCTAACCCCTTGGACTCTATGAATAAAGAGTACCATGAACGATCACATTTTCAGGTACTCTAAACCAAGGAGGAGGAACAAAAATTGCATCAATGCTTTACGAGAAAAATATAATTACTTCGCTATATGAAAGCTAATATGATTTGATTAAATTTATTTGTGCTTTGTAAAATGCCTATAAATGATTAGTATGTTTTTCATGTGAAAGATTTTCTGTAAAACACTCAAACCTGTGCGTCAAAACCCTCGGGATGAGAAAACAGCTCAACCAGCAGGGAGTCGACTACCACCCATAGGGCGTCGACAACCAGAGTGATGTTGCAAAAATCTGTGTTTGTTTTCTGATTTTTTTCTAACTAATATTGGGTTTCATTGAGCTTATTGGGTTCATATCCAAAGAATGACTTAAACCCATTAAGAGAATAGATCTCAACCCTGCATCCTCTTGATCCAGTGGCCACACATCATCACTGCTCTTCATCCAAAACATAAAAACCCCAAGCCCAAACCCTAAGGTAGCCGACTACCTCCTTGCCTTTATCTCTTTGAAAAAAATTTAAGCTCTTGATCTCTCTTGGTAGGAATCCTCACTTCTCATCATCTTTCTAAAGAGAAACATCATTTCAAGGTATAATTGTTCTTAAACCTCTTGACTACTTCATCTTATTACTTTGAAATCTTGCATATCTAGTTCTAGAATTCTAATTTACTATCTAAGAATGCCTCTCAAGAAAACTATTGCTAAGAAGAGAAAGATAATCAATGAATCTTCTCTTACAAAGAAAGAGATCATTGAAGCGTATCTTTTCAAATCTACTAGTTTTGAGAAATTTCTCAAGATATCAAATAGGCAAATTCTTCATGAAAGATTTGTCAAGATCGAGGATGTTGAAAATTACGGTATTGATAGCATTTTAGATTTTCAGAACTTATCTAATCTGTTTTCATCTGATAACATGTATTTCTGCTATCCAAGACATGTCCACTTATTCTATGCTAATATGGACTTTGATCTTGCTAAATTTTGTTTCATCACCAAAGTCCTTGACACCAAGTTTGCTATAACAGTTAAATCATTAGGACATGCTTTAGGAATTCCTTTTACAGGAAAACTGCTAGATGAGATCGAAATGACCGATGGGGATACATTGGATAAAATGTACTTGCCTGGAAAATATTTCTTAACTAAACTACCGTGTGGGGATCTTCGTTATCCCGGTAGAATTCTGGCAAATATTTTACCATACAATATAACCCAAAAGTCTGGCAGTCACTCTGTTCTGTCTGAGAAACAAGCTAAGTGCATCTTGCTATGCTTGGAAATATTCGTGTCAATTGGTCTAGAGTTATCATGGACTCAATTCTTTCATCTGCTGCCTCCAATAAAATTACATCCCCTCTAGCTTATGGTCACTTTCTCACCATCCTCTTCAATGAATATGACATTCCTTTGGATAATGAAACTGAGGTTCTGTAACCTGCCCGTGTGTTTGATGTGCATGCACTCGGCCAAATGGGTCTTCACAAAGACCTCGATCAAAATGTTCCAGAAGAGAAGCTAGTTGGAGAAGCGAGCTCAACCTCAAGGAGGAAAGGTAAGAAACCTGTTGTTATTGATTCAGAAGAAGAAGAGAATGAAAGTGAAGAAGAAGAAGAAGAATCTCCACCTGAGGATGTGCCTGATTACATCGTTGAGCTTCAAGACATGCTCTTGAAGAAGACTGGGAAATTAAAAATTTCTCAAGAAAAAGAGTTTGAAGAACTCAACCAGAAGGTGGATAATCTTAAAGACTTTGTGGTGTCAAGCAATGAAATGATCGAAAAGACTCTGAGCTTAATCCTCGATGACATTAAGGAACTAAAGAAGGAGAAGAAGAATGGGTGAACATCTTGAACTCGTTTGAATCATTTGGTTTTAAAACAATGGCTTTTGAAAAAAAATGTTCTTAGTTTGTAATAACTCTTATTGTGGTGTGACGATTTGAACTTATGTGTATGGTATGACATGCTTTGAATTATTAGTATATTATTCATGTCATATATCCACTAACTTTGTTTTGTAGAAAATTATCTTGAATTATTTTGAAGTATCTTGAATTACCTTGAAGTATTTTGATTGAAGAACTTTGCGTCTCTCCTACTCTTAATGTGTGCTTTGTTTGTTGAATAAACTTAACTATCTACGTTCAATAAATTATTTTGTCATCTTTTTGATTGATGACAAGGGGGAGAAAAAAGTAATTGCAAAAATGAGATGAGAATGAATATCTTGTTATGCTAACCAGCTTTAATGCAGGAGGAGTACCTCATCTAAGTAAGGGGAGTAAGTTATCTTACTCGGTATTTTATTGAGCTAATATTCATTTATTCATCTTATTTTTCATTTGGGTGTCATCATCAAAAAGGGGGAGAGCGATGGGAAATCGAATCTAACCCCTAATTGGTGTTGATGATGAACACACCAAATGATATTAGTGTGCTAATTACACTATAACTAAAGTGTGCAGGTTGTACGATTGATAGCTTTATGCATGCTCTGAAGAAGCTCAACCGCACTCGGAAGACGGAGATGAAATTTGCAATCTCTACGTCAAGCACAAGTATAGCTCAATGGTGAAGCTCATGCAAATGCTCAAGCTTAATGAAAGAGGAGCTCAAAATTCAAGAGAAGCATGTATCTACATCAAACATTTGATCTGCTTTCTGAAGGTCTCATCTAAGTCTAGTTTGTGAGTTGGTCTCTTTAGGATTATGTTAAAGCCAAGTAATATTACACACACAAAAATGATTTCGAAGCAAAAACATTTTAAAATATTTTTAAACTCTAGAGAGCATTTGCTAGTTGATTTAAATCTTAGTAGTCAACTCCAAACAACCAGGAGTTGATTACACATTTTCCTAGCTGAGTTTCAGTGAAAAATGCTCTGCGAGTCGACTACCAAAGGAGGGATTCGACTATAAGCTGAGCAGAATTTTTTCAATTAAATTCTCTGGGAGTCGACTACCTCAGAAGGGAGTCAACTACCAGATGTCTTTTCTTCTGTGTTTTGACTTCCTGATTTCACTCTCCTTCCTCATTTGATAGACTGAAAGTCAAACGTTTTTAAAATTCAAAATCACCTCTGAAACTCTATAAATAGAGCCCTTGAGATCATTTCTAAAATACCTAATCTCTCTATTATTCTTGAGCTAAAATTATATTCTAAAGATCTCATCGCTCTCATTGCTCTCAACACTAATAGCCAATTTCTGTTTTTATTTTCTGATCTCAAGTTCTAATTCTGATATTCTTTTTGAGATCCATTTTTATTTTGGCAAGTTTCAATTTTTTTTTCAAAATCCATTATTCTTTATTTTTCATTCTTGAACGGATTTTGAAAACAAGAGATCTAGATCACAACGAATCATTTCATATTCTTAGTGTGATCTAAAGATCCATTTAAATTCTTTTAGCCACTTAACGCATAATTGCAATATTTATCTTGGCTATAGAAATTCGGGTGTAAACCATTCTCCACCAATATTGTGGTGAAATGGAACTTTGTTTCTTTATGGATTCTCCTTTGTGATAAGGGACGGTGTAAATCCTGGACAAGTCTAGTTGGTTGGAAAATCATAGTTAAGGCTGGGTCATTGGAAATCCTAACAAGTGGAGTTAGGTAATTGTATTACCAAGGCAATAGTGGATTAAATCTCGTACCGGATTAATCGGGGACTGGACGTACCCAGGTTGTGGGGAACCAGGATTAAAATCTCTTGCCTCTGCGTTTGCTTTTCTGTGATTGTCTATATTCTTTGTACAAGCATTTTTTTCATTTGTTAATATTATATCTTTGTAACTCCTCATTTATTATTACAAAGGTAATTCTTTTAATTGCGCTGTGTAATAATTCTCTCTGTGTGTAAATATTCATTTGCTTGTAACTCATTCTTATATTCTTTTTAAGATTGATGTGGTCATTAAGAACCAAGCATAGATCAATCTACTTGGTTTCTTAGGCAACATTAGAAGGGTTATAATTGTGCTATTATTAACGATCGAAAAAGTTTACTACTTGTACAACACTATTCAACACCCCTTCTACTGTTGTTTGCCATCCACACGATCCAACAAGATCCAGAGATCAACAACCAAAAGAAGGGAAAATATTATATTATGGCCAGGCTATAGACGTGGTTGAGATATTTTATGGCTTTTGGAAGGAAGTGAGCCATGTTATGTTTAAAGTGCGGTGGTGTGAGCAAGGAAAGAAGAAGGACGACTTGGGCTTCACGGGCGTTAATCTGAAGAAGGAAATTGATCGCGCCCGGATATACACCCGGAAAACGACTTGTAGTCTTACCGCAAGCGCACGGTGTAGTGGCGTGCGGGTATCGAACTCAGGGAGGACAAATGACAGTATCATAATTTGATTACCTAGCTATCAAGAGAATAAGAATAGTTTCGATGTTGTTGTCACAATCGTTCAAATCGCAAGAAAATATCAATATAATAAAAGCGTCCAGGGATATGAAATCCCCACTACGGACCGTCTCTCATCCTTGTGAATCGTAGATTTCATTGTTGCTAAGCTTGAATATAGGTGAACTAGTCGCAACTTAATGTAGAACCAAGCTCACGCTCTCGCGCTATTGCTGGTCTATAGTAAACCTAGAATAGAGCCCACTCTCATGCAAACTCTACCATAAGCCGCTAGCGTAAAGATCGACATCGTCGTCCAATCACATCTCGAGCCCACTCTCGTGCAAACTCGAGCTACGATCTAGGTTGTGATAGTTCGTATTCGTCCACTCTCTTGCAAACAAATATGGGTATAGATTCATAATAAAAATCCTAGCTTTGGTCCAATCTCTTGTAGACCAAATCTAGAGAATTTCAATTATTAATCTAAATCGAATATCTAGGCCTTCCTATCAATTGGGATCCAATCTCTTGCAAATCCCAATCGATATGAATTCCTAGCTACTTGTAATAAATCAATCACACCCTAACCATTATCAATTCTTGCAACAAATCTTTAAATTCGTCACATTTCAAAGATCGGGTCCATAGGGTTCATCCACATGCCTTAGAACGATGGAACTACTCACTAATCATCATGAAAATCTCAGAAATAATAGATGGAATCATAGCACAATTCATTGCAAAGAAGAAACAACTCATAAAAAAGAGTTTTTAACAAGAAAGAACAAACTAATGTCGTCGCCTATAATCTCCAGCTGAGATTTCACAAAAGAATAGTCGTTAAAAACCTAATAGAAGTCTCTAAAAAATAATTCAAGTCTCTCCTAAAACTAGGGTAAAAACTAGGTTTAAATAAAAGCCAAAATCGTCCAAAAAGTCGTGACAAAACTGCCCCTTAACAGCCCAGAAATTCAAATCCGCGTAGGAGTCGGAATAGGTCGCTCGGCCGAGTGGCTCATGTCACTCGGCCGAGTGACAGGCCTGACGAAAAATAGAGAGTTTGTGATCTTCAGGGGTCTGTCTCTCTGGGTGGCTCGGCCGAGTGGGCTTCTTCACTCGACCGAGTGAGCAATCATGCTCGGCCGAGTAGGCTTCCTCAGAAATTCCAGTAAGTTTGGCACCTTCTCTGGACGAATTCTCTGTTCCACTTAGGCCGAGTGCGAGTGAGCTTTCTCACTCGGCCGAGTGGACTTCCTTGCTCGGCCGAGTGAACGTCTGAAATTTGATGTGCGTATCCGTTTCACTCAGCCGAGTACAGCTTCTGACTCGGCCGAGTGAGTAGTCTACTCGGCCGAGTGGGCTGTATCTTGGCTCCCTTCTTCTCCTTCTTGCCTCCTCGTCGCTCCTATGGAATTCTTTCTTCTTCCACTTATCCTCTATCGCTGATAACTCCTCAAATAAGCCGTAGGCGACACTCCGAAGTGCGTGAAAAATCCTTTGATCTCATTTTCGCTCCAAATCGCTCCATATCTCCTGAAATACGACAAAACAAGAAATAGTAAAAAGCAACGCGATATCGTCGAATAATCGTAGAAAACGCAATATGGGCGATCAAAACGTCATCAAAACATGCGGAAATAGGTCTAAAATAAGGAGTGATCAAAATCCCCCAAGCTTAACTCTTACTCGTCCTCGAGGAAGGTGAGTAAAAGGCGAAACCGATGGGTAAAAATAAGGAAAAGGAAAAAGAGGATAGAAAATAGATAAGAAAACAAAGAGGGAGGTGCTAGATCATTTTCTCAGGACGTGGACTTGCCTACTCAAATAGCATACGTCGAATATAACACATGCCAAAGATTTTTATCTTGATATCATAATCATATAGGGATGCATTCAATAGAAACCCAAGAATAACAAAATAATATGAAATATGGGATCATTCTAGGATTAGCATCGTCTGAAGCATCTAAAGCAATATACATAATCATAAACCACACACTTTTCAATTGATCGCTTTCTATTTGGAGTATAAGAGATATCACACAATATGAAGCAATAAGAATATTAAGGAGTGGTTTTCATGAAATGCATGCTAAGTTTCAATTCCTGGATTTCGTAAAAATTTTAGTAATCTCGCCGAGTATAGAAAATTACCTAGCTTAGGTTGTCATGCACAAACAAGTAGCCACTCTCTCACACATCATTGGATCCTCTCCCCCAAGCTTATCTATAAGCGTGGTGGCATCAAATTTAGCAATAAGTATATTCCCCATTTTGAAGCTCCAAATAAAAATAAAAACAAAAGAGGGGAGAAAGAGAGAAAGAATATGAAGTGGGATCATGTATGAACTTCTTTTCTCTTTTCTTCTTTTTTTCCATTTTTTTCTTTTTTTGCCAATCATATATATACAACTTTGATCCCAAATCAAAAGATAGAAAGATATACATGTATTTTTTTCCTTTTTGAATTTGGGGGGTTGGAGCATGGATTTTAATAGTGAGGGAATATGCCAATTAAAGATTCGCTAAAGGGATATTCACCAATGATTTTAAGTATAGAGATAATGCTCAAGATATGTGGAGAAAGAAATAAATGTAACACTCGGTTCCCTCTATAGAATGTGCACAACAACTTTCAGCAGAGTAATGTAATCTACTCAGTCTAATCTCAGAAAGTAAACTAATCCAGTTATATCAACATAGCATACAACCAATCAACCTGAAAGTGAAGCGTACAATTTTCATGCAATAAGAAGTGATATAAGACAAGAAAGCAGTGCTCCAGATATAAGCAATCAATGCGTGAAGCTTGATGTGTTTTTGTATGAAGAGTATACAGTAAAAATCATCAGACTCAGTTAAAAGAAGAATTTCATCCATATTCATACATGAAAAGGCGGGTATCTATCTCGAATGCATGGCAAGCATGGCATCTGATATCTGAAATAAAAACTATGGCATGACAAGATAATATGCATATAGAGATAAGCTAATACGACGTCGTCATTATCACAGAAAATTTATCTCTAGCAAAAAGGATAAAAGAAGTAAGGATAAAAGAAAAATAAGAACTACTGTACAATGCAGCACACTCAAAAAGTAAGAAGATGTGATGCATGAAATAAAAATAAAAAATGAAAAAGTGGGTGAAAATAGTGTAAAAACAAAGAAATGTCAGAAAATGAAAATAAAAGGCGACAAAAAATAAAAAGTGCGTGAGAACTCACTCCCCCAGGCTAAAGTGCACAGTGTCCTCAATGTACAAAGTGTGGCACACCGAGAGATAAGAAATGGGTGGGGTGGGTGAGGATGCATGCATGATGAAAATAAAATAAAAATATGATATGGGTATGCAAGTGATGCATGCAGAGATCGAAATGGTACCATGTAAGTGTCCCCAAAAGTACATCCTCTCTCCAGAATGATACAAACAGATATGAGCAAAATGTGACAAAAACGTGTGTGGAGGAGGGGTGCAAAATCAGCAGGCAGAAAATATCCAGAACAGTAGCAGCAAAAGTATGAGAGGCATCCAGTGTGTGCCTAGGTGAGTGGGGGTGCACCAGCACCGCTCTGTAGTGGAGGTGGTGGTCGTGGAGGCTGCTAGGTTGGGGTAGGTGGCTGAGGCAGTCGCGCAAGAATCTGGTTCAGGCAAGCCTGAATACCAGGAAGTAAAGCGACACGAGACTGGACATCACTGTCGGTAGCGGAGAGAGCCCAGAAATATCCTCTAAGTCCACTAACTGCCCACTCTAGAGCACGTATGTGCTGAACTAGGGTGTCGGAGGGAGGTGGAGCAGAGGGTCGTACTGGTGAAGAACGGGACTGTCTCGCATGGCTACCGTAAAGGATAGGTGCAACTGTGGGGTGGTGCTGAGGTGCTGTGCTCACTAAGTAACTCTCAGCCTCTGTGGGAGGCTGAGATGCAGGTAAGGTCGAAGAAGATGGGACAGCAGCAGAAGCAGAAGTGGTGGCAAGTGATGAGGCGGGCAGACAGGTCAGTGACACAGACGTGGGGACAGACGTCACGACACTCTCAGAGAAGATAGCGACAGTGGAGACAGTAAGGTCGATGACTGGGGAGGTCGTGAACTGCGAAGGAAATGACTCTCTAGGGGTCGAGAACAAGAAAGAGGAAAGGGTCTCCACTGCGGAGGCAAAAGAGGGCTCACCGCTCTCGATAATGGTGGGGGGACGCTCGGGGCTCACAACAAAATTAGGATCTATGGACATGGGCACAGTGGTGGTGGTGGTGGTGGACTCAGCTAAAGTGCTTTCGACACTAACATACGTGTGGACAGAGGTGTCGGGAGGTGCAGAGAGATCTGGTGCAGGCTGAGGTATCACGTGGTCAAGGGGTGGAAGGAGGGGCTTCTGCTAAGCACCCTTAGGCTCAAGCACGTACACGACAGGGATGAGGAGATACATCGCTAGAATCCACCCCCTGCCCACGGGTCCAATATGTGTCCGAGCAGGGCTCGGAAGAATCAGATAATCGGCACTATGGGGACCGTGCAGCCACACCCAGTGGTGCTGACCATGAGGACGAAGCATCCTCATCCGGGCCATAACATCTATGGAAAGAGAAGTGGGGCCCGGGGGTCTCAGCAAGCCAGCAGGGAGGTCAACTCCACAAAAGAGGGCCGGGAGGGTAATCAGACCTCCGCAACAGATGGACGTCCTAGCACCGACGGAAATAATGATGCGGTCGATGTACCAACTAGCAATATCAATCTCTACTACGGGGACCAAAACGTCTCCTCCTTGATCGAAGGACCCGATCATGTCATCGCGTAGAGCATGTAAAGCTCTGGCATCGACAACGTCCCCGGCTCATACCTCGCTAAGAAAGTGGTCGCCATAAGGCGATGTGCAATATGGTGGCATGGGTGGAGGATGGTGGAGGCCTTGGCCCTACTAGGGTCAAAGGCGAGGGGAGACCCGTGATACGTGTCCAAAAATCATGTGTGTCGAATGACAGGGGTGGGATGTGTGTGGGACTGTAGGCTCGGTCTGGGTCCGGGACAGGGGGACACTGGAAGAATGCTCGGAGCATGTCGAGAGTGACCTCGCACTCTCGATCCATCAGGCGAAATGAGCATCCTCCATGGATCCTAGCAATAGAGCTAAGGACCTCTAATGTCAGACGGATATAAGTGCCCGTCAGCACCGACAAGAAATCATGCCACCCCACGTTGTCATACAACTGGAGTAGCTCCTCTAGTACCCCTAGGTACTCTAAATCAACTAGGTGCACAAACCTAGAGGGTACGATTGAGCGATGGGAGATACACTCAAATCTGGCACGGTGCGCGTCGTCTCTGAATGTAATCCCCATCGCATCGATAGTGGGGGCGGGCGGTGCCTGTGGTGGAATGGGTGCGATAGGAGGAGGCAGTGTGGGTGGTGGCAGGCTAGGTGGAGGGGACTCTGCCCTAGCAGAAGAGGAGCCAGGATCACCTGACCTCTTCCGCTTGGAAGCAGGCTCCCGTGTGCGTCTCCTAAGACGTGGGGGCATGAAGCCCGTGAAGCATGCCTACCCAAGTAATATGCAAAGTGCTAAAAATAGGGAACGAGTGTACCCGAGCATGAAGCGAGAGCAAATAGTGTAGTGTGCGAAGAATCGCCTCCTCCGCAAAGCTCCAAGGCGTTTCAAATCTCCCCCAAGCTCCCCCAAGCTAGCCTGAAACACAAATAATCAAATCAGCAATGAATATCAATATATATTGGGGGAGTTAGGGAATGATAGATATATATGAGAATTAATTTCGATATGGGCCTCATTGGGATTATGGAATGGTGGAAATGGAGAAAAAAGTGAATTTTGGGAGGAATAGGGGATGCACGGCAAGGGGGCGGCGGCCTCGGCGGTGGCAGGTGGCGGTGAGTAGTCAGCGACCGACGTGGGTGGTCGATGGCCAGCGAGGGGGCGGCTCGGGCGAGGAAAGAGGGACGGTGATTCGGGCAAGGCACTGGGAGACGAAACGGCTCGGGCGAGGAATTTGGGGATTTTTGCGTGCTTGGGATTCGAGCCACGCCCGCTGGGTTTATAAAGTTGGGTCACTCGACCGAGTGACGCGTTCACTCGGCCGAGTGGCTCAACGTAAAATTTTTTTCCGAAATGTCCCTATAGTTACGACTTGACCGAGTAGCTTTTCCCACTCGATCGAATGGACAAGTTCCACTCGGCCGAGTGGCAAGGCATTACAAAGCATGGAGGGTATCAGATTCACTCGGCCGAGTACATAGTCACTCGGCCGAGTGGATAATAAATACTGTAAATAACAGAAAATAACAGAGAGTGATCTGTAGGATCTTTCCTGATCAGTACCCTACTCGGCCGAGTAGAGTCTTCACTCGGCCGAGTGATAAGTTCACTCGGCCGAGTGGCTTCATGTTTTCTGCACCGACTCTTTGTTGTTGCACCACTTTCTTTTTTTCGGCTCCCTGTCAGTTTGTTCCTTCTCAAGAGGCCTGAGCACGTTCCTAGAGCGCTCTCCCTTGCCATGGTCATCCTCCATGTTAATGATTTCTCGTTTTCCATCTCCTGTCATGAAAATTAGAACCTGTTGTCACGATTTTTATTGACTCTAGACTCTAAACACTAAGAAAGATTTAAAACAAAAATATAATTCAACTAAAAATAATGTAAAACCATCGGGTTGCCTCCCGACAAGCGCTCATTTAAGGTCTTGAGCTCGACCCCTTAAGGTATTCATTTAGTGCGCAATGTTCCGCGCATGTGAGATGCACGCGTCAAACTTGCTGGGAAGACCACTTGGATTTAATTGTTGTTGTTCGTTGGCATTTCTCGGCTTCCCCTAATCATGGGTAGTATTGGGGTATGAGTCTCCCAATCTTGAGCTTTTACCATTCTTTTCCTTCACCGGTGATGATACTTTTTTATGCGACGGAGCTTTCTTCAAATTATTGGCCGTGGAGAGCTTGCATAGCTCCTTAATTCTTGCGACATTAGCGTCATATTTGTCATCAACCATAGAATAATCCGATGGGTCCTCCAACTTTTCTCCATTCCTAGAAGATTGGCCTTCTTCGAAGCCATCATTGTGTAGGGCTCCGATAGAATGTGGTATAGCTTCATCAATCACCTCATCGAGGAGGTCCACGTAGTCGACGTCCTCCGTCCAAGACAAGTGCTTCATTGCTTTAGGGATATGGAGCTCAACCTCTATGTTTCTGACATTTAAAGACAAGGTGCCCTCTCTCACGTCAACTATCAAGCCGGCGGTGGCTAAGAAGGGGCGTCCAAGAATTAGCGATGTATCGCCTTCCTCCTTAATGTCCATAACTACGAAGTCACGCGGTAAGCAAATTCATCCCGGTACTTGGAGCGGTATGTTCTCCGCAATTTCCACCGGCCTAGTTACCCGACCGTCAGCTAGTTGTATTCTTATATCAGTCGGCTTCAAGTCGGTCCCCGTATTCAATTTCTTAAACATAGTTAGGGGCATTAGGCTCACGCTTGCTCCCAAATCTACCAAAGCCTTTTGTAGCGGAACTCCTCCAAGTGTGCATGGAATGCAGAAGCTTCTGGGATCCTTGAATTTTGTGGGCTCCTTCTCCTTCCAAGTGAACCATGTACCTTGCTCGGCGAGCATTATCTTCTTCTTTCTCTTCTTTCCCGAAATTAAGTCTTTTAAGAACTTGGCATATGACAGGATCTCTACAATGGCGTCCAAGAAAGGGATATTGAGGCTCACTCCTCGCAAGTACTCAAGAAACTTGGCTAGCAGCTTCTCGGTCTTTGCTCTTGCCAACCTTTGTGGGAAGGACACCGGTGGCATATATGTGCGCTCCTCGCGTGGCTTCATAATTTCAGAATTTTCACCTTCTTGTGGCTCTTTTGGGCACTCCTCCTCAATATCCGGCTCCTTGTCATCCAAAATTTCTTCCACGGGCTCCTTGGTGTGAACCATGGCGGGAGTAGTGTCCTTTCTGCCCCTAATAGTTACCGCCACTACCGCATTGATGTGGCCGGTATTGCTCTGTGGGTTTGGCTCCGGTTGAGCTGGCAATTGTTGAGTATTTTTGTTAAGCAACGTAAGTTGCTCCGCTAATTGTGCCACGACGGTATTAAGAGAGTCTTGTTAAGCCGTCAATCTAGTATTTATCTTCGTTTGCTCCGCCATGAATTCCTCCACCCTTGCTTCATGATTCGACCTCGGTGGCGCTTGTGGTGGGTTGGGAGCTCTCCACCCTTAATTATAGCCTGGTGGCCTATATGGTCCCGCTTGTTGCCTCGGCGGGAAGCTTTGTTGTGGTGGCCCCCTTGGTTGATATTGAGGTTGTGGAGGTGGAGGCCGAGCTTGAGGTTGTTGCGGTGGTGGGTTTAGAGCTCCATCATTATTATCATATGAGAATCCCGGATGATTTCTCGTGGTTGGGTTTGCCCAATAACCGGTGTTCCCCGCAACATATTGGACTTGCTCTATAGCACCCTCTCCTTGCTCTCCTCCAACGAACATAACTTGAGCTTGGTCTTGCCAATCACTCATATTGCCTCCCGGTGTAGATGTGGCGGGAGTTCCATGTGGCTCAGTAATCAACTTCTCCAATCTCTCCACGACCTTGTGGATAGAGTCAAACCTCGTAGAAAGCTCCGCTACGGCCTTGGCCTCATAAATGCATGTCGGCTTCAAGGAGGAAGAAGAATGTCCTCTCTCGTCGCCCCATTGTTAATTGTTAGAGGCCATGTCCTCTAGTAGCTTCATCTGGTGTCTTAGATAATATGGCTCCATTAGTAGTTGCATCGATGATTTGCTTGGTGCCCAGTTGTAGTCCATTGTAAAAGCTATGTACAAGCTCCCATGCTTCAATGCTATGATGGGGGCATTGGTGTTGGAGATCTTTAAAGTGCTCACATGCCTCAAATAGAGTCTCTTGTGGGCCTTGCTTGAAGGACATGAGCACGCTCCTTATCTTGACTGTCTTGGATGGTGGGTAGAATTTATTAACAAAGGCACTTGCCAACTCAT
Source organism: Scilla litardierei (assembly GCA_030789695.1). Classification (NCBI taxonomy): domain Eukaryota; kingdom Viridiplantae; phylum Streptophyta; class Magnoliopsida; order Asparagales; family Asparagaceae; genus Scilla; species Scilla litardierei. The sequence goes on along the minus strand of CM061142.1, from coordinate 220,949,961 downwards.
CCCATGTAGTAAAGATCCCCTCCGCTTGCGTCCTCAATCAATATAATGCTTTGTCCCGAAGGGTGAATGGGAAAAGACGTAGTCGGATAGCATCTACCGGTACACCGGGCATTTGAAAGGTGGCGCACTTGGACAAGAACAACTGAAGGTGGTAGTGTGGTTCTCGTAGGAGTTTCCATGAAATGGGTCTTGTCGCATTAGAACCACAAGTCCCGTTTTAAGCTCGACGTTCTTATCCGCCGCCAACTCTGGCATCGCAATGGATGAAGTAGAGAAGTGGTCTTAGGCCATAGCCTATCTCTGATAGAAACAGGTCTAGCCATGTGTTCCGCTAAATCTTCTGGTGTCTCCCGTCGGTTCATACAATCGACCTCTATAACAAGTCTTCTCTCAGCTCTAAGCCTCCTTTCAGTACGCTCGATCTCCGGATCAAATAATAGATCTTCTTGATGCTCCGTCGATCTCGTGTACATGCACAGAAAAATAGAGTCTCGAGGGAATTGTTAGCACAATAGAGGATATAAAAATATAAAAATAATAAAATAAAAAAACAACTACGTAAGAAAATAATATACCATCGCCTCCCCGGCAACGGCACCAAAAACTTGATCGTGCCTGGATAAACACCCGGAAAATGACTTGTAGTCTTACCGCAAGCACACAGTGTAGTGGCGAGCGAGTATCGAACTCAGGGAGGACAAATGACAGTATCCTATTTTGATTACCTAGATATCAAGAGAATAAGAATAGTTTCGATGTTGTTGTCACAATCGTTCAAATAGCAAGAAAATATCAATATAATAAAAGCGTCTAGGGATAGGAAATCCCCACTACGGACCGTCTCTCATCCTTGTGAATCGTAGATTTCATTGTTACTAAGCTTGAATATAGGTGAACTAGTCGCAACTTAATGTAGAACCAAGCTCACGCTCTCGCGCTATTGCCGGTCTATAGCAAACCTAGAATAGAGCCCACTCCTGTGCAAACTCTACCATAAGCCGCTAGCGTGAAGATCGACATCATCGTCCAAGCGCATCTCGAGCCCACTCTCGTGCAAACTCGAGCTAAGATCTAGGTTGTGATAGTTCGTATTCGTCCAATCTTTTGCAAACGAACATGTGTATAAATTCATAATAAAAATCCTAGCTTTGGTCCAATCTCTTGCAAACCAAATCTAGAGAATTTCAATTATTAATCTAAATCGAATATCTAGGCCTTCTTATCAATTGGGATCCAATCTCTTGCAAATCCCAATCGATATGAATTCCTAGCTACTCATAATAAATCAATCACACCCTAACCATTATCAATTCTAGCAACAAATCTATAAATTCATCACAATTCAAAGATCGGGTCCACAGGGTTCATCCCCATGCCCTAGAACGACAGAACTACTCATTAATCATCATGAAAATCTCAGAAATAATAGATGGAATCATAGCACAATTCATTGCAAAGAAGAAACAATTCATAAAAAGAGTTTTTTAACAAGAAAGAATAAACCAATGTCATCGCCTATGATCTCCAGCTAAAATTTCACAAAAGAATAGCCGTCAAAAACCTAATAGAAGTCTCTAAAAAATAATTCAAGTCTCTCCTAAACCTAGGGTAAAACTAGGTTTAAATACAAGCCAAAATCGTCCAAAAATTCGTGACAAAACTGCCCTTGCACAGCCCAGAAATTCAAATCCGCGTAGCAGTCGGAATGGGTCACTCGGCCGAGTGGCTCATGTCACTCGGCCGAGTGACAGGCCTGATGAAAAACAGAGAGTTCGTGATCTTCAGGGGTCTGTCTCTCTGGGTGGCTCGGCCGAGTGGGCATCTTCACTCGGTCGAGTGAGCAATCATGCTCGGCTGAGTGGGCTTCCTCAGAAATTCCAGTAAGTTGGCAGCTTCTCTGGACGAATTCTCTGTTCCACTCGGGCGATTGAGCTCGTCTGAAATTTGCTGTGCGTATCTGTTTCACTCGCTGAGTATAGCTTCTGACTCGGCCGAGTGAGTAGTCAACTCGGCCGAGTGGGCTGTATCTTGGCTCCTTTCTTCTCCTTCTCGCCTTATCGTTGCTCCTATGGAATTCCTTCTTCTTCCATTCATCTTCTATCGCTGATAACTCCTTAAATAAGCTGTGGGCGACACTCCGAAGTGCGTGAAAATCCTTTGATCTCATTTTCGCTCCAAATCGCTCCAAATCTCCTAAAATACGACAAAAACAAGAAATAGTGAAAAGTAACACGATATCGTCGAATAATCGTGGAAAACGTAATATGGGCGATCAAAACGTAATGAAAACATGCGGAAAAAGGTGTAAAATAAGGAGTGATCAGAAATCTATCTGGATGAGAAGTTCATGTTTGCCTCACAAGAAAAACAATGTTTTTATGTTAAAGATATAATGGTAGACGATGATTGGGTGGTTCTTAGAAATCTTCCTAGAGCATATGCACCGGATGAAATGGGTTCTAAAGAGGGCAATGACGATAACGAAGATGTTGTACTCGTAGCAGGTGATGTTTTGGACGATTTTTCAATCGAGAAAAATAATGAAACGACTGATAACATCACATTGTTGTGCATGGATATACCCTATTTGGCGATCACGGGCATATGTATTGTAGCATCGGAGTGCACAAGACGAAGAAACACAATAACCAAAGTCATTTCATCTACCGTTCGGACTCGGTTACAAAGGACGTCAACATCAACCTCAAATTGTTGAACTTTTTTCATTACTAAGCTATAAAAATATGTAAATGTATAAAGATGTTCATTACGTTGATTTTGCTTGGAATCAATAAAGAAAGTGAATTACTGCATTTTGTTTACATCACTTTTATTTCATATAAATTACGCAAATATTTACAGTACGTAAGCTATGGTTTTTTTATTAATAAATATTATGAAGTGCAGCTTAAGAGAGTTTTTACCACGATTTTTCAGCGGGTACAGGGTGTCACACACTGTTTTGAACTATACGTGTATTCTACTATATACACATGGTATTTCTACTTACGATGCATACATAGGCATGAAATAATTATGGATATCGATGTATGTATCGTGGTGCATTGAGGTTGTGCCGTAATATGTGGCTAGGAGACGAGAATGCGAGATGTGAATGCGGGAGAAGTGTGAATGACGTTGTGTGTATAATACAACAAGAATGTATTGGACGTGTGTGTGGTGCATGAACACATGCATGGGTGTGCATTGTTGAGTGTAGGGAGAGCCATGCTAGTGTGAAAAGGGGTTAGTGGTTAATGGTATCCTCATAATTTTTTAGAAAGGTGAGAGGCAAAATGGTCATTTGGACAAAATGAAGGGTGTGTGTGTATATTAAAAGGTGTGTGCATAAAGGAATGACAAACTTGTAAATACTTGAATATGTAAGGGGTAGTTTAGTCATTTAATAAATGCCATGGCTTATTGGATAAGCCATGGAAACCTATTCTAGAATTCTCTCTCTCTTTCTCTCCTTTTCTTTTCTTTTCTTCTCCTTTCTTCCATTATCATTTCTTCTCCTTTTCTTTTCTAATATCTCTCTCTCCCATATTCACATCCCATCTCCCCTCTTATGCTGGCCGAAATTCCTTTATAAGAAAAGAAGAAGAGAAAATGGGAAGAAGAATATGAAGAAAGGGGAAGAGAAAGAGGAGAAGTGTTTTTAGCAAGAAGGAGTCTCCTTGAGGCTAGAAGCTAGGATGAGGTAGGAGGCTTCGGAGAAAGCATGAGGGTTTGGAAATTCATCATCTTGATGTATGAATCCCTTCCCTAATGGTTTATTTTGCAAATCCATGTTAAATCAATTTAGTTTCATGCAAATACCATGGCTGGTTTTATGGACAGAATTTGTTGTTTTTTCATCTGAGTATATCTCTTAATTTAGGCATGAATAAATTCTGGAAAAAATTATATAATTATAGATCTTCAAATTCTACCCCAGCATCATATAAAATTTGACATATGTTAAGTTCAGTAGTTAGTAGTAAAAATTCCATCTTTATAACATGTCTGGATTTCATTCAGTCTAGGCACAGTTTGGTAAAATTGAGCTCAGTCCCTGCACACTCCATAGAAATTAGTGTTCTCGATCTCTTTGTAAATTTAACAAGCTGTTCTACAAATTTTCCTGGGGCATGTTTTCGAGATTCTAACTGCAACATGACTTAAAATAACAATTGTTACAACCTTCAGAATCTGTCTGAAAAACAGTTTCGACAGGTCTCACCAAATAATTCACCATACATCACCTAGTTTATATTTGTGCATGAAATTTTACATCACCTAGTTTCTTTTTTATTCTTTTTATTTTTCTATTTCGTTTGTGTGTTTTCCATGTTTTTCATTATTTTTGGGTCAGTGCGTACCCCCATTATCATTGCCCTCCCGTATTCACTATTATTGCATTGAGGGCAATGCAAGTTTCAGCTTGGGGGAGTCACGCTTTTGCGTCAGTTGTATCTTTTTCTTCGTTTTTAGTCGTTTTCATCTTGTTTTTCTTTTTCTTTCTTTCTTTTTATTCTCCCTCTCCTAGAGATGACCCCATTTAATGAATTGCCACAAAACTACACACACACCTAGCATGGCTTCGATTATCACTTTCACTAACCCTAGGAAGCCGAGTCCTATTACATTTCATGCTTCGTGGGTTCACTTTGCTTTTGTGTGAGTGGTTTGTCATGACTAGCTAGTGGTGTGCTTCTACTTTGTGATTTTGATTTATATACCTATCCTTGGTTGACCCCTAGATTATCATGCTTCGAGTTGAATATGCGGTATTTGCTTCTACTGTCTGCTTCTATATGCATGGAATATATATATATATATATATATATATATATATATATATATATATATATAGCAATCTTCCATTGCGAAAAAATGGTGCGAAAGCCCGTGCGAAAACATTTTTTTTATTTTTTTGAAATTTTTTTTTTTCAAAAATTCTTTTTTTGATGTTTAATCCATACAATTATATACCCCAGGGAAAATAATGGGTGAACCCGTTGGGGATTAGAGCACCCATCCACCCGTTACAAATTTAACGGTCTCAAAACGTGCGAATTTGATGAAATGCCTTGATCGAAGGCCAAATGACATTATTTCTCAACCATTATTTTTTGAGGGGGGTATAACAACATATATTGAGGGTGGAAAAAAGAATTTTTGAAAAAAAAAATTTCAAAAAAAAGATAAAAACATTTTCGCACCGTGCGAAATGTTCTCACATGAAGATTTTCCTATATATATATATATATATATATATCGTATGCTTCAATTCGCCTGTGTCGGGATTCCACAAATAGGACTAGGATAACCCATTTAGCTTATGCTCTGATCTGCGAGAAATATCTCCTTTGCCCAAGTGTTTAGATTCTGATTTCTTTTTTAGTTTACTTGGAGCAAATCCCCTCGTCGTGTACCGTTCTCCCACTTGGGAGAGTACACAAATGTATAGCCCAAAAATCCAAAAATCCAAAAAAAGGGAGAAAAGAAAAACCCAAAAAGAAAAGAAAAGAGAAAAGGAAAAAAATATGTTTATCCAAAAATCCAAAAAAATACAAATACCCAAAACCCAAAAAAATCCCAGTGTGAATATTTTTCCTATCTACCGAGAATAAAGGAAAGACGAGAGTTTGCACTGAGTGTTCTACTCCACACCTTCTCAACCTCCATCGTTTTCGAAAACACTTGGCATAGGAACTTTCTAGCGATTATCTAGGCGATAGTGTGGTGATTTCCTAGTCCCTAGCTGTGGAGTCCTTGACGCGTGATACGCTTCAATTCTTATACTATTCTCATGCATGCTTGAGCTATTTATTCACCGCTTATTCGAATTGAATCGATATTTGGGTCATTCCTTGGGTATGTGTATATGGAGCTTTATTGCACAATATAGATAGTAACATCATTTGCTAGCACATGACCACACTCACTCGCGCTTCACCGCGTGGGCCCACGGCACTAGTATGGACTCACATTCCTTGGTTTAGTGATGTGTTTTATCGCATGCTTGCTTAGTGTGGTGTGTTTGATTTTGTGGCTCTGACAAGGGATTTAGGATTTCGTTTTCTTTTTCTGTTTCTCTCTCTCTATTTTTCCCTCCGAGCTCCTACTCTCACTCGTCTTCCTCGAGGACGAGGAAGGGTTCAGCTTTGGGGATTTTTACGTGCGTTTATATTTTATATAATCACACCCGTCTTCTTCGTGATTTTCTGCCATTTTCCGTCGTTTCATATCCGTTCTTTTGTGCTTTTTTGTATCTTTTCACTTTCTCCATGTTTTTGTACAAATGCAAGAGTTTCCAGTGTTGGGAACATAAAAAGAAGATATCATGAGTCCCCGGAGCAACGGGAGGTGTCACGCGCGACCCTGGGGGCCAAACAGAGAAGAAAACCAAGTTTCAGCCCCCAACTGATCGGTTGGACAAAGCCAACCGATCGGTTCGGTTGATGCACGCGTATCCGACCCGGACAAGAGCTCAAGAGAAGAGCAGCTCACCCGATCAGTTCACCGATCGGGTGAGATCGATAGAGCTCTCTGTTTTTTTGGGCTTAATTCCAACCGATCGGTTGAAAACTCAACTGATCGGTTCATCTGTAGCCGTATTTCTCAAATCGACGAACCGACGGTGCCACCCGCTCAGCTCACAGACCGGTTGAAGCATCTGAAGCCCGATGGCCAAAGCGACCGTCAGCTCACCCGATCGGTTGATGCTTCAACCGATCGGGTGGCTGTATTTCCTATATATATTTGACCTAGGTTTTCAGAAACGCGATCCATCTTTGTATTTTCTGTTTTTGGGACTTGTGACGGCTGGAATTTTCTCTTGTTTTGTAAGTGTTCCGATCATTCTGAAACTTTAATATTATATTAATATCATTGCTAGCAACTGTTTTCTATTGCCTGATCATGATTTCGACCGTTGAATATTGTTTAGATTGTGTTTTTGCCATGAACTGTGAGTAGTTCCCTAATCTGGGATTTTGGTGGAAACCCCTTCGTGAGTTCTCCCTAGAACGACCATATGAATAGGATTTCGATAGGGTTTAGGAATTTAGATGGTTACACTGGGTGTTTCATTGTCATTGGCAGGAGAAAAACAGCCTCTGACCGTCGGGCCAAGGGGGAATAAAATTGGCGTTTGACTTCCTAGCCACAGCTCACACCCCTAGCGTAGACATTGAATCCTAGTACGTGGGAACGGCAGGATGGGATGTCGGGAGTAATCGTTGCGAGCTTAGTGCTCCCGGAGTCGGTCGGTGTTAATGGATATGGGAATGCCCACTGACCGAACCCGGGTAGTCCTTGCGTATCATCCTGTGCATCGACCGAAATATCGGGCACATGGGACGCAGGTATCACTCTTAGAGGCAACGTCTCACCACTAAACCCTAAAATCCAATCGTTATCCTATCTGTCAGTTGTAATAGAGAGGACACACGATAGGGTGGAAATCAAAGTCCTAGGTTCCCTTTTACATATTACATCCTTCGTATTCATATCCTGTGACAACCTATCGATCGTTCAGGCTAGCTCACCCGTCGGGTGAACCGGTTCCTACTTGACAGTAAGCACAAAACACGCTTCCCTGAGTTCAACCCCCAAGCCACACTACATCACCATGCGCTAGCAGTTATAAATATTTAAATCTGGTATCCCCGATTCCATTACCTATAGTGCCAAATCTAGGGGACGTCAATGACCCATGATGATATGTGATGTGGCTATGATGGAGGGCATGACACTTAGGTGCATGACCCAGATTGAAATGAATGAGAAACGTTGACACTATGAAACCATGCCATCATGACTCTTATAAGATGACCTATGATGTTTACTTGATGATTTGGATTGTCTCACTCCTCTCTAAAGGGGATGCGCTTCTAAAACTGGGGTTTGCGGGGAAATTTGAGTAAATTGTGGATAGAAGACTTGGACAATGAATGTGGTGTGAAGATGATGTGATATGTGATGTTTGTTCCACCTCACCTTTATCGGTAGTGGAGGGGATTTTGTGTTTGTGATGATGTGGCTTGGATGTGGAGAGGTACAGGTGGAGATCCTCACTTTCGTTACTGTCCAGGGAGGAAACAGAGAGGCCCGGTGTACAGTGCCCATGTCCACTGCATCGTGTTCCATACTTACTACAATCTTGGGGTGGGGACCGTGAGACAGGTCCCCTGATGGGGCAGGAATGAGAGGCCCGGTGTACAGTGCTCGTGTCCACTGCGTCGAGTGCAGTTTTCCACCCCAACCCATGGGGTGAGGTCCAGGTTCGTATATCTTACAGTTTACCTAGATTTTCAATAAGTTAAAAAATTATGTGTTAATTGTTCTACTTGTAGTGTTTCCTCTTCCCTCTACTTGTATTGATGTGGCACTATGTACTTGTAGTTGTCTGTTGTCGTCCTGTATTTATTTCTCGTTGTAATCCTATAGTTGTAGTTGCCTTTGTTGTTCATTTCTTAATATTATTTGTAGCACTAACTCTCTTTTGCAGCAACTCACTCCCTCATGGCAGGTACATCTCTATTTAATATGTTTTTACTTTATACAGTAGTATGCCTTACCGTTATGCTATGTCACATGGACTCCGGGATCTTACCTTAACTTGTAACCAACATAATTAAGAAAGAAATAACATGATTTTCCATTAGTGTTGGGATTTCCTACTGGGGCGTGCATTGACGTGCTCCTCCCCATTTTCCAGGTAGCAGGGGCAGCTTGATGCAGGTGACTTGGAGTTGGGTTCTATGGATAGCACTTGGAGTGAGCTGTGGCTCTGTGTTGAGTATTGGGTTCTCTTTGGGAGGTCGAGAGTGGCAGTGCATACATGGTGATGTACCTGGACTATGTGTATGTATGAATGTTAATATATATATATATATATATATATATATATATATATAATGTTATTGTTGTTCTTGTTATTTATGAGGCTGTCTTGATATTATAATTGAGCAATACTTATACTATTCCAGCACATGCACAGTGGACCTGCTATTTCTTTGTACTTTCTCCCCATCTTCTGCTCTCTTCACCCTCACACTTCAGGATTCCTGAAAAAATTTAAAATCCACGGCATCTTGTGGAGCGGGGCGTGACACTTTTTAGTGGCACATGCAGGTCACCGCACTGCAATGTGCATACTGATAGTATATGTACTTCTCTAGTGTGTTTGGGGTAGATGTGTCCTAAAGTGGATAGGGGTGCTTTAGACCCGTCTGCCCTATGTTTAGACTCTTAGCCTTATACTGTGCCAAGTATGTGATAGGGATATATGTATGACATGTAACACGTGTAGGATGTGATGGATATAAGGATTTGAGATTATAGAGTGCATGTACAAATGGGATGACTGTGGGTTTGCATGGTTAAGTGGAGTTATGGTATATGCATAGTGTGTATATGCATGCCACGTAGAATGGTGTATATAAGACTATTTGGATGTATATGTAGTACATTTATCCTTCAGCATATAATGGCATGAGTGGGAATTGTGTATTGGTATATGAGATATTTGTACGTATGTAGGTGTGTTGTAGCAAGAATGGTGTGACTGTGTATATGAGTTATTATTATTGAACATATATTGGTATATGTCTTATGAGTAGTTATATATATGTACTAGTCATACCCCGTGCCCGCGGGCACGGTTCAGTTAAGATTTTCTCCCGCGAAATTTTTGATCCCAAAAAATTATTTCCGTAGCCAAAATTTAAAAGAACAACAAATTAGCATAGAAATATTTAGCGGCGCGGAACAACAAATTCGACACGAGCGTCTTCGACGCGAAACAACAAATTCGTCATGGGCGCCTTCGTCACGAAACTACAAAGTAGTGGAAAAAAATTTAACGGGAACCCACCTTCAGCGTGAAACAACAAATTAGCGGAAGAAAATTTAGCTGACGCAGACCATTCAGTTGAACAAAAATTTACAAAACACCCAATCCAATGAAATGAAAAATGAAGATAGATTGTTGAACCAAAGAGACTCTCTTCATTTAGCTAAAAGAGAAGGACAAACATAAAACACACACGCACATCAGAAACACACACCACACGCACAACATTTGCTGGCCATACGAACCTCTCTCTCTCTCTCTCTCTCTCTCTCTCTCTCTCTCTCTCCCCCCTCCTCCTCCTCCTCCTCCTTAAAAGTCTTAGCATGATATTGGCCATGTCTCATTATTCTAAGTACCTAATTGTAACTACTCCATCAAAACACACGACTTCTTCCACTCCTTCATTTGCAGTTGCATGGAGATGACGTGGATGCCAAACATATGCCGTCAGCTATATTCCTGTTTCAAATTTCACCTGCTGCTGCCATTTGTAGTATCTGTTTCAATTGTTTATGAACTTGCATTTACATTGCACATGGATATATAACAGCCCACATGTACATATATCAAGCAAAAATACTCTTATTCTATGATGGCATGGTTCACTGCCACAATACTGCCACAATACGAAGTACAGATCTCTTGTGCACTGTAATTCCTGAAGCATCATTCATATCAATGTCCTTCTCCCTCACCCCAGCAGGTAGTTTCCAGTCAAATAAGCACAACATATTAGCAAGTGCGAGCTCGATCATGAGGATTCCAATGAACAATGCCGGGCAAATTCTCTGGCCTGAACCAAACTGAATGAACTGAAAGTCATGGCCTCTGAAATCAATAGTGCTATCAACAAATCTTTCAGGTATGAATCCCTCAGCAATATCCCATGTTCTAGGATCTCGTCCTATCGCCCATGCGTTTACAAACACCCGGGTGTTTGGCATGATATCATATCCGACCACCTTGCATTGCTGCATTGCCTCCCACGGGAGTGGCAGCAGTACCAGCACCTCCTTTACCACGGCTTTGAGATATTGAAGCTGGTGGAGTTCTTCTTCGTCCACCTTTCCGTTTGATCCGGCCTTTCTCAGCCTCTCCATTTGGATGCATCATATCAAAAGAAGACATCTGTCAGTGGAACTCTCATCAAATCATTCTGATATAAATTCTGCTAAAAGCTAAGTTCTCTCACACGAAAAAACAAAGCAAAATTCATAAAAATTATGTAAGTCCAACGCACATGCATAAGGAAACCCAATGTTTAACATCTCTACTGCAGATGACCTTGTCCTTTTACGTCAAAAAAGAACTTGATACTAAAAAAGAAATTCCTTCAAAAATATCACACTTGAAGGATTATTTTCTCTCTCTTTTTGTCAGGAATTCCTACAAATGATCTTTTCCCTCTCTTTTTGTCAGGACATTGGCCAGCAAACTCTAGAATTGGTGGATATTCCCTCCTAAAATATAAGTTAAGGCACACATCTAGTAAATAGTAAGTTAAAATGCAAGTTTTTGAGCCAAGCCCTTAACCTTATAACAAAATTGAAGGATCAAAATTATAAAAATTGAAGTATAAATTTCAAAATCAGTTCCAATGGAAAATTCAAGGTCCAGTAATAACATTATCCAGTAATTCATATATATATGGGTTATCAATATATGGATAACATTATCAAAATTATCAGCAAATATATTGATAATAACACATACTCAAAATAGGATTTTTTTTTATTCATGTATACATACTCAAGTTGATGTACACATACTCTTGAATTTATCTTTTACACTCAAATTCAAAAAAGCTGTAACACTCAAAATTCATTCAAAAATTCATTCACACATACTCAAGTTTGAACACTGTAAAAACTCATTCACATAACACTCAAAGTTTAAATCCTCAGGACACTGCAATTAACATAACACTCAATCAAAAAATAGCCCAGAGTATGGATCTTTCTTATTAACAGGACAATACTATTAGTGTAAATAGGGCAATACTCTTGGTGTAAATTTTGTGTTAACCAATAACCAATTTTGTGTTAACCAATATCCAGTGTATAATACATTTTTTTGTCTACAAATGTTTACAGGACAACTATGTTTCCTATGCATTTTTTACATGTTAACCATATGCATTTTCCAGTCTATGCTTTCATCATTTTTTAGTCTATTGATAGGAGGACCCAATAAATAGTTAACATAGGTTTAGTTAACCCAATAACCCTATGCATTTTTTAGTTCATGCAGTCAACATTTTTTACATGCTAACTATTTTGTAGTCTGCATTTTTTAGTCTATGCATTCAACATGTGCAGTCCTGCGAAAAAATTGAACCCAAAAAAATTTAACCCCCATATGCTATTTAGAAACTATGTAATTTCAATAATACATTGAATCTGTCATGCAATATTGATGTATTTCAATAAATTTTCAAACTATTGAGCAGTATTGATGAGAAAATTAGTTAATAAGCATTAGTGCTCAGCAGTCCTGAGGAGGACCGATGAATTTTTCAATATTACAAAACAGTGTCCTGCAAATTAATCAACAACAATTTCATCCAATAATACCATGTCCTGCAAGCTTGATGTATTTTCAATAATACCTTGGCTGATGGATAATGATCTGAAATTTTCAATATTCATTTATCTCATTTATCTCATTTATCTTAACCAATTTCAATATGAACTGAAATGAAATTGAATGATGGGTATTGAAATTTCATCCATGGATATTGAGCCTTGAGCATATGACACAATTTCAATTTCAATGGATTTACGTTTTTGTTTAACAGGATTTTTGAGCCTTCATGTACATGGAAACTGATCGATAGTCTGAATATTGAAAGGCTCAATATGTTGACAGGAAGGCTCAAAATCCATCAGTTACAAAAATTTCCATGGGGTTTTGACAGGAAACTGACTGTCCATCAGGTACAAAAATATGTCAATTTCAATTGATAGGAAGGCTCAATATTTTTGAGCCTATCCATCAGTCTCATTGTCCATCAGTTTTTTGTTTCAATTGAAATTTTGAGCCTTGAGCATATTTTTTTGTAACAGGATTTTTGTTTCAATTTCAATTTCATAGGCTCCATATCCAGGAGTTCAATTTCAATTTCAATTTCCATTTCATATGCATAATATGACAGGGGACTGCAATCCTGAATATTTGACTTATGGATATTGAAATGAAATGAAATGAACATGTATTATCCATGTATTGCAAATATTTTCCATGCACAATCCAGGCAAGAGTACACAAACAGGAACATGTATTATCATATCAAGGTTTTCAAACTTAAGTCCTGTTATCCAATTTCAAACAATAGCCTTCAATTTCAAACAATTTCAAACAATTGCAAACATATTGAGAGATATTAAAATTTCACTAAACTATAGCCTTCAATTAATATTGCATTTCAGTGACCTGAAACAATGATATTTAATATTTCAAAAATTGATAACCAATCAAAAAATACCAATCTATGAAATTTCAGTTCAAAAAAATGAATAAAACAAAAAACATGGACAATAAAAAATTTATTGTATTCTCACCTATCTTGAGCATATCATCAAATACCATTTCAACATTGACAACATTTTTAAATAATCACACTGAAATATTCATTAGCAACATGTATTCAACTTGCAATATAGAAAAAAACCTCATGACTGACAATTTAAACCCATAACCAACTCTAAAAACTATACAAATTTTGGGTCCTGTCATTTAATACATGAATTTGATTTATTTTGAATACATGAAGTGGGTCATGTCACCTATTTTGAATACATGATTTATTTTGCAAATATGGTCAATATGTTAGAAATCAAATCATATGTTTGGGTCCTGTCATTTAACCATTTAACCATCCAAACTTGAGAAATTGATTTATTTTGAAAATCAAATCTCTATTGCAAATCATTTCAGTTGGTGAAATATAATAATTATTTTAGCAAAAACATATGATTCAAACTCCCCCTTCAAAACTAATTTCTTGCCAAATTTGGGCATTTGAATCTAGGCATATGAATTGCAAACATATGAATTAGGGCAATGTGCATAAATTGGGCATTTGTGCATTAAAACTAATTTCTTGCCAAATTAGCATCAAAAACTAACATGACACAGTGGATAACAGGACACATATGATTCACATATGAAATTAGCTTGAAGGGGGAGCTTGAAATAGTTTGCAAACTCCCCTTCAATACATGAAATTGCAAACTCCCCCTTCAAATATACTTATTTTACCAAAGTATTTGGGTTCTGGAATTACTTGCCAAATTAGGTTCAGGACACATATGATTTCAAACTGAGCACTACTCCCCCTTCAGGATATCCTTACACTTGAGAATCAAAAAATTTGACCTCAATATCCTGTCAATTTCTTTCAAAAATTTTGAACTCAATTTGGATATTGGAATATCCTGAGAATTTTTGATATTCATATTAACAATTTCTTTCAATTTTGAACCCATTTTGAACTCAATTTTGAACTCAATTTTTGATATTCATATTAACAATTTTGAACAGGATATTGAACATGATATTGAACTGTTTATATTAACTCAATATCATGTTCAATTGACCGTTCAATTTTGAACTCAATTTTTGATATTAATATTAACAGTTCAATTGACTCATTTTGAACTCAATTTTTGATATTGGAATATCCAGAATTTGCATATTAACAGTTCAATTAACAGTGCAATTTTTAACAGGATATTGAACTCAATTTGCATATTGGAATATCCTGAGAATTTCTCAGGATTTTATGGGATATTCATATTAACAATTTATTTCAATATCCTGAGAAGCAAAAATTTTGAACTCAATAAGCTGTCAATATCCTGTCAATTTCCAAGAAATATGAATGCAATATCCTGTCAAAGTTGTAATAACACTCAAAATTGATTCAAAAATTCATTCACATAACACTCAATCAATTTTAAAGCTGTAATAACACTCAAAGTGATAGAATTATACTTCAAAGTGTTATTATCTTGGAATACTTCAAAGTATGTATTCAGTATAAGCTTGGAATAAAAGCTCACTAATTTGCATATGAAGAGCTATCAGTGAAGTGAGTTATCAGTGAAGAGTAGCATTATGAAGATTAGACACCAATTTGCATATGAAGATCTACCAATTTGCATATGAAGAGCTCACCAATTGTCCTGTTATTAGCAATGCATATGAAGATTAGCATTATGAAGCTAACAGGACATCAAGAATATCAAGAATATCATTTAGAATAGCTAACAGGACAATGCATGAAAATTAGTAAGTAACATTTAGAATAAGTAGAATATCAAGAATATCATCAAATGAAATAGCAATTAATATTGACTGAAATATTCTTTCAATTGCAAACTCAATTTCAAACTCAATTTCAAACTTAAGCTTTCATCAATTTCAAACTCAAGATTATCAATCAAACAGATATGCATATTATTTCAAGATTAACATTCAAAATTTAATATATGTCCTGTTAATATTTTGCTAAACCCAACAATTTCTTTCAAGATTAACATTCATATTTCAAGATTCAAAAATTGCTAAACCCAACATTCCTGTTTATATAAACACCATCAGTCTTCAGCAAGCTCAGCCATTCATATATCCTGGTGAAAGAGCTTGCTATTTTGTTGAGCTTGCAATTCAACAGGATAAAATTTTGCAAGCTCATCAATTGCAAAATAGCAAGCTCATTCCTATTTACATCTATATGCATTCATAACCAATTATCTCAAACTCAATCAAGTGAATGTATTGGCACATGGACAGAAATTTATAACCAATTCTCTAAATTCATAACCAATTCATAACCAATTCTCTCAAACCAATTCATCACCAATTTTATACATAGGTGAGAATACTGTTGTCCATGTTGCAAATTCACAAATTGACTAAAATTCACGGATAACAAAATGAAATTGTTGGCCATGTTTTTTTTGCAAACATCTCTATCCAGTTGCTCATTTCATAAAAGATGGAGCTAGATGGGATAAAAAATTTCATGCAAAATAATTCATAACCACCAAGCATTATAACAGCAATTCATAAAACTCAATTTGCAAGCTCATTCTTAAGCATTATAAATGATTCATAACCACCAATTAATAAAACTCATGTCTAGCTATCTTGAATGTTGGTTTTCATGCAGAATATATCAACTTCATAGATAAAAATTTTAGAGATAATATGCTAAACCCAACATTCAAACGTAACGTGATTTGGCAAGTTTGATAATTAGCTTTTAGTTTGATATTTGAACAATCCAGTAAATTGAACTTGCAAGTTTGCAAAATCCATTCTTTTTAACCCAACATTCTTTTGCAAGGGGTAGATGGAAACCTGAATGTGTGAGTTTAAGCTGAGCAACTTGGCTAAAAAATCTAACATAACTTGGTACTGATAATAAAATAAAATTGAAACCTGAATGAAGTCCTGAACTCATAAGCTCTAAGCTCTGCAATGGAGAAAAGGAAGAGCTCTAAGATCTGAAATGTGGAGGTTGAAGATACTGGAGGTAGATGGGATAAAAAAATCTTCTTGCTCTTCGTTGCGTGAGGAGCTGCCTGGTGAGAAGAGGGTAAAATTCTTAGGAGCGAAATTAGGATTTCAAACGTAAATAAATTTTTCCCTCTGCTAATTCCCTCTACCCTCAAAGCTGATGAGAGATTTCAAACGTAAATAAATTTTTCAATGTTTTCAAATGTAACGTGATTTGACCAGGATGTGAACAAAAAATTTTCCCTCCACAACTCAAAGACTAACATGAGTTCAAATGTAAACCTCAATTTCATACCCATATACAAAATTTACACAGTTTTCAATTACACACCCATATACAAAATCTCATAACCAATTTCTCATATCTCAATTACTCAAACCCATATACACAATCTATATAAACAACACCCCCAATTACATATAACCAAAATCTCTTATCCATTATCTCTTATACAACAATACACATACCCACATTCTCCTCATAACCAAAATCTCTTATCCAATAACCCATATCCAAAAACCCATGATAAGGTCCCTATTTTATAGAATAGATGTGAACGATCCCTATTCTGGTATATATTTATATTTTTTTGAAAGTTAGTGAGCATCTTTATTAAATATCAAAAAAGGGAATGTACAAGAATACAAGTGGCTGTAAACGATTGGGGTTGAATGTCAGAGAAAGGAGAGGGCACAAGCTCTGTCACTCCCTAAGATCATCCCCCACCACACCTACACAAATATACGAGATTTATTGATCATATCGAAAGCCCCTCAATATGCTTCTCTAAATTCCCAACTTCCCATAGCTTGCGTTGCAATTGGATCTGTCAAGTCCTGGTCGCCGAGGATTACTCTGACGTCAGCTGCAATGGCATCAAAAAGCATTGTCTTTGACTTCTCAATACCTTCAAATAATCTTATATTCCTCTCCTTCCATACGTGCCATACAATCACTGATAAGACAGTTTTCGCAAGCATACCAAAAGTATTGTTTTTGTCAAAATGCTGCAAGAAATAATCTCCCACTTTATGAAGCAATGGTTCAATGGGGTCTGATACACCCAATTTTAAAAGGCTCCTGCTAAGAAAATATCGAGTATAACAACATTCAAAATATAGGTGATTTATGGTTTTAGCATCCCCCGAATTACATAACACGCAATGTGTGTCAGAATTAATCTCCCATTTTTTTCGCACATCCTTCGTTAACAATTTACCATAGAAAGCTCTTAATAGTGTAAGGGAAATTTTAGGCACATAGTTTTTATACCAAATTAGATTTTTATAAGCAAAATTCATACACCTTTGCCGCGTAGCTTCCGAAGCATCTCTGAACTGAAAATCCACACCAGGCACCTAAGTCCATACATCATCGCCTGGTGTAAGAGAAACATGCTGTAATAAGTGCCGACCATGGTCAATATCATTGCTTGCAGTCCATCCCGCCGAATTCCAGAAGTCTGATACTTTCTTCATTCTTAAATTTGGTGGGACCTCATATAGCTCACTCAACGGTCCACAATCTAACCAGTTATCGTGCCAATAAAGTAGATTGGCCATCACAGATGTGTCTCTTTATCGGATGTTTGGAAAATTGTCTACATGGTAACATGAACTTCCATGTGCTAGAGTGGGTTGTTTTACCTTTAGCTGCAAAGAATAGAGCACGGTCCCTATAAGTCTTTTGCATGTAGCTTGCCCAAAGCCCTTCAGTAGCTAACATACGCCATGTCAATCTCACACCTAAAGCCATATTGAGATCAGATAGTAACCTCATGCCAACTCCCCCTTCCTCTTTGGGGTTGCACAAGTCCTTCCAGGCCCAAATTCAAGAAGACCCTCATACGAACTTCCTACAAGCTGAAGTAATAGCATGCAAAATTGATTTTGTAATATGATAACATTGCATCCAGAAAGAAACCATACCATAAATGACCGATCTGACTAGCTCAACTCGCCCCGAATTAGATAATAAGGTGGAATTCCATCCCATTAATCTCTTCTTACATTTGTCAACCAATCTACTGAACATTGATGGCTTGGGATATCTTGTGGATAGAGGAAGGCCAAGATAAGTAGTGATGGAAGAACCCAGCCTAATACCAAGCACATTAGCAAGGGATATCGGGCTCTTAGTTCCCTTGCTAAAAATGGAGGTACTTTTATCCCAGTTTATTTCTAAACGTGTAAGGTTAAAATCTGATAATAGGGCTTTGAGACCATAAAAAGAGCGCATGTTAGCCCGACAAAATAATAGGAGGTCATCTGCAAAGAGGAGGTGAGAGATTGCTCCAGAGCGATTCATAGAATGAATTTGGCGTGAAGCCATAGCCAAATCAATTAATAAAGAGAACGTCTCCCTGGTAATAACAAAGAGATAGGGGGAGAGGGGGTTACCTTGCATGAGACCTCTATTACCTTCAAAATATCCAACATGGGTACCATTCACCATAACAAAATAGGTAGGAGACGAAATACATTCTTTGATCCAACCAATAAATTTCCTGCTAAATCCCATTCAATGCAGAATATAATATATGAACTCCCAGTTCACACTATCAAATGCCTTCCTTAAATCCAGTTTAAGGCAGGCTCTGACTCCCATAGGATTGCTAAAGCCCCTAATCAGTTCATGGGCTAGCCGAGCACTATCAGAAAGCAATCTCCCTTTAAGAAAGGCGGTTTGGTTTGGCGAAATGAGCTCATGAATGACTATTTTAAGCATATTACAAATAACTTTGCTTTTGCCTTATAAATCACATTACAACATGCAATGGGTCTGTAGTCACCAAGCCCAATAGCATTAGTATTTTTAGGTACCAAAGTGAGATTAGTGTGGTTGAACGGGTGCATTAGGGAGCCAAATCTAAAAAAGAGTGAATAGCATCATAGATATCTTTACCTATCATGCTCCGACTGTGCTGATAGAAGAAGCCAATAAACCCATCGGGCCCAGGGGATTTATCCACACCTATTTGGAACACAACATCTTTGATCTCCTCATCTAAAACTCTTCTCTCCAACCATGCAGCGCCTTCAGGTGATAAGATACGCTTTGTAACAATCTTAGGAAACACATTCCAGTAGGAATCTTGATTATATAATGCCTCATAGTATTTCGGAGCACTGCTTCTAAGTTCCTCAAAGAGTTATTAGGTGTTCCATAAGCATCCACTAAATGCCCGAAATTGTTATGATATTCCTAGCCTTCCTGGCCGTATAAAAAAACTTGGAATTTTTGTCTCCCAAGCTAAGCCAATCCTGTCTGCTTTTTTGCCTCAACATCGACTCCTCCATACCCAGTGGTGAGATTGATAGCTAGCTCATTTTCTTGCAATTGCAAGGAGAAATCAAAATCCAAAGAAGGCAAATTACGGACTGCTTCTAGCTTACTCCTCCAGGACGAAATATAATTCACAGATTTTTGTTCATGAGCCCAAAGCCGATGGGCAATTTTGAGGGTTTTCAGCTTAATGTACACTTTATGCATTGCCGAACCACCAACATGCTGACTCCACACATTGTCCAGAACTTCGTGATATCCCGACCAATTCGACCACACATTAAAGAACTTGAATGGCATAGGATAAGATTTTACCTTAGTATGCAGATTCACCAGTATGGGGGTATGATCGCTGGTATGGGGGTCTAAATACTCCAAGAAAGTCTCAGGCAACATGGTTAGCCATTGGGATTGCATAGAGCTCTGTCGAGCTTAGCAGTAATTTGCCCCATACTTGCTCGTCAATTGCACCAGCTATTCGAACTACCCACACTTTTTAGTTACATCAAAGAACAATTCTTCAGACATGAGTTAAAATCATCCAATAATTGAGGATCACACTGCCGGCCTCCAGACTTCTCAGACGAGAATCTAATGCTATTAAAATCACCGCCAATGAGCCACGCTTCCCCTTCGATCAAGACCACAGATATATATATATATATATATATATATATATATATATATATATATATATATATATATATATATATATATATATATATATATATATATATACCAACACACACTAATCAGTACCCGGCCCATATGGAACGATTTATTTAATGGCTGAGTTCCCCTCCCCACAAATTTCAAGTTCCCCCAAATTTCAAGTTTCCCTCCAAAATTTAAACCCCCCCAAAGTTCAAATCTTCCCCACAAATTTCCTCTAAAACTTATCCTAGTCCTAGTCATCAAGCCCTTATCCTAGTCATAAGCCCCTTTGTCCTAGTGGCTTGTCCTAGTAGGACAACATTCAAAATCTTCATCAAATATAGAATACTAGTCATAACCCGTGCCCGAGGGCACGGTTCATTTAAGATTTTCCCCCGCGAAAGTTTTGTTCTCCAAAAAAATTATTTCCACAGCCAAAATTGCGCGGAACAACAAATTATCCCAAAAATATTTAGTGGCAAGGATGCATTCGACGCGAAACAACAAATTCGACGCATGCGCAGTTGACACTGAATAACAAATTCGGCGTAGGTGCCTTCGGGGTGGAACAACAAATTTGGCGGGGGAGAAATTAGACACAGAACAACAAATTAGCAAAACAAATTTAGCGGGCGTAGCAGGCGCCTTCGGCGCCTGCGCCGAATGAATAGTATATATATGTTCACACTCACACAAAACAACAAACATTAAGTTCCTAACTGCTAATTAAAAATCAAACATTCTTGAAGCCAATATATAAATTTGCATCTTCACTAAAACATTGCAAGCCACCACCCACCCTACTCTGATGTTTAGTTATTCTTTCTCTGGCTGATTGTGAGCCTTTTTATTATATAATATCGTCGTCATTTTATAATTGACTTGGTCCATCTTGGGAATGGTCATTTTTTTCTTGAGTAAATTTCACTCAAATGACCAATATATGACTAATAAATATTAATCTACAACAATAGCACCATAACCATTTGAATTTAGATTTTCATACACAGGTCCTAGCTAGCAATATATGCACTGACTGAGATTTGCAATTCAATCTGAATTTTCATATACATGTTTTCATGTACTCAATGCTTACAAATTTACATACACCTCAGCAAAGTTGGTTACAAATCTCAGTTTACATGCAGAAGAATGGTGGTTGAGGTTACAAACCTCAAAGCCTTTTACAAGTTGGCTTTGTAAGCATTGTATCATTGAACTAATGCATGTAATTAACCTGGAACAGTGAACTAAAAATGTTGTCCTTGTATCATTGAACTAATGCCTGTAAGCATTGCATCATTGAACTAATGCCTTTAAAAATGTTTCCTCAACCATTTCTTATTAGATCATCATCATACACATCATAACTACTAATTACATCCCAAAAAACCTAGAATAGAGAGAAAAGCAATACAAAATTTGTTGTGTATCTTTCAAAGAAAAAATCTTGAAGAGCCAACCCCAGCATAACTTTGCAAGTTGAATGCCACAACATTAAACCTTTGTTCTAACACCAAAATTCATTGAAGCACTTTTCTCAATACATCCCAAAGAACTCACTAGACATTTCTGCAACAAACAAACATGGAGTATCTGGTTATCTGAATTTCCTCTCTCTACATGCTCGAAGACCATTGCTAAGCATCTAGCGACTCTTTAAATTTTGTTATAAACGATGGGGAAATGAAAATCTCGGCTGTAATAAATGGTCAATGTCTTTCTATATTTTTGGCAATGTAATGAAAATGTTAACAATATGAACCATGTGCATTGAAGGAAGCATAAAAGAAATTTGAAAACTCATTGGGATGACGGTAGGAGAACATGAAATACAAAAGGCACAAATATAGAAGAAAGCACAAAAGAAATCAATATCTGCCTTCATGATCTCCTCAATAATGACACTGGCATGCATGTATTTTTTAAAACAGCTCGATTTTTCAACATAACCATATTTGTACTCCATAAGCATACATTTTTACCACGAATCAGTACTCGGAGCAATCGAGAGCTCCGATCAGCTCTAGTTACATCATCGGGAACACCAAACAAAATAATACCACACTTATAAGTTTAAGCCTAAAAGAAGGATGTTTATGTTGTAAATGAGTAAACATGTTCATTGCTCAAGGTTAATCACATCAACTCATGTATTATAGTTCATATAGGTATTGATAGATGCAAGTTTGTAGGATTACAAAATAAGCATAATTACACTAGGTCCAACATAAGGACATCAAGATAAAAATCCATGTTTGTATAGAATATCACTTACCGTTTGCACTTTCTCCTTTTGAACTCACGGATGGACTCTCTCTCCGTTTGATTAGCTGCTTTTTCAACCCTTTCATAACATAACGATAGTACTATTAGCATACATTATATTACTCCAAGTGGGAACAAACTAATATAATAGTAACCGGTTTAGAATATGAAATAAATTAAAATTAAGTTTTAAAAAAATACGTACTAATGAACGTATCTCCTCTGCTTCTAACACCAAACAAAAAAAACATACTAATAAACTCCAAGTGTCATTCTTCTGCTTCATTTTCTACTAATGAATGTATCTCCTCAAGAATGATTCTGGCATGTATGTATTTGTAAAATAGCTTGATCTTTCCATATAAACATACTAATAATAAATTTGTACTGTATTAGCATACATTTTTACCTCGAATTCAGTACTCAGAGCAATCGAGAGCTCAGATCAGCTCCAGTTATACGATCAGGAACACCGAACAAAATAATACCACAATTATAAGTTTAAGCCTTAAAGCAGGATGATCAGGTTGTAAATGCATAAACATGTTCAGTACTAAGGATTAATCACATTGACTCAAGGATACAGTTTAGGTAGGTACTGATAGATGCAAGTTTGTAGGTTTACCTCAAACTTTCTTACCTACCAAATCACAAAAAACTCTTAAGGGCATATAACAACTTCTCCAACCCACACTTCTTTAAAACTCACTTTCAAGTTTCAACCAACCAAATGGTCACTAAATTAAAACGACTTTGGAATCAAAACCTATGCAACATTTAATACAGAGTCTATAGATGGACCCCAAACGACAACACCATCTAAACATACAGTTGATTCAGGAACTAAGAAACAGAGATTGAGGGTCCAGTCTACAGGTTGTTTACATGGATCCCTCTCATGAGTTTGCCAAATGACAAAATTGTTGTTACTTTAGCACAAATTAGAAGAAATATAACTGAAATTTTGAGAAAATGACAAATTCTGCCCAATTGACTTGAAAAATTCAAATCAAATTGCATTGTAATGTATGAATTAATGTATACTTACAATCGAAGGGCATTCTGGTGACAGGGCTATCACTGACAATCGAACAGGTCTTAAGCTTCGAACAATCCACGATGGCGGCATATGCTTAACACTTCACACTCCTACTCACCCCATTTTAGGTAGGGCTAAGTTTAGTGCCAATGATTGCTGGAGAGCTCGATCTTACATTCTTGTCCTGGTGATGTTCATGAGAGCGATAACTACCGAAGAAGAAGAGCTGGAGTGACAGCTATGGCTGTATCGGTACCGGTATGTAGATATAAAATAGACGGGCCATCATCATCATTGGCCTTGCTTCCCTTCTATTCCAACAAATTGTATACTACTATCATTTTATAGATCTTCCTGATTTGCATCTACCTCTTTTGAATATTCGATCGAGCCTTCTTCACTACCTACAGACCACTCCTCAGTTATCAAGGAATTGTAAAATCTATTATTAAAAAATTAAAAACGAAAGATGGAACGGTTATTAAAATAAAAACACCACCCTGGTATCTTTATAAAAAGATGTTTAGCGAAATAAAAATATTTACAAAATGACACCAATATCTTCCACTTAAAACCCTAAAACAATTTCATATCATGTATAATCATAGTCATGCCATATTTATTCCTCATTCCAAATAGATTTCCAAAACATTACCACTAATTAGCTCATTATGCCTCCCAAAATAAGATCCACTGAACAATGCTTATCAGTCATATTCTCTATTCTCATGTTGGGATAAATAATGATCAGCTGATCAGATCATGAATGGGCCGTATTTATTCCCACATTACAAATTGATTTCCAAAACATTACCACTAATTAGCTCATTATGCCCCCCCAAAATAAGGTCAGATGATCAATGTTTATCATAAATTAGTGAACATGATCGATCCAAGTACCTGATGCTCGTTGAGCTTCCTCCTGATGGCGTGAGGCTTCTTCAGCCTTAGTTACAAATGCAATAACTTCTTGTTGTCCACCTTATGCAGCATTGCCTTCTGCTTCTGTGAGATCATCATCAGAACCTGAGTGATCCCGAGCCCCACAACCTTGCTGCAATTAAAAAGAAAACAATGATATCTCAAAAAATCCAAAAAAATGAAAAACAAATGGCAAAATTATAGCATACATTTTAGAGAGCTTGTTAGGGGCACCGCCGGTGACTTTGGCGACCTGAGGGCAAGCTCCACCTTGAGATCCTTGAGCTGGTTCAAGAAATCAGATTTGGACTTCTATCGCAACCCTTGTACCATGATTCTTGCTGAAAAAAGATGAAATTTTTAGGGCAAAATCACTCCAATTTGCATCTCATATTGCAAGAATTAAGCGGCGAAATTTTGGATCTAAAAAATTGGCTAATTTCATCCCAAATCAAAAAGAACAAAGCAAAGCAAAACCAAAATCCGAACTGAAATCGTCAATGTACGAACCAAAGATAAAAAATTTACCAAAAAATACAT
This sequence comes from Scilla litardierei, assembly GCA_030789695.1. Lineage (NCBI taxonomy): Eukaryota > Viridiplantae > Streptophyta > Magnoliopsida > Asparagales > Asparagaceae > Scilla > Scilla litardierei. The sequence goes on along the minus strand of CM061142.1, from coordinate 220,924,881 downwards.
AGAAATGCAAGAAATGACGCAGATACACAAAAGCAACAAAAAGCGAGAGACACAAAATGGTGCAGATACACAAAAGCACACTTCATGTACAAAAACCTTTTAAAAAGGAAAAAATTGAAGTTAATTGACCAAACTAAACCAATATGCATACAGAACACAAGAATAGTGGAACAGAAGAAATATGATAACCAAACCAATATCAATTAGAATTTGTAAGAAGAATACATGCAAACATGGGGTTTTCTCAAAATTAATGTAATACAACACATAAACCATAATTTCAATGATATAAAAAGATTAAAAATAGATGAAATACTCACCCTAGTCAAAGAAGTGAGGTTGTCTTGTATCACACCATATAAATCGATCTCCTTAATATAAAATGTCCTGATTTCAAATAAAAAAGGAAGTAAATGTCAGGAAACAATAAAGATTACTGTTGATAATATATATTGGTGAACTTTGAAATTTATTTGATTGGCAATATCCTGAAATTAGTAGATGAAATCTAGTAATGTATGAAATACAGTGTATTCATGCTCTTCAACGATTCATTTTGATAACGATTCAACGATTCATTTTAAAAAATTACCGGTTGCTCAGTATCGCACACCAAACAAATCACCTTCTTTAGAATATCCATGTTGTTTGATTTCTGATATCTTGATAGACTAATTCCCCAGTCCGCTTGATCTCCGAATTTCTTGTTTTCTGCCTGTAATTAGTTTCAATTTTTGTTAGTCTTACTTTGCTCAGACCAATGGATGCAATTCATAGGTTACCTTCTTTAGATTCTCTTGCGCTTTTGTATAAGTAATTCTTGAGAAAGGGCTTGCTCTGATGGCTTGAATACGATTAATACAGTCGTGGTCTATGCATTTTGACATTATCTTCATATCAATGTGGACAGTTCTCTAGAATTTTCTGACAGAGAAACTTCAAACAATCCTTTGCATAATTCATCGCATCCTGGGAAAAAGAAATGTTGAAGATATTTTGGAGAATATTTATCATGTCGTAGAAATATTCATACATACATCTAGTTTTGTGAAGGTCAATGCGGCTTCGATCTGCCATGTTTCTGCCAATGACTTTGTAGGATCGGCATTTTCATGAGCATGACATGCTGGCCCAAATGTGTAAACAATGCTGAGGGAGCAAGCATAGCTTTCAAGGTGAAGCTGAGACGAAGCGGTTAGGTACGTGCGGCGTGCAAAGAAGTCCATGGATAAATCCAGCTTTCTGGCCTTAAACGAGACTAATGCTTTTCTGTGTTGTTTCTCCAACTGCTGAGCAAGCTCATTTGCCTTCTGCAGGTCTCATAAAGCACCGATAAGAACTTCCATGTTAATGTTGCTCCTCTTCAGCTCTTCTGAAAGATGCTCATATAAAAAAAATCACATTAAAGTTGATGCATCAATGTGCAGGTCAACTACACTACCTACAATTTCCTCAGTTTCTAAAAGTTCAATATTTTTACTACATTCTAAAACATCAAAGTTCAAAAAAAATTGGACTGCAAAGTCATGGATCAAGTTAACATGCATAATTGTGCTAAAACAATAGTTTAAAAAAATTATGCAGGGCATGAAATGAAAAAAAAATTGAGAGTGAATGACCTGCATAATTGTTTAGAAACTTGATTACACTGTTCAGAAAAAATTTCACTTGAAAAAATTTCACTTGGTTGCTAACTTGAGAACTTACAGATGAGAACACCCTTATCTAACATTTTTAGTTCTCATCATAATACATGCAAGGGGCCCTTGATGAGAACATCCTTTTCTAACGTTGCCTATCTAACATGAATTTGGGTGCTAATTTGAGAATTTACAGATGAGAATTTTTTTAGAAATACACATAATCATTATCATTATCATTATCATCTTGTTAATAGATATGTATGTCAAAAAAATTTATATGATATTTATATGTCAAAGAACATCCTGTATTGGAGAGTACATGCTAATGAGAAGTATCTGGTTAACAAATGAGAACATCCGGTTTATCAAAAAACATGCTAATGACGCATTCTGTTAACATGCCAATGAGAAGTATCATGTTAACATGATGTTTTTGGCTAATGAGAAGTACATGATAATGATAAATATGCAAATAAAATTTTTTGAGAAGCATCTTGTTAACATCATGTATTTACATGCTCATTAAACAATTGCAACACAACAAAATTTACATTCCGCCAGAACAGTCGCATAAAACAACAAAGGAGCATCCTGTTGAGAATCATGCTATAATCAATACAGTATTCTAATAATGTTGTTGAAAGAAATGTATCTAGTATTAGAAAACAATAATCTATTTACCGAAGTAATCAAAGAACAAAGAACATAATGTTTGTATACAACACTGAACATGAACTTTGCAAACATGAACTTTTTTGAGCACGAAGTCTGTATCCACAGGAACCTTTGTGAGCATGAAATTGGATATCGACATATTTTTATGAATATGAAGTTTGTATTACAACAGTTCATATTTCGTGTATTACATCAGTTCAAATGTTCATATGTGAGCATAGAACTTTTGAAGTCTATGTATTACATTAGTTCATATTTTGTGAACATTCGAACTACAATGGACACAAATTCATACGAATTAAACAAAAACTGTAAAATTACACAAATCTATTCTTTAATGTAAAAACCAGGAATATAGAGCCATAAGAATATGCGAACATGGTTTCACTGTATCTCAATGATTGCCCATCAGCTGGCAATATGGAAACCCACAAGATCTCACTATGCAAGTGTAATTTGTGGTATTGACATTTTCAGCTATCTGTATCAGATCAGCCATGTTTTGTAATTTCAAACAAAAAATCCTTATTCCATTGAATTAAGCTTTTAATTACAGTTGCAGAATGTCATATTGCCAAATATGCATATATATATGCACTGAAAACATGCATCTTATGCTCGCACGTGATACAACAGTGGCAATACCTAGCAAGAATATATATTGATAATATGTCGATATTGGATGCTTCTTAACTGTTTTATATATGTAGGACAAGAACCCTTATCCATGTGCTTAATTTTGAGGATTAGGAATCTTTCATTATTTATTAGTTTCATTGGTAGATTCCATGTTTCTTCTTAAAAGAATCTTCGCACACTTTGGTGGATATTTTTTAAAATCAAAAAATGTAAAATGAAGAATCACACCTCCGCTAACGGGCAGGCTCGTTTGTGTAGATCACTAAAGGGACAAATACAATAAAAGGTCTTCTTCCATCTTGTAGTCTATACCATCATATACATTTTTAATAAGTGATTTGAGATAATATACTACATGTATAAATTTTTTTTTGTAATCTGATCCCAAAATTTGCATTGCAATAATTGGCACCATCTTTGAAAATTTATCAAATCAACTTATTACCTAATCCTAATATGATGCTGATGAATAAGTAATATGCTCTCAATAATTCCTACTATACATCGACCTAATTGAAATATTCTTAGATTCCCGAGCAAATTACTCAAAACATCGTTACTCAATAAATCGTCAGGCAGGTCCAGACCCAGGTTTAAGCCATCAACTCCTTGAAAACTCAAATTTGGAGGCCCCTGAAGCCTCACCCGAATAAAACTGAAGAGACTTTAACCAATGTCTACCAATATGAGGGAAAATAATACTGCTGCATAGCCAACATGTATTGACATTTGTTTCCTACAAACATTTGAGAGTATGAAACTGAGGATAGAAGATTGTCAGCAGTTTCATATGGTTGTGAAAGATAGTAAAAAGTGAAACTTTCGAAACTTTCGATCCATGCATCGGATAAGAGACCAAACACAGATGGCATACATTTGTCTAACTCACGAAACATTGTAATAAGATACTGCAAAATTAGAATAAATGACCAAAGTGCTTTCTATTTATAGGCAATGAGTGTATATGGATTTGGGCGATTTAGGCTGGTTAGAAGAATGTCAAAGTACATAAGATTGTTCGTGGTCCTGGTCATGGAATCAGGTATGCTCGCAAATTATACAATGTATCAATGTTGTCCTGCTAATTGCTTGCTTCATCTGTCAACAACATCAAAAGTTTGGGCAAAAATTACACACAGATGACCATGTCAAGAATGTGATTGAAGACACGACAACCTTGAATGGCACAACGAATGGGGTTCGGATCAAGACTTCCCAGGTGGAATTGATACCATATTAAATCCATCGCCCTTTGCCAACATTTAACCTGGACTTGAATTGATTGTTTAAATTTTAACCGGGAGGTTGCAGATATACAGAGCAGATAACATTTTAGAACATCAAAATGCACGGTGTTAAGAATTTGATAATCAAATATCAATTCTACTGTAATTCCAAGACTCCATGCCATGAACATGTAAAATAAGAATGCTTAAAACTCAATACCAATGGCATTTTCATGATAGGAGTGTCGAGCAATGTAACACCCCGCTTCCCAAAAGACACTGGAAGCGAGGGCATTACGCAGTCTGCTTGAACTAGAGCGATGAAGCTCGAGTTCAATAAGCGTCTGTGATAAAAACACAGGGGAGGTCCTTGCATTTGCGTATCAGAACAATCAGAAACATTCAGAATTTAAAAGCCACATCCGGAGATACATAGTGTTCGTACAAGAAATTAAACATTAAGCCACAACTGGGCTAAAGTAAACAACAAAAACGTACACAAAGCAACTACAACGTCCGAAAGTAAACTAAGGAAAACGGTAAAGTGTGGGTCCACTAGTCGTCCACTGGGAGAGGCTCAGCGTCAGGGGCGAACTCCTGGCTCTCCAAGTCAGGCGTCACGTATGGATCCTCCGGGTACTCAAGCTCAGAATCTGATATGCAACCAAAAACATGAATGTAAGTCAGCAAGGGTCTGCAAGAAAGTGTTAGCAACCCAAGACAAGATATACAACCGATATGCATTTAAGATACATTAAATAAAATAACTGCAACAAGATTAATATGACAATTATAATGAAATGAAGGCAAGACATTTCTTGCATGCAGTTCTAAGAAGTTTCAAGAAGTAAGGTAAGTTTTGTTTGAGTTCGTTAGCATGTCAATTTTCATGAGTTCAAGTTAGCGTTGCAAGTTTCATGTCAATAGTTCACATCTATCATAGGGTTCTCGCCTTTAGGACGTGATGATTAAGTCATTCTTCTCACGGGGGCTTACCGTGATTGACGCTAACCCACCGCATGTTGGTGGTGATCTTGAAGAGAGGACCCTTTCATATGCCTAGTGACTGCTAAACCATAACCCCACCCCAATTTTTGTGCTGGAACACGAGCCAACCTAGTCGACTCACACGACATCACGAATTCATGATTCCACCTTCGAGGCGCATGATTTTCACAATGTCTCAACTTGTTAAACATTTCAAGACTTGCAGAAATTTAATGTTATCAATATTAATCTGTTATTACAACATTTTCAATAAGTGGGAGTGGGTTGAACAATTTATACAGCAATTTAAAATAATGTTGAACATGGACTTTCGTTGAACCTGCTAAAGAAACTAAATTTTCTTCCTTGTTGTTTAAAATTAAGGTATATCGTATGATATGCCGTTGGATCACAAATTTCGTCCAGATTATCATGGCATCGTTTTCATATGTCATTTCACGTCTAGTTTTCAAGTTATATAGCAATAAGTAAAAGCGATGTAAAAGTCTTTAAACTTCAAAAATTCATATCTAATTGCACACTTGCCTGTTTTTGGCGTTCTTGGTGTCGTCGGAAACGTCTCAACGGGTACTACGCTACGGTGATGACGATTTACTGGTTTGATAAAACAAAAAATCAGATTAATTATTTTTCGATCATAACAGTTTTAGAAAGAGCTCTTGCGACGTCTAATCAATCGATTTTATTAAGTCTTCTAATTTACGGTGTGGGTTATAAGTTATTGGCAGGGGTACTAACTGTAGAAACTAAAGATCTAAATGTGTACAAACCGAATAACACAGATCTAGATATATAACATGCGGAATCTTAAATCATTGACCTACTCGGATTTAGCGGAAGCGTACTTGAGTCCATCGCTAATAATCTGAAAGATCCTGACGATAGCGCAGCGGACGATCTTCCAGAATAGCACGAATCAACCGTTGGAGAATCCCTTTAGATTTCTCCTGGTTTCTCTCCTAGCGACGGGACGTAGAAAAGATGGCTCAACTTTGTTTGTGTATTCCGGGGACCATGACCGCTAATATTTATAGGCTAGCGTCCTAGCCCTAGGGTTTCCATCTCGGCCCATCAACGAGTTGAAGCCCAATAGTCACCGCACATAAAGGTCCCACAACCTGTTTAACTCATTTAGCCCATTTAATTAATTAAAACCAGATCACTAATATATTGGGCTTAATATGACAGCGTAGCACTTATATAATTATTTACCGCATATTAGCCCAATGTTGGATTAAGATCCAACTTAGTTGGATAAGTTCCAACAATCTCCCACTTGGGCTATATGCTAAACTTTATAATTATATTTCATAGTGCATACAACCAAATAAGATCTTAACTTGCTGTCATTTCTTTAATGAGTCAAGAACAATCCGGTCCATCAATTATATTAGTAAGGGATCAAAGAGATCTTCGTCGCAGCAATTGCAGCTCGACCCATCAGTGGTCACCGTGCTAATACAAAAGAATGACATGGATTATGAAGTGGATGTGTAGCGTGGAAATTACATGTAATGTGATCTAACATGTCTATTTCCAACTGATCCTCCTTAACCTTAGTGAGATCATAAACAAAACAAAATCGGAGTGAAGCCGAACTGAAACCAAAAACTTTATTTCTGATCAGAAAATAACCTCAAGCTTAAGCTGGAGACTTAATTTTGTCTATCATATGAGTACCCAAAAGAACAAACTCCCACAAAACTGAATGTTCTTAATGAAATGACATCCATATGAGTAGCTAGCTCATAAAACCTTTTGGATGACATTTCCTTACTATAACGGATCCGTAATTACATGGTTTGTTCCGATGTGCTCATTAGACAATTATACACTCCTATTGATCAACAATCTAGGAACTTGATCTCTGAATATCTAAAATTTGTCGAGTTCCTGTTGTTGCTGGAATATAAAACTACAGACTTCATTGGCACTAAATAAACTGTGTGGTGTTTCAACACCATCCCTAATTTGCAGCATAGTGACAAAATATGCAGATATATTTCATGATTTGGATGTCACATAATGTGATATGAAATCTAAAGCCATGTCAAAAGAGACTATATAAAGGGACCATTTAGATCTCTTCTAGTAGATGGCGCCTAACATAGATTTTCATACATTCTTTGCATCCATTAAATGACCAGAGTCAGTACACCAAAATGATCTCAAACTCTTTTGACTGCTGATCCTTGAACATGTAACACCTTTTGTTCTCCATAAATACCGTAAGACACATTTGGCTGCTGTCAAATGGTCAACTCCTGAACTTAACAATCTGTCCAACACACCTGTAATATATGCAATAATCAAATGCATATAAAACTGAGCATACTTTAGACTCCCTATTGGTGAGATATAGGAAATCTTCTGAAGATTATTCTCAGGGCAATAATTGAGACTAAACTTGTCTCCCACAGAACTTAGGGTTTCCATAGCCCTAGCCCTAGGCTAGCCTCCATAGCCTAGGGTTTCCAACTCGGTCCATCAACGAGTTGAAGCCCAATAGTCACCACACATAAAGGCCCTACAACCTGTTTAACTCATTTAGCCCATTTAATTAATTAAAACCAGATCACTAATATATTGGGCTTAGTATGACAGCGTAGCACTTATATAATTATTTACCGCATATTAGCCCAACGTTGGATTAAGATCCAACTTAGTTGGATAAGTTCCAACACTAACCGTTACGCAGTGAGTGGGGGCAGCGACAATGATACACGCGACGTTTACGGCCTGAAACTCGTTGCAGTAGCGAGGAAGACGGTGGACAGCGGCATCTGGAGGTTCTGCAGGTGGTTGCAAGGGTTACGACGAGGCCCCGGGGCTGTCGGCGTCGGATCTAAACGGCTGGACGAGTGTACGGGCTGTCTGAGGCTCCCGTGCATGGAGAAAATGGAGGCGCGGCCTGGCGTCAGATCTGCAGATTGTGTGGAGATGGGAAGAAGGTCGGAGGGAGGTGGGGAGGTCGACGAGTTCGTGTGGGGGCTACGGCGATGGAGCGAGGGCTGCAGGTGGCTTGTGAGCAGCCTAGCAGCGTGGGGTTGCTCCGGCAACAGGGGCTGTGGGCTAGGGTTGCTCGAAAGAGAGGGAGGGGGTCTGCGAGTTGTTGTTGGGCAATAAAATAGAGAGGGCGGGCTGCGCGGCGTTACGGGGACGAGAGGAGAGGAGGCCGTGCGGGCTGGGTGTGTATATCTCGGAGAGGAGGCCGCTAGTTGTGTGGAGGGTCGCTGTCGAGGCTAATGGGGAGTAGGAGACACGGAGGAGCAACCCGTGGCCTGGGTGATAGCGGGTTGATGTGCGGGCATGAAAGGGAAAGGAGTCGGGCGTTGCACGTGTATAGGAGGAGGCTGCGATGTTTGCTCCTTCGCGTGGAGAAGCAAAAGACCGGGGCGGCGTCGGTTTGTGTTGCATAGGGAAGATGAAGTCGGGGTAGGGGCGGCTGCGTTAGTTTGAGTCTCTAGGGTTTTGATCAATAGAAATACTGTAGGGTTTTCTAGGGATGCACGTGAGGAGTTGGCCTAGGGTCTATTATTATACAAGAGATAAAGTGAAGGGAGCTGTGCTTAGCCTATAGGATTTTAAAAACATTAGTTTTACAGGGTATAGGGCAGCACGTGATGGGGGTTTAATTGTTTTCTCTCTCTTTTTGTATAAGACTCATGATTGGCTTCTCCCTCTCATTTGCTGGGTGTATGCGTGTACAATAGGTTCGGCCAAGGTGAAAACATGGGTTAGAGTAAATTAGGAAGTGTTTGAATCTTATTAGTAATTATAAGGGTTTAGTTAGGAACTAATTTGTAAAAGAATGATTAATAGGATTTAGTAGGTGTAATCAAGGAAATTAGGGCTAATCAAGTCCAATTAAAAGGGTTTTAACATGGAAAGTATTTTAAACATTTAAAAAGTTTTAAATTAAAATTGAATTTTGAATTGGTAATTTAAAACAATTTTAGGAAGATGTATTTTAAAAATAATAATTATAATAAGGATTATAATAGTAATAATAATGATAAGTATGAAAAGTAGTGGATACTGGTAAGTAGTGGATACGGGTACGAGTACGGGTACAGTGCCAGAATCGTCGAACTACGGATACTGAGGAGGGTATACAACACGAGAAGAAACGAACTACGTATTGCTAAAACCGGTCGTTACATCCTTCTCACCTTAAGAACGATTCCGTCCTCGGAATCTTATCAGCTAAGGTACCGGGAAAAATATCAGGGTAACGCTCGTATCTCTCTTCTAATGTATACACACGATAAATAAACATCATGCCATATCCAAATAGTATTTCTAATATTAATATCAACACCAAAAGTATTACCACCGATAATACTAATCAACGCCAATGCTACTAGTTGTAACTTTACACATACACACATTATACGTATGTACATAACATGTTTAATATCATACTACAAATATAATCCAACCAATATTATACTCGGGTGAATAGTAACACTTTACTACACCACCACATCAATTTACTAGCAGTAAGTATGCTATCACCTTGCACACTCACATTATTACTAATACACCATGTATTACCATAGATCTTATACACTCACGATCCCTAATGATATAGTACCACATGTCACTTAAACATACCACTAAAATATAAATACAATCATTCTTTGTCAATTAATACTTACTTCGTACAATCACTTTTACATACCGCATATAAACATACACACGTTATAATATAAATCACTATACGTATATACATGCATGTAATACCTTACACGGATACATACAAGTCTTACTCCTAGTACTAGGGTCATCGTACCTACCCACCTTAAGTTCAAGTCCATCCTCAGACTTCCTTAAATAGGCCAATATAGGGGTGAGCAGACTTAGATACTAAGGTCATTCTATCCCAGTCATGCATCATTATAATGAAACCATATACACCCATATGCATAAACTTACTCATATATCACACACATACACTACCACACGCCTATCTCGTATCTATATGGGATAGATATATACACACACCAGTATACACAACCATGGTAATTTACATAGGGCTAGCATATAATTACATACATCCATGTATACGTAGTCACAAACATCCGACTACGCATACCTCCTGGTATACACATGATCACACATCACCCCATAGGGGTAATACGATATAACAATCTTACTATACATAAAACACACTTATTCATACAATATATATACACACACCTATAACTAACCACATACATATATATGTACGAGTACACGTCAGACTTACTGATCACTCCTTATTTTACACTTTTTTCCCGCATGTTTGCATGCCATTTAGATCGCCCAAATCATATTTTTCATGATATATCGACGATATTGTGATGATTTTCACGATTTGTTGTTTTTGTCGCATTTCTGGTGATTTGGCAAGATTTGGAGTGATCTCGAGATGCGCTTACTCCAGAGGGCCACCGACGACCTCCCCAAGGGGTATTTTGCTGTTGGAGAGGAGCGGAAGAAGAACGGACGTCGCAGGAGCAACGAGGAGGCCAAAACAAGCTGTTTGGGCATTTTTGGTGTCCCACTCGGCCGAGTGGAGGAGTCACTCGGCCGACCAGCGAGACACAGCTCGGCCGACCAGATCGGATACGTTTCATACGTGCACTCGGCCGAGCGACGGAGACCACATCGGCCGAGTGACGAGATCCCGTCCGCCCGAGTGGCGCCCAGACGAAACTATTCAAAAATCGCCAACTTACTGTTTTTCGTCTGCCTGAGCTTCAGAAGACCCACTCGGCCGAGTGGATAATCCCGACCGCCCGAGTACCAAGAAGCCATCGGCCGAGTGACGACAACTCACTCGGCCGAGCCGCCCCCGAAGTGAAGACCCCTGAAGATCAAGACTTACTGGAAATTTACAGGGTTTCTCACTCGGCCGAGCGACTTTTGTCACTCGGCCGAGTGCGACGCGCTGCCTGTAGCGAAAATTGCGGATTTCAGGCTGCGCAGGGGTATTTTGGTCACAGTTTTTGGACGATTTTGGGGGGTATTTAACCCCTGTTTTTACCCTAGTTTTAGAGAGCTTTTTCTCTTAGATTTTTGCAGCTTTTTAGATTAACTTTTTAGCTTTATTCTTGTGATTGGAGAGGAAACAAAAGTTGATTTTTGTTGGATTATTTGGAGAACTCCATTGGTTTGTGTCTCTCTCCTCTAAAAATTCTATTTTTATTGCATATCTCAATATTGTGATGAATTCTCTTGCTTATTTCATTGATTATTTTTGTGTTTGTGCTATGAATTGCGAGTAGTCTCCACGTCTTGGGGTGTGGGGATGAACCCTACAAGCCCAATTTCATATTTGTGATGAATTGGTAGAAATTTTGCTAGAATCGTTGTTAGGGATTAGTTTGGGAGCGATTTACTACGGATAGCTAGGAGTTCATACCGATTAGGATTTGCAAGAGATTGGATCCCAATTCGATAGGAAACCCTAGAAATCCGAATTGGGTTGGAATCGAATTTCCGTAGTATCGGTTTGCAAGAGATTGGACCGATACTAGGGTTCCCGGTTGCAATTCCGTGCCGATACCCGTTTGCAAGAGATTGGACGGGTAGGAACTATCCCAACCTAGGTCGTGGGCCGAGTTTGCACGAGAGTGGGCTCGGTGCGCGATTGAACGATGATGTTGATCCTAATGCTAGCTTCCCTAGGCTAGGGTTTGCAAGAGATTGGACCCAAACCTAGGATAGCTATAGACCGGTAACAGCGCGAGAGCGTGAGCTTGGTTCTACATTTAGTTGCAACTAGTTCATCCAAAATCTTATTCTAGCAATTTTGATACCGATGAACCACATTTACGAAATACGGTGAGTAGCGGGAATTCCCCATTCCCTAGACGTTCTTTATTTGATTTGATATTTCCGTACTTTGTCTGACGATTGTGACAGGATCGCCAAAGGCAAATTTCTCTCTTCTTAAATAGCCAGGTTGATTGGAACAAGCACGGTCATTCGTCCTCCCTGTGTTCGATAACCCGCTCGCCGCTATACCGTGCGCTTGCGGTAAAACTACAACCGTTCTTTGGGTCACATTCCGGAGCGATCAAGTTTTTGGCGCCGTTGCCGGGGAGGACATTTTGACGGTGTTCGGCATCGACCACCCGGTTATTTCTTCTTTCTCTCTTTCTTTACTTTCTTCTATATCTTGTTCTAACTCTGTTTGCAGCCCTATTTGCATATTATCCCTGTATTTTGCATAAGATCTTCACAAGGAGAATGGAGGATGCAATGTCAACAATAGAACTCAGTCAGGAAGATTATAACTCCTTCACAGACCTCCTTAAGGAGCTTGTCGATGAGGTCCACGCTACCGGAGCTTTTGCCATCGATGTCAAGGACCCCGACGAACAAATGTTTACTAGTTTTGTGATGGACCAAGTCTCCCCGGAGGGGACTGTCGGGGGCAATGTCAGAGTTGATGTGATGGACGACAGGTTATATTTCGAAGATGGTAGAACAAGTGTCGATGAGCACTATACTCCCGGAGAATCTTTCGAGCAAACCAACGTTCAGGGAGTTACACCCCATGACACTTACCCTTGCTTCTATGAGTCATCTGATGTGTTTCTTGATTCCAGGAACGAACCGGAACAGGGTGAAGGTTCAGACGATGCTAGCACAGAATCGGAGAGCGCCTATTTCGATGCATCGTCCTCACTAAGTAGTGAGTCTGACTCTTCACAAGAGAGCGCACCACCTGAACATGAGCTAAACTCGGATGACAAGGAAGAAGCCAAACTCATGCGAGCTGGTGAAGTGGAAGGAGCAGCACCTCTTGAGGTAGAACTTAAACAATTACCTCCGAATCTAAGGTATGCCTTTTTGGGTAATAAATTAACTTTCCCGGTGATAGTCAATTCCCACCTCACGCAAGATCAGCTTGAAAAACTCCTAGACGTTCTTAGGAGCCACAAAGATGTCCTGGGCTACACTATCTCCGATCTAAAAGGGATAAGCCCTAGGCTTTGCACGCATAGGATCCATTTGGAAGATACCGACGCCACCTCCATAGAGCCTCAAAGGCGGTTAAACCCGACCATGAAGGAGGTGGTTAAAAAGGAAATCCTAAAATTGCTAGACGCCGGTATTATTTATCCTATTTCCGACAGTAGGTGGGTTAGCCCCGTTCACGTCGTCCCCAAGAAAGGGGGGATGACAGTCATAAAAAATGAATAAGGTGAGCCCATATCTACACGCACCGTCACGGGATGGCGAATGTGCATTGACTATAGGAAACTCAATAAAGCCACCCGAAAGGACCATTACCCATTGCCCTTCATTGATCAAATGCTTGAACGCCTAGCAAAACATAAATACTTTTGCTATCTAGATGGGTATTCGGGATTCTTCCAAATCCCTTTGCACGAAGACGACCAAGAAAAGACCACTTTTACTTGTCTTTACGGTACCTATGCCTACCGTAGGATGCCATTTGGTCTTTGTAATGCTCCCGCCACTTTTCAGAGGTGTATGACATCCATATTTTCCGATTACATTGAAAACATTATGGAAGTCTTTATGGATGATTTCTCGGTTTATGGAAGTGAGTTCGATTCTTGTTTGGCCAATCTTACTAAAGTCCTTAAAAGATGCCAACAAAATAATCTCACTCTAAATTGGGAGAAGTGTCACTTCATGGTCACGGAAGGTATAGTTCTTGGGCACCTTGTCTCTTCGAGAGGAATTGAGGTGGATAAAGCAAAGATTGAGGTAATCGAGAAACTTCCTCCTCCTATTAATGTCAAGGGCATTAGAGGCTTTCTTGGTCATGCGGGGTTTTACCGCCGCTTCATCAAGGATTTCGCCTCGATTGCCCGACCACTTACTTCCTTGCTCGCTAAAGATACTCCTTTTATTTTTTCAGGGGAATGCTTGTAAGCCTTCAACACCTTGAAGGAAGCACTAGTTTCTGCGCCCATCATACAACCACCAGATTGGAGCCTTCCCTTTGAGCTAATGTGTGATGCTAGTGACCAAGCCATTGGAGTAGTATTGGGACAGAGAAAAGATAGGAAGCTTCATGCGATATACTACGCGAGCAAGACATTGGATGACGCGCAGAAAAACTACACAACTACCAAAAAAGAGCTTCTAGCGGTCGTCTATTCCATCGAGAAGTTTCGCTCCTACCTCCTTGGTTCCAAGGTGATTGTCCACACCGACCATGCGGCGTTGAAGTATCTTTTGAACAAGAAGGAAGCCAAACCTCGGTTGATTAGGTGGATACTCTTGTTGCAAGAATTTGATTTGGAGATCAGAGACAAGAAAGGTACGGACAATGTCGTGGCGGATCATTTGTCTAGGCTCATTCGCGACAAGGAGGATGAGAGTTTACCTATCGACGACATTGTCGTGGATGAGAGACTATATGCCATAAGGACCGGAGAAGTACCTTGGTACGCGGACTTCGTCAACTACTTGGCTTGTGGAATTAAACCGCATGGGATGCCCACGCATCAAAAGAGGAGATTTCTGCATGAGGTCCATAGCTATTTTTGGGAAGATCCATACCTCTTCAAGATATGCAAAGATAGTGTCATTCGGAGGTGTGTTTCTAAAGAGGAGGCAACGTCTATCATTTTGCATTGCCACGGTCTACCATGCGGAGGACATCATGCCGCCTCTAAAACAACCGCTAAGATCTTGCAGAGCAGATTCTTCTGGCCAACAATGTTTAGGGACACCCACGCTTTTGTGAAGGGGTGCGATAGATGCCAACGGACCGGGAATATCTCTAAGCGCAATGAGATGTCGATGAGACCCATCCAAGAAATTGAGCTTTTTGATTGTTGGGGAGTAGACTTCATGGGGCCATTTCCGTCAACCAATGGTAACAAATACATCCTATTGGCCGTTGACTATGTCTCCAAATGGGTGGAAGCAATCGCCACCCCTACTAATGATGCAAGGGTCGTCTCCAAGTTCTTCAAGCAAAATATCTTCCCGCGCTTCGGAGTGCCTCGTACCTTGATAAGCGACGGGGGAAGCCACTTCATAGAGAACAAGTTTGAAGCCATGCTAAAGAAGTACGGGGTAAACCATAGAGTTGGCATGGCATATCACCCCCAGACAAGCGGCCAAGTGGAAGTCTCAAATAGAGAAATTAAGCAAATTCTTGAAAAGACGGTGGATCGATCTAGAAAGGATTGGTCAATGAAGCTAAACGATGCTCTATGGGCATATCGCACGGCCTTTCGCACTCCTATAGGCACCACACCGTTCCGACTCGTTTATGGGAAAGCTTGCCACTTGCCGGTAGAGTTGGAACACCGCGCATATTGGGCCATCAAAACCTTTAATTACGATTACAAGAGTGCGACGGTGAGGCGACTCTTGGACATCAACGAGCTTGATGAGATAAGAAGAGACGCCTACGAAAGCTCAAGAATTTACAAAGAAAGGACCAAGATCCTCCACGATGCCTGCATAACCGTCACAGACTTCAAAGTAGGAGACAAGGTCTTGCTCTATAATTCCCGGCTCCGACTATTTCCCGGTAAGTTGAGGTCACATTGGTCTGGACCTTTCACCATTAAGAACATACAACCGGGAGGGGCCTTCGAGTTGGAAAGCAAAGACGGAGCCTCGTTCAAGGTAAATGGTCAGAGACTCAAGCATTATTCCGAGGGAGTCCCAACGGGAGAAATCAATAGAATATATCTACTTAAGGGACGGTCGGATGATCTTTCATACCTCCTTGATGAGGTAATTGAGGAGGCGATCCCCCACTCGATTGGCGCTCTTTTCGATGAGGATTTCGAGGAAGGCCCGGATTTAGGCCGAGATGAAAAGATAGATGATTCCCCTGACCTCTCCGCTGAAAATGATGAAGGCGACGCTGATGTCGCAAGGATTCGAGAGCTCTGCAAGCTCTGGAAATTGAAGTCTCCGAAGAAAGCTCCGTCGATACGGAAATCGGCGTCACCGGTGAAGCCGTTGACCGGAGCAAACGCTAGCTTGGGGGAGCCTCCCCCCAACACTATTCGAGACGGGAGACCACCGAGGGAGAACACGCCGCCGCAACTTCCGAATCCAAGCGTTCTCCCCGGAAAGTTTGATGGGTGCATCTCATATGCACCAAACATCCCGCATTAATTGAAAATCATAGGGGGTCAAGCTCACGACCTTAAACGAGCGCTTGTCGGGAGGCAACCCGACGGTTATTGCTTTATTTTCATTTTTCTTTTATTTTTGTTTTAGAAATTTTTAGTGTTCTGAGTCGTTCGCCCAAAAATCTTGTGATAACGGGTCCTATTTTTCCTGACAGGAGAGGGGAATGAGGTACCTATCTTTAGGAGGATGCACGAGACGACGAGGAGCGCCCCAGGAAGGCGCTCGATGCTTAGGAGGAAGATGAAATCGACTGGAGGAAGAAAGACGGAGTTTAGAGCCCAAACGAAGACAAACAGCAGAAGACAAGGCTCACTCGGCCGAGTATACTAGTCACTCGGCTGAGTACACAAGTTCGTCTGGCCGAGCCGCTCACGAACGAGGGAAGTCTGCTATACCCAACTCTCTGTTTATTTTCCTGATTTCAGTATAACTGCTACTCGGCCGAGTATATATATTCACTCGGCCGAGTAAAACGGATACACTCCTGGGCCAGTCTTGCCGAGTAGCTTGAGCCACTCGGCCGAATGGACTTACTCCACTCGGCCGAGGCTGGCAAGGCCACTCGGCCGAAGCGTTAGCGGGTAGGGATTTTCCATTGATCTCGCTCGGCCGAGTGACTCAGTCACTCGGCCGAGTCGTAACTTTTCTTATAAAAGGGGGTGGGGTCGGGCTCGTTTTTCGAAACGACACATACCGCAGCGCCCCGATCCTTCAGCTCCCTCGCCCGAACTCGCCCCCTACTCGCCCGATCGACGTCGCCGCGCCGCCGCTCGGCCTGCCACCGCCGGCCGAGCCGCCGCCGCTCTTCGCCCGAGTCATCGCCGGCGGCCACGTCTCCGGCCACCTCCGGTATCGCCTATTTAGCCTATTTCTCCTCTTTTTGTGTGTTTTTCAAGGATCCATGCGTTAAACGAACCCCAAACCCAAATCGATTTCTATATCTATCTATTATACCCTTAATGCTCCATACGTTTTGAATATTACTCGCTGATATCTCCATTTCATGCGCAGGTTGTTTCTGGGAACTTAGGGGAGCCCAGGGGAGCTTCTAGGGACTGATTCGGGCTTCGCGGAGGCGTTTTCTTTGCACGCTTCCATTGCTTTGCACTCGCGGCGTGTCGTGGTATACTCTTTCCTTTATTTTGCACACGCCGCACTTTTCACGCTTTTCGGTGCACGCTCGGGGCCCATATGCCGCCCTGGACACGGCCGCGGTCGAGGAGAGCTTCCGCCAAGCGGAAGCGGTCGGATGACGCCGGCCCCTCCCACGAGTTGGAGGACTCTGCACCGCCTTCTCCCACACACCCCGTCCACCCAGCACAGCCTGCAGGCCCCCCACACCCCACACAGCCTGCAGAGCCCGCACAGCCCGCACACCCCGCACAGCCGCTCCCCGCCGCTCCACAGCCACCACCTCCAGCTCCACTTATCGAGCCGCTGGGGATCACGTTCCAGAACGACGCACACCGCGTCGCTTTCGAGCGTATTTCCCAGTGCTCGATCGTACCCTCCAGGTTTGCACACCTTACCGACCTAGGACGCCTGGGGGTACTAGAGGGGATGCTCACGTTGTACGACAACGTGGGCTGGCGAGATTTCTTTCAGGTGTCGGCGGACACGTTTATCCATCC
Source organism: Scilla litardierei (assembly GCA_030789695.1). Lineage (NCBI taxonomy): Eukaryota > Viridiplantae > Streptophyta > Magnoliopsida > Asparagales > Asparagaceae > Scilla > Scilla litardierei. Next base: position 220,906,923 of record CM061142.1, on the reverse strand, counting down.
GACACTTGAGGTACTTAGTTTGATCGCCCGGACCGACGAGGGATGCTCGTTTCGGTTCATAGACCGGGAGTGCCAGGTCACTCTCGGTATGATGAGAGCCTTTTTCTCGTGGCCCGATGTCCCCGGGGCCGATCAAGGTTACGCCCCCACCCATATCCCCCCACCTTCCTTCGACGCCGGTGCCTTTTGGGCCCGGATTACGGGTCTTCACGCTGCCTTTGACCCTAGTAGGGCCAAGGCCTCGGCCATTGTCCATCCCTGCCTCCGTATAGCTCAGCGCCTTATGGCGACGACCTTTTTGGCCAGCTATGAGCCGGGCACGATGTCCATGCCAGAGCTCTACATGCTCTACGCGATGACACTGCCCAGAGCTCTATCTAGGGATGGTGATGAACTGGTCCCTGCCGTCGTTATTGATGTCGCGGCTTGGTTTTTGGACCGCATCATTGTATCGGTGGGCGCTCACACACCGATATGCTGCGGCGGCCTGATCACCTTGCTTGCCCTTATGACCGGCGAGGACTTCCCTGACGACCTGCGACGAGCACCGGGCCCCACTTCTCTATCGATTGATGTTATGGCCCGGATGAAGATGCTTCGTCCGCAAGGTGAGCGACATTGGGTCTGGTTGCACGGCCCTTACGGTGCCGATTACATGATTCTTCCGAGCCCAGCTCGGACTCAGATTGCACCAGCCCATGTGGACTGGCTCCCTGCGATGGATGTTCTCATCCCAGCCGCTTACGTGCTCGAGGCCGAGGAGGCCGAGCAGGCCCACGCTGCCCCCGTAGACCCTGTTGCACCTGCCGAGCCTGCTGCCCCTGTTGACCCTGTGGCCCCTCAGCCTATCCCCGATGTTTCCGATGCTCCAGACACCTCTGTCCACACCTCTGTCGGTGTCGGGAGTACCTTAGCTGAGCCCACTTCCACTACTTCCACGCCTGTCACCACCACCACTGGCCCTCTGTCTGCCGAGCCCGTTTCTTCTACCCCACCCGAGCGCCCGCCGACCGTAGTTGAGTGCGGAGAGCCCTCTGTCTCCACTGCTGCTGTATTTTCCGAGAGTGTCGTGGCGTCTGTCCACACTTCTGTGCCACCGACCTCTCTGGCCGCCTCGCTGCCACTTTTGTATTCTTCTTTCGTTGCTGCTGCCTCCACTTCTCACCGTCCTGCCCAGCCTCGCACTGAGGCCAGGCCCCCACCTGCGAGCGCATCACCTTTTGTTCCCCTACCCGCTGAGCCCGTCACCTACACCACCAGAGTACGCCAGCCCCGCCCTGCACAGCCCAGACCGGTGCGTCCCTCTGCACCACCTCCCCCCGATACTGTACTTCAGAGCATTCGTTCTCTAGAGGGGGCGGTGAGTGGCCTCAGAGGCGACCTTCAGACCCTATCTGCCACCGTCACTGCGATGGCTGGGTGCTTTGACCTGCTCCCGCACATTCACTACTATCTTACCCAGGTCCTGGAGCGTCTCCCACGCGTACCCCCGCCCACCCAGCAGGTTCCCACGGCCACTTCCACACACACTCAGCCTGCTACCACTTCCACACCCACACCCGCTCAGCAGCCTGCCCCACTCCCACCACCACTTCCGCCTCAGGACGGAGACGGCGTGGCACCACCTTCTTAGGCACCCTTGATGCCATCGATTATTTTTGCCGTTGTGCTGCCCGTTTCTGCTGGGTCCTGTTGCATTTTTGTCCACCCCCCCTCCCCTCACTTATTTTGGAATTCTCATTCTGATCTTATCTCTATATATCTTTTTTGGGAGAGAGGGAGAGTTTTTGGTGCCACACCTATATATCTGTATCACTCCTATATCTACATGCATCATGTCCGCATCATATTTTTCGTTTCATTATTTTTCCTTTTTCCTTTTTTTTCCTTCCATCATGCATGCATCCTCACTTACCCCTCACATTACTTGTCTCTCGGTGTGCCACACTTTGCACATTGAGGACACTGTGCCATTTAGCTTGGGGGAGTGAGTTCTCACGTTCTTTTTCGATTTGCCACCTTTATTTTTAGTTTTTCACACCATTATCCGCTTTTGCACTTATTTTCATCATTTTTTCTTTTATTTTACCATGCATCACGTTTTTCTTATTTTTCTGTGTGCCGCATTGTAAATAGTTCTATTTTCCCTTTATCTTTATTTCTTTCCTTTTCATCTCATGCTAGAGAGGACTTTTCTATGATGATGATGACGTGGAGTTAGCTTACTCTATTTACATGCTTTATTTGTCATGTCTTAGACTTTATTTCTGATATCATATGCTATGACTTGCCTTGCATCTAGAGATAGTAACCCACACTTTTTCCACATGAAAATGGATGAAATTTTATTATTAGCTGAGTCTGAATATTCATATGTATGCTATCACAGAAAACACACCAAGATTCACGCATTGAATGCCTATATCTGGAGTACCGATTTCTTTTCCTATATCACTTCTATATGCATGAATTGTACATTTCACTTCAGGATGATTGAATGATGTTAGCTATGATAAATCTGGATTAGTTAGCTTTTTTGTGATCGAAACTGAGTAGATTAGATTACCCTGCTGAAGTTGTCGTGCATGTCTTATAGAGTGAACCGAGAGATATATTTATTTCTTTCTCCACAAATCTTGAACAGCATTTCTCTACTTTTAAAATCATTGGTGAATCTCCCCTTAGCGATTCTATTATATGGCATTTCCCCCGCTATTAATTCCTAGCTCCAAATTTCCCGAATTCAAAAAAAAAGAGAAAATATTCTTGTATATCGTTATCTCTCTTTGAGTTGGGATCGTTGTGTATGTATGCTATATCCAAAAAAACAAAAAAAAGAGAGAAAAAGAAAAAGAAAAGAGGAAAAATCCTCAATAAAAGATCCCATCTCATTATCTTTCTTTCTTCACTCTTTTCGTGTTCATTTTCATTGCTTTTGGAGCTTTATAAAAATGGGGATGTGAATATTTTTTTATGCCACCATGCTTATAGATAAGCTTGGGGGAGGGAATCCATTGATGTGTGAGAGAGTGACTACTTGACGTTGCACGACAACCTAGGCTAAGTATTATTCTATACTCGGTGAGATTATTTCTAGCTTTACGAAATCCAGAAATCTAAGCCTAGCACTCATATCATGAAATCCACACTTTTCTATTCTCTCTATTCTATTGTGTGATACTCTTATACTCCTCATAGAAAGCATTCAATTAAAAAGTGTGTGATCTGCGATTTGTATACCGCTTTAAATGATTCAGACGATGTTAATTCTAAAATTATTCCGTTTTTCATGATTATATCGTTGTTCGTGGGTTTTCTATTTCTATTTGCACTATTATACTATGATATCAAAATAAAACTCGTTGACATGTATTTTTCATTCAGTGCATGCTATATGAGTAAGCGGAACCCACGTCCTGAGAAAATGATCTAGCAGCTTACCTCTTCGCTTCTTTCTTTCTTCTTTATTTTTATTTCGTTTTTCATTCTTCTCCGTTTTTCATTTTTCATTTTTCGCCGTTTTCGTTTTCCGAATCCACCGGGTTCGCCTTTTACTTATCTTCCTCGAGGACGAGTAAGAGGTAAGCTTGGGGGATTTTGATCACTCCTTATTTTACACTTTTTTCCCGCATGTTTGCATGCCATTTAGATCGCCCAAATCATGTTTTTCACGATATATCGACGATATTACGATGCTTTTCACGATTTGTTGTTTTTGTCGCATTTCAGGTGATTTGGCGTGATTTGGAGTGATCTCGAGATGCGCTTACTCCAGAGGGTCACCGACGACCTCCCCAAGGGGTATTTTGCTGTTGGAGAGGAGCGTAAGAAGAACGGACGTCGCAGGAGCGACGAGGAGGCCAAAACAAGCTGTTTGGGCATTTTTGGTGTCCCACTCGGCCGAGTGGAGGAGTCACTCGGCCGACCAGTGAGACACCGCTCGGCCGACCAGATCGGATACGTTTCATACGTGCACTCGGCCGAGCGACGGAGACCACATCGGCCGAGTGACGAGATCCCGTCTGCCCGAGTGGCGCCCAGACGAAGCTATTCAAAAATCGCCAACTTACTGTTTTTCGTCTGCCTGAGCTTCAGAAGACCCACTCGGCCGAGTGAATAATCCCGACCGCCCGAGTACCAAGAAGCCATCGGCCGAGTGACGACAACTCACTCAGCCGAGCCGCCCCCGAAGTGAAGACCCCTGAAGATCAAGACTTACTGGAAATTTACAGGGTTTCTCACTCGGCCGAGCGACTTTTGTCACTCGGCCGAGTGCGACGCGCTGCCTGTAGCGAAAATTGCGGATTTCAGGCTGCGCAGGGGTATTTTGGTCACAGTTTTTGGACGATTTTGGGGGGTATTTAACCCCTGTTTTTACCCTAGTTTTAGAGAGCTTTTTATCTTAGATTTTTGCAGCTTTTTAGATTAACTTTTTAGCTTTATTCTTGTGATTGGAGAGGAAACAAAAGTTGATTTTTGTTGGATTATTTGGAGAACTCCATTGGTTTGTGTCTCTCTCCTCTAAAAATTCTATTTTTATTGCATATCTCAATATTGTGATGAATTCTCTTGCTTATTTCATTGATTATTTTTGTGTTTGTGCTATGAATTGCGAGTAGTCTCCACGTCTTGGGGCGTGGGGATGAACCCTACAAGCCCAATTTCATATTTGTGATGAATTGGTAGAAATTTTGCTAGAATCATTGTTAGGGATTAGTTTGGGAGCGATTTACTACGGATAGCTAGGAGTTCATACCGATTGGGATTTGTAAGAGATTGGATCCCAATTCGATAGGAAACTCTAGAAATCTGAATTGGGTTGGAATCGAATTTCCGTAGTATCGGTTTGCAAGAGATTGGACCGATACTAGGGTTCCCGGTTGCAATTCCATGCCGATACCCGTTTGCAAGAGATTGGCCGGATAGGAACTATCCCAACCTAGGTCGTGGGCCGAGTTTGCACGAGAGTGGGCTCGGTGCGCGATTGAACGATGATGTTGATCCTAATGCTAGCTTCAATAGGCTAGGGTTTGCAAGAGATTGGACCCAAACCTAGGATAGCTATAGACCTGCAACAGCGCGAGAGCGTGAGCTTGGTTCTACATTCAGTTGCAACTAGTTCATCCAAAATCTTATTCTAGCAATTTTGATACCGATGAACCACATTTACGTAATACGGTGAGTAGCAGGAATTCCCCATTCCCTAGACGTTCTTTATTTGATTTGATATTTCCGTACTTTGTCTGACGATTGTGACAGGATCGCCAAAGGCAAATTTCTCTCTTCTTAAATAGCCAGGTTGATTGGAACAAGCACGGTCATTCGTCCTCCCTGTGTTCGATAACCCGCTCGCCGCTATACCGTGCGCTTGCGGTAAAACTACAACCGTTCTTTGGGTCACATTCCGGAGCGATCACATACCAACATATAAATCACACAATAAATCTGCACACACAACTATACGTACACCTATTATCATTACGTCTAACATGCACATCACTGTACTAGCATATGATTACAACCATTAACAAGTACGACTAAGGTATATATACTCTTAGTAACTAGCCAATACTAAATCAAATACGCACAGATATTCCTATAGTGACATAACTAATCGCTCGCCTAATTAGAAATATAACACTTACTACCCTATACTCGACTATATACATATATGTCACATATCCGTACATGCACATATGACCCAATAGACAATCACACCATACTAATACATTAAGGGTAAACACATTTACACATAAATGGTACTAAAAGATTCACACACACGGGTCCACACTCACTATCTATATACATGCACCACAACTACACTACAATCAATGCTAATGGTCCCACTATACTTAAACTAAAGCTGACATAGGCAAAGATAAGCACTAATGTGATAACTAAGTAATAGGTAGGATTCAGAGTTGAATGAGGCAACGAGTTAATGTTGTGATGGATGGTTCCGAATGTGGGATGGATAAGAGGTTAGTCGGTTAGGTGAGATAAAATATTTATGAACAAAAGTAAGAAGGTAAAGATGTGTGTAAGAATAACAATATCGTCATAACTTACGTAAAATAGTGAGCATACGGTAGGAGTTAAGACATAAAATGTGATCAGTCAAATAATAGGTGAAGAGTAATATGGGCACAGTGTCGTAGTGCTTATTTTGTAAATGGAAATGTGTTTGAAAAATGGAGTTTTTTTAAATGTGAAGACAATGATTTGAAACTGACACACAAGATTTTGAAGTTCTATTTAACTTAGGAAGGTATTTTTAAAAGTATATTGGAATGAGTGTTTTTGAAATATGTTGGTAAGAAAAGGGGATAATATTGTGAGCTAGCGAAATAGAAATAACGTTTTTTTCAATAAAAAAAGAGTTCATTACATGAGGAAAATAGAGTAGCTATATAAGGCTATGTGACGTATAAGTGCGGAAGGTGTATGTTAGAAAGTCGTTATAAGATAGTAACTAAAGATCGCGTCAGAAGAGTTGCATAATCACGGTTGGGTTTAAGTCGACTGAAGTGTAGAAAATCTAAGTAAAAGTTTTCGAAGGATTTTAAACTTAGCGAAGAATTCAATAAAAAATATCGGAAATACTTTTTTAGAAGATCCCGGATCTGCAAGATGGCGGACCTGAAGAGTTTACGTGAATTGAGGACAAGGAATAGGTTTGACGATCAAAACGTAAGGACGACTAAGAAGTAACTCCGATCATTAACGTGGAAGTGTAATGATTAGGAAATAGTAAAATCAGGGGGGGAAATAATCACTGGTTTGACTAAGGTTTAGCACTGAGGTTCTTCAATGAACTAGACTGCGATAGGAAAGCCAAGGTAAGGGTTTGTTGGGGGATCGAGATATTCTAATCTATAAATCTGGAATATCTTACGCTTCGAAGTCTACTCATTGCAGGCGTCTCAGGTTCGACTGGCTTGGCGACGATCGCTACATTCGGTTGGGCCTTAGATTCGATAAATCTAAGCGAACGACTAACGAACTCAAAAGTCTAACAAGGTCAGAGCTGGATGATCAATCGATAGGGTGACTCCTAAGTTGATAATACTAAGTCGTGGCAAGGGTGTCTAACTAACGAGCACGAGTGTCTAACTAATTTTTTTCGATTATCCTGGTATTGGGTTTCTATCGTGCTGAGACAATTTATTCGAGTAATTTTGCGTACGAACTAATTCTAGATGTTTGGCTAATGAAAAGTGTTCTCATTGTTCTGAATTTTGCAGTTGCAGGACCTGTATGGGCCGCCACTAAAACCTGTAACGCCCCGCTTCCCAAAAGACACCGGAAGCGAGGAACAATCAGAAAACATTCAAAAGATAAAGCCACATCCAGTGTTATAACGTCTGTACATGAAATTAAACAACAAACCATAGCTGGGCTAAAGTAAACAACAAAAACGTACACAAAGCAACTACAACGTCTGAAAGTAAACTAAGGAAAATGGTAAAGTGTGGGTCCACTAGTCCACCGTTGGGAGAGGCTCAGGGTCAGGGGCGAACTCCTGGCTCTCCAAGTCAAGCGTCACGTATGGATCCTCCGGCTACTCAAGCTCAGAATCTGACATACATCAAAAAACATGAATGTATGTCAGCAAGGGTCTGCAAGAAAGAGTTAGCAACCCAGGACAAGATGTACAACCGATATGAATTTAAGAGACATTAAATAAAATAACTGCAACAAGATTAACATGACAATTATAATGAAACGAATGCAAGACATTTCTAACATGCAGTTCTAAGCAGTTTCAAGAAGTAATGTAAGTTTTGTTTGAGTTCATTAGCATGTCAATTTTCATGAGATCAAGTTAGCATTGCAAGTTTCATGTCAATGTTCACATCTATCATAGGGTTCTCGCATTTAGGACGTGATGAGTAAGTCGTTCTTCTCACTGGGCTTACCGTGATTGACGCTAACCCACCACATGTAGGTGGTGCTCTTGAAGAGAGGACCCTTTCATACGCCTAGTGGCCGCTCAACCCTAACCCCACCCCAATTTTTGTGCTGGAACACGAGCCAGCCTAGTCGACTCACACGACATCACAAATTCACGATTCCGCCTTTGAGGCGCACGATTTTCACGATGTCTCTACTTGTTAAACATTTCAAGACTTGCAGAAATTTAATGTTATCAATATTAATCTGTTATTACAACATTTTCAATAAGTGGGAGTGGGTTGAACAATTTATACAGCAATTTAAAATAATGTTGAACATAGACTTTCGTTGAACCTGCTAAAGAAACTAAATTTTCTTCTTTGTTGTTTAAAATTAAGGTATATCGTATGATATGCCGTTGGATCACAAATTTCGTCCAGATTATAATAGCATCATTTTCATGCATCATTTCATGTCTAGTTTTCAAGTTATACAGCAATAAGTAAAAGCGACGTAAAAGTCATGAAACTTCAAAAATTCATATCTAATTGCACACTTGCCTGTTTTTGGTGTTCTTGATGTCGTCGGAAACATCTCAATAGGTACTATGTACGGTGATGATGGTTTGCTAGTTTGATATAACAAAAAATCAGATTAAGTATTTTTCGATCATAACAGCGTTAGAAAGAGCTCTTACGATGTCTAATCAATCGATTTTATTAAGTCTTCTAATTTACGGTGTGGGTTATAAGTTATTGGCAGGGGGTACTAACCGTTACGCAGCGAGTGGGGGGCAGCGACAAAGATACGTGCGACGTCTACGGCCTGAAACTCGTCGCGGGTAGCGAGGAAGACGACAGACAGCGGCATCTGGAGGTTTTGCAGGTGGTTGTGAGGGTTACGACGAGTCCCCAGGGCTGTCGGCGTCGGATCTGAACGGCTGGACGAGTGTACGGGCTGTCGGAGGCTACAGTGCGTGGAGAAAATAGAGGCGCGGCCTGGCGTCGGATCTACAGATTGTGTGGAGATGAGAGGAAGACCGGAGGGAGGTTGGGAGGTCGACGAGTTCGTGTGGGGGCTGCGGCGACAGAGCGAGGGCTGCAGGTGGCGTATGAGCGGCCTAGCGGCGTGGGGTTGCTCCGGCGATAGGGGCCGCAGGCTAGGGTTTCTCGAAAGAGAGGGAGGGGGTCTGCGAGTTGCCGCTGGGTAAGAAAATAGAGAGGGCGGGCTGCGCGGTGTCACTGGGAGGAGATGAGAGGAGGCCGTGTGGGCTGGGCGTGTATATCTCGGAGAGGAGGCCGCTAGTTGTGTGGAGGGTCGCTGTCGAGGCTGACGGGGAGTAGGAGATGCGGAGGAGCAACCCGTGGCCTGCGTGATAGCGGGTTGATGTGTGGGCATGAAAGGGAAAGGGGTCAGGCGTTGAACGAGTATAGGAGGAGGCTGCGACGTTTGCTCCTTTGCGTGGAGAAGCAAAAGACCGGGGCGGCGTCGGTTTGTGTTGCGTAGGTAAGATGAAGTCGGGGGTAGGGGCGGCTGCGTTAGTTTGAGTCTCTAGGGTTTTGATCAATAGAAATACTGTAGGGTTTTCTAGGGATGCACGCGAGGAGTTGGCCTAGGGTTTATTATTATACAAGAGAAAAAGTGAAGGGATCTATGCTTAGCCTATATGATTTTAAAAACATAAGTTGTACAGTGTATAGGGCAGCACGTGGTGGGGGTTTAATTGTTTTGTCTCTTTTTTTGTATAAGACTTATGATTGGCTTCTCCCTCTCATTTGCTGGGTATATGCGTGTACAATAGGTTCGGCCAGGGTGAAAACATGGGTTAGAGTAAATTAGGAAGTGTTTGAATCTTATTAGTAATTATAAGGGTTTAATTAGGAACTAATTTGGAAAAGAATGATTATTAGGATTTAATTGGTGTAATCAAGGAAATTAGGGCTAATCAAGTCCAATTAAAAGGGTTTTAACATGGAAAGTATTTTAAACATTTAAAAAATTTTAAATTCAAATTGAATTTTGAATTGGTAATTTAAAACAATTTTAAGAAGATGTATTTTAAAAAGAATAATTATAATTAGGGTTATAATAGTAATAATAATGATAAGTATGAAAAGAAGTGGATACGGGTACGAGTATGGGTACAGTGCCAGAATCGTCGAACTACAGATACTGAGGAGGGTATACAACACGAGAAGAAATGAACTACGTATTGCTAAAACCGGTCGTTACAAGAAATTAATGTTCTTGATATGCCCGCACCTAGCTATACCCTCTAACTCTAAATAATTTGGCCACCATTGCTTGAAGACCTGATCTGAGGATGATCCAGAACCAGATTAAGGTACTTGGGACTGACTAGCATAAAAAGTAGGTGATGAAATCATTGCAATAAACAACAAAACCTAGGGCTAGAAAAAGGGCTGAACAATACCTTAACATCATTATCCTTGTCAGCGTCATCGACTATCTTGCCATTGAACACCTCATGCTCTTCATCCTCTATCTCTCCGATCGTCTTCTCTCTCTAACCTGTAAAATTCTTAGGGTTCCCTCACACGTTTGAGGTGTCCCTTTGGTTGACTCGGAAAACGCGCAAGCGCACGCCTTCCACTCCCAAGCGTAGGAGTGTCAATGCAATATAAAAATAACCGGTGAGTACCGGGTCGGATCACATGGACAAGTCGTTCTACGTTCACAAAATTGATCGATAATGAAAGAAAATAGTGTTTTACAACTACCTCAATTAACGGTGATGAGTGGTAAAAGCGTGGTGAAAACGTGAAGAAACTAAAAATTCTAACCTAAATGGGTAGGGGTGGAGGGCCGAATCGGCAAGTAACGAGGAGGACTCGTGTGGTGTGCATGCGAATGAGGCCATGGGCGCAAGAAATCATCCCTATATATAACTCAATCGATCTCCCGGCTAAGGGAGCTCAATCGGAAAATACGGCATTTCATCGAACATGTGGGGTGCAATAAGTAGTGAATGAAACTCATGCGAGTAATTAACAATAAGCACATTAGAGAGGGTCCGCTAGGATTATCCTCTTCTTGGATTTCCCCTTAGGGTTCCAATAAACAAAATAACACAAGTTTCATACACAAATTTTTGAAGATAAAATTGTGCTAAAGATGAAATTCTCAATCCAACAACAACAATCCCCAAACACAACCACACAAGCAAAATTTTGAGAATCAGGGAGAAAAAGGAGTAATCTTTACTCAAAATTAACATCCAATTACAATACAAAACCCTAAATCAAATACACAAGAGTATGGAAAAATTTCACCAATGTTCACTCAAGGATGAAGTTCTCCTCTCCCAAATGCTCCTCCAAGCTCCAAGCTTAATCCATGGCCTCCTCCCCCATCCAAAGCCCTAAAAAAACTCAAAAACCCCCCAAAAACAGCTTATCCCCGAGAGCAAATGAAGGTCCCCCAAAATTTTTGCAACAGGCCGCAGTAAGAGGGGAAAATGGGCTTGCGGGTCGGATCGGGTCGGATCCGACCCGCACAGAGCCGCCCGCCCGCTAAAATAACATGGGGGCACGCGGAGTGCGTGCCCCGCCTGCTCGCTGCAAAACGCGCGCGCTTTTATTTTTTTTTAATATTTTTTTTAAACTGCGGCCCGCTCCAAAGGAGCGGGCCGCTGAGCCCGCTTAAGATTCACAGCGGGCCGGCCAAGCTGGGCCGGCCCGCAATCTTAAAAAAAAATTTTTTTTATCTTTTAAACTGAAACAGCGCCGGCCCGCTCCAACGGAGCGTGCGAAATCCAGCATCAACGGTGCCACGTGGCGCCATCTGATTGGGCCACGTGGCGCCCCATTGTATTTTCTTTTTTCTGGGGTTTTTTTAACCCTATTTCCCTTCCAAAAATTCACGAAAAATACCTAAGAGCCACTGAAAAATCCCAAAAAATTCTGGAAAATCCCCAAGACTCCCAAGAGTACCTGAAAAATAAAAGAAGGAGAAATTAGTCCATTTGATTAGAAAATTAATATAGTGACTTATATAAATACAATATTGACCTCCAATAAGCTATATAAAATATTCCAATGCTCAAATAATTCCCAAAAAATGGCGATATAATCACAATAATAGCAGGAGCATATGAAAAATAGTAGGAAGCCAATAAGGGAGATAAAAACCGTATTTTGTGCCAAGAATGAGAATAAGCCCTAAAATTGATATGAAATGAAAATATACCCAAAAAGAGCACAATTAGGCCTAATCTTTGGCACAAAATGGGAGTAGTTAGGGGGTAAAATATGCAATTTATATCCCGAATCAAACCCCCAACTAGCTTTTTGCTAGTCCCTAGCAAAATATGCGAAAAATTCGGATTAAATTGAAAGACATGCACCAAATCCACAATATCTTCATGGCACACCCAAAATGGTATTTCCAATTGATTTCAAAGCCAATATACCAAATGTATGAAAGTAAATAACAAATGACACTCCCTTTGATCCAATTCAAAGAAAAGTAAGGAGATAAGCACCGTATCACACGTATCGGGAAATATCACAATGTCAAAATTTCAAATTTTCATGAAAATGGCCAAAACCAAAAGAAATTCCTTCTAAGTTGTGGGAGATGAGATTGCATCATTCATGAAGCTTATTCATTCATTTTTTCTTTTTCTTTTCTTTTTCTCCTTTTTTTATGTTTTTGGATTTTGTATGTTTATGTTTTGCATTCACGCGATAACGCCATAAATGCAAACACCGACACATTTGTATACACGCGATGACTCTATATATGCAAATGGATGAAATGATCTCCTAAATCTCATTTTTGGCGTCCTCTCCAATGTTTCGTGGGGCACCGGCTACTCAATTTGATTAGAAAGAAACATTCACTTATACTAACTTTCTTTTTCATTCCAACACAAATTAGCAACTCATCCACCCACTCCTAAGAGGAAAACAAAGCATGCACCATATGGCCACATCCAATCCAACCAAAAACTACACCATTCATCCCAACAAATGCAATCACTTACACCAAACTTTTCCCAAATTGTTTCAAAAAGAGCATCACGGCATATGAAATAGCTTCATACATAGTATATTAACATATGAATCCAAAATGGACAAGAAATGAAACATGCCAATCCAACATCGAGAAGTTGATACCTAAATGATAATCCGAAAAATTGCATGGCATTAAGCATATAGGGACTAAACAAAGATAATGGCGTAGGAACGAGGAAGCCAAAATATGATATGCAATGAATTCATGAAATGAGGCGAGACTTGGAGGAATCTTAAAAAAAAATTTTAAGGCCAAAATCCTAACAAACCTAAAGATTCTAACACTCTCCCCCCAACTTAAAATAAGCATTGTCCTCAATGATGGAAGAGTATCAGATCTTGGCAAAAGATCCTAGAAAAGAGAAAAAAAATACGAAAGCAAACATGCAAAAGCAAACTAACTAATTTTTTTTATTTATTTACACTACTTAAAGGAAAGAATACACCTTGGCAAATGGCAGATCTCGAATGTATAACGGTGGTGGTAGCTGCTCGATCATATCCTTTTGCTCCTCCGCCAGCTGCTTTGGAGCTAGGCCACCACCGGCCCCCTTGGATTCCAGCAATGCAACTCCAAGCATCTCCTTTTGATAATATGTGGTATGTGGGAGACGAGTTGCATCAATCCAAGCCATGTCCTCATGTCCTGCAAAAGCATTCCAAAACGGGTCGTCAAAACAAATAAAAGAATTTAGATGAAATTGACGACAATCTGAAACAAATGTATATGGCAGTGAAAATTTGGTTTCAGAAATGCAAGGCATGAGATGGTGGAAACTTCCCTGAAATGTGGTGCTAGATGTGGCATGATGCATGGCCTCATGAGGAGGTGGAAGTGGCTGCAGAGAGAAATCTGGAGTAAGAGGGAGCTCGGGCTCAATATATACCATCTCGCAATCCCTGTCGCTATCCTCTTCCTCGAAATCAATATCAACACCAACAGTCTCTGCGGCACTCCCCACAACTGGTAAATGCTCCTGACAAACCTCCTCGATGACTGGCAAGTGCGCATCCTGAGGCGAGGGAAGTGACATATGTGATAGGACTGGAGGTAGACACGTCTCAGGCAAATCCAAGCACGCATCATCCTCGCCATCCCAGAAATAGATCATCTCAGTCGCCCTCCCAAAATAATCAACCGCCTCGACCTGCGAAGCTAACTCTGTAGTGGAATGTGGCTCAGGCCCCATGGTGTCCTCAATCTGCTCTCGGCCATCATGCACATCCTTCATCCTCAACCTCAAAGTGAAAATGCATCGTGTCACCGTCGTGGTCGACACACACTCCATCATCTATCTCATCCGACTCAACAATATATAATCTGTCAATATCCTCTACCTGGCTCTCATGCAACCCATCCTCCTGCTCTGCTCTGTATCCCATGGGGTCGCAAGAAAAAGAGCCCAAAGGTGGCTCCTCAAGATGACACTGGGCCTGCAGCTCTGCATCCTGAAATGGAAACTGGGACTGGCCATCATCCTCATATCCAAGTGACGGCTCTCCAGATGGCTCAGTCTGCTCCCACTCTGCAAGGTCTCTCAGGTACAACCAAGAATCCTCGGTCGAATAATCAAAGAACTCTCCACCGCAGCTCATCTGCACCAAATCTCGCCCAGATGGCGATAACCATGTGTAGAAGATCTGCAGAAGATGATCCTCGTGAAAGCTCTGGTATGGGCATGCAAGCACCAAATCAGTGAACCTCTGCCAAGCCTGATGGTAGGCCTCCCACTCAGCCTGGATAAAGCTCGCTACATGCTCCATGGCATGCCGCCCATGTACCTGCTCCAAAAAGATAGGCAAAAACACTCGGAGAAATTCAGCCTGAAATGACAACCAAGTAAAATGTGAGTCCAGAGACAATGGATCAAACCAAAGTCTAGCATCATCATGTAAAGAATCGGGAAAGAATCTAAAATATATGCAATCATCATCGATATTCCCACCAAGACATGAATGCATCCAATCTTCAAAATTTTTAATATGTAAGTGAGGGTTCTCCCACTCCGTGCCATGAAAGTATGGCAGAAGTGGGATATCCTCCAAATCAAAGTCCGAAAAATCCGAAGAAGATGCCATGGTTTAAAAAAAAATTCTCAAAAAATGAGAATAAACAAGCAAAAGACTCAAAAAGTGGAAAATAAACAAATAGAAAGACACACACTAAAAGATAGAAGTATCACACTAAAAGTTTCAAAATCAATCAAAGATTGCTAATGATAAAAACCGTTGTCCCCGGCAACGGCGCCAATTGGTTGACTCGGAAAACGCGCAAGCGCACGCCTTCCACTCCCAAGCGTAGGAGTGTCAATGCAATATAAAAATAACCGGTGAGTACCGGGTCGGATCACAGGGACAAGTCGTTCTACGTTCACAAAATTGATCGATAATGAAAGAAAATAGTGTTTTACAACTACCTCAATTAACGGTGATGAGTGGTAAAAGCGTGGTGAAAACGTGAAGAAACTAAAAATTCTAACCTAAATGGGTAGGGGTGGAGGGCCGAATCGGCAAGTAACGAGGAGGACTCGTGTGGTATGCATGCGAATGAGGCCGTGGGCGCAAGAAATCATCCCTATATATAACTCAATCAATCTCCCGGCTAAGGGAGCTCAATCGGAAAATACGGCATTTCATCGAACATGTGGGGTGCAATAAGTAGTGAATGAAATTCATGCGAGTAATTAACAATAAGCACATTAGAGAGGGTCCGCTAGGATTATCCTCTTCTTGGATTTCCCCTTAGGGTTCCAATAAACAAAATAACACAAGTTTCATACACAAATTTTTGAAGATAAAATTGTGCTAAAGATGAAATTCTCAATCCAACAACAACAATCCCCAAACACAACCACACAAGAAAAATTTAGAGAATCAGGGAGAAAAAGGAGTAATCTTTACTCAAAATTAACATCCAATTACAATACAAAACCCTAAATCAAATACACAAGAGTTTGGAAAAATTTCACCAATGTGTCACTAAAGGATGAAGTTCTCCTCTCCCAAATGCTCCTCCAAGCTCCAAGTTTAATCCATGGCCTCCTCCCCCATCCAAAGCCCTAAAAAAACTCAAAAACCCCCAAAAACAGCTTATCCCCGAGAGGAAATGAAGATCCCCCAAAATTTTCGCAACATGCCGCAGTAAGAGGGGAAAATGGGCTTGCGGGTCGGATCGGGTCGGATCCGACCCGCACAGAGCCGCCCGCCTGCTAAAATAACATGGGGGGCAGGCGGAGTGCGTGCCCCCGCCTGCTCGCTGCAAAACGCGCGCGCTTTTATTTTTTTTAATAAATTTTTTTAACTGCGGCCCGCTCCAAAGGAGCGGGCCACTGAGCCCGCTTAAGATTCACAGCGGGCCGGCCAAGCTGGGCCGGCCCGCAATCTAAAAAAATTTTTTTTTTATTTTTTAAACTGAAACAGCGCCGGCCCGCTCCAACGGAGCGGGCGAAATCCAGCATCAACGGCGCCACGTGGCGCCATCTGATTGGGCCACGTGGCGCCCCATTGTATTTTCTTTTTTCTGGGGTTTTTTAACCCTATTTCCCTTCCAACAATTCACGAAAAATACCTAGGAGCCACTGAAAAATCCCAAAAAATTCTGGAAAATCCCCAAGACTCCCAAGTGTACCTGAAAAATAAAAGAAGGAGAAATTAGTCCATTTGATTAGAAAATTAATATAATGACTTATATAAATACAATATTGACCTCCAATAAGCTATATAAAATATTCCAATGCTCAAATAATTCCCAAAAAATGGCGATATGATCACAATAATAGCAGGAGCATATGAAAAATAGTAAGAAGCCAATAAGGGCGATAAAAACCGTATTTTGTGCCAAGAATGAGAATAAGCCCTAAAATTGATATGAAATGAAAATATACCCAAAAAGAGCACAATTAGGCCTAATCTTTGGCACAAAATGGGAGTAGTTATGGGGTAAAATATGCAATTTATATCCCGAATCACCCCTCCCCCCGACTGCAGCTGGAAATAAGCAACCCTCAGTTGTACAATAGATATATGATCTGGAAACTTACATGTAGTTACAGATCGGATATAAGATCTGGAAAGAAGCAACCCTCAGTTGTACAATAGATGAGATTGTATATAAATCCATTAATTCAAGTGACAGAACATCTTATTTAAATTTTTGGATTTTGTCATAAATATATATCTCGTGTGACAACTTGGATATAACCCCAAATATTTAGGTTACACGCTTTTATGAAATCCATGTTGCAACAATTCTAGTTCATAAATCAAATGTAATTTTCTAAGTGAAGAAAGTAAGCAGAATTAAGACCCCTAAGAAAAACTTTTTTGACCAAATAATAATGATTAAAGAAGGATTTGAGAGTGAGACCTTGGGCAGGGCTTCCAATCGTATCAGAACTCTATCAACCGCAAGAACAAAATATCAAATAGATTCTTATTCAATATAAACTCTAAAAGTTTTGTTATTAGCATACAAACTTATAAAACTCATAGTGTTCGAAATATATTCGACTAAAATGCATACATTTCAGTGGACAAACAGGAAAAATAATTACTGCTCAACCGTAAGTATTTCAACTATTTTAGGAAAATGATGTTGTCATCCTCTAAATTCCATGAAAAACTTAACAAAATGAATCATACTAACAACACAAACCTTCTCGTTATTAACATTCTGTGTCATTTCAAAGCCACAATAACATGAGCACACGTCAAAATCATCCCATCGGGATCAATGATTGTAACCAAACCCATACTCTTTCCAAGCACCAAAACATTGATTCCTACGGATAAACAATCCAAACAAATCAAACTGTAAATGCCTCAAAATAAAAGAACCAAGACTATTAACCGAGGAAGATAAAAGAACCAAGACTATTACACAATAATACCAAAGTGAGATGCCAACATCATAAACTTTCCAAAAACAGTTCATAGTAAGCATCCCACATTGAACAACTTCCACAAAATAAGGCTAACAATAAATGATCTTACCATATCGACCAACATTGAAGACCAAGCATCTTTAACATCAATGAGGCCTTAACCTACAAAAATAAAATAAATGGATTTATCTTCTAAAAATATCAATGTATAGAGAACATTATATTACTACTGAATTACCAGCTCAATTAAGTGCACTGTGATAGTCATATAACATTTCTTTCTTTCTTTCTTTCGTCTTTCCTTCAACCCCAAATACATATATAAATTTGACCAATGGTAGAATTACAGCATATTAAGCACATATTAAAGACAACACATAAACTCAAATTTACAAATTAACAGACACATAAAATCCAAAGTTAGATAAAACGGTGATATGGCTAAAATTAAACCCAAACATAGTTCAGAACTAACACAGATAATCACAAAAGTGCGATTAAAAATTGCAAGTAAGAAAGTACCATTCAGAGTGAGCCAAGGGGCCTATGGGGAGGCTTGGGTAGTGATCAGACCGTTTGCGGTGGCTAAGCCCAACATCACCAAAAATGTTGCAAGGAAGCTGGAAGCTATCCAACAAACTCTCAATCCACGCATTGTAACCAACATAGAAAACTCAACTCGGAAATCTCAAATGAAGAAAAAGATTGATTTGAGAGATTTTAAACTTTTTGGTTCGCCTTCAGATCTCTTTGAGGTTGACAGAGAGAGGAGTTGGTGAGTGCTTTTTGAAAGTCATATCAGCAACATGTATACGTCCCAATCCACCAACTCATTCAAATTCATCTCTTTCCATATAGGTAAAAAATACCTTCTGGATAATATTCAAACTTATTTTGAGCCACACCAATTTTAGCTCAAGCCTAAGGTTATGTGATTATATCACCTTCCATATAATCAGTTTTTCCATATTATTGTATAGATTTTACCCATACATCCACATTAAGCATAGTCAAAACTTCATGCCCCACTGGAAAAACTCAAAAATGATCTGTACCATTCGTTCAACTATAAAAACTCATACCTCTGATCTATTTATTTCAACACATCCTTCACACTTCAATATATCGGACCATGAAGCCATAGGTCGAATGAAGTCAAAAATTTAGCTGCGACAACTCGGAAATCTTTGTACACAGAAATCCAATGAAATCCAACTCGACATCAAATTGGGATTACCTGTGACAACAAAGACATCCAATGAAAGCAAAGCAAATGAAATCCAAAGAAATCCACAGAAATTTGGGTGCACCCTTTTCCGTCAAGACCTCTACCGTGGCCCAACAACCAGAGAAAGTATCCCCAATTATCAAATTCCTGGTAAGACCCAAAAATAAGATCAAACCAAAGTCATAACTATTTTCGTTGGTGATCGAGCAATCGATCGAGAGACAGAAAAGAACAAAACCGTACCTTTTTCGAATCTAGGTCGAGAAGCTTTCGAAGATCCCGATGAAGCACCAGCTGTGAAGAGAGGTTGAGGGTTTGAGGTTGCATGCGAGAGGTGCGAGCTTGAGGGTTCATGGTGTCAGCACGGTCCGGCAGTGAGGCTTTGAGGGTTTGATGGTGGTGCGAGAGATGCGAGGAGAGGTTGATGGTTTGATGGTTGCCCTCCGGAATTTTGTGTCCCCCCCCCCCAAATTTTGTGCGAGGAGAGGTTGAGGGTTTAGATTTTCCCCTCCGAAATTTTGTGTTTCCCCCCAACTTTGTGCGGTTTCCAACTCGTGTGACTGGGAAAATGTGAGCTGCGTGGATCTCAAAGTTTGTGCGGTAGATGTTAGTATATAACTGGACTTATGACTGGGATAAAAATATGACTGGATTTATGACTGGGAAAAAATTCAAAATATGCTCTCCTTTATAGTGTGTGTGTGTGTGTATATATATATATATATATATATATATATATATATGGTAAAATGCGCATGCGCTCGTGCTTAGATGGGATTCATGTGCTCGACCCCTCCAGACCGTCCGATCCGATCCCCCGGCTGTTGTTAAAAGCGGAACATGAGGAACTTTGGGTGCAATTACCAACGTGCCCTTACGCAACCGGAACTTTTCGGGCAATTACCATCCCGCCCTTATAGCCCCTATCAAAACGACTTTGTAGAACTATTGGTGCAATTACCATCCCGCCCTTTATATCCTTTTCAAAGAAATAGTTTACACTATACGGCACCGTTGTGCACGTCGACCCAGAATGGAGTATATTACTCCCCGCGCACAACGCGCTACAACGTACGCGTCGTGCATAGCGTGGGCATAAAACGCACAAGTGTGGAGCATTTTCCATCTGCGCGCATGACGGGAAAAATTGTGGAGCATTTTCCATCCGCGTGCACAACGGACAAAATTACCCCCGTCGTGCGCGAGGGTTAAAATGCCTAGAGTGAAGCAATTTCTATCTGCGCGCACGACGGACAAAATTACCCCCGTCGTGCACGTCGTTTGTGGGGGCTTACTCACAAGTGTGGAGCAATTTCCATCCCAGCGCACGACTGGAAAAATTACCCCCATCGTGCGCGGGGGGTAAAATGCCAAAGTGTGAAGCAATTTCCAGCCGCGCGCACGATTGGCAAAATTAACCCCGTCGTGCGCGTCATGTGCGGGGCTTAAAACGTACAAGTGTAGAGCAATTTCCATCCGTGCGCACGACAGACAAAATTACCCCCGTCGTGCGCGACGTGCGTGGGGTTAAAACTCAACGTGAGTAGCAATTTTCAGCCGCGCGCACGATGGTCAAAAATACGCCCCGTCGTGCACGGGGTTAAAACGCCTAGTGTGAAGCAATTTCCATCCGCGCGCACGACGGGCAAAATTACCCCCGTCGTGCGCGTCGTGCGCGGGGCTTAAAACGCACTAGTGTGGACCAATTTCCATCCGTGCGCACGTCGGGCAAAATTACCCACGTCGTGCGCTTGGGTTAAAACGCCAAAGTGTGAAGCAATTTACAGCTGCGCGTACGACGGGCAAAATTACCCCAGTCATGCGCGTCGTGTGCGGGGATTAAAACGCACAAGTCTGGAGTAATTTCCCTCCGTGCGCATGACGGGCAAAATTACCCCCGTCGTGCGCGATGTGCGCGGGGGTTAAAACGCCAAAGTGTGAAGAAATTTCCAGCCGCGCGCACGACGGGCAAAAATACGCCCCGTCGTGCGCGGGGTTAAAATGCCTAGTGTGAAGCAATTTCCATTCGCGCGCACGACGGGCAAAATTACCCCCGTCGTGCGGGTCGTGTGTGGGGCTTAAAATGCACAAGTGTGGAGCAATTTCCATCCCTGTACACGACCGGAAAAATTACTCCAGTCGTGCGCAGGGGGTAAAACGCCAAAGTGTGAGTAATTTCCAGCCGCGTGCACGACGGGCAAAATTACCCCAGTCGTGCACGTCGTGTGCGGGGCTTAAAAATCACAAGTGTGGAGCAATTTTCAGCCGCGCGCACGAAAGGCAAAATTACCCCAGTCGTGCGCGTCGTGTGCGGGGCTTAAAACGCACAAGTGTGGAGCAATTTCCATCAGTACGCACTACGGGTAAAATTCCCCCGTCGTGCGCAGGGGTTAAAACGCCTATTGTGAAGAAATTTCCATCCGCGCGCACGACGGGCAAAATTAACCCCGGCGTGCGCGTCGTGTGGAGGGCTTAAAACGCACAAGTGAGGAGCAATTTCCATCCGTGCGCACGACGGGCAAAATTACCCCCGTCGTGCGCGGGAGGTAAAACGCCAAATGTGAAGTAATTTCCAGCCTCACGCACGACAGGTAAAATTACCCCCGTCGTGCGCGTCGTACGCGTGGGTTAAAACACTTCGTAAGTTTCAATTTCCAGCCGCACGCACGACGGGCAAAAATACGCCCCGTCGTGCGCGGGGTTAAAACGCCTAGTGTAGAGCAATTTCAATCCGCGCGCACGACGGGCAAAATTACCCCCGTCGTGTGCGGGTATTAAAACGCAGTGTTGAGCAATTTCCATCCATGCACACGACGGGCAAAATTACAACCGTCGTGGGCGGGGGGTAAAACACAAAGTGTGAAGCAATTTCCAGCAGCGTGCACGACGTGCAAAATTACCCCCGTCGTGTGCGTCGTGCGCGGGTGTTAAAAAGTAACATGAGTAGCAATTTCCAGCGGCACGCACGACAGACAAAAATACGCCCCATCATGCGCGGGGGTTAAAACGCCTATTGTGAAGCAATTTCCATCCGCGCGCACGACGGGCAAAATTACCCCTGTCGTGCGCGACGTGTGCGGGGCTTAAAACGCAAAAGTGTAGAGCAATTTCCATCCAGGCGCACGATGGGCAAAATTACCCCCGTCATGCGCGTCGTGTGCGGGGCTTAAAACACAAAAGTGTGGAGCAATTTCCATCCGGGCGCACGACAGGTAGCCGCGTGCACGACGGGCAAAATTACCCCAGTCGTGTGCGGGGCTTAAAACGCACAAGTGTGGAGCAATTTCCATCAGTGCGCACGACCGGCAAAATTACCTCGTCGTGTGCGGGGGGTGAAAACGCAACGTGTGAAGCAATTTCCATCCGTGCACACGACGGGCAAAATTACCCCCGTCGTGCACGGGGGGTAAAACGCCTAGTGTGAAGCAATTTCCAGCCGCGCGCACGACGGGCAAAATTCCCCCGTCGTGCGCGACATGCGCGGGGGTTAAACCACAACGTGAGCAGCAATTTGCAGCCGTGTGCACGACGGGCAAAAATACGCCCTGTCGTGCGCGTGGTTAAAACGCCAAGTGTGAAGCAATTTCCATCCGCGCGCACGACGGGCAAAATTACCCCCGTCGTGCGCGGGGGTCAAAACGCCAAAATGTGAAGCAATTTCCAGCCGCGCACACGACGGGTTAAATTACCCCAGTCATGTACGGGGCTTAAAACGCACAAGTGTGGAGCAATTTCCATCAGTGCGCACGACGGGCAAAATTCCCCCATCGTGCGCGGGGGGTTAAAATGCAACGTGTGAAGCAATTTCTATCCGCGCGCACGACGGGCAAAATTAACCCCGTCGTGCGCGTCGTGTGGGGGGCTTAAAACGCACAAGTGAGGAGCAATTTCCATCCGTGCGTACGACGGACAAAATTACCCCCGTCGTGCGGGGGGGTAAAACGCCAAATGTGAAGCAATTTCCAGCCGCGCACACGACGGGCAAAATTACCCCCGTCGTGCGCGTCGTGCGCGGGGGTTAAAACACATCGTAAGTTTCAATTTCCAGCCGTGCACACGACGGGCAAAAATACGCCCCGTCGTGCGCGGGGTTAAAACGCCTAGTGTAGAGCAATTTCCATCCGCGCGCACGATGGGCAAAATTACCCCCGTCGTGTGCGGGGATTAAAACGCAGTGTGGAGCAATTTCCATCCGGGCGCACGACGGGCAAAATTACCACCGTCGTGAGCGGGTGGTAAAACGCAAAGTGTGAAGCAATTTCCAGCCGCGCGCACGACGTGCAAAATTACCCCCATCGTGCGCGTCGTGCGCGGGTGTTAAAAAGTAACGTGAGTTGTAATTTCCAGCGGCGCGCACGACGGGAAAAAAATACGCCCCGTCGTGCGCGGGAGTTAAAACGCTTATTGTGAAGCAATTTCCATCCGCGCGCACGACGGGCAAAATTTCCCCCGTCGTGCGCGGCGTGTGTGGGGCTTAAAACGCAAAAGTGTAGAGCAATTTCCATCCGGGCGCACGACGGGCAAAATTACCCCCGTCGTGCGCATCGTGTGTGGGGCTTAAAACGCAAAAGTGTGGAGCAATTTCCATCCGGGCGCATGACAGGCAAAATTACCCCCGTCGTCCGCGGGGGTTAAAACGCCAAAGTATGAAGCAATTTCCATCCGGGCGCACGAAGTGCAAAATTACCCCCGTCGTGCGCGGGGGTTAAAACGCCAAAGTGTGAAGCAATTTCCAGCCGCGCGCCTGACGGGCAAAATTACCCCAGTCGTGTGTGGGGCTTAAAACGCACAAGTGTGGAGCAATATCCATCAGTGCGCACGACCGGCAAAATTACCTCGTCGTGCGCGGGGGTGAAAACTCAACGTGTGAAGCAATTTCCATCCGTGCGCACGACGGGCAAAATTACCCCCGTCCTGCGCGGGGGGTAAAACGCCTAGTGTGAAGCAATTTCCAGCCGCGCGCATGACGGGCTAAATTACCCCCTCGTGTGCAACATGCGCGGGGGTTAAACCACAACATGAGCAGCAATTTCCTGCCGCGCACACGACTGGCAAAAATACGCCCCGTCGTGCGCGGGGTTAAAACGCCAAGTGTGAAGCAATTTCCATCCACGCGCACGACGGGCAAAATTACCCCCGTCGTGCGCGGGGGGGGGGGTAAACGCCAAAATGTGAAGCACTTTCCAGCCGCGTGCACGATGGGTTAAATTACCCCAGTCGTGTGCAGGGCTTAAAACGCATAAGTGTGGAGCAATTTCCATCAGTGCGCATGACGGGCAAAATTACCCCGTCGTGCGCGGGTGGTTAAAACGCAACGTGTGAAGCAATTTCCATCCGCGCGCACGACCGGAAAAATTACCCCCGTCGTGCGCGTCGTTCGCGGGGGTTAAAACGCATCTTGAGTAGCAATTTCCAGCCGCGCGCACGACGGGCAAAAATACGCCCCATCGTGCGCGGGGGTTAATACGCTAGGGCTGTTGTTGACGAATAGAACGTTCGACGAACTACTCGTGAACAAGCTCGGCACATGTTCGTTTACGTTCGTTTAGGAAGCTTAATGAACAAGTATGAACAGATTTTTAGACCTTGATTAGTAAACGAACAGAGCTTGAACATAACTGTGTTCGTTCATTTATGTTCATGAACAAGCTCGTTAGTGTTCGTGAACAAGCTCGTTAAGTGTTCGTGAATGAACATGTATCGAAAATAGTAAATTTAGACAAATACTATATTTTTAATATGCTTGGAATGGATGCTCGTAATTGGATCTATGGAGCTATAATGCTAGATTTATTTGTTTTTATCATGCAAATATTTAATTCTTTTATTTAATTGATTTAGTCATTGGTAATTATGTTTAAATATTATTATTCCATATAAAAAATTGACGTTCGTTAGTTTGATTGAAAATCTGTTCATGAACAAAATTGATTGTGTGTTCACGAACATGTTCCTGAACATGTTCACGAACAAGCTCGAAAAGTCTTTACAGAACGGTCGATTAAGTACTCGTGAACAAGCTCGGTAAATGTTCGTTTACGTTCGTTTATGTTCGTTCGGTAAGCTTAACGAACAAGCTTGAACAGGTTTTTAGATCTCGGTTAGTAAACGAACAGGGCTTGGACATGGATTTTGTTCATGAACAAAACCAAGCTCCCTGTTCAAGCTCGTTCTAGCTCGTTCGTCAACAGCCCTAATAATGCCAGTGTGATCAAATTTCCATCCAGGAGCACGACGGGCAAAATTACGCCCGTCGTGCGCGTCGTGCGCGTCGTTTGCGGGCCTTAAAACGCACAAGTGTGAAGCAATTTCCATCCGTGCGCACGACGGGCAAAATTACCCCCATCGTGCGCGGGGGGTAAAACGCAAAGTGTGAAGCAATTTCCAGCCGCGCGCACGACGTGCAAAATTACCCCCGTCGTGCGCGTCGGGCGCGGGTGTTAAAAAGTAACGTGAGTAGCAATTTCCAGTGGTGCGAACGACGGGCAAAAATACGCCCCATCGTGCATGGGGGTTAAAACGCCTATTGTGAATCAATTTCCACCCGCGCGCATGACAGGCAAAATTACCCCCGTCATGCGCGTCTTGTGCGGGGCTTAAAACACACAAGTGTTGAGCAATTTCCATCCGGGTGCACGACGGGCAAAATTACACCCGTCGTGCGCGGGGCTAAAACGCCAAATGTGAAGCAATTTGCAGTCGCGTGCACGACGGGCAAAATTACCCCCGTCGTGCGCGTCATGCGCGGGGGTTAAAAAGAATCATGAGTAGCAATTTCCATCCGCGCGCACGACGGGCAAAAATACGCCCAGTCGTGCGCGGGGTTAAAATGCCTATTGTGAAGAAATTTCCATCCGCACGCAAGACGGGAAAAATTACACCCGTCGTGCGCGTCGTGTGCGGGTCTTAAAACGCAAAAGTGTAGAGCAATTACCATCCATGCACACGACGGGCAAAATTACCCCCGTCGTGCACGGGGGGTAAAACGCAAAGTGTAAAGCAATTTCCAGCCGCGCGCACAACGTGCAAAATTACCCCCGTCGTGCGCGTCGGGCGCGGGTGTTAAAAAGTAACATGAGTAGCAATTTCCAGCGGCGCGCACGACGGGCAAAAATACGCCCCGTCATGCGCGGGGGTTAAAACGCCTATTGTGAAGCAATTTCCACCAGCGCGCACGACGGGCAAAATTGCCCCCGTCGTGCACGTCTTGTGCGGGGCTTAAAACGCACAAGTGTGGAGCAATTTCCATCCGGGCGCACGATGGGCAAAATTACACCCGTCGTGCGCGGGGCGTAAACCTCCAAATGTGAAGCAATTTGGAGCCGTGCGCACGACGGGCAAAATTACCACCGTCGTGTGCGTCGTGCGCGGGGGTTAAAAAGAATTGTGAGTAGAAATTTCCAGCTGCGCGCACGACGGACAAAAATACGACCAGTCGTGCACAGGGTTAAAACGCCTATTGTGAAGAAATTTCCATCCGCACGCACGACGTGCAAAATTACCCCCGTCGTGCGCATCGTGTGCGTAGCTTAAAATGCAAAAGTGTAGAGCAATTTCCATCCGGGCGCACGATGGGCAAAATTACCCCAGTCGTGCGCGTCGTGTGCGGGGCTTAAAGTGCAAAAGTGTGGAGCAATTTCCATCCGGGCGCACGACGGGCAAAATTACCCCCGTCGTGCGCGGGGGTTAAAACGCCAAAGTGTGAAGCAATTTCCATCCGGGGGCACGACATGCAAAATTACCCCCGTCATACGCGGGGGTTAAAACACCAAAGTATGAAGCAATTTCCAGCAGCGCGCACGACGGGCAAAATTATCCCAGTCGTGTGCGGGGCTTAAAACGCACAAGTGTGGAGGAATTTCCATCAGTTCGCCCGACCGGCAAAATTACCCCGTCGTGCAGGGGGGTGAAAACGCAACGTGTGAAGCAATTTCCATCCGTGCGCACGACGGGCAAAATTACCCCCGTCGTGTGCGGGGGGTAAAACGCCTAGTATGAAGCAATTTCCAGCCGCGTGCATGATGGGCAAAATTACCCCCGTCATGCGCGACATGCACGGGGGTTAAACCACAACGTGAGCAGCAATTTTCAGCCGCGCGCACGACTGGCAAAAATACGCCCTGTCGTGCGCGGGGTTAAAACGCCAAGTGTGAAGCAATTTCCATCCGCACGCACGACGGGCAAAATTACCACCGTCGTGCGCATCGTGTGCGGGGATTAAAATGCACGAGTGTGGAGCAATTTCCATCCGGGCGCACGACGGGCAAAATTACCCCCGTCGTGCGCGGGGATTAAAACGCCAAAATGTGAAGCAATTTCCAGCCGCACGCACGACGGGTTAAATTACCCCAGTCGTGTGCAGGGCTTAAAATGCACAAGTATGGAGCAATTTCCATCAGTGCGCACGACGGGCAAAATTACCCCGTCGTTGGCGGGTGGTTAAAACGCAACGTGTGAAGCAATTTCCTTCTGTGCGCACGACGGGAAAAATTACCCCCGTCGTGCGCGTCGTACGCGGGGGTTAAAAAGCAACGTGAGTAGCAATTTTCAATGGCGTGCACGACAGACAAAAATACGACGCGTCATGTGCGGGGGTTAAAACGCCGAGTGTGAAGCAATTTCCACCCGCGCGCACGATGGGCAAAATTACCCCCGTCGTGCGCGTCGTGCGCGGGGGTTAAAAGCAACGTGAGTAGCAATTTCCAACGGCGCGCATGATGGACAGTTGTGCGTGGGGGGTAAAAACGCAACGTGTGAAGCAATTTCCATCCGCGCGCACGACGAGCAAAATTACCACAGTCGTGCGCGTCGTGTACGGGGCTTAAAACGCACGTGTTGAGCAATTTCCATCCACGCGCATGACGGGCAAATTTACCTCGTCGTGCGCGGGGGGTAAAGGCCTAGTGTGAAGCAATTTCCATCCGCGCGCACGATGGGCAAAATTACCCCCGTCATGCACGTCGAGCGCTGGCTTAAAATGCACAAGTGTTGAGAATTTTCCGTCCGCTTACACGACGGGCAAAATTACCCCCGTCGTGCACATCGTGCGAGAGGCTTAAAACGCACAAGTGACAAGTGTGGATCAATTTTCATACGAAGGTAGCAATATGGGTAACATATCTTTTAATTTCTTACAACAAGTGATTATTTTGCACAAAACGTAACTTCAATTTTATTTCGAATTTTTTTCAATATCAACATTCTTGTTGTCCCTTTTTAATCGGTGACGTGTATTATAAATTCATTTGCATGGAAGGTTGGATTTTACTAAAGGACTTTCAAAATTTCAGCCGGCCTCAGCGTGCTATTTGCCAAATCTCTCAATGATTCCATCTCCATTCCCTGCAACTGCCCTTCATCGGAATGTCCATCGACATAATTAGCAGCTTGATGGTTGTGCCTGCCCTCAACGACTGTTAACCTCCACTCCTCACCGCCAATGCCGACCATCACCATTACCACGCAATGAGAACAAACATTGACACTTCTTGGTTTTAACTGGCCTGCGGTCGTTTTTTCATTTCGGTGTCACCTGTAAACCCCACTTCTTTCACATGCAAAGTAAACAGCAGGAGTGCTATTGGAAGTTTTACCCAAACTCGTCGTCGACATGGTAATAATCACATGGTTGACGGTCTTTATCCACACAAACAGCTCGTCTCTTCTCTTAAAAATTTACGCGGTAGTAAATTCTTTTGTAAAATCCACTTCATCCTGTATCAAACAATTCATACAACTAATTCGACCTTGATTCAAAGATTTAATGTATTATCCCAGAAAAGATAAATTAATAGTACCTTGGATTTTTGTACCTTTTAGGATACATTAGCATTTTCTTGCTTTCTTGCGTCTGAAAGTAGGGATTTTCGAGGTAATCCATTTGGTAAGTTCCGTATCTGCATGCATGTAAAATCACCAAATTTCTACATCATTTTCCACCCAATTGAATAAGAATTTCACCTACAGTGTATTTAAAAGTATATACTTACCAAATGGAATACCTCGAAAAGCACTACTTTTAGACGCAAGAAAGCAAGAAATTGCTACTGTATCCTAGAAGGTCCGCTGACCGCTGAGATCTTCTGGGAAGATTTGAAGGTGCATTTTGGTTGCAAATGCTTCTTTATCCTAGAAGGTACGCTGACCGCTGAGATCTTCTATGAAGATTTGAAGGTGCATTTTGGTTGCGAAGTTAGCCGGATTTCATTGGAGTCATTTTCTACCGCCATCCCATTCTCTTTACAGGCATCTACATCATGAAGGAAATGGTCCACATTGAAATAGCAGGAGTAACTTTCAATTTTATCTTCCATTTACCATTGTATATATCTACATCAAGCAGAACGAAGCAATGGTTAGAATTTGTCCGGTTAAACTAAGAAACAAACATATTGTAAGAAAAATACGTAGAATACCGTGGCTATACGAGGAAGATCCGAGAAGCAGAATACTTAGCAGATGTAATTGAAACCGCTATGGCGCGACCTCGGTGGTAATCGCTGTTGCCGGTTTCTCCCGAAGGTTAACACAGCAGCCACTGGCCGCGTCCACACTTGGCCAGAGACTTTAGATTTTGCACAGTACAGCTACCCAGGAGAACGGGATGAAGCAAAGAAGAATTTTTGGAGGAAGCAATTTTTCCGTGTATTTTCTTGAGGAAAGAAGAGGGATATAAATAGAGTTCAAAAAATAGCTGTTATGAATTCAAACGGTCAAATATTAAATGAGTATTAAATAGGCTTTGAATGCTGCGTATTAAAGCGAGGCTTTATTTGCGTATTTATTGAGAGGTTTTGAATGCTGCAAGCAAATTAGCAGTTACCAACATTTTAAAATGAGACGCCATTTATTATAGACGAATTGGACTGCCCATGGATGAGGATGAGACTACAGTTGAATTACTGTGAGTCATGGAAAGAACCCGTGAGTCTACAGTTGTTGTGCTCGTGAATATACAGTATATACAGATGTTGCGCTGTGAGTAATTTTTGAGGGTAATCTCATACACAAAGCGAAATTTTTGAGGGCGTTCACGGTCCATTTATAGTGAAATTGACCATTCAAATTAATGAGTATAAGTCCGTTATCCTACAGCGAGCCCTTCATTGCAAACATCTACGTAGAAATCATATGTATCAGTTTGTAAGAGCATAGGCTAATGAATCAGTTTGGGTCTGTATCAGTATGTACATCAATATAGTTGAATTCCATTGAATATGCCTTCACCTTGAATAAGTATCAGATTTAATTTTAAAGTTTGCATGTAGTTTCTGAGTCAGATTGAATAAGTATCCGGTTTAATCTACAATGTTTTTAGATTGAACAAGTATAATAAGACTTAAATCTAAAAGCTTGCATGTAGGCTTGATTGGGATTCAGATTAAGTATGATTAAATTTATTCCCGTGGTCGCGTTGAGAAAATTTGTCATCGATGAAACATCAGCTTAACGCGCACAACGGGTAAATTCTGCTGGTTGTGCGCATTAAACAATTGTTCATAAAATACCTTAGATGCTCAAAGCGAACACCTGGCTCTGGCTGTGCTTGTTGTGCGCTTTGCGCAATTAAATTAACCATTATAAATATGCTCAATGTGCACAACGGCCATAAATTATTTGGTACTGAGAGTTGAGCAATTATGTAAGCGGCTATTAATTTTTCCAGCTCACTTCCCACTGGCCGGTCAAACATTCTTGAGAAATGCACATGACTGGTATCAATCAGCTGTAGCTTTACGAGCAGTCTTTTGTATATTCACGAGAACCCCTCAGTTTGTAAGAGCATATGCTAATGAATCAGTTTGGATCTGTATCAGTATGTACATCAATATATTTGAATGGCTGGGTCATTTTCAAAATGTAATCAATTGGAATATGTAAGAGATTTAATCTAAAATTTTGCATGCAGTTTCTGAATTCGATTGAATATGTCTTCAGATTGAAAAGGTATCAGATTTATTTTTAAAGTTTGCATGTAGTTTCTGAGTCAGAGTGAATAAGTATCCGGTTTAATCTACAATGTTTTCAGATTGAACAAGAATAATAAGACTTAAATCTAAAAGTTTGGATGTATGCTTGATTGGGATTCAGATTAAGTATGCTGAAATTTGGAATGTGATTGATTCACTGCGCTGGTGCGCGGTGGAATTAAAATTATAGCATCTCACAAATATGCTCAAAGCGCAAAACGGGCAAATTTATTCCCGTGGGGGCGTTGAGCAAATTTGTCATCGACGCAACTATAGCTTAACGCGCACAACGGGCATAATTCTGCATGTTGTGCGCTTTGTGCAATTATGTTAGCCATAACAAATTTGCTGAACGCGCACACCGGCTCAAAGTGAACACCTAGCGTTACTTGTTATGCGCTTTGAGCAATTATTTAAACCATTAAAAATTTGCTCACCGCGCACAACGGCCATAAATTTATTGGTACTGAGCGTTGAGCAAATATGTAAGCGGCTATAAATTTTTCCAGCTCACTTGCCACCGGTCAGACATTCTTGGGAAAATCATATGTCTGGTATCAATCAGCTGTAGATTCAGGAGCAGTATTTTGTATATTCACGAGCACCCCTCTGTAGCTTGACGGGGTCTTCGATGTAGCCACACAGTAAAACTCTACTGCAGCAGTCACATCCTCATTGACCTATCTGCGTTGTGCGCATTGAGCAATTCCCGTTTTCCATGCGTTTTGCGCGGTGATCAATTATAATAGTTACTCTCTTCTGTATTATTTAGCCTGGGGTGCGTGCCGAATAAAATGTATTAAAAAATCTTAGTGGAGAGTAGTATTATTGGGAGTAATTTTCCTATTAGCATCAATGTTGATCAAGACGAAAAATCGTTGAGTATCCTTGTTATGCGCGGAGAGTAATTAATCTATTTTGATCCAGATGCTAAAATAATTGGGATTACGCGATTTTCGCGTAGGTATTACGTGGTTTGTGCGTTGAGTAAATAATTATTGATTCCCGAGATCCATTGCATTACTGTAGGAATAAGGACTTATTATACGCTTCATTTTGATTGCTCCAATTCCCCTATAAAAATGGCGGACAAGGAGCACTCATCTTCTCACAACTTCATCTACTTTCTTCAATCATCTTCTTCTTTATTTGCCCACACAACCTCCGTATGGAAACAGTAAGTCCTTCAGCTGTTTGTGCATGCTTGATATAGATATCAGATATGGACGATATCATTCATTCAGCTGTTCGTCCATTTATAATCAGGCATGCCCGAAAAAGGGTTTCCAGATGTGCGGATTTCGCCTTCCACCATGCCCGTGACTCTGTGGTGTCTCTTGCCGAAAATGAAAGAACTCACCCTCAGAATGCAACCCTGCACAACAACCACGTTTTCAATCCTGTCATGTTTGCTGAATAGCTGCCCGAACCTGGAGGATCTAGTTATTGGAGTAAGTACAAATTTGCTAATTATTTCCTCTGAATAATTCAAAACTACGTATGTATGTTTGATGGCATTAAGCATTCTGTTTTGTTACCAGGATGAAATGTTTGATTTTCCAGGCCAGGAAGCTTCAGCGCTAGAATACTAGGATCAGCAGATGCCTTCGAATTGCATGACAAATACGCTGAGCACGGTAACTGTAAAAGTGGTCGATGTACACCGCAAGGGCTCGCATCCAACGAAGCATTCTAGAACGTCTGGATCAATGGTTACAGTAATTTCACCTTTTTTCATATTCCCACTAGATTCTTCGTCATTATCTTCTTCAATTTGGATGCGAGCCAAGAGATCGAAAACAAAAGGAGGGAGTGATTGTGCCTCAGAGGGACGGTAGCCATGCACCGCCAACCTATGTGACCAAGGGCCGCCATCCAGGCTTAATCATATGTATCAGTTTGTAAGAGCATAGGCTAATAAATCAGTTTGGATCTGTATTAGTATGTACATCAATATAGTTGAATTCGATTAAATATGTCTTCAGATTGAATAAGTATCAGATTTAATTTTAAATTTTGCATGTAGTTTCTGAGTCAGAGTGAATAAGTATCTGGTTTAATCTACAATGTTTTCAGATTGAACAAGTATAATAAGACTTAAATCTAAAAATTTAGATGTAGGCTTGATTGGGATTCAGATTAAGAATGATGAAATTTGGAATGTGATTGATTCACTGCGGTGGCGCGCAGTGGAATTAAAATTAAAGCATCTCTAAAATATGCTCAAAGCGCAAACCGGCAAATTTATTTCCGTGGGGGCGTTGAGCAAATTTGTCATCGATGCAACTTTAGCTTAACGCGCACAACGGTCATAACTCTGCTGGTTATGCACGTTAAATAATTGTCTATAAAATACCTTAGATGCTCAAAGCGAACACATGTCAAAGCGCACAACGACTCAAAGCGTGTACACATGTCGTTGCTTGTTGTTCGCTATGAGCAATTATTTAAACCATTAAAAATTTGCTCATCGCGCACAACGACCATAAATTTGTTTTTTCTTAGCGTTGTGCAATTATGTTAGCGGCTATTAATTTTTCCAGCTCACATCTCACCGGCCGGTCAAACCTTCTTGAGAAATGCACATGTCTGGTATCAATCAGCTGTAGATTGACGAGCAGTCTTTTGTATATTCACGAGAACCCCTCATGTAGCATGACGGGGTCTTCGATGTAGCCACACATTAACTCTACTTCGGTCGCATCCTCATAAACCAATACAATTCGCTGCCATGCGTTGTGCGTTGTGCGCCTTGAGCAATTCCAGTTTTCCATGTGTTTTGCACAGTCAGCAATTCTGATTATTAGTTTGTTACTCGCTTCTGTATTATTTAGCACGGTGTGTGCGTCGAATAAAATGTATTAAAAAGGATTAGTGGAGATTAGTATTGTTGGGAGTAATTTTCCAATTGGCATCATTGTTGATCAAGGCAAAAAACCGTTGAGTTTCCTTGTTTTGCGCAGAGAGTAATTAACCTATTTTGTTTCCTTACTATACTCTTCATTTTGATTGGTCCAATTCCACTATAAATGGCGGACAAGGAGCCCTCAACTTCTCATAACTTCCTCTACTTTCTTATATCATCTTCTTCTTCTTGCCCACACAACCTCCGTCTGGAAACAACAAGGTCTTCTTATGTTCGAGCATGATGCATGAGGTAGAAATGGACGAGATGGAGATGGATATGGGGTGTAAAGATGAGATGGTCTTCTACTGTTCAGGCCTGATGCTTGAGATAGAAATGGACGATTGAATTCAACCAGTACTTGTTTCAGGCAAAGTTAAATGGTTGATGTTGGAAACTGCAACGACGGTAATAAACGCAACGAAGGGCTATCGTCCATTTATAATCAAGCATGCACGTGGAACGGCCATCTCCTCTTTACACTATCTCCTCCTCCATCCCCTTCATCTTTGTACTATAGATCGTCTAAGACACACAAACACCTCCTACTGTCCTTTCCGATCTCGAAGATGAAAATCTCATTCTATTTATAACGCAACCTTGTGTTGGTGTTCACCGCCTCTTTGGAATCGGAGTTCTTTTTGGTGTCTTTGAACCGGCGTCATACTTGACAGCCTGGTACAACGACGCCTGCAATGACGACACTCCTATCCGGGCTACGGTGGCAGAAAGTTGGCAAACATGTCCATAAACGCAACGAAGATGGTCACTTCATTGCGTTAGTTAACGTCGTTGCTGACTTTCGGCAACCGTAGGCAGGATAGGAGTGTCGTTATTGCAGGCGTCGTTGTAGGGTGAAGCACGTAGATCACGCCGACAATTTATCCGGTAAAAAGCCCCTTCATTACAAACATCTTACGAAGACAATCATATGTATCCGTTTGTAAAGAGCATGGGGTAATGAATATGTTTTGTTCTGTATCAGTATGTACATCCATATAGTTGAATGGTTGGGTCATTTTGAAAATGTCATCAATTGGAATATGTATGAGATATAATCTAAAAATTTTCAAGCAGTTTACGAAGTCGATTTAATATGTAGCCGATTTAATCTAAAATGTCTTCAGATTGATTATGTATCAGAGATAATCTAAAAGTTTGCATGTAAACAAGTTAATTTTCTCATAGACGGAATTTAACAACTTGCTTGTAGGGACATTTACGCGTTCTTTACAATACGTCGATAAAGATGCCAGTGTTTAAAGGCAGGCCGTTGGATGGTGGGCTGGGGTGCCGTCGAGGAGTTGAAGGCAGGCCGTTGGATGGTGGTCTGGGGTTTCATTTCAATTTACTGTAAACTGCATCAGGATGTGCGACGGGAGGTCGAGGAGTGGAAGGCAGGCCGTTGGATGGCGGGCTGGGGTTTTGTTCCACTACAGGATGTGCGACGGGAGGTCGTTGAGTGGAAGGAAGACCGTTGGATGGAGGAGGGACACGTTGTCTGGGAACGGTGGTGCCCAGTGGGGTGATTGGAATGGCGATGCCTTCACCGCTGATTTGGACAGACAACCCGCGGACGGCGACGCCTCCCCCAGAGGTGGAGGTTGTCACGGAGTAGGCGCTGGAGGGGAGGAGCGGTCCACCCTAAGTCCCCTGACGTAAGTTCTCCAAGGGAAGTCGGGGAGTGGAAGGCGGGCCGCTCCATGTGTAAGAGGAATAACTCGTCGACGATCCGCCTGTAAGAGGAAGAATTCGTCGGGAAGGAGAGGTCCGGTATCAACGGAGGGTCTCTCCAACGATCGGGCCAACGGGAGGTTTCTTTTGAGAGGGGAGGAGTGTCTAGAGGCAAATCGTCCCTAACGCCCTGTGATTGTGAGGAGAAATCGAATACGGGGGCATCTCGCCCCCATTCAAACTTCATGTAGGCTTTTCTTTCTTTGCTTTAAGCAATTATGTCTCAGCGTTGAGCAATTAAGTAAGCGGCTACAAAACCACTCATACCTCAGAATTACTCACCGCACACAACCACTCAAACTCAGAATAAGCTCATCGCACAAAACCACTCAAAACTCAGAATTGCTCAGCGCACAAATCCACTTAAAACTCAAAATTGCTCATCGCACATGACCACTCAATCTCAGAAGTGCTCACCGCACAAAACCTCTCAAAAATCAGAATTGCTCAGAGCACAAAACCACTCAAACCTCAGAATTGCTCACCGCACACAACAAATTTTGTCCCAGTGAGGGTAAACTGCCACAAAGTTCTCCACTGGGTCACAGTTGCTCTTGCTTTTGAGGACATTTGTGTCATTTTTCGGGTCAAAGGTCTCTCTGAGAGCTTTCAAATCGCTCCGGCTACATCAATTCTCTCCCATTGCAATTAAAGTCTCTTCATATGTCTGATATCAAACCGCTGTAGATTGACGAGCAGTCTTTTGTATATTCACGAGAACCCCTCTATAGCATGATGGGGTCTTCGATGTAGCCACACATTAACTCTACTTCTTCTCATCAATACAATTCGCTGTCATGCGTTCTGCGCTGTGCGCATTGAGCAATTCTCGTTTTCTATGCGTTTTGCGCGGTGAGCAATTATGATAGTTATTCCCTTCTGTATTATTTAGTCCGGTGTGCGCGGCGAATAAAATGTATTAAAAAATCTTAGTGGAGAGTAGTATTGTTGAGAGTAATTTTCACTTCTGTATTATTCACTTAAATGAAACGTGCCCGCGGGCACGGGTTATGGCTAGTTCTAAAATAATTTAGGGAGCCCCTTTGGAGATGCTCTAAATGTTGATTCCTGAGATCCATTGTATTATTGTAGGATCACGGACTTTTTATACGCTTCATTATGATTGGTCCAATTTCCCTTATAAATGGCAGACAACGAGCACTCATCTTCTCTAAACTTCGTCTACTTTCTTCTATCATCTTCTTTATTTGCCCACACAACCTCCGTATGGAAACAATAAGTCCTTCAGCTGTTCGTGCATGCTTGATATAGATATGGACGATAGCATTCATCCAGTACTCTTTTCACGTAAAGGAAAATGGTTCATGTTGGAAACTTATGCAACGAAGGGCTATCGTCCATTTATAATCAAGCATCCCCGACAATGCTGGGGGGGTATTGCAACTGCGTTGAGAAAATTTGTCCCAATCAGCACTATGAAAATTGTGTACGATGATCATACCATATTCTTTTGGGGTGATATTGGCTATGATGTCTCACATGTTTCAGGAAAGCTGCTGGGTGTTGTACCATGTAAGATTGTTATTCCCTCCTATTTTGAATTGTGGCTATGTATTTGTTTTGCATGCCTTGCTATACACTCCATATCCATCTCCATCTCCTCTTTATACACTCCATCTCCTCCATCAAACCCTTCATCGTTTCACTATACATCATCTTTGACGCACAGACACTCCAGCATATCCTTTCCGATCTCTTACACTCCCAATCACAACTTCTTATGCAACCCTGTGTTGTTTTACATCGTCTCCGGTAACGGAGTTCCAATTGATGTCTTTTGTCCTGACTTCAGGTTACAACGATGACAGCAATGGCGGTAATATGCGAAACGGTCTGCCGACTTTCGAATTCATGGGGTCTCCTACTGCGAACAAAGTGCCACGTCATTGCACACATCTGGTATGACAATCATCTTAAGCAGATCAGGGCAGAAATTCGGCAACTGCAACGTAGATGTGGAGCGCATTGCCCGTGTGGTACATCGCCACAGGGGAATCGGTGTTCCAGGCGTTGTGTTTGACACGGCTACATACTTGACTGCAGGTTACAACGACGCGACACTCATATCCAACTATCTAAGGACGTTAATAAACGCAACGAAGATGGGCGCCCGATGAACTCGCGGAAGTTGAAGGGGGAAGCACGCAGATCACGTGCCACTTCATTGTAAACATCTGCGAAGACAATCAAATGTATCAGTTTGTAAGAGTAAAGGGATATGTATCAGTTTGGATCTGTATCTGTACGTACTTCAGTATGTTAGAATGGGTTGGTCATTTTAGAAAGGTCACCGTTTGAATATGTATCAGCGTTAATCTAAAGGTTTGCATGCAGTTTCTGAATCAGATTGACTAGGTATCAGATTTAATATAAAATGTCTTCAGAATGAATAAGTATCGGTCTTAATCACAATTAGGTAAAGTTTCTAAGTGAAATTTGACTGTTGGCATGTTGCGGAATCACAATTTTAGTATGATGAAAATTGGAATGTGAATGATTGACCGTTGGAACAAAAATTACAGCATCCAACAAATATGCTCAAAGCGCACAACAGGCAAAATTAGTCCGTGCGGGGCGCGTTGAGCAAATGCGCTATCGTCGCAACTTTGCTCAACGGGCACACTGGGCATAAGGCTACTAGATGTGTGCACGTTTAACAATTGTTGATAAACTACCTTTTATTATATGCTCAAAAAGCGAACACCTGGCTTACCTTTTTACCCATTGTGCGCGTTGTTTTGCCCGTTGTGCCCGTTGTTTTGCCCGTTGTGCCCGTTGTTTTGCCCGTTGTGCACGTTGTTTTCCCGTTGTGCTCGTAATTTTGCCCGAGCCTAAGGGCATAATTTTGCCCGTTGTGCGCGTTGGGCTATTTTTTAGTGGCTACAATTTATCCCAACGCGCAAAACTTAGGCAGGCATTAATCATTATTGAGCAGAACATTCGGCGGGTATCT
Organism: Scilla litardierei; assembly: GCA_030789695.1. NCBI lineage: Eukaryota > Viridiplantae > Streptophyta > Magnoliopsida > Asparagales > Asparagaceae > Scilla > Scilla litardierei. The sequence continues at coordinate 220,868,295 of CM061142.1, read as the reverse complement.
TAGTAAGACCAAAGGTTCCAATATATCGCCATTGTGCGCTGTGAGCATTTCTGTTAACCATTAAAAATTTGCACGGTGCGAGCAGCAATAAATGTGGATATATCAGCAAATTTTATTGAGTGGACAAGTTGGAGTTTTTTTTCGCACTAACAAAATTGCTCACCGCGCACAACCGGTCAAAATTATTTGTTCTGATCGTGGTGAATGGTGAGCAATTGTAGTAACCACTAACAAATTGGCTAATAAAGGCGCTCAACGGGCAAAACTTATCAATGGGAGTTTGTGGTAAGCAATTTTGTCAGATAATAACATATATGATACAATAACCCTACTCTCACTTGGACTATTTGACACACTAATAATGATACATTCTCATCGCATAACAATTTGGAACAAAGGTTGATGTTATTAAAAATACCCAGAGCGCAAAACCGGCACTAATATTGCCAGTTCTGTGCATTGAGAAATTTTGTAGGTTAAGACATAATTACTCAAAGTGCAAAACGGGCAATATTACTGCAGTGTTGCGCTCGGTGTAATTGGTATGATACACAACATCAATCCATGCCGATGATGACATTTGCACATTTCGGAAGCCATAATAAAATTTCATCCTACAAAGTGGTCCATTTTTATACCAAAAAAACTTATTACATTGATAAACGTCTTATCTTACAGATACTAAAAAGCATCAGTGGTCGCAATATCCGTACCTTCTACCCTCTCAACGAATGACTGCATCCTCTGCTCATAACCAGCCGGCCATCCATCGTCCACAGCGTCATGCGATCTTGTCCACACAACTGAAGTCGGAGGGACGTCACCTGTTGGTTCAAGTTGAAGGATAACAGAGTGATTTCTGTTCACATGACCCAACGTTATGTGGAGTCTGGAGGCTCGGTTTACTGGAGGACTTCTCAATGGAAAAAATGTCACACACATATCACGTGCAATCAAATGTACTACACAGTTGTAGCATGAGGCAATGACTTGTCCCATGTCTGGCATCTGTAACCAATTATCCTTTCCTGCACGTTCATCAGTAATAAAATAGTTCACTGCCTTCAAATTATAATTATATGAAACGTCACTCATAACACGCCTGTACAAGACGCTGTATGTCCGCATCTCACAGAGCAAATCAGCTCTGACAGTCAGCCAATCAGATTCTTTCAAGCCCAACTGAACTGCCACAGCCTTGTACCCACAGTTGCCATCCAAAACCACGTCTACGCAGCCCACTATGAGGGATTGTAGCTTGTGATGAAAATCCAAATAATATGGTATGAGGAAGTTGGCAGGCAAATAATCAACATAATCATCACGGGAAAATGAAGGTTTCGGCTTCTTTATTTGAAGTTTCAGACGCCTACTACTTTCCTTCGAAGGCCGCCTCTTCAATTTAGGCTTCTCCTTCGCCGCCGTCGTATGCTCCGCAATTAAATGCAACCGTGGAGCCTTAACAGGCTTCCTCCTAACTGTAGGCTTCTCCGTCACATCCGAAAAATGATCAGAAATCTCATCAACCAGTGGAGAAATTTGTTTAAGCATGCCATCCATCTCCTCGTGCTCATCAAAATACGAGGCCACAACCGTCTCCTCCTCCCTCCCACCAGTCTGAGCATCCACATTATGATCCCCCGTCTCCACCATCGCCCCTAACTCCAACGTAAGCTCAGCTTGCATCAACCCAGCATCCTCTATCTTCTCATCCTCCACATCCTCCACATTCACCTCATCCTCCTGCGGCTCCTCATTCTCCCCAGCTGCATTCTCCCCCTCATCCATCTCAGCAGTCTGGTCAGCCACATTACGTTCCACCGTCCCCACAGTATCCACCAACTTCCCAGTATGCTCCTCAGTAATCAAATCAGTAGCCACTTCCTTATCATCCTCCTCCTCGTTCGCCTTCTCCTCATACACCTTCGGCTCCACAGTCTCAGCCGCTGCATTATCCTCCACCAGTACCTCCTCAGCACTCTGCACCTCCACATTAAGGGCAACCGTCTCCTCAGTCTCCACCATCTCCCCAATAACATAATCATCTACAGTCAACTCAGCAGCCACTGCATTCTCAGCCTCATCATCCCTATAAACATCATGCACCCTCGGCTCCACATTCTCATCTGCTACATTAACCTCATCCTCCTCCGCAGCATTCTGCTCCTGCCCACTAAGAGCCAACTTCTCAGCAGCCTGCTCCATCGCATTACAATCCACCTCATCATCCTGCCAATAAGCAGCCAATGCAGTCGCCTCCTCAGCCTCATCCACCTTCTCCTCATCTCCCTTCTGCTCCTCCTCAACATTATCCACATGCACTACAAGCTCATCACCCACAATTCTACACGGTGATGCTAACTCCTTCAACTTGTTTACCATACCCACACTCTGCCCCCTTAGTAATCGGGAACGTGCATTATAAATTGATTTGATTGGTGTTTCATCGAAGGATTTAGTTTCCTTCAGGCCTTTCAAAATTGCTGACGGCGGCACCTTTCTATTTGCCAAGTCTCGCAATGCTACCACCTCTTTTCCCTGCAACATCCCGTCGTCGGAATGGCCCGTGACATAATTATCAGCTTGATGGTTGTGCCTGCCATCAACGACCGTTAAACTCCACTTACCGCCATCGCCCACCTCATTACCACGCAATTTGAACGGGCATCCACACTTGTTGGTTCTAACTGGCCGGTTGCTCTTTCGTACTGGTCGGTATCCCCTATAGTTCCCACTTCTTACACATGCATAGTAGGCAGCGGGAGTCCTATTGGACGATTTACTCATACTCGACGCACTGGTAACAATCACATGCCCCTGTTGTCGTCCGATTATCCACTGAAAGAGCTCGTCTCTACTTTTAAAACGTTGAATCGTTGTAAATTCGGCTGTATAATCCATATACACCTGTATCAAACAATTCATACAACTAATTGAACCGGGAACCAAACATTAGTTACATTATTGACGTAAAGATAAACCAATATTACCTCGGAATTTTTTAGCATCTCCATCAATCTCAACTGTATCTGCATGCAAGTAAAAATCAAAAATTTCTCCTTCTATTTCTACACATTGTAATTGTAATAAGAATATCAAATAAAATGTACTTAACATTGTATACTTACCAAATCGCGATTTCGACAAATTTAAGTTGAAAACCCCTAAATCGATTGCTATCGCTTCACCGATTTGTTTGAACGTAGCAGTTGACACTGTGATGTAAATGTCGAGCCCAGTAATAAAAATCAAATCTTTGGAATTTCCGTCTGTGCGCCTTGAGCAATCTACGAAAAACTTACCGTTTGATATTTCGCCTTGAGCAATCTGTGGAAGGTTATGGCTGTGAGCGGTGAGCAGAATTTATCAAGGGGTGAAAAAGGGTCCTAACGGGTCAAAACGGATAAAAATTTTAACCCGTTGTGCGCTTCGAGTAAATTCGGTGGTTTAGTTGGCTTATTTTACTCAGCGCACACAACGGTTATATTTTAACACGATTTGAACCGTTTTGCGCGCTGAGTAATCTTACATGGATTGTCAGGATTGACATTAGTAACGGTAATCGTTATTAATTACGACGCTGAGAACGATTTTGCCCGTGGTGCGCGCTGAGTAGTTCTAAATTTTGTTTTTAATATTTATTCTATTGGATTACTCATATTCTTATGCCGATGTTAACAACATTATTGATACGTATAAAATAATATAATACCAACGTGATAACTATCATTATTTGTATTAATTAATACCCTTAAGAAAATCTGGATAGATTACGTGTGTTATTAAGCATTCAAAATCCAGTATTTATCAGTTTGTACCCGTTCACCAAAAATTTAGTAAGAGGCAAACTTGATTAGTAGGTCTATCGTTACGAATAACTTATAGATACGATACACCACAGCACGGCATACAGATGATAACATTTGCACATTTAGGCAGACATGATAAAATTTCATGCTACCAATCTGTCAATATGAAATAAACAATCCATAGTAAAATGATACAACGTTTTATCCTACAATATTTCAATAACGTCAACGGTTGCAATATCGTGACCAAATACTATTGACTGGAATTGATGCATCCTATCCTCATAAGCAGCCGGCCATCCGTCTGACACATCGGAACGGTATCGTAGCCACATACTTGAAGTCGGAGGGACATGACCACATGGGGCAAGTTTAATAATAACGAAGTGATTATTGTTCACATGACCCAATGTTATGTGGCGTCTGGATGATAGGGGTACTGGAGGAGTTCTTAAAGGAAAATATGTCACACACTGATGAGGTGCAAGAATATGTACTATACAGTCGTAACATGAGGCAATGACATGTGCCATTTCTGGCATCTGCATCCACCATTTAGCTTTTGGACGGTCTAACAAATGGCCCAGTGCCACTACATTCTTTTTAAATTCCACGGCACACATAAGTTGCCGGTACAAGCCGTCGTGGTTCTGCATCTCTTCTCGCAAGTCATATTTCACCTGCCTCCATTCGACCTCACCCAGTCCCAACTGAGCTGCCACAGCCCTATACCCACAGTTTCCGTCTGCTTTCACATCTACGACGTGCACTATAAGGGGTCGTAGACACTCAGGAAAAGCGTTCCAATAAGGTATTATTATGTCGGCAGCCAAGTCCTCGTCACTATCATCATGTGGAATTGATTGTTTTGGCCTCTTTATTGTACGTTTCCACAACGGTCTACTTCTTCCCTTACCCGGCTTACACGTCAATGTACACGTATCCGTTATCTCAGTATGCTGCTTAGTAATCTCCGCTACCAGGGTAGAAATTTGCAGACGTAGAACCTCATGCTCCTTCTCAAAGGCCTTAGCCACTGCATTCTAATCCTCCTCCTCCTCCTCCTCAGCAGTCTGCTCTGCCTCATTACGATCCACCTTATCATCCTCCCCACCCATCTTCCCAGTATGATCCTCCTCCTGCAACTCAGCAGGCACTGCATTCTCCCAAAACGCCTCCCCCACCTTCTGATCCTCCCCCCTCATTATTCACAGCCTTCACATTCTCAGCACCCACAATTTTATCAGCTGATGCTAACTCCTTCAACAGTTTTACAATACCAACCTTCTTCCCCCGTTGTAACCGGTTTCGTGCATTATAAATTGCTTTGATTGAGGTTGCACTGAATTTTTTATTTGCCTTCAGTACTTTCAAAATTTCAGCTGGCCGAACCTTGCTATTTGCCAAGTCACGCACTGTTTCCATCTCCATTCCCTGCAACGTCCCTTCATCGGAATGGCCATCGACATATTTAGCTGCTTCATGGTTGTGCCTGCCACAAACGACTATTAACTTCCACTCCTCAACGCACACGCCCACCATATAACCACGCAATGAGAAAGGACAAGAACACTTCTTGGTTTTAACAGGCTGGTTGGTCTTTTTTAGCTTTCGGTGTCCCCGATACTCACCACTTCTTTCACACGCAAAGTACATAGCATGATGCCCTTTGGCCGTTTTACTTAATCTCCCTGAACGTGTAACAATCACATGTCCATGACTTAACCCGACGTTTTGTATCCACTGAAACAGCTCTTTTCTATCCTTGAACAGTTGATTGGTGGTAAAGTCGGTTGTAAAATCCATAGTATCTTGTATCAAACAATTCATAACCTGATCCTCAAAGATTTAATGCATTATTGCCGAGAAGATAAATCAATATTACCTTGGATTTTTGTACCAACTTCATCAATCTCAACCGTGGATGAATGCATGTAAAATCAAAATAAGAAAGGCAGATAAACTGTACTTAAAAGTATAGACGTACCAAAGAGTCGATGTTGATAAATTTAGGTCAAAACCCCTAAATCGATTTCTCTCGATTCCGCTCTTTGTTTGATCTCACCAGTTGACTAAGTGATGTATCCTTCGAGCAATGAAATAAAAATCAAATCTTTTGGAATTCAGTCTGGGAGACTGGAGCGATCTTTGAAAATACTTGCCGTTCGAAATTCCGTCGTGAGCAATCTGTGTAATTGTCTGTCAATTTGCTGCGAGCAGAAGGTATCACGGGACAATTTCGGGTCCTACCGGGTCAGATCGGGTCTACAATAATTTACCCATTGTGCTAGTTGAGTAAACAAGTCTAGTTTGAAATATTACTAGCAAATAACCCGTCCACATGTGCACGTGGACTTGACCAAAACGGTTGTGTGCGGTGAGCAATTACGGGTTTTGAGTGGTTGTGTGCGCTGAGCAATTCCGAGTTTTGCGTGGTTGTGTGCGCTGAGCAATTCCGTGTTTTGAGTGGTTGTGAGCGGTGAGCAATTCTGAGTTTTGCGTGGTTGTGTGTGCTGAGCAATTCCATGTTTTGAGTGGTTGTGGGCGGTGAGCAATTCCCAGTTTTGCGTGGTGGTGTGCGGTGAGCAATTCTGAGTTTTGCGTGGTTGTGTGCGGTGGGCAAACAGCTAGACGGTTCACAGAGGAGAACTTTTACATTTTTGCCCTCCCAGTGTTCGCGATGAGTAATTTACACTATGAACCAATATTTTTACGCATCAGTATATACAAAGGCATCATAACAGCTTCCATATGCGATCAGTTTCGTGACCTAAGGTGGGAAAAGCTAACGAGATAGGGTTTGATCAACAGATATTATTCTAATTCGCTGATCTATATAGACTATAAGAGTTCCTGCTTATATCAAACGAAGGTCCTTAAGGCAGAGCAAAAGATTTGTGTCATTGGGTTGGGTGCCCTAAAATAGTCGACTGCGGACGCATTGCATCGTAAAGTTGGTAAGCCATTAATTGATGCTAATTAATTTGTTATTTATTAATAATTTCAGAAATTGATTGCTGCAATGTACATTTGGTACATGATTGCGTAGAAATTACGAAGATTGAGATGGACTCGGTACACATTGAGGGGATCTGTGATGAAGCGGACAAAGAAGCAAAGGTTTGAAATTATTTTGCTTTGTTAACTGACTAATTTACTAGAAAATAAAGCAAAACATTTAGTGACTATATTGGTATCTGGTACTTAATTCAGCGTATTGTTGAAGGCTCAGACGTTAATGAAGATTATACAAATCAGTTCACAACAAATAAAATTTTCCCCAGCATAGAAGAGCTTGGTAAATGGGTAAAAGTGGTCGGTGTGAAAACCGGGAATTTGGTTGTTACAAAATCATCAAATATGAGTACAAAGGGAAATATGGTCCCAACTTATTATTTTTGTTGTGAAAGAAGTGGGACATATCGGCCACACAGGCCGGATATATCGGCCAAAAAATCAACTCGTAGCAAGAAGTGTTCATGTCCCTTCTACTTGAGGGCTAATGGTGTGGCAACAGATAAGTGGATTTTGACAGTTGTACGTGGCAATCATAACCATAAACCTGCAATGTACATCGAGCGACATCCAGATGAGAGGAGGTTCGGAGGGGGGGAGATGGCCACGATGAGAGACTTGTCAAATAGATTGCTTAGGCCAATGGAAATCTTGAAATACCTGAAGGAAAAGGATAATGCAACATCTATCACAATCAACACTATTTATAAAGCCAGACAGAGGATGAAGGCAGGGGAAATGGCCTGGAGAGCAGAAATGCAGCTATTCCTTAATCTAGTGACACAGCGTAATTACATTGTGTATCATGAAGTGGACGAAGTGACAAATGCAGTGAGGACTATATTTTGGGCACATCCGCAGTCGGTTGAGTTATTACAAAAATTTCTAGAGATTCTGGTTATGGACTGCGCATTGAAGACCAACCGCAACAGGCCACCATTGATGGAGATGTATGGGGTGACGTCCACAGATACTCAGTTCGCAGCTGCATTTTGTTACACGGAGGCCGTACGTGAGGAGAACTACTTGTGGGCCTTGGGGAAGTTGAGCTCTTTGCTACATGGGTACAGGATGCCACGTGTAATTTTGTCAGCACTGGAGCCAGCATTTATGAATGCCATTGGCCATGAATTTCCCCTTGCGGTGCACCAATTATGTAGAATGCACATATCCAAAAATATTGCAAAAAATTGCCAGCCCTCTTTTGAAGATCAAGAAAAATGGTTAGGTTTCATCTCTAGCTGGAATTTATTGGTGGGGGCACGCAAGGAGGAGGAGTATGTTGCTAAACTGAAGGCATTGGAGACCGAGTACAAAGATTACACAAGGGTCGTGAGCTATGTAAAGACATCTTGGTTGGACAAGTACAAGGAGAAGTTTATTTCTGTATGGACAGATGGTAATCTGCACTTTGGAAATGTCAGTACCAACAGAGCGCAGACCAAAAGAGCCCAGACTGAACATTCTAAGCTTAAAAAGGCATTGGGTTCATCGGCCTTCAGTTTATCCGCTTCTTGGCCAACCATACATGAATCATTAGAGGGGCAGCATATCGAGATCAAGGCATCATTCGAGAAATCTAAGATCATGTTGCAACATAATGTGCATGGGTTCTTGTTCAAGGAGCTGATAGGATTTACAGCCGCTGCAGCGTTGAAGATAATGTCTGTGGAAGCTGATAAATCTGACCCTATGGGAATGGACCAATGCATAGGTGATTGTCTAGCTAGAATGATTTATGGTGTACCATGTGCCAATGAGATTGGTGAATTCACAAGGGAAAATCGCCACATTCCCTTAGATGCCGTAAATTCTCATTGGAAGCAGCTAGACATGGAGGCTAAGACGGAATTGATGTCTGAAGAAGATGGGCTTATACATGCTGAATTAGAGCGCATACACAAGCTCTATGCTCAACTTGATGGGCCAATGAAGCAGGAGTTGTTAATTAAGTTGAAGGAGCTAGCTACCCCGGCGACAAATCTGATTACAGAGTCGCAAGTTAATGTCGCGTTCAATGGAAGAAGAAAAAGGTATAATAATTTGACAAATGAAGATACAGCCACCCCCATTCATCCTGCTCATTTTGATCATGTCTTAGCCGATGCGGCTAGTTGCTCTGCTCAAATTCCAACTAAAGTCTCATCGAAACAAGAAAGCGTCGGCCGTGTCCAGCTGAGACGGTCCCAAAGGATCAAAAATATGTCTGCCCCACCAATTCCTCCTCAACTTGCTAGAAAGAAACCAACTGTCAAAGCTGCGACATCTGGTAGTATGACTGTGGTTTCTGCTACAGCTTCATTTGCCTCAGCAAATTATGAAGCTAAGGACGCTAGAGCCGTTCAAGGAGGCATACCTTATCTTGATCAATTTCCCGCTGCAATCGCCAAATATATATCAAACGTCACAGATGTGAAGCCAGACGAGAACTGTGGTTATAGGGCAATATCTTCACATCTAGGGATAGGAGAGGACCAGTGGAAGGTGGTCAGAAGAGAGTTGCTTCAAGAGCTGCGTGACCACTATGATGTGTACTCAAAGGTGATGGGTGAGGAAAGTGCACAATAACAGGTAGTGTCAATTAACTATATGGGTGACCACCCCCCGATGCAATATTGGATGACATTCCTTGAAGTTGGACATATAATCTCAAGTCGTTATAACTGTGTCATACATCTGCTGTCAATGCAACAATGTCTTTCATTTTTTCCGTTAAGATCAGGACCAGACCAATGTACGAAACGTGGTCCCTTCACCATAGGTTTTGTAAATAATAATCACTTTGTAAAGATTCAACTTAAAGATAGAAGCCCGGTCCCACCGGTAATACGGCATTGGAAGGCTAACCGCCTGCCTGCGGCCAAAGGATGGGTAGAAGGCCTTGAAGAGAGGATGCGACAATTCGAGACATCAATCTGTAAAGATGTAGGCAAATCTCCCACTGTACTTACTGTATCATCAGATGGTTGAATGTATAATTTTGTGCAAATATAGTGTCTGAGTTTATAAAGAAAGAATATACTGAAATTTTTGGGATTTTTGTACAAAATTTATGGGATTTCTACACAATGGGAACTCAACGCGCCATCATGTCTTTTCTTGTTGTGCACGTTGAACATTTATGTTATGGGATACAGTTGCTAAATTTGCACGACTTGCATAATTTTGCCCGTTGTGCGATTTGAGCAATTTATGTTACAGCATTAAAAATTTGCTCACCGCGCACAACGGACATAAAGGAGAATGCTAAGAGTTGGACTCATAATTGTGTGCTTTGGTATGTTATTGATGTTGAAGACCGTATGCTGCATTAAATGTGTTATTTATGTTGCATGAAGTGATTTCCACCTCTGCGTATTCTTGAATCTTTGTCTCCTTGATGATGGTCTACTTGAATTTATGGCATAAGTCCAATATCCCAAGTTCGTTTAAAGGAAAACTCTATACGTAACAATCTCGATGCATGTAGAGGCTATGTGAATGCTGCAGAAAATGACTCCAATGAAACACACTGACAAATCAGATTCATCCATACACATCAGGTAAAAAGTGGGACCGGTGTGAGCAATGAGAAAAAATTATATATCTGGTACACTGTGATTCTAAGCTCAATTCCAATGCAGTTCACGTGCGCTAAGTATATTCCCGGGCAACTTCGATATATCACACCATCCTTGTCCATTTCTGTGATGGATGTATGCTAATAGGTTTAATAGCCACAAGAAATTAAGCAATCGATGTACGAAGATCGCTAATGGTTGGCAAACAGATATTTATACTAACAAGCGGTAAAAGACTGCACCAAACGGTGTTCTTTGCCAATTGAATGTTCGGGGTTCATTGCTAACGCATAAACCATCACATGTTCACCTCTCAAAATATAAAAAACTTTTGGTGTTCTAAGATGCAACGATTCACACAGACGCCTCGATGGAGGGCGCGTTGGTAGCCAAACCGTCCTACGTTTGGGCCGATCCTCCACCGGACTCCCGACAAGATCGTTGACGCTTCCTCGCCTCAGCCTCATGCCTCACGTCTGCAATCGAGTTTGGAGGAAGCGAGTTTCTCTCCAACTCGGCTATACGAGCCAGGAGACTGCTCTTCTCTACGTACCATCGCTCTTCGGAGCTCTTCCGAACCGCTGACATAGAGGCCGCCCGATCTTTAGCTTTCGCAACCTCCCACTCCGCCTGAGATCTGCAATCTCTCTATTTCATCAGCTGCTCCTTCAAATCCTTAAGTTGAGATTCGAATGAAACCGCCTTTTTCCGCTCGGCAATCAACAATTGCACCACTTGGCGACGCAATTCCGCCCCGACCAATGATGTCTGCAGGGAATCATTAATAAGTAAGACTGTAAGAGTAAGGAGTAAGGCAACAGCACAACGAGACGACATTAGTACTTAACTTGGTAACTGCCATAAACGACTGAGTTAGCGAGCCTTTCAATGTCAATTTGACCCAGGACACTTTGGTCAGTGGGAAGGATGGAGTTCTCCACCAGCTAACTGACCACCCCCTATCCACCAATGCAGACTCGCCGTCCCAGACGGGGAAGAAGGGTCGGTGACGGTTCCCCCTAGTACCTTACGATGGAACGTCAGTGGGCGGATTCAACAGTAATGCCCCCTCATACGTCGGGGGGACATAGCCTGTCGGAACGAGACCTCCCCATGGCCACGTATCCCTTAGAGGAGTCTCAGGCAACTGCGGCCGCACATCCCCCTATCATGAAGGGAACGGTTAACATCTACGTCACCGTCTCTTCTTCCCTCTGAAGACTGGCCTTGCAAAGTTTCTTCGTCCCACTGACACGATTTCTCAGCCATATCTGCAGTGAAGGCACAAATCAAGGCGAATTGTGATATATCCCCAAATTTGGCGGGATAAATATCCTCCACTTGACCGGACGCCTGGCGGGGTTTTCTGGGGTCTTCGCAGGGTTATTTTGCGGTCTGCTACATTAATACTCCGAGTTTGGCGGTAACTCAAATTTTTTGACGGGTCCAGCATTATGGGTGGCCATCTTGATTCTTGAATCTCTCGCTCTTTCGTTTTTTATTACAAGTATAAATTAACGGAGGATTAATTACTGAGCGCGCAAAATAGGGCAAAATTTGAACCGTTGTGCGCGGTGAGCAAACATAATTTAGTCATGCGCAGTATATGTGTAAATGAGGGATAGTTGTGCGCGGTCGAATATTTGGATTCATTATACGAATTTTCCTCATCGCGCACAAATGACATTACTGTATACAGTTGTGTGAGGAGATATATTAAACGACTAAAATGTTTTACTTGTCACAATGGATACAAATATTCGCTGATATGGTGCTTACGAGAAAAACTTTTCGCAAACAAAGTACCAGCAAATTCGGCAGATGGATGAGTAGATGACCGGTCGAATTCTTGTTTGTGGTCCCACCAACCACTCACCTCATCCACCTCATCCATCTCTACGTACCATCGCTTTTCGTCTTATTAATAGTAACACATGAAAGTGGAGCCCACAGAGGGAAAAGGATAGAATTTTTCAACGCAGCACAGCGGAACGACGCGAAACCTACTGCAAATTGCCCAGTTAACAACATTCGAACGCGAAGGTACACATATTGTTTAGCGAGCCCCACAATATATTCTCGACACCCCACTATCCAACCCCATTGAATCTAGTTGGTAGGGGATATTTTAACTAAATAAGGTAGATGATGTGACATTTAATTAGGTATTTTTTCCCATATTTAGTTAACGTGAATTAAGCTATATTCGACGACTCCATACAAGTCTAAGCGGAAGTTGGCCGGTTATATCATCTCCAACCACACTACAACAACATGCCAAATATGGTGTTTTCCCTCCATCAACCGCCCTGCAAAACTGGTATCATTTTGCCGGTTTGCTACAGGGCCATCCAAATTTGGAGAGTCAATGTAGCAACCTCCAATGTATAAAAAACAGTGTCGCAACCTACATCCAGTTTTTGTATGTCTGTTTATTAGACTATACCTAGCACATTCATTATGATTCTGTTTGTTTATTTCGATCCCCCTATGGCATTATCTAAAAGGCGGGAGTAAAATAACAACAATCGTGCCAAATAAGAGTCTAAATATATATAAAATCCAAAAAAATCATAAAACCACATTATAAACTTAAGTGATAAGAGGAATGAAAGTCTAATATCAACATTGAGATACACGAAGGAAGACTAACGTCTCAAATCACAACACATATAGAATATAGCATACATGGAGACCATATCACAAAATTCACACATATATGATCAACAAATATAGTGCGGAATTAAAATTAAACCCAAATAAGAAACAAATGCAAACGCAATTATGTTTCAAGGGTTCGGATTACCCAAGTAACTTCCCGCCTTGTTCCCGGTTATCCTACGTCCCTTCCACCCGGATACCTCCGGAAACTCAAGTTAGAACCCTAACTTGAGGTTGCCTTTAAACCCACTTGTAGCAACCCTACAAGTGAAATCGAATACAATCGATGTCCTTCACTCCTACAACATGGGAGTAAGCAACCCACTCTCGCAAACCTAGCACAAAACCAAATAACGAAAGTTATGAAATTATGAAAGCAACACTTACAATCCCATATGCCTTGAAGTAGAACTTGAAGGAGAAGTGTGTTGTGTGTTGAAGACTCTCTTGGAAGAGAGGAGAAAGACCTTTCTCTTGACTGCACCTATTACCTTAACGATCACTACCGTTTGAATACACATCGCTTCTGCCATTGCACCGGCTCCATTATATCAGTTCCTGCCTGATAATCATGAATCTCTGTCAATAGAGAGGACTACTGCCGTAAAGGTGGAGCCCGAGGTAATGGACCGAGTGCCAAGCCGCTCAAGGCTGGACAGATATACGTGCACCTCATAGGAATTTACGTTCCGTTTAAATACACATCGCTCCTTCCTTTACACCGGCTCCATTATATCAGTTTCCGCCTGATAATCATGAATCCATGTCAATAGAGAGGACTACTGCCGTAAAGGTGGAGCCCGAGGTAATAGATCGGGTGCCAGGCCGCTCAAGGCTGGACAGATATAGGTGCACCTCATGGGCATTTACTTTTCGTTTGAATACACATCGCTCCTGCCTTTGCACCGGCTCCATTATATCAGTTCCCGCCTGATAATCATGAATCACTGTCAATAGAGAGGACTACTGCCGTAAAGGTGGAGCCCGAGGTAATAGATCGGGTGCCAGGCCGCTCAAGGCTGGACAGATATACGTGTACCTCATGGGCATTTACGTTCCGTTTGAATACACATCGCTCCTGCCTTTGCACCGGCTCCATTATATCAGTTCCCGCCTGATAATCATGAATCCCTGTCAATAGAGAGGACTACTGCCGTAAATGTGGAGCCCGAGGTAATAGATCGGGTGGCAAGCCACTCAAGGCTGGACAGATATACGTGCACCTCATGTGCATTTATGTTCCGTTTGAATACACATCGCTACTGCCTTTGCACCGGCTCCATTATATCAGTTCTAGACGGATAATCATGAATCCCTGTCAATAGAGAGGACTACTGCCGTAAAGGTGGAGCCCGAGGTAATAGATCGGGTGCCAAGCCACTCAAGGCTGGACAGATATACGTGCACCTCATGGGCATTTACATTCCGTTTGAATACACATCGCTCCAGCCTTTGCACCGGCTCCATTATATCAGTTCACGCCTGATAATCATGAATCCCTGTCAATAGAGAGGACTACTACCGTAAAGGTGGAGCCCGAGGTATTAGATCGGGTGCCAATCCGCTCAAGGCTGGATAGATATACATGCACCTCATGGTAATTTACGTTCCGTTTGAATACACATCGCTCCTGCCTTTGCACCGGCTCCATTATATCAGTTCCCGCCTGATAATCATGAATCCCTGTCAATAGAGAGGACTACTGCCGTAAAGGTGGAGCCCGAGGTAATAGATCGGGTGCCAATCGGCTCAAGGCTGGACAGATATACATGCACCTCATGGGAATTTACTTTCCGTTTGAATACGCATCGCTCCTGCCTTTGCACCGGCTCCATTATATCAGTTCCCGCCTGATAATCATGAATCCCTGTCAATAGAGAGGACTACTGCCGTAAAGGTGGAGCCCGAGGTAATAGATCGGGTGCCAATCGGCTCAAGGCTGGATAGATATATGTGCACCTCATGGGCATTTACTTTCCGTTTGAATACACATCGCTTCTGCCTTTGCACCGGCTCCATTATATCAGTTCCCGCCTGATAATCATGAATCTCTGTCAATAGAGAGGACTACTGCCGTAAAGGTGGAACTTAAGGCTGGACAGATATACGTGCACCTTATGTGCATTTACGTTCCGTTTGAATACACATCGCTCCTGCCTTTGCACCGGCTCCATTATATCAGTTCCCGACTGATAATCATGAATCCCTGTCAATAGAGAGGACTACTGCCATAAAGGTGGAGCCCGAGGTAATAGATCAGGTGTCAATCGGCTCAAGGATAGATAGATATACATGCACCTCATGGGCATTTACTTTCCATTAGAATACACATCGCTCATGCCTTTGCACCGGCTCCATTATATCAGTTCCCGCCTGAAAATCATGAATCCCTGTCAATAGAAGAACTACTGCCGTAAAGGTGGAGCCTGAGGTAATAGATCGGGTGCCAAGCTGCTCAAGGCTGGACAGATATACATGCACCTCATAGTCATTTACTTTTCGTCTGAATACACATAGCTCATGTCTTTGCACCGGCACCATTATATCAGTTCCCGCCTGATAATCATGAATCCCTGTCAATAGAGAGGACTACTGCCGTAAAGGTGGAGCCCGAGGTAATAGATCAGGTGCCAATCGGCTCAAGGCTGGACAAATATACGTGCACCTCATGGGAATTTACTTTCTGTTTGAATACACATCGCTCCTGCCTTTACACCGGCTCCATTATATCAGTTCCCCGCTTGATAATCAGGAATCTCTGTCAATAGAGAGGACTACTGCCGTAAAGGTGGAGCCCGAGGTAATAGATCGGGTGCCAATCGACTTAAGGCTGGACAGATATATGTGCACCTCATGGGCATTTACTTTCTGTTTGAATACACATCGCTCCTGCCTTTGCACCGGCTCCATTATATCAGTTCCCGCCTGATAATCATGAATCCCTGTCAATAGAGAGGACTTCTGCCGTAAAGGTGGAGCCTGAGATAATAGATCGGGTGCCAAGCCACTCAAGGCTGGACAGATATACGTGCACCTTATGGGTATTTACTTTCTGTTTGAATACACATCGCTCATTGCCTTTGCACCGGCTCCATTATATCAGTTCCCCGCCTGATAATCATTAATCCCTGTCAATAGAGAGGACTACTGTCGTAAAGGTGGAGCCCGAGGTAATAGATCGGGTGCTAATCGACTTAAGGCTGGACAGATATATATGCACCTCATGGGCATTTACTTTCTGTTTGAATACACATCGCTCCTGCCTTTGCACCGGCTCCATTATATCAGTTCCCGCCTGATAATCATGAATCCCTGTCAATAGAGAGGACTACTGCCGTAAAGGTGGAGCCCGAGGTAATAGATCGATTGCCAAGCCGCTCAAGGCTGGACAGATATACGTGCACCTCATGGTCATTTAATTTCCGTTTGAATACACATCGCTCATTGCCTTTGCACCGGCTCCATTATATCAGTTCCTGCCTGATAATCAAGAATCCCTGTCAATAGAGAGGACTACTGCCGTAAAGGTGGAACCCGAGGTAATATATCGGGTGCCAATCGGCTCATGGCTGGACAGATATACGCTCACCTCATGGGCATTTACTTTCCGTTTGAATACACATCGCTCCTGCCTTTGCACCGGCTCCATTATATCAGTTCCCGCCTGATAATCATGAATCCATGTCAATAGAGAGGACTACTGCCGTAAAGGGTGGAGCCCGAGGTAATAGATCGGGTGCCATGCTGCTCAAGGCTGGACAGATATACGTGCACCTCTTGGGCATTATTACTTTCCATTAGAATACACATCGCTCCTGCCTTTGCACCGGCTCCATTATATCTGTTCCCCGCCTGATAATCATGAATCCCTGTCAATAGAGAGGACTACTGCCGTAAAGGTGGAGCCCGAGGTAATAGATCGGGGTGCCATGCTGCTCAAAGGCTGGACAGATATACGTGCACCTCTTGGGCATTTACTTTCCATTAGAATACACATCGCTCCTGTCTTTGCACCGGCTCCATTATATCAGTTCCCGCCTGATAATCATGAATCCATGTCAATAGAGCGGACTACTGCCGTTAAGGGGGATCCCGAGGTAATAGATCGGGTGCAATCCACTCAAGGCTGGATAGATATACGTGCACCTCATGTGCATTTACGTTCCGTTTGAATACACATCGATCCTTCCTTTGCACCGGCTCCATTATATCAGTTCCTGCCTGGTAATCATGAATCCTTGTCAATAGAGAGGACTACTGCCGTAAAGGTGGAGCCCGAGGTAATAGATCGGGTGCCAATCGGCTCAAGGCTGGACAGATATACGTGCACCTCATGGGCATTTACTTTTCGTTTGAATACACATCGCTCATGTCTTTGCATCAGCTCCATAATATCAGTTACCGCCTGATAATCATGAATCCCTGTCAATAGAGAGGACTACTGCCGTAAAGGTGAAACCTCAGGTAAAAGATCGGGAGCCAATCGGCTCAAGGCTGGACAGATATACATGCACCTCATGGGCATTTACTTTTCGTTGAATACACATCTCTCTTGCCATTGCACCGGCTCTATTATATCAGTTCCCGCCTGATAATCATGAATCCCTGTCAATAGAGAGGACTACTGCCGTAAAGGTGGAGCCCGAGGTAATAGATCGGGTGCTAATCGACTTAAGGCTGTACAGATATATATGCACCTCATGGGCATTTACTTTCTGTTTGAATACACATCGCTCCTGCCTTTGCACCGGCTCCATTATATCAGTTTCCGCCTGATAATCATGAATCCCTGTCAATAGAGAGGACTACTGCCGTAAAGGTGGAGCCCGAGGTAATAGATCGATTACCAAGCCGCTCAAGGCTGGACAGATATACGTGCACCTCATGGTCATTTAATTTCCGTTTGAATACACATCGCTCCTGCCTTTGCACCGGCTCCATTATATCAGTTCCTGCCTGATAATCAAGAATCCCTGTCAATAGAGAGGACTACTGCCGTAAAGGTGGAACCCGAGGTAATATATCGGGTGCCAATCGGCTCATGGCTGGACAGATATACGCTCACCTCATGGGCATTTACTTTCCGTTTGAATACACATCGCTTCTGCCTTTGCACCGGCTCCATTATATCAGTTCCCGCCTGATAATCATGAATCTCTGTCAATAGAGAGGACTACTGCCGTAAAGGTGGATCCCAAGGTAATAGATCGGGTGCCAAGCCGCTCAAGGCTGGCTGGACAAATATACCTGCACCTCATAGGCATTTACTTTCCGTTTGAATACACATCGCTCCTGTCTTTGCACCGGCTCCATTATATCAGTTCCCGCCTGATAATCATGAATCCCTGCCAATAGAGAGGACAACTACCGTAAAGGTGGAGCCCGAGATAAAAGATCGGGTGCCAAGCCTTTGCACCGGCTCCATTATATCAGTTCCCGCCTGAAAATCATGAATCCCTGTCAATAGAAGAACTACTGCCGTAAAGGTGGAGCCTGAGGTAATAGATCGGGTGCCAAGCTGCTCAAGGCTGGACAGATATACATGCACCTCATAGTCATTTACTTTTCGTCTGAATACACATAGCTCATGTCTTTGCAACCGGCACCATTATATCAGTTCCCGCCTGATAATCATGAATCCCTGTCAATAGAGAGGACTACTGCCGTAAAGGTGGAGCCCGAGGTAATAGATCAGGTGCCAATCGGCTCAAGGCTGGACAAAGTATACGTGCACCTCATGGGAATTTACTTTCTGTTTGAATACACATCGCTCCCTTGCCTTTACACCCGGCTCCATTATATCAGTTCCCGCTTGATAATCAGGAATCTCTGTCAATAGAGAGGGACTACTGCCGTAAAGGTGGAGCCCGAGGTAATAGATCGGGTGCCAATCGACTTAAGGCTGGACAGATATATGTGCACCTCATGGGCATTTACTTTCTGTTTGAATACACATCGCTCCTGCCTTTGCACCGGCTCCATTATATCAGTTCCCGCCTGATAATCATGAATCCCTGTCAATAGAGAGGACTTCTGCCGTAAAGGGTGGAGCCTGAGATAATAGATCGGGTGCCAAGCCACTCAAGGGCTGGACAGATATACGTGCACCTTATGGGTATTTACTTTCTGTTTGAATACACATCGCTCATGCCTTTGCACCGGCTCCATTATATCAGTTTCCCGCCTGATAATCATTAATCCCTGTCAATAGAGAGGACTACTGTCGTAAAGGTGGAGCCCGAGGTAATAGATCGGGTGCTAATCGACTTAAGGCTGGACAGATATATATGCACCTCATGGGCATTTACTTTCTGTTTGAATACACATCGCTCCTGCCTTTGCACCGGCTCCATTATATCAGTTCCCCGCCTGATAATCATGAATCCCTGTCAATAGAGAGGACTACTGCCGTAAAGGTGGAGCCCGAGGTAATAGATCGATTGCCAAGCCGCTCAAGGCTGGACAGATATACGTGCACCTCATGGTCCATTTAATTTCCGTTTGAATACACATCGCTCATCGCCTTTGCACCGGCTCCATTATATCAGTTCACCTGCCTGATAATCAAGAATCCCTGTCAATAGAGAGGACTACTGCCGTAAAGGTGGAACCCGAGGTAATATATCGGGTGCCAATCGGCTCATGGCTGGACAGATATACGCTCACCTCATGGGCATTTACTTTCCGTTTGAATACACATCGCTCCTGCCTTTGCACCGGCTCCATTATATCAGTTCCCGCCTGATAATCATGAATCCATGTCAATAGAGAGGACTACTGCCGTAAAGGTGGAGCCCGAGGTAAATAGATCGGGTGCCATGCTGCTCAAGGCTGGACAGATATACGTGCACCTCTTGGGCATTTACTTTCCATTAGAATACACATCGCTCCTGCCCTTTGCACCGGCTCCATTATATCTGTTCCCGCCTGATAATCATGAATCCCTGTCAATAGAGAGAGGACTACTGCCGTAAAGGTGGAGCCCGAGGTAATAGATCGGGTGCCATGCTGCTCAAGGCTGGACAGATATACGTGCACCTCTTGGGCATTTACTTTCCATTAGAATACACATCGCTCCTGTCTTTGCACCGGCTCCATTATATCAGTTCCCCGCCTGATAATCATGAATCCATGTCAATAGAAGCGGACTACTGCCGTTAAGGGGGGATCCCGAGGTAATAGATCGGGTGCAATCCACTCAAGGCTGGATAGATATACGTGCACCTCATGTGCATTTACGTTCCGTTTGAATACACATCGATCCCTTCCTTTGCACCGGCTCCATTATATCAGTTCCCTGCCTGGTAATCATGAATCCTTGTCAATAGAGAGGACTACTGCCGTAAAGGTGGAGCCCGAGGTAATAGATCGGGTGCCAATCGGCTCAAGGCTGGACAGATATACGTGCACCTCATGGGCATTTACTTTTCGTTTGAATACACATCGCTCATGTCTTTGCATCAGCTCCAATAATATCAGTTACCGCCTGATAATCATGAATCCCTGTCAATAGAGAGGACTACTGCCGTAAAGGTGAAACCTCAGGTAAAAGATCGGGAGCCAATCGGCTCAAGGCTGGACAGATATACATGCACCTCATGGGCATTTACTTTTCGTTGAATACACATCTCTCTTGCCATTGCACCGGCTCTATTATATCAGTTCCCGCCTGATAATCATGAATCCCTGTCAATAGAGAGGACTACTGCCGTAAAGGTGGAGCCCGAGGTAATAGATCGGGTGCTAATCGACTTAAGGCTGTACAGATATATATGCACCTCATGGGCATTTACTTTCTGTTTGAATACACATCGCTCCTCTGCCTTTGCACCGGCTCCATTATATCAGTTTCCCGCCTGATAATCATGAATCCCTGTCAATAGAGAGGACTACTGCCGTAAAGGTGGAGCCCGAGGTAATAGATCGATTACCAAGCCGCTCAAGGCTGGACAGATATACGTGCACCTCATGGTCATTTAATTTCCGTTTGAATACACATCGCTCCTGCCTTTGCACCGGCTCCATTATATCAGTTCCTGCCTGATAATCAAGAATCCCTGTCAATAGAGAGGACTACTGCCGTAAAGGTGGAACCCCGAGGTAATATATCGGGTGCCAATCGGCTCATGGCTGGACAGATATACGCTCACCTCATGGGCATTTACTTTCCGTTTGAATACACATCGCTTCTTGCCTTTGCACCGGCTCCATTATATCAGTTCCCGCCTGATAATCATGAATCTCTGTCAATAGAGAGGACTACTTGCCGTAAAGGTGGATCCCAAGGTAATAGATCGGGTGCCAAGCCGCTCAAGGCTGGCTGGACAAATATACCTGCACCTCATAGGCATATTACTTTCCGTTTGAATACACATCGCTCCTGTCTTTGCACCGGCTCCATTATATCAGTTCCCGCCTGATAATCATGAATCCCTGCCAATAGAGAGGACAACTACCGTAAAGGTGGAGCCCGAGATAAAAGATCGGGTGCCAAGCAACTTAAGGCTGGACAGATATACGTGCACCTTATGTGCATTTACGTTCCGTTTGAATACACATCGCTCCTGCCTTTGCACCGGCTCCATTATATCAGTTCCCGACTGATAATCATGAATCCCTGTCAATAGAGAGGACTACTGCCATAAAGGTGGAGCCCGAGGTAATAGATCAGGTGTCAATCGGCTCAAGGATAGATAGATATACATGCACCTCATGGGCATTTACTTTCCATTAGAATACACATCGCTCATGCCTTTGCACCGGCTCCATTATATCAGTTCCCGCCTGAAAATCATGAATCCCTGTCAATAGAAGAACTACTGCCGTAAAGGTGGAGCCTGAGGTAATAGATCGGGTGCCAAGCTGCTCAAGGCTGGACAGATATACATGCACCTCATGGTCATTTACTTTTCGAGAGGACTACTGCCGTAAAGGTGGAGCCCGAGGTAATAGATCAGGTGCCAATCGGCTCAAGGCTGGACAAATATACGTGCACCTCATGGGAATTTACTTTCTGTTTGAATACACATCGCTCCCTGCCTTTACACCGGCTCCATTATATCAGTTCCCGCTTGATAATCAGGAATCTCTGTCAATAGAGAGGACTACTGCCGTAAAGGTGGAGCCCGAGGTAATAGATCGGGTGCCAATCGACTTAAGGCTGGACAGATATATGTGCACCTCATGGGCATTTACTTTCTGTTTGAATACACATCGCTCCTGCCTTTGCACCGGCTCCATTATATCAGTTCCCGCCTGATAATCATGAATCCCTGTCAATAGAGAGGACTTCTGCCGTAAAGGTGGAGCCTGAGATAATAGATCGGGTGCCAAGCCACTCAAGGCTGGACAGATATACGTGCACCTTATGGGTATTTACTTTCTGTTTGAATACACATCGCTCATGCCTTTGCACCGGCTCCATTATATCAGTTCCCGCCTGATAATCATTAATCCCTGTCAATAGAGAGGACTACTGTCGTAAAGGTGGAGCCCGAGGTAATAGATCGGGTGCTAATCGACTTAAGGCTGGACAGATATATATGCACCTCATGGGCATTTACTTTCTGTTTGAATACACATCGCTCCTGCCTTTGCACCGGCTCCATTATATCAGTTCCCGCCTGATAATCATGAATCCCCTGTCAATAGAGAGGACTACTGCCGTAAAGGTGGAGCCCGAGGTAATAGATCGATTGCCAAGCCGCTCAAGGCTGGACAGATATACGTGCACCTCATGGTCATTTAATTTCCGTTTGAATACACATCGCTCATGCCTTTGCACCGGCTCCATTATATCAGTTCCTGCCTGATAATCAAGAATCCCTGTCAATAGAGAGGACTACTGCCGTAAAGGTGGAACCCGAGGTAATATATCGGTGCCAATCGGCTCATGGCTGGACAGATATACGCTCACCTCATGGGCATTTACTTTCCGTTTGAATACACATCGCTCCTGCCTTTGCACCGGCTCCATTATATCAGTTCCCGCCTGATAATCATGAATCCATGTCAATAGAGAGGACTACTGCCGTAAAGGTGGAGCCCGAGGTAATAGATCGGGTGCCATGCTGCTCAAGGCTGGACAGATATACGTGCACCTCTTGGGCATTTACTTTCCATTAGAATACACATCGCTCCTGCCTTTGCACCGGCTCCATTATATCTGTTCCCGCCTGATAATCATGAATCCCTGTCAATAGAGAGGACTACTGCCGTAAAGGTGGAGCCCGAGGTAATAGATCGGGTGCCATGCTGCTCAAGGCTGGACAGATATACGTGCACCTCTTGGGCATTTACTTTCCATTAGAATACACATCGCTCCTGTCTTTGCACCGGCTCCATTATATCAGTTCCCGCCTGATAATCATGAATCCATGTCAATAGAGCGGACTACTGCCGTTAAGGGGGATCCCGAGGTAATAGATCGGGTGCAATCCACTCAAGGCTGGATAGATATACGTGCACCTCATGTGCATTTACGTTCCGTTTGAATACACATCGATCCTTCCTTTGCACCGGCTCCATTATATCAGTTCCTGCCTGGTAATCATGAATCCTTGTCAATAGAGAGGACTACTGCCGTAAAGGTGGAGCCCGAGGTAATAGATCGGGTGCCAATCGGCTCAAGGCTGGACAGATATACGTGCACCTCATGGGCATTTACTTTTCGTTTGAATACACATCGCTCATGTCTTTGCATCAGCTCCATAATATCAGTTACCGCCTGATAATCATGAATCCCTGTCAATAGAGAGGACTACTGCCGTAAAGGTGAAACCTCAGGTAAAAGATCGGGAGCCAATCGGCTCAAGGCTGGACAGATATACATGCACCTCATGGGCATTTACTTTTCGTTGAATACACATCTCTCTTGCCATTGCAACCGGCTCTATTATATCAGTTCCCGCCTGATAATCATGAATCCCTGTCAATAGAGAGGACTACTGCCGTAAAGGTGGAGCCCGAGGTAATAGATCGGGTGCTAATCGACTTAAGGCTGTACAGATATATATGCACCTCATGGGCATTTACTTTCTGTTTGAATACACATCGCTCCTGCCTTTGCACCGGCTCCATTATATCAGTTTCCGCCTGATAATCATGAATCCCTGTCAATAGAGAGGACTACTGCCGTAAAGGTGGAGCCCGAGGTAATAGATCGATTACCAAGCCGCTCAAGGCTGGACAGATATACGTGCACCTCATGGTCATTTAATTTCCGTTTGAATACACATCGCTCCTGCCTTTGCACCGGCTCCATTATATCAGTTCCTGCCTGATAATCAAGAATCCCTGTCAATAGAGAGGACTACTGCCGTAAAGGTGGAACCCGAGGTAATATATCGGGTGCCAATCGGCTCATGGCTGGACAGATATACGCTCACCTCATGGGCATTTACTTTCCGTTTGAATACACATCGCTTCTGCCTTTGCACCGGCTCCATTATATCAGTTCCCGCCTGATAATCATGAATCTCTGTCAATAGAGAGGACTACTGCCGTAAAGGTGGATCCAAGGTAATAGATCGGGTGCCAAGCCGCTCAAGGCTGGCTGGACAAATATACCTGCACCTCATAGGCATTTACTTTCCGTTTGAATACACATCGCTCCTGTCTTTGCACCGGCTCCATTATATCAGTTCCCGCCTGATAATCATGAATCCCTGCCAATAGAGAGGACAACTACCGTAAAGGTGGAGCCCGAGATAAAAGATCGGGTGCCAAGCAACTTAAGGCTGGACAGATATACGTGCACCTTATGTGCATTTACGTTCCGTTTGAATACACATCGCTCCTGCCTTTGCACCGGCTCCATTATATCAGTTCCCGACTGATAATCATGAATCCCTGTCAATAGAGAGGACTACTGCCATAAAGGTGGAGCCCGAGGTAATAGATCAGGTGTCAATCGGCTCAAGGATAGATAGATATACATGCACCTCATGGGCATTTACTTTCCATTAGAATACACATCGCTCATGCCTTTGCACCGGCTCCATTATATCAGTTCCCCGCCTGAAAATCATGAATCCCTGTCAATAGAAGAACTACTGCCGTAAAGGTGGAGCCTGAGGTAATAGATCGGGTGCCAAGCTGCTCAAGGCTGGACAGATATACATGCACCTCATGGTCATTTACTTTTCGTCTGAATACACATAGCTCATGTCTTTGCACCGGCACCATTATATCAGTTCCCGCCTGATAATCATGAATCCCTGTCAATAGAGAGGACTACTGCCGTAAAGGTGGAGCCCGAGGTAATAGATCAGGTGCCAATCGGCTCAAGGCTGGACAAATATACGTGCACCTCATGGGAATTTACTTTCTGTTTGAATACACATCGCTCCTGCCTTTACACCGGCTCCATTATATCAGTTCCCGCTTGATAATCAGGAATCTCTGTCAATAGAGAGGACTACTGCCGTAAAGGTGGAGCCCGAGGTAATAGATCGGGTGCCAATCGACTTAAGGCTGGACAGATATATGTGCACCTCATGGGCATTTACTTTCTGTTTGAATACACATCGCTCCTGCCTTTGCACCGGCTCCATTATATCAGTTCCCGCCTGATAATCATGAATCCCTGTCAATAGAGAGGACTTCTGCCGTAAAGGTGGAGCCTGAGATAATAGATCGGGTGCCAAGCCACTCAAGGCTGGACAGATATACGTGCACCTTATGGGTATTTACTTTCTGTTTGAATACACATCGCTCATGCCTTTGCACCGGCTCCATTATATCAGTTCCCGCCTGATAATCATTAATCCCTGTCAATAGAGAGGACTACTGTCGTAAAGGTGGAGCCCGAGGTAATAGATCGGGTGCTAATCGACTTAAGGCTGGACAGATATATATGCACCTCATGGGCATTTACTTTCTGTTTGAATACACATCGCTCCTGCCTTTGCACCGGCTCCATTATATCAGTTCCCGCCTGATAATCATGAATCCCTGTCAATAGAGAGGACTACTGCCGTAAAGGTGGAGCCCGAGGTAATAGATCGATTGCCAAGCCGCTCAAGGCTGGACAGATATACGTGCACCTCATGGTCATTTAATTTCCGTTTGAATACACATCGCTCATGCCTTTGCACCGGCTCCATTATATCAGTTCCTGCCTGATAATCAAGAATCCCTGTCAATAGAGAGGACTACTGCCGTAAAGGTGGAACCCGAGGTAATATATCGGGTGCCAATCGGCTCATGGCTGGACAGATATACGCTCACCTCATGGGCATTTACTTTCCGTTTGAATACACATCGCTCCTGCCTTTGCACCGGCTCCATTATATCAGTTCCCGCCTGATAATCATGAATCCATGTCAATAGAGAGGACTACTGCCGTAAAGGTGGAGCCCGAGGTAATAGATCGGGTGCCATGCTGCTCAAGGCTGGACAGATATACGTGCACCTCTTGGGCATTTACTTTCCATTAGAATACACATCGCTCCTGCCTTTGCACCGGCTCCATTATATCTGTTCCCGCCTGATAATCATGAATCCCTGTCAATAGAGAGGACTACTGCCGTAAAGGTGGAGCCCGAGGTAATAGATCGGGTGCCATGCTGCTCAAGGCTGGACAGATATACGTGCACCTCTTGGGCATTTACTTTCCATTAGAATACACATCGCTCCTGTCTTTGCACCGGCTCCATTATATCAGTTCCCGCCTGATAATCATGAATCCATGTCAATAGAGCGGACTACTGCCGTTAAGGGGGATCCCGAGGTAATAGATCGGGTGCAATCCACTCAAGGCTGGATAGATATACGTGCACCTCATGTGCATTTACGTTCCGTTTGAATACACATCGATCCTTCCTTTGCACCGGCTCCATTATATCAGTTCCTGCCTGGTAATCATGAATCCTTGTCAATAGAGAGGACTACTGCCGTAAAGGTGGAGCCCGAGGTAATAGATCGGGTGCCAATCGGCTCAAGGCTGGACAGATATACGTGCACCTCATGGGCATTTACTTTTCGTTTGAATACACATCGCTCATGTCTTTGCATCAGCTCCATAATATCAGTTACCGCCTGATAATCATGAATCCCTGTCAATAGAGAGGACTACTGCCGTAAAGGTGAAACCTCAGGTAAAAGATCGGGAGCCAATCGGCTCAAGGCTGGACAGATATACATGCACCTCATGGGCATTTACTTTTCGTTGAATACACATCTCTCTTGCCATTGCACCGGCTCTATTATATCAGTTCCCGCCTGATAATCATGAATCCCTGTCAATAGAGAGGACTACTGCCGTAAAGGTGGAGCCCGAGGTAATAGATCGGGTGCTAATCGACTTAAGGCTGTACAGATATATATGCACCTCATGGGCATTTACTTTCTGTTTGAATACACATCGCTCCTGCCTTTGCACCGGCTCCATTATATCAGTTCCCGCCTGATAATCATGAATCCCTGTCAATAGAGAGGACTACTGCCGTAAAGGTGGAGCCCGAGGTAATAGATCGGCTCATGGCTGGACAGATATACGCTCACCTCATGGGCATTTACTTTCCGTTTGAATACACATCGCTTCTGCCTTTGCACCGGCTCCATTATATCAGTTCCCGCCTGATAATCATGAATCTCTGTCAATAGAGAGGACTACTGCCGTAAAGGTGGATCCCAAGGTAATAGATCGGGTGCCAAGCCGCTCAAGGCTGGCTGGACAAATATACCTGCACCTCATAGGCATTTACTTTCCGTTTGAATACACATCGCTCCTGTCTTTGCACCGGCTCCATTATATCAGTTCCCGCCTGATAATCATGAATCCCTGCCAATAGAGAGGACAACTACCGTAAAGGTGGAGCCCGAGATAAAAGATCGGGTGCCAAGCAACTTAAGGCTGGACAGATATACGTGCACCTTATGTGCATTTACGTTCCGTTTGAATACACATCGCTCCTGCCTTTGCACCGGCTCCATTATATCAGTTCCCGACTGATAATCATGAATCCCTGTCAATAGAGAGGACTACTGCCATAAAGGTGGAGCCCGAGGTAATAGATCAGGTGTCAATCGGCTCAAGGATAGATAGATATACATGCACCTCATGGGCATTTACTTTCCATTAGAATACACATCGCTCATGCCTTTGCACCGGCTCCATT
Source organism: Scilla litardierei (assembly GCA_030789695.1). Lineage (NCBI taxonomy): Eukaryota > Viridiplantae > Streptophyta > Magnoliopsida > Asparagales > Asparagaceae > Scilla > Scilla litardierei. Next base: position 220,840,128 of record CM061142.1, on the reverse strand, counting down.
ATATCAGTTCCCGCCTGAAAATCATGAATCCCTGTCAATAGAAGAACTACTGCCGTAAAGGTGGAGCCTGAGGTAATAGATCGGGTGCCAAGCTGCTCAAGGCTGGACAGATATACATGCACCTCATGGTCATTTACTTTTCGTCTGAATACACATAGCTCATGTCTTTGCACCGGCACCATTATATCAGTTCCCGCCTGATAATCATGAATCCCTGTCAATAGAGAGGACTACTGCCGTAAAGGTGGAGCCCGAGGTAATAGATCAGGTGCCAATCGGCTCAAGGCTGGACAAATATACGTGCACCTCATGGGAATTTACTTTCTGTTTGAATACACATCGCTCCTGCCTTTACACCGGCTCCATTATATCAGTTCCCGCTTGATAATCAGGAATCTCTGTCAATAGAGAGGACTACTGCCGTAAAGGTGGAGCCCGAGGTAATAGATCGGGTGCCAATCGACTTAAGGCTGGACAGATATATGTGCACCTCATGGGCATTTACTTTCTGTTTGAATACACATCGCTCCTGCCTTTGCACCGGCTCCATTATATCAGTTCCCGCCTGATAATCATGAATCCCTGTCAATAGAGAGGACTTCTGCCGTAAAGGTGGAGCCTGAGATAATAGATCGGGTGCCAAGCCACTCAAGGCTGGACAGATATACGTGCACCTTATGGGTATTTACTTTCTGTTTGAATACACATCGCTCATGCCTTTGCACCGGCTCCATTATATCAGTTCCCGCCTGATAATCATTAATCCCTGTCAATAGAGAGGACTACTGTCGTAAAGGTGGAGCCCGAGGTAATAGATCGGGTGCTAATCGACTTAAGGCTGGACAGATATATATGCACCTCATGGGCATTTACTTTCTGTTTGAATACACATCGCTCCTGCCTTTGCACCGGCTCCATTATATCAGTTCCCGCCTGATAATCATGAATCCCTGTCAATAGAGAGGACTACTGCCGTAAAGGTGGAGCCCGAGGTAATAGATCGATTGCCAAGCCGCTCAAGGCTGGACAGATATACGTGCACCTCATGGTCATTTAATTTCCGTTTGAATACACATCGCTCATGCCTTTGCACCGGCTCCATTATATCAGTTCCTGCCTGATAATCAAGAATCCCTGTCAATAGAGAGGACTACTGCCGTAAAGGTGGAACCCGAGGTAATATATCGGGTGCCAATCGGCTCATGGCTGGACAGATTATACGCTCACCTCATGGGCATTTACTTTCCGTTTGAATACACATCGCTCCTGCCTTTGCACCGGCTCCATTATATCAGTTCCCGCCTGATAATCATGAATCCATGTCAATAGAGAGGACTACTGCCGTAAAGGTGGAGCCCGAGGTAATAGATCGGGTGCCATGCTGCTCAAGGCTGGACAGATATACGTGCACCTCTTGGGCATTTACTTTCCATTAGAATACACATCGCTCCTGCCTTTGCACCGGCTCCATTATATCTGTTCCCGCCTGATAATCATGAATCCCTGTCAATAGAGAGGACTACTGCCGTAAAGGTGGAGCCCGAGGTAATAGATCGGGTGCCATGCTGCTCAAGGCTGGACAGATATACGTGCACCTCTTGGGCATTTACTTTCCATTAGAATACACATCGCTCCTGTCTTTGCACCGGCTCCATTATATCAGTTCCCGCCTGATAATCATGAATCCATGTCAATAGAGCGGACTACTGCCGTTAAGGGGGATCCCGAGGTAATAGATCGGGTGCAATCCACTCAAGGCTGGATAGATATACGTGCACCTCATGTGCATTTACGTTCCGTTTGAATACACATCGATCCTTCCTTTGCACCGGCTCCATTATATCAGTTCCTGCCTGGTAATCATGAATCCTTGTCAATAGAGAGGACTACTGCCGTAAAGGTGGAGCCCGAGGTAATAGATCGGGTGCCAATCGGCTCAAGGCTGGACAGATATACGTGCACCTCATGGGCATTTACTTTTCGTTTGAATACACATCGCTCATGTCTTTGCATCAGCTCCATAATATCAGTTACCGCCTGATAATCATGAATCCCTGTCAATAGAGAGGACTACTGCCGTAAAGGTGAAACCTCAGGTAAAAGATCGGGAGCCAATCGGCTCAAGGCTGGACAGATATACATGCACCTCATGGGCATTTACTTTTCGTTGAATACACATCTCTCTTGCCATTGCACCGGCTCTATTATATCAGTTCCCACCTGATAATCATGAATCCCTGTCAATAGAGAGGACTACTGCCGTAAAGGTGGAGCCCGAGGTAATAGATCGGGTGCTAATCGACTTAAGGCTGTACAGATATATATGCACCTCATGGGCATTTACTTTCTGTTTGAATACACATCGCTCCTGCCTTTGCACCGGCTCCATTATATCAGTTCCCGCCTGATAATCATGAATCCCTGTCAATAGAGAGGACTACTGCCGTAAAGGTGGAGCCCGAGGTAATAGATCGATTACCAAGCCGCTCAAGGCTGGACAGATATACGTGCACCTCATGGTCATTTAATTTCCGTTTGAATACACATCGCTCCTGCCTTTGCACCGGCTCCATTATATCAGTTCCTGCCTGATAATCAAGAATCCCTGTCAATAGAGAGGACTACTGCCGTAAAGGTGGAACCCGAGGTAATATATCGGGTGCCAATCGGCTCATGGCTGGACAGATATACGCTCACCTCATGGGCATTTACTTTCCGTTTGAATACACATCGCTCCTGCCTTTGCACCGGCTCCATTATATCAGTTCCCGCCTGATAATCATGAATCCCTGTCAATAGAGAGGACTACTGCCGTAAAGGTGGAGCCCGAGGTAATAGATCGGGTGCCATGCTGCTCAAGGCTGGACAGATATACGTGCACCTCTTGGGCATTTACTTTCCATTAGAATACACATCGCTCCTGCCTTTGCACCGGCTCCATTATATCAGTTCCCGCCTGATAATCATGAATCCCTGTCAATAGAGAGGACTACTGCCGTAAAGGTGGAGCCCGAGGTAATAGATCGGGTGCCATGCTGCTCAAGGCTGGACAGATATACGTGCACCTCTTGGGCATTTACTTTCCATTAGAATACACATCGCTCCTGCCTTTGCACCGGCTCCATTATATCAGTTCCCGCCTGATAATCATGAATCCATGTCAATAGAGCGGACTACTGCCGTTAAGGGGGATCCCGAGGTAATAGATCGGGTGCTATCCACTCAAGGCTGGATAGATATACGTGCACCTCATGTGCATTTACGTTCCGTTTGAATACACATCGATCCTGCCTTTGCACCGGCTCCATTATATCAGTTCCTGCCTGATAATCATGAATCCTTGTCAATAGAGAGGACTACTGCCGTAAAGGTGGAGCCCGAGGTAATAGATCGGGTGCCAATCGGCTCAAGGCTGGACAGATATACGTGCACCTCATGGGCATTTACTTTTCGTTTGAATACACATCGCTCCTGTCTTTGCATCAGCTCCATAATATCAGTTACCGCCTGATAATCATGAATCCCTGTCAATAGAGAGGACTACTGCCGTAAAGGTGAAACCTCAGGTAATAGATCGGGAGCCAATCGGCTCAAGGCTGGACAGATATACATGCACCTCATGGGCATTTACTTTTCGTTGAATACATATCGCTCTTGCCATTGCACCGGCTCTATTATATCAGTTCCCGCCTGATAATCATGAATCCCTGTCAATAGAGAGGACTACTGCCGTAAAGGTGGAGCCCGAGGTAATAGATCAGGTGCCAAGCCGCTCAAGGCAGGACATATATACGTGCACCTCATGGGTATTTACTTTCCGTTTGAATACACATCGCTCCTGCCTTTGCACCGGCTCCATTATATCAGTTACCGCCTGATAATCATGAATCCCTGCCAATAGAGAGGACTATTTTCGTAAAGGTGGAGCCCGAGGTAATAGATCAGGTGCCAAGCCGCTCAAGGCTAGACAGATATATGTGCACCTCATGGGCATTTACGTTACGTTTGAATATACATCGCTCCTGCCTTTGCACCGGCTCCATTATATCAGTTCCCGCCTAATAATCATGAATCCCTGTCAATAGAGAGGACTACTACCGTAAAGGTGGAGCCCGAGGTAATAGATCGGGTGCCAAGCCACTCAAGGCTGGACAGATATACGTGCACCTCATGGGCATTTACTTTCCGTTTGAATACACATCGCTCCTGCCTTTGCACCGGCTCCATTATATCAGTTCCCGCCTCATAATCATGAAACCCTGCCAAGAGAGAGGAATACTGTCGTAAAGGTGGAGCCCGAGGTAATAGATCGGGTGCCAAGCCGCTCAAGGCTGGACAGATATACGTGCACCTCATGGGCATTTACGTTCCGTTTGAATACACATCGCTCCTGCCTTTGCACCGGCTCCATTATATCAGTTCCCGCGTGATAATCATTAATCCATGTTAATAGGGAGGACTACTGCCGTAAAGGTGGAGCCCGAGGTAATAAATCGGGCGCTAAGCCGCTCAAGGCTGGACAGATATACGTGCACCTCATGGTCATTTACTTTCCGTTTGAATACACATCGCTCATGCCTTTGCACCGGCTCCATTATATCAGTTCCTGCCTGATAATCAAGAATCCCTGTCAATAGAGAGGACTACTACCGTAAAGGTGGAACCCGAGGTACTATATCAGGTGCCAATCGGCTCATGGCTGGACAGATATACGTTCACCTCATGGGCATTTACTTTCCGTTTGAATACACATCGCTCCTGCCTTTGCACCGGCTCCATTATATCAGTTCCCGCCTGATAATCATGAATCCATGTTAATAGAGAGGACTACTGCCGTAAAGGTGGAGCCCGAGGTAATAAATCGGGTGCCAAGCCGCTCAAGGCTGGACAGATATACGTGCACCTCATGGTCATTTACTTTCCGTTTGAATACACATCGCTCCTGCCTTTGCACCGGCTCCATTATATCAGGTCCTGCCTGATAATCAAGAATCCCTGTCAATAGAGAGGACTACTGCCGTAAAGGTGGAACCCGAGGTAATATATCGGGTGCCAATCAGCTCATGGCTGGACAGATATACGTTCACCTCATGGGAATTTACTTTCCGTTTGAATACACATCGCTCCTGCCTTTGCACCGGCTCCATTATATCAGTTCCCGCCTGATAATCATGAATCCCTGTCAATAGAGAGGACTACTGCCGTAAAGGTGGAGCCCGAGGTAATAGATCGGGTGCCATGCTGCTCAAGGCTGGACAGATATACGTGCACCTCTTGGGCATTTACTTTCCATTAGAATACACATCACTCCTGCCTTTGAACCGGCTCCATTATATCAGTTCCCGCCTGATAATCATGAATCCCTGCCAATAGAGAGGAATACTGCTGTAAAGGTGGAGCCTAAGGTAATAGATTGGGTGCCAAGCAGCTAAAGGCTGAACAGATATACATGCACCTCATGTGCATTTATGTTCCGTTTGAATACCTGTCAATAGAGAGGACTACTGTCGTAAAGGTGAAGCCCGAGGTAATAGATCGGGTGCTAATCGGCTCAAGGCTGGACAGATATACGTGCACCTCATGGGCATTTACTTTCCGTTTGAATACACATCGCTCCTGCCTTTGCACCGGCTCCATTTTATCAGTTCCCGCCTGATAATCATGAATCCCTGTCAATAGAGAGGACTACTGCCGTAAAGGTGGAGCCCGAGGTAATAGATCGGGTGCCAATCGGCTCAAGGCTGGACAGATATACGTGCACCTCATGGGCATTTACTTTCCGTTTGAATACACATCGCTCCTGCCTTTGCACCGGCTCCATTATATCAGTTCCCGCCTGATAATCATGAATCCATGTTAATAGAGAGGACTACTGCCGTAAAGGTGGAGCCCGAGGTAATAAATCGGGTGCCAAGCCGCTCAAGGCTGGACAGATATACGTGCACCTCATGGTCATTTACTTTCCGTTTGAATACACATCGCTCCTGCCTTTGCACCGGCTCCATTATATCAGTTCCCGCCTGATAATCATGAATCCCTGTCAATAGAGAGGACTACTGCCGTAAAGGTGGAGCCCGAGGTAATAGATCGGGTGCCAATCGGCTCATGGCTGGATAGATATATGTGCACCTCATGGGCATTTACTTTCCGTTTGATTACACATCGCTCCTGCCTTTGCACCGGCTCCATTATATCAGTTCCCGCCTGATAATCATGAATCCCTGTCAATAGAGAGGACTACTGCCGTAAAGGTGGAGCCCGAGGTAATAGATCGGGTGCCATGCTGCTCAAGGCTGGACAGATATACGTGCACCTCTTGGGCATTTACTTTCCATTAGAATACACATCGCTCCTGCCTTTGCACCGGCTCCATTATATCAGTTCCCGCCTGATAATCATGAATCCCTGCCAATAGAGAGGACTACTGCTGTAAAGGTGGAGCCCAAGGTAATAGATTGGGTGCCAAGCAGCTCAAGGCTGAACAGATATACATGCACCTCATGTGCATTTATGTTCCGTTTGAATACCTGTCAATAGAGAGGACTACTGTCGTAAAGGTGAAGCCCGAGGTAATAGATCGGGTGCTAATCGGCTCAAGGCTGGACAGATATACGTGCACCTCATGGGCATTTACTTTCCGTTTGAATACACATCGCTCCTGCCTTTGCACCGGCTCCATTATATCAGTTCCCGCCTGATAATCATGAATCCCTGTCAATAGAGAGGACTACTGCCGTAAAGGTGGAGCCCGAGGTAATAGATCGGGTGCCAAGCTGCTCAAGGCTGGACAGATATACGTGCACCTCATGGTCATTTACTTTCCGTTTGAATACACATCGCTCTTGCCATTGCACCGGCTCTATTATATCAGTTCCCGCCTGATAATCATGAATCCCTGTCAATAGAGAGGACTACTGCCGTAAAGGTGGAGCCCGAGGTAATAGATCGGGTGCTAATCGACTTAAGGCTGGACAGATATATATGCACCTCATGGGCATTTACTTTCTGTTTGAATACACATCGCTCCTGCCTTTGCACCGGCTCCATTATATCAGTTCCCGCCTGATAATCATGAATCCCTGTCAATAGAGAGGACTACTGCCGTAAAGGTGGAGCCCGAGGTAATAGATCGATTACCAAGCCGCTCAAGGCTGGACAGATATACGTGCACCTCATGTGCATTTACTTTCCGTTTGAATACACATCGCTTCTGAATGTGCAGTGGCTACTAAACAATAGATATTTATAGATCAGTTGCGAGACGCAATCGGTATGCCACGTAATGAAGAAAGTACAACCGCCACCTCGTACAATCTCATTTTGGAGGTACGTAATGATGAAAGTAAATGATTCTGCTTTCTTCTTAACAATGTTCACGTGTGGAAACTGGAGAATGAGTCAAGTAGAACCTCGGTTTCCGTGTTAGCCCTTCATTACGATTTTTTTGGCCATACGAACGGATGCTTTACCCCAGCCGTCTGATGAGATCGTTTTAGTCAGTTCCACTTCCCTATGTAATCCAGCGGCTGAGATTAAAATAACCAATCGTTATATATATATGTGGAATCAGTAGACCAGGGGTTTCGCGGAAAATTTCATTCCTCTTCCCTTTGGTCCGTCGTTCCGTTTTCTTCTTCATCTCAACACTCTCGCATTTCGTACTAGGGTTTCTTCATGTCGCCAAAACGATCTCGTGAGTCGAGTTCTTCTGACTCTTGGGGACTTAGTGATGATGATTCACCGTCACCTGAACACGATGATCCCCTTCCCTCATCATTCCCGGCCAATAGACCCATTCTGCGTGATTCGCTTTCGCTTGGTCCAACTCAAGGTGAACACAATGTGATGTTGCCTCCTCCTGGGTTTCCTCCTTTACATGCAGGTTCATCAGTTCCATCTCCGGCTGAAAAAGCCCCACTCGAGGACAACAGTAACGGCCTCCTCTCTATGGTTGGGATGTCTCGCCGTCAGGACTCTGTTCTGCACAACCTCCGTAGCAAACTCGAGGAGCTTACTACGTCTGTCTCTGTACTTACAGATGAACAACGTCAGCTTAAGGATATACTCATAGGCAATGTAAGCCCCGCATCTGCTCCTTCATCCTCCTCCCATCAGCTGGTGAACTTTACTCGTAGATTAGGAGAAATCGAAACACATCTCTCCAACACCAATCTGGCGATCTCACTTCTGCGTAGCGACTTCGACACTATGATGCTCATAATGTCGAACATACAAGAGAAGATGGAGACTCTGGTGCCCTCTCCTAGAGACATCCGTACTGTTACCCCACCATCATCACCTCCTTCTCCGCCTCCGCCTCCAGGTTTTTGAGGTGGCCGGGCCTTTGGCGCATAAGCCTTTCTCTTGTCTTATAATGTATTTTTGATCATCGACGGAGAAGAGTGTTTGTGGGTAGATATTCTTTGGTGTTTTATGTCATTATGTACGAAATGTAGTTTCAAATTTGTTGTGGTATGTACATTATAACGTATAAATGTTGTAGTATGATAGAATTCAGACCTTAATACACTGTCATTTAATTTGATACAATTGCATGACATTACAAAATTGATATATGTGATATATACATCGATGCTTACTAGAATCAATGTCCGAAATTGAAATTACCTATTTAAAAACTTTTTACCGATATATGATTTACCCAGCGCGCACAACGGGCATAAATTGTGACCGTCCTGATATACGTTGTGATAAAACATTTACGTTTGCACACAATTACTCAGCGCACACAACGGTCACATAATGTGTTTGACTGATGTGCGGGCTGTGAGCATACCCGTATCTGATTATCCACAATTACTCAGTTCACACAACTGCACGTAATTGTGACCTTTTTGCGCGCGGAGCCAAACTATTCTATATTACAATTGAGGGAAGCTTTTGAATTTGTCCTATGTGGCAGTGTCATGTCAAGTTTTGGGGGGAAATATCTTGGATTGAGAAAATATGTTGGGAATACACAAAAGCATTGTAGAGAAATTAGTTGGGAGAATACAAAAGCTTTTCTTTTTTGAAATTGGTAGCATTAGCACTTAATTCTTAATACCATTCATTCAAAAATGACCCAAAAAACCGAGACCCAAAAAAATGAAACCCAACAAAAAACACACACAGAAAATGAAACTCAACGAAATAGAACTTTATTTCGGCTGAGCTTATTTCGGCCGACTCAAAAAATTTGAAACCCAAAAAAACACAGTGAAAGTGCATTCAAAGAGGCGGGCTGAGCTTTATGGTCGTCAAGCTGTCTGACCAACCCATTCGCGCAGAAGGCGCCCTCGCCGAAGTCGCCCGCTAAATTTTTAGACGCTAATTTGTTGTTCTGCATCGAAGGCGGCCGCACCTAATGTATTGTCCCTCGCCGAAGACGGCCGTGCCTCTAAATTTTTTTACGCTATTTTGTTGTTCTTTTCCATTTTGGCTGTAGAAATATATTTTTTGGGCCAAATATTTTTTGGGCCAAATATTTTTTGGGACAAAGATTTTGCACCATTCCCGTGGGCAGGGATTATGGCTAGTATGCAATTAAAACGACAATTTTTCATCGCAACCAAACTTCAGATGCCATGACCGTTGTGCGGGCTGAGCAAAATTGTATTACATAATCCATTACCCACAATTATTCATCCCGTCCTGCGCGGTGTGTAAATAGGTATACCTTTCGGAAACATAATTCAGCCCGCACAACTGCTAAAATTTCACCCACCTGTGAGCGATTTGTAAAACTGTCGTAACTAAAAAATCACAATAATTAAGAAAAATCACAAAATCGGTGGAGATTTAATGTTCAGACTGACATGCGAAATAAATATATCCACATTGAAGCAAATAGATCGGGTCGGTTGATTGATGGGTGTAGATACATACTCCTTCCCCTTTTGTATTTAGGTCATGTCCTTTTGGCATCCGTATTTACACACGCACATCCGACGCTGACGACACGCACACCCACCCTTTCCTCTCCTTCCCAGTTTCGCGTGTTAACCGCTATCGTGTTCATGGGACACCATATATCTTTGTGAATGATACTCATGTGTCACGCTGTTGGATTTGATGGTGTCCCATTTTGTAACGTCCCATTATGAGTAATATTGTACAAACATAAATAATTTGCTCAATTTGCACAACAGCCATTATTTTTCCCGTTGTGCGCGTTGAGCAATTTTGTTATTGCCCATCAAGTTTGCTCAACGCGCATCGTAAAGGCCAAACCTTCTTGGGAACATCATCTGGCTGGTAACAATATGTTGTAGATTCACTCGTCTTTATGTCCAATACAATATCACGCACAGTGACTCTACTGTAGTCTATCGTCCTCATCAATGGGCCAGTCCAATTCGTCTATAAATAGCCTCTCTTCCCACTAGACCTTGTCAACCACTGCACTTCTTGATGATAGTATTCTAACTGATTCTATCTGTTTCTACTTCATACAATATTTTTTCTTCACAATGCTAAATATATCCCGTTGTTCATCACTGCTTCGTCTTCAACACACAAAGATGAACAATATACTACCGGCAATTGACGTGTACTGGAAGATGTTATTTGCTCCTTCATATGTTCTACTACAGCAGCGGATTCTTCTGAGAAGAAGCAACCGTGATATATTTTTATATCAGTGCCTAAACGTAAAGTTGCATGTCTTTATACCCTATTTTTTACTTAAATATGCTTTTTATCGTTCATAATTGATGCTTCTTCAACGCATACAGTGGCATGCACTGAAGAATCCAGATCAGCCAACTTCGTTAAAGGAGTGGCTACTTATACCGTTATGGACGATCTGGATGCTAGTGATGATGGTGCGTGCTATTGGAGCTGATCATAAATGCCATCTTGCTTGAGCTGTTCAACATGACTATTTAAACAGTTGTGCGTAGTGGGATTCAATGTACCATTAGGATATTCTCGTGATTGAATTTCATACCAGTTCCAAACTGTGATGTTGCAAAATGTTTAGCTGTAGTTTCAACTTTGTTGTGTAATGTACAGAATAATGCATAAATGTTGTAGTATTTTGGAATTCAGACCCTAATACAATGTCATTTTATTTGATACAATTACAGGACAATACAAAAATGATATAGGTGATATATATGTCCGACGCTGATATTACTGAGCAAAATTGTTTACCGAACTATAAATTACATTTATGCATTATGTACATTATAAAGTATAATGCTGTAGTTTGTTAGAATTCAGACCTTAATACTATGTCATTTAATTTGATACAATTACAGGACAATACAAAATTGATATAAGGTGATATATACATTAATGCTTACTTGAATCAATGTCCGACATTGATATTACTGATCAAACACTGTTCACCGAACTATAAATTCCCCAGGGCGCACAGGCTCATGCTATATGTTGTGATAAACTATTTACGTGTGCACACAGTTACTAGCATGCACAACGTTCACATCGATTTGTTTGACCGCTGTGCGCGCTGAGCAAAACCGTATCTGGTTATCCACAATTACTCAAATCACACAACTAGACGTAGATGTGACCCTTTTGCTCACAGAGCCAAACTGTATGCAATTAAACACAATAGACCATCTCACACAACAGTCAGATGCCATGACCGTTGTGCGTGCTGAGCAAAACTGTATTACATGCTCCATTACCCACAGTTAATCATCCCGTCATATGGGCAACATAAGGTAAGGTTGCGAGCACTGATCAAATTACACCCACCTGGACGCGTTGAGCAAAACGGTCGTAACGAATAATTACTCTGCGCGCAAAACGTTCAATAAAAAATCCCAAAATATAAAAGAAACACAAAATCGGGGGAGAATTAAATAATTTTCAGTCTGACATTATTTACAAAATCAAAATTGAGGCAAATTTGATGCGCAGCAGTTGATTGATGGGTGTAAATACATTTAAGTGATAAGACAACGCATATCCTACTGTTTACATAATAGGACAGTAAAAATATCTACATTTCTTTGATTTGTTAAAAAATATACATTTTGGATATATAATACAGCGTGCACAACGGATCAAAATACACCCAGCTGTGCGCGTTGAGCAAAATGGACGTAACGAATAATTACTCTGCGCGCACAACGTTCAATACAAAATCCCCATAATTAATAACTTCAGCGCGCACAACGTTCAATAAAAAATCCCAATAATAAAGAAGAAAAACAAAATTGGGGGAGAATTAATTAATGTTCAGACTGACAGGCCAGTTAAAAAAATTACCATTGAAGCAAATCTAATGCGCAGCAGTTGATTGATGGGTGTAAATACATTTAAGTGATAAGACAACACATATCAGACTGTTTACAGAATAAGACAGCAAAAATATCTACATTTCTTTGATTTGTTAAAATTTGCTCCTTAGTGCGGGGTATATAAAAGGTATACATTTAGAAAATATAATACAGCGCGCACAACGGATCAAAATACACCCAGCTGTGCGCGTTGAGCAAAACGGTCGAACGAATAATTCCTCTACTCACACAACGTTCAATACAAAATTCCCATAATTAATTACATCAGCGCGCACAATGTTCAATACATTTAAGTGATAAGACAACACATATCCGACTGTTTGCAGAATAAGACAGCAAAAAGATATACATTTCTTCGATTTGTTTAAATTTGTCCCTTAGTGCGGGGTATATAAAAAGGTATACATTTAGAATATATAATACAGCGCGCACAACGGAACAAAATACACCCAGCTGTGTGCTTTCAGCAAAACGGTCGTAATGAATAATTACTCTGCGTGCACAACGTTCATTACAAAATCCTCATAATTAATAACTTCAGCGCGCACAACGTTCAATAAAAATCCCAATAATAAAGAAGAAACACAAAATTTTGTGAGATTAATTACTGTTCAGACTGACATGCCAGAAAAAAAATCAAAATTGATGCAAATATAATGGCAGCAGTTGATTGATGGGTGTAAGGAAATTTAAGTGATATGACAATATATATCCGACAGTTTACAGAATAAGACAGCAAAAATATTCACATTTCTTTGATTTGTTAAAATTTGAGTCTTAGTGCGCACCGTGCGGGGTATTTAAAAAGGTATACATTTTGGATATATAATACAGCGCGCACAACGGATCAAAATACACCCAGCTATGCGCGTTGATCAAAACGGTCGTAACGAATAATTACTCTACGCGCACAACGTTCAATACAAAATTCCCATAATTAATATCCTCAGCGCGCACAACGTTCAATAAAAAATCCCAATAATAAAGAAAACACAAAATTGGGGGAGAATTAATTAATGTTCAGACTGACATGATAGAAAAAAATCAAAATTGATGCAAATATAATGCTGAGCAGTTGATAGATGGGTATAAAGACATTTACGTGATAAGACAACACATATCTGACAGTTTACAGAATAAGACAGCAAAAATATTCACATTTCTTTGATTTGTTTAAATTTGAGTCTTATTAGTGCGGATTGTGCAGGGTATTTAAAAAGGTATACATTTTGCATATATAATACAGCGCGCACATCGGATCAAAATACACCCAGCTGTGCGCGTTGAGCAAAACAGTCGTAACGAATAATTACTCTGCGCGCACAACGTTCAATACAAAATTCCCATAATTAATTACTTCAGCGAGCACAATGTTCAATAAAAAATCCCAATAATAAAGTAAAAACAAAATTGGGGGAGAATTAAATAATGTTCAGACTGATGGGTGTACAGACATTTAAGTGATAAGAAACACATATCTTACTGTTTACAGAATAAGACAACTTATATCTATGTGTATGATACTCATGAGTCACGCTGTTTGATTTGAGGTGGTCACATCACTATAAATGGATTTAATGAGTATTAATGTATAAACATAAATAATTTGCTCAACTCGCACAACTGCCGTATTGTTATCCGTTTTGCGCGTTGAGCAATTTTCTTAGGGCAATCAATTTTGTTAGCGGCAATTTCTGTAGCCCACAGTTACCCAACTGTAGTCTCAGCCTCATCCAAGCGAACCATACCCAGTCCAATCTATATTACATTTGACAAGGTTGTCCTATGTGGCATCCATCCTCACCTTTGATTACCCAAGACAAAAGGGTTGATAGAGTGGTGGTGGGCATCCATCCTCATCACCCCTTTTTCCTTTTGCAAGAAAGCCCCCCACTTTCTCCTATTTACCCCTTGACACAACACACACATCCCCTCTTTCTCATTAGTTTTTCTTCGAATTTTTTTACCCCCCTGAATTTTTTTTGCCCGTGCACCCATGCACTACCCAACTGTAGTCTCAGCCTCATCCATGCGGACTATACCCAGTCCAATTCGTCTATATAAAGTGATTCACTTCCCTTTAGACATCATCAACAACTACTCCTCTCGATGACAGTGTTCTATATGGTTATACCTATACAATAAATTTTCTTTTACATGCTAATTTTTTGTTCTTACTAATGAATGCTTCGTCTACGACACACAAAGATGGCCAGCCAATAAACTTGTAGCAATTGCCGTGATGCTGAAATTGAATTCGTCACATTTATATGGGCATCAAAGATGGAGTCTGCTACTTCAGATATCATCAACCATGGTGTTGGCTCCTTCAGAAGAAGCACACGATGTTTTCAAATGCTTCACATTGCCATCAGCCTGAAGGTGCCACCAAGGTATCGGCTCTCAAACTACGCAATCTTCTCCGAAACTGTGCATCCTCATTTCTATCCATGGTAAGAAGAATTTCTTACGAGTGCCAATATTGCATTTCATACCAGTGCTAAAATGTGAATAATCTCTATTGGAGCTGCTCATAACTGCAATATCCACAGGAGACACGGTCACGGCATGAGAACTTGTCGTATGAGCAAAACTGTATTCCATTGCTCAAAGTTAATCAGCCCACACTGCGTCCAAAAGTAGTGACCTTTGTGTCCACTAAGCAAAAATATTTACTATACTGTGATTTGTCACAGTTACTGTCTTCTGATATGATGCTGTATGTTTTTTTTGGAAAAACTTGGACAAGCACCGCAAGAGTATCGGTGTATTTAGATTTTTCTCTTTGCTAATCGAAACCAGATGTTTTTTTTGCCGTTGTGCGCGTTGAGTATAAAAAGGTATACCTTCAAGCAATTTTTCTCTTCGCGCACCACCGCAGTCGAATACTATTTGGAACAACGTCTGGCTGGTATCCATCTGCCATATATTCACGAGCATGAACTGTTACTCTACGGTGTTTCCATCCTCGTACTTGGTCAGTCCAACTCGTCTGTATATGGTTTTCATACCCACCAGACCTCATCAACCACTACCCCAGGTGAATATAGTTCCTTTATCTGATTCTCTCTGATTATTCTAATACAATGTTTTTTCTTCAAATTTGTAATTTTGTTGTTGTTCATGAGTGCGTCGTCTACAGCATACAAAGATGGCCAATATACTAGCGGCAAGTGCCGTGATGCAGAAATTGAATACATCACCTTTATATGGCGGCGAAGATGTTCTTTTGCTCCTCTTCGCATGATCTGTTCATCTTCATTGCAAACCTCACATGAAGGCAAAGATGTTCTTGCAACCATTACAGCTTCATTCTCGTCCATGCCAACTTGCAGATATTCTTTGACCCTTCGTAAGTTCCGTTCAGATTCATTGCATACATAACTGCTTGATGATAACAACGGTTCTATCTTATATCTATCTAAGTTTAATTATATTTACTTTTTTATTCTATCTTTTCCTAGGGGAGTTTGTACTTGCTGGTATCCCTCCTGCTCCCAAGGGTGTTCGAAGTGTCATTGTTTGCCTTGAGATAGATGTCGACGGTATCTTGAATGCCTCTGCAGAGGAAAGTACGTGTGCAGAAAAATAAGATTACTATTACTAACGATAAGTGCCAGGTAGACCCAGGAGGAGATTGAAAGGATGTTCCTTGAGTCAAAGAAGTATAAAGCAGAAGATGCAGTGAACAAGAGAACAGCGGAGATGGTGTGTTATGTTCATTGGAATGCATAATGTTGTAGTATGTTGGAATTCAGACCTTAATACAATGTCATTTAATGTGATACATTTGCAGCCCATTACACAGACCTTAATACAATGTCATTTAATGTGATACATTTGCAGCCCATTAAAAACTTGTGATTGGTGATATATACATTGATACTTACTTAAATCAAATTCCAACAATGAAATTTAATGGGAAAATTAGTGAAAGTAATATACTAAGATTTACACCGCGCGCAAAACTGGTAAACGGCATGAACGTTGTGCGCGTTTAGAAATTTTGATCGAGGCCAACGATTATGCTCATCGCTCAGCACGTCAGTGGATCTTTATTTGGGAACAGCCTCTGTGTAATACATACAATAAATACCCGAGGTACAAGATTATTCTGTATATTCACGAGAAATCGTCTGTTGACTTTTATTTAGTAGAAGTGCTACTTTTGTTTATACCAGCTTCCATTTACCCCTGGACACTAATTAATCATCCCACATAATTGCTCAGCATGCACAACTTGCAACAGAAATGAAAGTTGTTCGCTCTAAGCAACGCTTTCTACAATTACCGAGTTTTGCTCGTCGCGCACAACAATGTTATTTAACAATTCGTTGTGCACTCAGAGCTAAACTGTATACAATTACACAGTACACACAATTACTCATCGCGAGCATATACGGAAGGTCATTCTCCCGCCAGTCTCGTCCTAGGTGACGGGGCCGTGTCGGCCGTCCAACAGGGTTCCCGGGTGTCGACCTGGAATCAGGGGGAGAGGAAGTAAACGCTCTCACTCGGCGTCTGTTGCAAAAATTCCCTTCATTAAATTCTGAAAAAATTACATATGACTCGCTTGCGAGCAGCAGTCTTACAAAAGTAACGATTCGCAAAATTTAGGAAGACGACGCACCGTCGGCTGTAAAGAGGTCCTTTATCACTCTCGCCACCCTTTCCATCTTGGCGGTGGCCCGAGCTTTGAAAGCGTCGACCTCTTGCTCCTTCTCAAGAAGCTTGGCCTGAAGGTCAGCAACCTCCTTCCTCGATGCCTCAAGATCAGCTCGGAGTTGAGATCGCTCTCTACGCCACTGATCTTCAAACTGCTTCTTGGCGCTTGACAAGGCGGCGAGGCTGGATGTCGCCTCCGAGGTCGCCCAATCCGACTTGCCCTTGGCGGCCATTATCTTCCCCAAATCTTCCTCCAGCTTCTTCACCTGAGCTCTGAGCTTAGAAGCCTCGTTCTCGGCATCCACAACCCAGCGCTGCCCCTCGATCAGTTCGCGGGCCCTGCGGCGCAGACCTGCCCCGAAAATGGTCACCTGCAGATGGAGACAATCAGCAAAACCAGAAGGGGAAGAAAAATGTGGAATGCACATTGGCAACGAACCTGAAGGCCACTGCGAACGAAGCAGTTGGCCATCGTCTCAAGGTCGACCCCATTCAGGAAATCGACATCCCTTGGCAGAGTGATATTCTCCGCCAGACGAGCCCCCGTCCCAAAGTCCAGGAGGGCCGACTCGGCCGTCCCCAGGATGTACGGTGGCCGATAGGTATCCCTGTGAATCTCCCCATGATGGCCAGACCCAATGCGGTTCGACTGCAGAAGGTGGCCGAACTCTGGAGATATGGGGCCGACAGAAGGGACCGGAGGAACAATGTCCTCGTATGTCCACCCGTCGTGTGGCATGCTGGAGGATGATGCGCCCCCAACTCGAGGATCATAAGGAGCCGCCTTCAAAGACCGCACAGCTTGACTTGAGGAGCATCCAGCCTCCCCCAACTCCAGCATGAGGTTCCCCGGTTCCTCCTCTTCCTCCTCTTCCCTCTTCCTCTTACGGCCTTCTTCATTGGCCCGCTCCATCGCTGAAGTAACCTCTCTGTATGCCCCTCCTGCCATTTTTGTTTCTGGAAGAAATAATAAGATGATGAGATTTCCTCAGAGCGCCAAAGCCATTGGCCTCACCTCTAATTTCTTTTATTACGCGAACGAATGGACAAGATGATCGACACGTGTCGGAATTTTGGAAAAAACAACGGTTGAGATAGGCGAAAGGTTTTGGCGGCCTTAATCCAAATTTGATGCTTCGAATGTCGTGCCCTATTAAAGGAAATAACCCATCATTCGGCCTCGATCCGCGTTATTAATCGAGAACGAATCATGGGGGCCAATGTTGAACCCGTGTACGGTGCCCTAAAAGGCATGGGGTAATTGCTCATCGCACAAAACGACTCAAACCCTATAATTGCTCTCCGCACACGCCCACTCAAAACTCACAATTGCTCACAGCACACAACCATTTTTTTCCCATCCACGTTTACATGTGAAAGGGTAAATTTATTATTCGTATCACCGTTGCATAATTGTTAAGAAATTCCATGTCACAACTAGTCCTTACATAAAGTTTGGAAATGGTGCATGTCAGCAGGCAGAGTGTATGTCATGGCATATACATCTACTGTAGTAAAGGAAGTAACAACTATACTTATGAACATGTGAAAGCGTGCACGTGCAACAGGTAATGTGTACAACAATGGATCGACACATGCAACAGGCAGAGTGTATGTCAAGACTGAGGTGCATTCAATCATTGAGATACAAAAAAAATCAATTCAAAGTGTCAAATAATACATCTTATGCATATAGTCCTCATCTAAGGGTGTTAGTGTTATGATTTGATGTATGATGAGAGACTTGTACTTTTGCCCTTCTTTTTTCGAGTGAGTTGTGAATATGAAGATGTTGGTGTATGTATAAGATGTATCAATGTATCATTAAAATGAAATATTGTGTTATTTTATCAGTGTTTTTATCTGTGATGGAGTTTTACTTGTACTTCCCTGTAAGTGCGTACTACCTGCAGTGTTCTTTTTGCTCTTTTCTTTTATTTCTTTCTACGTAAAAACACTCGTCTTTTCGGGAATACATGATAAGGGTTCGTTCTTATCGGATATCCCGGGGACCGGGTCGCATTGAATGAAGGCCAGTCGAACGAATTCTCCCGCCCATGGGGAGTGGGATTCGAAGTGTCGCCTCTGTGAGACTTTGACACGTGTCCCCTACTGACGGCTTAGATTCGAAGGGACCTTCAGTATAAAGCCTTTCTCCTTTTAAATTCTGCTTTACCCATTGCTCGTTACTCTGATTTTCATCTTTTTTGCTCAGATGGCGGGTCGGGATTTCAGTCAAGACGTTCCTAACGTTCCTCACCATCCGCCCTTGGGCACAGCCGAACCTTCGCCCTTCGTGGCGAATTAGATTGATTCGCCCTCTGGTCTCGACCTCGGAGAGGGGGACGTGGCGGCCGTCGAGCAGGGTTCCCTTGTGTTAACTGGGAATGAGGAGAAGAAGAGACGCTCTCACTCGTGGTCTGAAGGTCCTGAGGGGAAGAAGAAGAGGAGTGAGAGTAGTCCAGCTGTCCTTCCGAGTGACCGCTCCTTTAGGGAGAAACTGGCAGACTCTCTGGTATGGCATATCTAGCATGTCGGACCCTTTTTTCTTCAACGACAGTTTTGTTGATGGCGACATTCATCCCTTCGGTCTTGCAGGTTTACCCGGTTGCTGTAGATGGTCTTGAGGCGGCATTGGCGCAGGAGCGCCTGAGGGCTGAGGCGGCTGAGCAATCAGCCAAGGAGGCCCACCAGTTCAAACAGAGAGTTGCAGAGCTCACCTCGGAGGTGGGATGTTTGACAGAGGCTCTGGCTGTCGCCAAGAGTTCGGCCAAGTATGCTAAGGATGCACTGTCCCTCGCCCGGGAGGAGCTTAAAAAGGCGAAAGGCGCTCTTTGGGCCGATATAGGAGACCTGCGGGAAGTGGCCCATGGTCGGATCGTAGCTGAGGTCTAGAGGGACTATGGGGATGTCCTGGCTCTGAAGATCGCGGAGTCTATCCGTGAGGGATTCCGGGCGTTCTCGGCCTTTTTTGCTGCTCAGATCGAGAGGTCCTTCCGGGATGGTTTGGCAGTGTTCGAGGCGCGGGGCCGAAGAATGCTTCCCTGACCTACGGTTGTCCCTGGTCACCCTACTGGTTCGGGAGAAGACGAATCACCTGGGGACGCCTCTTCGCGAGCTCCTGCATCATAGGTGGATCGAACCCTTTTTTGTTTCTCCTTTTTGTTCATTGTACTTGGAGTTATTTTTTATCAATGGAAACAATTTCTCGAATGATTTCTTGACAATTGGCGTGACCTGCTGTAACAGATAAATTATAAGATATGAGATCGACAGCAGCGTATAGATTTCTCGAATGATAGGCATCATCCTCATACTCTCATAATTAAAACTTTGGGTATTAATTTTTAGTTTGTACCCGTAGACCTAGGAATTCAAAGCCACACTAGCTACATTTTGAACTAAAATACCAGATAAATCATTTTTCATAGATACAGCTTTCAAGAGATTTAGTTTTTAGCACATTTAATGATGGGCTTCATTACATAAATGCTTTTCATACCACTGCCACTTTTTCTTTGGTGATGAGCTTGATGACTGAGCCCACAGGCAAGGCCAAAAGGCTGAAGAGGAAATTGACAAAATCTTTGCCCGCTTCAGCGAACAACACTCTCTTCATCATCTTGTCTATGAAAAGCTTCAACCTCAGTTGGGTGGCCATCTTCACTGCTGCAGCAAACCGGTGATGGTTTGTTTAAGCTATGGTCTCTGGTTGTTTAGGAAGGGGTTGCTTGATATGGTCAGAGTAATATTTGAGCAAGGTTACTTCTTTCTCATGCCTTTCACAGCACTCGAAGTGTTGTGGTTGAATATAATTTGTGGGTATGGAAGCCATTTATAGACGAATTGGACTGCCCTTGGATGAGGATGAGCCTACAGTCGAGTGTAGCATTACTCCTTCCTCATGACTGATAAACATCACTCGAAGTGTAGAGGTTGAAGAGGGCTTGTGCGTAGGGAAGCCATTTTATAGACGAATTAGACTGCCCTTGGATGAGGATGAGTCTACAGAAGAGACCCCGTTAGTCTACAGAAGAGACCTCGTGAGTCTACAAAGCAGTGATCGTGAATGTACATAAGATTTTATTCATCGCGCACATCTTCCAAAATTATTTGCTCTCCGCGCACAACGGCCATATTCTTACCGATTGTGCGCGTTGAGCTATTTTGTTTGCTCAACGCGCACCACCACGGTCATACATTATTGGGAACAACTCTGGCTGCTATCAATCTGCTGTAGATTCACGGGCATTCTTCTGTATAATCACAAGCAATTTTTTGTAGACTCACGAGGTCTCTTGTGTTGCCTCCCAGTAACTCTACTGTAGTCTCATCCTCATCCAATGGCATCCAAAGTCGTCTATAAATGGCTTCCCTTCCCACAAGCCCTCGTCAACCACTACACTTCTTGATGATATTATTCTATCTTATTGTATCTGATTCGAGTTATATGATATTTTCTCTACAACATTCTATTTTTTCCTTCATCACTGATGCGTCCTCAACACTCAAAGATGGACAATATACTAGCGTCTAGTGAAGTGATGCAGAAATTGAATACATCACATATATATTGATTCGAAGATGTTCTTTGCTCCTTCATATGTTCTGTTTCTCGTCATTGAAGCTATCACCTTCCATGCACACCCGTTTCTTCACTGCTTGTATATGTTCTTTGATACTTCGTTGCAGACATCACTGCTCGATGATAAAAAATGTTCTATCTTATTCTAAGTCTACCCGTACAATATTTTTACTTAATTATGCTTTGTTATATGTTCATCACTGATTCTTCTTCAACGCAGACAGGGGGGACGGATGGCCAAGATACAAAGAAGCAAGTAACGCTGATGCAGCTGATGGAGCAGCTCATAAATGTCAACAAAGTTTAAATTTTTTTCATGGTGGGAATCCATGTATGCCTAGTATAGTCTAGTGCTTTAATTGCTTAGTCAGGCAAAAACTGTGATGTTACAAAATGTTTAGATGTAGTTTCTACTTTGTTGTGTTATGTACATTTGAATGCAAAAATGTTGTAGCATGTTGGAATACAAATCTTAATACAATGTCATTAAATTTGGCGCAATTGCATCACATTACAAAATTGCGTGATGCTAACTTGAAGTACCCACAATTACTCATCTCGCACCAACGGCAACAGCATTGAACGTTGTGCGAGCTGAGCACGACTGTCAATGATTACCAACATTTACTCAACGAGCATAACCGTCAAAGTTATTAACCGTTGTGCGCGTGGAGCTTAACTGTTTACAATTACCCATATTACTCAGCGCGCACATCCGTAACATTATTGAACGTTGTGTGCGCTTATTAGGAAGCCTGTAAAATTACCAAGTTTTGCTCAGCTCTCACAACTGGTAAAAGTTGTAAACGTTGTGCGCGCGGAGCTAAACTATATACAATTACCCACCATTACTCATCGCGGACAGCTACATGCCTCATTCTCTTGAATCTTCATTCTCTTCAGCTCTTCTGCTTCTGCTTCTTACTCCTTAATCCCATTAATTTTCTTGACAATTGTCAGGTTCTGCAGCAACAGAGAAATTATAAGATATGAGATCTGCAGCATCAGATATAGGTCTCGAATGATAGGCATCATCCTCATAGGCTTATAACCAAGACTTAGTGTTTTAATGTTCAATTTGGACCCCCAGCCCTATTAATTCAACTCCACGATGGCTGCATTTTGGACTAAAAATATAGGAGGCTGCCGTTTTCAGATGACCATTTTTAAAGAGAACCAGTTTACTTACAACCCATTTACACTGATATGTCCGTGACAGATGCATGTAGTATATTTCTTCCAAGCTGATACAAAATTGTTACCTATAGGATATAAAAATGTCGGCCTTCATATCACAGCCTTGTGAAGTCATCGGGCGAACATTTTTCCTACAGAGATTATGGAGCAATGATGTTACAATAATTTATACTAGTATATAAAATAGTAACCAGCTGTGCTCATATATACCTTATTTCTATCAGCTGTGCTCATACGACAAGTTCTCATGTCATGACCCTTTTCTGCACAAACACTGCAGGTCCTTGTTCTTGTTTGACTTTGTTCTTGTGAGACTTGTATTCCAGACGGAATCCTTGACGCCACTCGTGGTCGGCCTTTAGTTCTAGCTTTTACAAGATCATGCATAATGACATCATTTACCCCCACTTCTTGTTTGATAGGTGCACTGGACCACACCTGTGATCTTGGCTCTTCAGAAGCAGTTTGTGCTTTATTAGTCATATTATGCTGGTCCAACAAACTGTTTGCCCACCCAAAGATGACATCAAACAGAAGGGGATCTCTTGTTACCGCCTCCACGACTTTATCGAATGATGAACGAAGTCTCCAAGCTTGAAGTGGAGTAATTTGAGTTAGACGCACTCCGTGTACTGTGCTAGTCGACGAGGCCCCAAGACTCATGATGCTATGTCTTGCATTTAGAGTCCACCTGGGTAAAATATATCTCTCAGGGATGGCTTGCATATCATACTTTTGCTTCATCATATATAAAATTTGCGTGCATAGCAAACCTTCAGTCACAGCTCTTGCACACGTCCACCTGAACATTCCCTTAGATATATTGCATTGAACATTATGCACGTAGCTCTTTCCATCAATCCGCATAGTTACTCTATACGTGCTCGTATCCCCATCCGTGCTCACCCTTTCGTGCCGACAGTATAAAGTATTTTTGAAACGATTTTGAAAAATGGAAAATATGTTTCTAGTATATACCTTTGCGGCATGAACCTCTAACTCATGCATGCCGCTAAATTCTGGTTTGTTCTGCATACAAAAAGTATCTTCTCTCTCCTCTTTGTCTCGCTGAAATTTTACGGCTTTATCATATTGATCAATGAACTCGTATAATGGAGTCATACAGTTTACGTATCCATCAAAATACGCGTTCATGCTTTCACTCCTTTGGCTGGACGCCATGCCTACACACAAAACAAGAAATGAATACCATGTGCTGAGTTTATTTTGATCATATATTTTTACACCAATCTCTATCGTATTAACATTCATACCCGCAAAGAAAGTATCTAGTAGGTACGCCTTAATCCAATGCTGTGCTTTCTCATGCATCGTATGCAACCACTTCCAGGCTTTCATTTCATTTTTTTGTTTTTCTGTCAATGGCTCCTGAAATTCCGTTTGGTACTTCTCCATTAAGATGCGCCAACAATTCTCAGCTTCTTCAACATTTTGACTGTTCTAACACCAGTTTGCATAGTCTTCTTCAAATTCAGGGTTATAAGAAGACCACAATGAATGTAGATGCTCATCTTCGTGCAGACTGATATGCCATATACAATACCTGTGTTTTGTATTTGGAAAAACTCCTTTGATTGCATTGCATATTGTCGGGTCTTGATCGGTGATGATAGCTCCTGGTGCTTTATCCCACATACATGTTAACCACTGTCCGAATAACCACACAAAGGATTCTTCCTTCTCATCAGCAAGAAGAGCACATCCAAATAAAATAGACTGTTTATGATGATTGACACCTGTAAAAGGTGCAAAAGGCAACATGAATCTATTTGTCTTATAAGTGACATCAAATACAACAACATCTCCAAACTGGCTGTATGATGTCCTCACCCTTCCATCAGCCCAAAATATACTCCTACATACATTCTCTTCATCATGCTCAATAGCATAATAGAACTGAGAGTCTGTAGCTTGCCTTTTAATAAATTGTTCTATTACTCTAATGCATTCCTTCCCAATGTTGTTCTTTCTTTCTACTCTCCCATAATCAATGCATTATTGCGTAGTAATATTGACATTACTACTACTCGTGGCATTTAGAATCCTTGCAATCTTTACAGGTCCTACTCCACAGCCACGCATCTGATCAACTAAATTCCTACATGTTCCGTCCATATGCGATCTTTTATGTGACCGTAGCATCTGGATCTTCACTGGGCTTTTTATCAACTCATGATTATGATCATCATTAAAGGAGTTTATGCGCCATACTCCTTCGGTGATTTTATGAACTGTCATTCGAGTCATACAGCCTTCTCTCTCGTTTTTCCTTCGATTAACGTCCCTCCCTATATCCCTCTTATCTTTTAAGCTTTTATACCCTTCTTTGTTGCACGTATACTTCCTCCTCGTGGTATTGCCATCTTTTCCCTTTCCCGTAGATCCCTTTCGGGTTGCAAAACCTTTCATTGCTGCATATGTATTATAAAATTGATACACATCTTCTTCTGTTTGAAATGTCATTCCAACATGTGGGCTGCCTTTTTCATTATCACTATGCCTATCCTCTTGATATACGCTGTTTGAACTATCATTTTCAGCTTCAATCTCATTTGGCATCTCCTGATCATGCACAAAGGGTTCACTCTCTTCGATTTTCATTTTCTACATTAGAAACAAGTAAAAATATCAGTAATATTGATGCAACATGACTGCTATACATGTCTATCCAAGTATCAGTAGATCATCATCGGCATGTTAGTTGAAACCACACTACTATTACTAATCATGTTAAAACCTTGCATATTATATCTATTCTTTTTCAATCTGATCTAATTGTTACCATCATATTTGATGACCGGATCAAATCCATCAAAAAATCAAACATATCAACCGTTTTGCGCAGTGGGCAATATTATGTACGCCATTCGCTCTATGTTGTTGTGCTATATGAGCTGCTTCGATAAGTTTTGATGGACATCTCATATTGCTCAATGCGCACAACGGGTGATATGTTTGAAGGATTGTGTGCGGAGAGTAATTTCCATCGCAACACTTTGCTAGTTTGGAAATTACTCACCACGTAAAACGGGACAAAAATTTAGCCCGTTGTGCGCGGAGAGGAATTTCAAGCACTAATCATCCAGAGGTTGGAAATTACTCCCCGCACAAAACCCTTCAAAAATTTATCTCGTTGTGCGCGTTGAGCAATATGAGATGTCCAACAAATTAGGGATGACGATCCTTACCTCGATGGAGGAGAGTAACAGGGGAATCAACGAGAGTGTGATGGCCTGGATTTGGGGGTGATCTTAGGCGTGGGCTGTTGAAATCGAAGACCTTGTGCAAAACTGGGGATCTACTCCAGCTTCTGCGTTTTGCGCGGAAGTGAGCAAAAGAATTGGTGGCGATTGCTCCAGCTTCTGCGTTTTGCGCGGGAGTGACCAAAAGAATTGGTGGCGATTGTATTTTAGTACAAAAGGGCTTAAAGGTAATTTAGTACAGAGGTGCGTTGAAAAAAGCTTAAAGGGCGTTTTGGTAATTGCACCAAAAGGTCAGATATTACCATGATCGCTGATCGGATCAGACGGTCAGGAGGGGTCGAGCGCAGGAATCCCATCTGAGCACGAGCGCAGGCGCATTTTACCCATATATATATATATATATATATATATATATATATATATATATATATATATATATATATATATATATATAATGGCTA
Source organism: Scilla litardierei (assembly GCA_030789695.1). Classification (NCBI taxonomy): domain Eukaryota; kingdom Viridiplantae; phylum Streptophyta; class Magnoliopsida; order Asparagales; family Asparagaceae; genus Scilla; species Scilla litardierei. Next base: position 220,813,721 of record CM061142.1, on the reverse strand, counting down.
TCATACGCCATATGAGATAAGCTCTCATATGCCCTCTCACATAAAGCAACCAAGTACAACCAAGTACAAACCCATGTGGGCTTGTACTTGATTGCTTTATGTGAGAGGGCATATGAGAGCATATCTCATATGGCGTATGATACCCATTAATCCCATATATATATATATATATATATATATATATATATATATATATATATATATATATATATGCGACTGGAGATTCTGATCTAGGGTTTCCCAATCCCGGCGTAGGGCTTGAGAAGGCCAGCGTTTTTCCGTTGAGAAGGCCGGTGTTGGGCAATGGAGACAAGAGGGTGGGCTACTCTTCATCTGGAGCTGTGACTGGAGATTCTAATCGAGGGTTTCCCATTTTCGGCGAGAAGTCCGGCGTTGCTGGCCGTGGCGAGAAGTCCAGCGTTGTTCCGTCGGGCCATGGAGACAAGAAGGCGGGCTCCTCGCTTCACCGCTCTGAGGAAGAGGGGTGGGAGGTTGTCGATCGCCGTAGGAGGAAAGGACCAACTACGGGAACGAGGATGGGTGGCATCGGGAACTTCAACGGTGAATACCGGAGACTTAAGGAATTCTCTATGACGGGTAATGATCAAGCAAGACATCAATGGGCCAAGGGGAAATTTCCTTCTCGGACGGGCCAGGATCATGCCCTCAAGGCGCTCGACAAAATGCCACATAGGCCCGTGACTGACATTTCCTTCAATTCGAATGGCGCAAAACACTCTTGGGCAGATATCTGCTCCAATACTAGGCAATATGACTTGGATGTGGGAATGACATATGTACCTCCAATGTGCCTTGAAGATGGGACTGTTATTGCAATGGTCCCGAAGCTAGCTTTGCAGAGGGGGGCTGAACAATGGAAATCCACCCTAGTTGGTTATGTGTTGGGGGATGTCCCCTTCTATGGACAGATTTGCGGGTGGGTTGAGAGGCTTTGGAATCTGAAAAAGGGCTTGAAAATATATAGTCGAGAAAATGGCTTCTTCTGTTTTAAGTTTGAAGATGAAGGGGAATGTGAGAAGATATTACATGGCGGTCCATGGATGTTTGATGGGCGTCTGGTGGTCCTCCAGCGCTGGAGCTCTGCACTAAAGCTTGAACGTGATATTTTGTCCTTTGTGCCAGTTTGGATCCAGCTTCATGGGATTCCCTTAGGGATGTGGACCCTTGAAATTCTGAATCGCATTGCCTCGGTGATAGGCAAACCAATCTGTCTGGATAAACTCACCGCTAAGGAATACCGGATTTCCTTTGCCCGCTGCCTCATTGAAATACATGCTAAGAATGTGGTTCCTTCTGCTATTAGGGTGGATACTGAGGATGGTCCAAGTATCTCAATATCTGTGAAGGTTGAGGGGGAACCACCCAGTTGTTCTAAATGCGTCAACTTCGGCCATTCGGACGCACAATGCCCAGAATTGCAAGAGCACCCTTCAATCCAACATATTGGTGAGGTTGTAATTAAGGGGAGTGAAGGCCTGAAGGAGAAGGAGGCGGTAGGCATGTTAGGGGAGGGAGAAGCTAGGGAAATGTGTGAGGTTACTGCTGATATTGGGGGGATATCTCATAGCTCTAACATTTTGCATCAAAGAAGTCCTGAGGGTATGACGGGTAATGGTCAGGGAGTTGGAAGCTTGCCGCACACTTCAAATACTATGCATCAAGGAACTTATGAGGGGAATAAGGGTGAATGCAAGGCACCAGATGCAGGTGGCGTGACACTCAATCCTACATTGGCACAAGCAGGTGCCTCAACCTGCACTAATGTAGCAAGGACTCAGGAGGTAAGTCCTACTTCTGAAGTGTCCATGTCTCCGGGTATTTCTCTAGCTGCACAAACTATCGCTTTGGCCTTGCCCTCTCCTAATGAAGTGGTTACAGTAGTGGAATGTACTGCTAGTAGGGTGCCAGATAAGGGGGTAGAGGATAATCTGAATGATAATGGTAAATCGCACAGCAAGAGCCGGCCTTTTCCATCTCTATTAGATGATACTTTGGCCCCAGAAATCGACATTGTTCCGCAAGAATTAGCTATGGATAATCCCGAATGGGAGCTAGAAGCTGCAGAGCATCAACAGCAGTCGGTGATCAGGAATGCTAAGAAGAAATCTGAATCAATCCCCATGGCTTCTTCCAGGAAAAGCTCTCGACTCATGGAGAATGGGCGGAAATCCAATGTAGACCAATGACGGTCTTCTTCTGGAACACCAGGGGCCTCAATAATTCGGTGAGGAGAAGGGATTTGCGAGATATATTGAAGAAATCAAAGCCTTCCGCATTGGTTCTTGTAGAGACTAAGCGCAAGTCTACTACAACGGCAGATTATTCTCCAATTCCAAAAGACTGGATTTTTATTAACAATTTTGATGTGGTATTAGGAGGACGCATTCTTATGTGCTTTGACCCTACTGTCTGGACGGCTACCCCCTTATCCACTACAGCTCAGCATCTTACAGTCAAGTGCACCAACTTGGAGGATTTTCTTGCATTATTACAGGAGTTTATGGTCGAAATACGATGTCGGAGAGGAAAGAATTATGGGACAACATTCAGGCAGATTGCTCTCTTATACAGAACACACCTTGGTTGGTAGGGGAGACTTCAACATTTTTTTGTATGCTTACGATAAGATGGGAGGTCGGAAACTAGATGATGTTACCTTACGGGATTTCTCTGATTGCATCAATGGGTGCGCGCTCCAGGAGCTTAAAAGTACAGGGAATAGAATGAGCTGGTGCAACAACAGGGTGGGGGATGGACGGATTAGCGCTCAATTAGATAGAATCTTTGTCAACTCTGCTTGGCTTTATAAGTTACCCCAATCTTATGTTTCATATCTGGAATCTTTAACAAACGACCATTCTCCCTTGGTGGTACACTTCCACAATCAGGTACCTCTTACCCCTACTCCCTTCAAATTCTTTAACTATTGGTCCAAATGCCCAGGATTCAAGGACCTGATTATATCACACTGGGATGTTAATGATGATTGCGGCACTCCTATGTTCCGACTTGCTAAAAAACTACAGAGGATGAAGCCGGTTCTTAAATCTTGGGCGAAAGATTACCTAGCCTCCAATGTTGTGGAAAATTGCAGGCGGAAATTGGAAGATATTTGGAATAATCCAGATATACACAGTGATTCCTCCCTCCAAAATGCGGAAGCTCTTCTCACTAAGGACCTTTCACAGGCCATGAAACTTGAAGAGGATATGTTTAAACAGAAGAGTAGACAAGACTGGATTTCTCTTGGTGATAGGAATAAAAAAATTTTCTACACCGCAATGAAAGCAAGATCTAGCAGAAATGTCACGCCCCGCTTCCCTAAAATGGAGGCAAGACGTGAAAAGGTCCGCACGAGAGTGGAGCTGTGAAGCCCCAAACCCGATAAGCGTCAATAAAACATAAGCAGGTCCCTGTAACCACAAACGGAACAACAATAATAACACAAGGAGAGACAGAAATAAAATTCTCGTATCTCATAATTTGTCCAACAAGAAAATAAGTTCAACATCCAGAAAAGCCACCAGGCTAAAAGAAAGAGCCTAAAGGCCCAGAACAAGGCCAACAAACCCAACAACGTAACAAAGTACAGGTGCCACGCACCGACAACAAAACAGCAGTCTAAACAAAAGAAAAGCTCAACGGAGACACTAGGACTGGTGCCCAGTGTGCACGTACTCCTCGCCAAACACAGGCTCGGGCACGGCGTCCGCAAACACCTCGTCCTCAACAACGGACTCAGGCTCGATATCTAACATGTGTCACCCAAAAGAGTAAAGGGGCACATGTCAGCAAGTCTAAAAGACTTGGGCAAGGAAACTGAAGGTAAGGTAGACTAGCAACCTAACAGTTATAGTATGATGCATGGCATGTCAAGTATCGCATGGAAATAACAAGTGAAGTACAAGTAGCAAGTAACAAGTGGTAGTTGTGACATGTAATGTCAAGTAACAAGTACAAGGAATCACTCAACGAGTGCCCTATTGCATGCAGGCTGTGTTCAAGTACAAGTCAAGTAAATCACGTCAAGTAAACACGTCGTGCACAGAGATTCTGCCTGTTGGCTAAAGTGGCTGATCTGGCCAACTCCTAAGCTCAAGTGACCGTTTATCTCCACCCCTCCCACGTGTGTCGAGCCAGGGCATTACCCCCGAACACGGAATGCTTGCTTCTGGGACACGAGCCAGGAAGTGTGATTAACACGTATGGCATAGGGTTATGCCCACGTATAGTGGGTGCCTAGCCAGAAACTAGTAGGTCGGGCATTGGCTATCAACCAACACATGGCCCGCTTCTGGAACACGAGCCCGGAAACACCAGTATTGTAGCGTGTACTACGAATGCGACATACAACATGGTTAGCATGGATGACAATGTATTCGCGTACCGATAATCAAAATTAAACATGACATGGTAGTTGTGCAACATGGTAAACGATGGTCCTAGCTTCGTTGTCAAGCTAGTTCCGGAATTGCGCCTAGGCGAGTATCATTTCGTCGCCTAGTCTCTTTTACGCCTACAACAAGCAATTGGCCTAAAACATGTCCTAAACCCTAAGTGGCAAGTTTCACTTGCCTAGCACCGGGGATGACGATCACGAAGGTTCGTCTCACGGATGCTTAATTACGGGGAAGCCGCTGTTATGGAGAAACAATCATCAAAACAACAAGTAATTTCATTAGTGTTCCACAAAACACAACGGGTTATGAAAACATCAAGAGATCGATTTATTACCGTAAGGAAGCGGAAGAAACACTCCGGAGAACCTAGGGTTCAGATCTGGAGGTGGATGGAGAAGTTTGGAGAAATAGGGTTTTGGGGGATTTGATGAGATTTTGAGGTAGATGAGAGGTAGAATGTGTTGAGGGAGGGTTTGGATGAAGGATTTTGGGCTTGGGATGAAGGAATAAGGGTTTGAGGTAGAAGGGGGCTCAATGGGGGAGAAACTAGGGTTTTAGGTCGAGAGGAGGAAGAAGAAAACGTTTGGGAGGGGTTTAAATAGGATGGGCTGGCGGCTGCCCAGAAATTAGGGTTTTAACACAGATTAGTCGGTCAAAGAGAAACCACTGACCGACTAGTTTGGGAACTAGTCGGTCGGTTGACCAACGCAGACCGACTAAGTCCAAACAGTAACTCCTATACAGAATTAGGATTTAGATTTAGTCGGTCAATGAACAACTGCTGACCGACTAGTTTGACAACTAGTCGGTCGAGAGATGAACTTAGACCGACTAAGAAGGAACAGTAACTGATACCAAAAATAGTTGAAGATTTAGTCGGTCACAGAAGTATTGCCGACCGACTAGTTTACAACCTAGTCGGTCAACCAACGTTCTTAGACCGACTAACGAGAAACAGTAACTCTTGAGAAATTTAGAAAGCCCACTAGTCGGTCCATGAAGGCTTGCCGACTGACTAAATCGTCATCTAGTCGGTCGGTTCCCCTTCTTACACCGGCTAACGTGCACCAAAAGTTCCGATATGGAGCGCGGAGCTCCGGGATCGATTCCTAAGACTCCTAGGCTTGATCTAATAATAAGATACGACCGATACAAAGCCCGTCACGAATGACTTACTCTGAAATCGACGATTCTAAGGAAGAAGCTAAGAAAACACGACGAAACGATCGAAAATGAAAGCTACGGAGACGAAAACCACACATGAGGAGAAAATCCACCAAAACATATAATATAATATAATAAATCCAGATACATGAAAACCAGTCGTTACATCCTCCCCAACTTAAGAAAAATTCCGTCCTCGGAATTTCCAAACACTCACGTGTCCGGAAACAAAAGTGGGAAACGCTCTCGCATCTCATCATCATTCTCCCAAGTAGACTCTCCAGGCGAGCCGTGTCGCCACATCACCCTCACAAGGTTGACAACCTTGTTTCGAAGTGACTTCTGACGCCTGTCCAGAATCTACACTGGATGCTGGTCATACGTCATATCGGGGCGAACGGTAATCTCTGAGAAATCCACCGCATGAGATGGATCACTAATGTATCGACGAAGCTGCGACACATGGAAAACATTGTGAATTCCCTCCAAAGATGGTGGCAAGGCTAAGCGGTAAGCTACCTCGCCAACTCTCTCCAGAACGTCAAACGGTCCAATGTATCGCGGGCTCAACTTCCCTCGCTTCCCAAAACAAATCACACCACGATTCGGGGAAATCTTCAAGAACACATGGTCGCCCGGCTGAAACTCCTAAGGACGACGTTTAGCATCCGCCCAATGCTTAAAACGGTCCTGAGCAATCCTCAACCTCTCCCGAATGTTCCTGACAATATCCACGGCCTCCACGATCATCTCAGGTCCCAACAGCTCCCGATCACCAACGTCATCCCAACTCAATGGCGATCGACATTTCCTCCCATAAAGAGCGACGAAAGGGGCCATGCCAATACTCGCCTGGAAGCTGTTGTTGTAAGAAAACTCCACCAGATGTAGATGGTCCTCCCACGAACCCTTGAATTCCAACCTGCACGCCCTCAGCATGTCTTCCAAAATCTGAATCGTCCTCTCGGACTGGCCATCCGTCTGCGGATGGTACGCCGTGCTGAAACTCAGACGCGTACCCAAGCTCTTCTGCAAACTCTGCCAGAACTGAGATGTGAACCTCGTGTCTCTGTCCGACACGATACTCACGGGGACTCCGTGAAGTCGCACAACCTCCTGCACGATTCACATTACATCACTATCTAAACTAGGGAAAGGAAATAAAAACGGAGGGTTAAAGAATTTACCTCCATATATCTCCTCGCTAGCGCCTCAGTGGACTGTCCCACTCGGAACGGAATAAAGAGTGCGGATTTGGTCAATCGATCTACGATCACCCAAATCGCGTCATTCTGCTTCGGACTCCGAGGTAGTCCAGTCACGAAATCCATAGTGATGTGTTGCCACTTCCACTCCGGAATCGGAAGCGGTTGTAGCAACCCGGCCGCACGCTGATGCTCCGCCTTCACTTGCTGACAAACCAAACACTTGGCCACACTCCGAGCCACACTCCTCTTCATACCATGCCACCAATAATTCAGACGAAAATCCTGGTACATCTTGGTGCCACCAGGATGCACAGAATACGGCGAACTGTGTGCCTCCACCATCAACTCCTCTCTAATATCCCCAGCTGGCACACACAACCTGGCTCCAAACCTCAGCAAGCCATCCTCATGAATCAAAAAGTCAGTCCGCAGACCGGATTCCACCTGCTCCCGAATCTTCACCAGCTTCGGATCCTCAGCCTGGCCAGCCTTGATCCGATCCACAATTGTCGAATGTATCTGCATACACATCAACGAAGAAGCCTCCCCATGAAGAACAATCTCAACACCAGACTCGCAAAAATCCTGCTGCAACCGCCACTGCGAAGTCAAAATCATTACCGTTGGAAGCCTACTCAGCGCATCAGGGACCACATTCACCTTGCCAGGGTGATACTGCAAATCAATCTCATAGTCCGCCATGAGCTCCAACCATCGACGTTGTCGCATGTTGAGCTCCTTCTGAGTAAAAATATACTTCAAGCTTTTGTGATCGGTGAAGATCTTCACTTTCTCACTCAGCAGGAAGTGCCTCCAAATCTTGAGCGCAAACACAACAGCAGCCAATTTCAAATCATGCGTCGGGTAATTCTTCTCATGAACCTTAAGCTGACGAGACGCATAAGCCACAACATGCCCGTGCTGATGCAACACACAACCGAGACCCTTGCCAGAAGCATCGCAAAAGATCTTGAATCCACCACTACGATCAGGCACAACAAGAATAGGGGCAGTCGTCAACCTCTCCCTCAGAACACCAAAAGCATTCTCACAATCACCCGACCAAACAAAAGGTACATCCTTCCGTGTCAACCTGGTCATTGGCTCGGCAATACGGGAAAAGTCCTTAATGAAACGCCGATAATAACCAGCAAGTCCAAGGAAACTCCGAATCTCAGACGCAGACGACGGAACAGGCCACTCTCTGATGGCCCTAATCTTCTCGGGATCCACTGAAATACCATCTCCAGTCACCACATGCCCCAGAAAAGCAACCATGTCCAGCCAAAACTCGCACTTCAAAAACTTAGCATACAAACGATGCTTCCTCAACATCTCCAACACCGTCCTCAAGTGCGATGCAGGCTCTTCCTCCGACCTCGAATAGATCAGAATGTCGTCAATAAAGATAACGACAAACTTATCCAAAAAGTCGTAGAAAATCAGGTTCATTAGATTCATGAAAATTGCGGGTGCGTTAGTTACGTCGAAGGGCATAACCATAAACTCATAGTGTCCATACTTCGTCCTGAACGCTGTCTTCAGAACATCATCCTTCTTCACCTTCAACTGATGGTAACCACTCCTCAAATCCAATTTATAAAACACCCTCGAACCTCCAAGCTGATCAAAGATATCATCGATGCGAGGCAACGGGTATTTATTCTTAATGGTCACCGCATTCAAATCCCGATAGTCCACGCACATGCAACGCGAACCATCCTTCTTCTTCACTAGCAGCACCGGTTCTCCCCACGGAGACACACTAGGATTGATATAACCCTTCCGCAAAAGCTCATCCAACTGTTTTTGCAACTCTTCCAATTCTGCAGGCGCCATACGATACGGCGCCTTCGAAATCGGCTGCGTTCCCGGAACAAGATCAATAGAAAATTCCAAAGCTCGATCAGGTGGCAAACCAGACATCTCCTCGGGGAAGACGTCATCAAAATCCCGCACCACAGCTGGCCTCTCCAACTCCATCTGCATAGCCACGACCTCCATCGATCTGGCCCGAAATCTGACAGGACCAAGCGAACTGCTACCACGGCTGAACTCAAACACCGGATGTCCGGGAATCTCGAACACCACCTTCTTCCTCCTACAGTCAATCGTAGCATAGAAACTCGCAAGCCAATCCATCCCAAGGACCGCATCATAGTTAATGATGTCATGGACAATGAAATCAGCACAAAGCTAACGTCCACAAACCACCAACGGGCAAGAATTGCACCCACGATGCACCGAGACCACACCGTTCCCTGTGACGATATTCCAACTCTTAGGAAGAGGGGACGTCGACAAGGATTGCTTCTCCACAAAGCTCTGGGCCAAAATGCACATCGACGCACCTGAGTCAAAGAGGACTCGTGCAGGAAATGTGCAAACCAAAACCACACCTAGCAAGCAGTCTAACAATCAAATCCTATTCTAGCAACAAACATGAGCAAGCAACCAACATAATTAACAATCAAACTAACTAAGGAAGGAAATAGCTAGAACGAGCGTTACCTGTAATAACCTCGTCCACGGCCATGCTCTCCTCCTCAGTCATCAGAAAGGCCTGCCTTCTTGGCGGAACAGCCTGCCGAAAGGCCTGTCTCTGTGGAACAAGAGCTGCTCCACGACCAGCGGTCACAGGGTCTCTCTGCTGCAACGGCAGTGCTGCTACAGGTGCCCTCCAAGGCTGCTTCGACCTCGGACAATCCTTCATGGCATGGGTAGGATCCCCACAGACGACGCACTGGCCCAGGAACCTCCTACACTGATCCTTGACGTGCCCGGTCCTACCGCAGAAATGGCAAGTCTTCAGAATAGACCCTCCTGGCCTCTTGAATTGAGCTGGCTGATTAGGCTTGAAACCAGGCCTAACCATCACTCTGGCCTACTCCATAGGCCTCTTCCCAGCACCAGAAACAGGTCCTCTCCTCTGACTCAGGTTCAGCTCCTGCCTCCTGGCAGCGACCAGAACCTTCTGATAAGAGTCCAGATCAGAGGAAGACACAAAACTCTGGAGCTCCAAAGCAAGTCCCTGCAGGAACCTCTGAGCCCTCTCATCAGCATCCTGCACCATCTTCGGTGCGAACCGGCTCAGCCTAGTGAACTCTTGGTGGTACTGGTCCACCGTCAAGCTCCCTTGCTTCAGATCGATGAAACGCTGCAGCATCTCCTTCTTAGCAGCCTTCGGAAAGAACTCCTCATCAAACCTGGACTTAAAGGTAGCCCAAGCTATCGGCTCCACCAACATCTTCTCTTCCGCATCCCACCAGTTCCGAGCATTATCCTTGAGTTGCCTCTTCGCCAAATCAACCCATCCAGCCGGGGTGATCTTGGCCATCTTCAGATTATCCTCTATGTTCTGAATCCACTCATCGGCAGCCAGAGGACCCTCAGACCCATCAAAATATGCAGGACCCAGCTCCCGAAATTGCTTCGCTCCCGGCTCGGAGCGAGGGGCCTCCGGAGTCGCCCGAGGAGCACGACCAGCCGGAGCATTCTGGACTTGCAGGAGCACGCCTTGCTGCACCTGCATCATCTGAAGCATCATCCGCATCATCTCCCCGTTGGTGGGTTCCCGCTCAGGATCCTCATCATGAGGGGGCACACCACTACCTCCACTACGGGTGATTCATCTTCCTGCCATCTAGTGACACAGAAAACGAAACAATTAGACTCATAGCTTATGACTCGGACGTCGAACTTAGTTTATTGGACATTCTAATATTATTATCGTCACTCCGATAATCGCAGTTACAGAGAGACCTGCATGGACCACCAACAAAACCTGTCACGCCCCGCTTCCCTAAAATGGAGGCGAGACATGAAAAGGTCCGCACGAGAGTGGAGCTGTGAAGCCCCAAACCCGATAAGCGTCAATAAAACATAAGCAGGTCCCTGTAACCACAAACGAAACAACAATAATAACACAAGGAGAGACAGAATTAAAATTCTCACATCTCATAATTTGTCCAACACGAAAATAAGTTCAACATCCAGAAAAGCCACCAGGCTAAAAGAAAGAGTCTAAAGGCCCAGAACAAGGCCAACAAAACCAACGTAACAAAGTACAGGTGACACGCACCGACAACAAAACAGCAGTCTAAACAAAAGGAAAGCTCAACGGAGACACTAGGACTGGTCCACAGTGTCCACGTACTCCTCGCCAAACACAGGCTCAGGCACGGCGTCCGCAAACACCTCGTCCTCAACAACGGACTCAGGCTCGAGATCTAACATGTGTCACCCAAAAGAGTAAAGGGGCACATGTCAGCAAGTCTAAAAGACTTGGGCAAGGAAACTGAAGGTAAGGTAGACTAGCAACCTAACAGTTATAGTATGATGCATGGCATGGCAAGTATCGCATGGAAATAAAAAGTGAAGTACAAGTATCAAGTAACAAGTGGTAGTTGTGACATGTAATGTCAAGTAACAAGTACAAGGAATCACTCAACGAGTGCCCTATTGCCCGCAGGCTGTATTCAAGTACAAGTCAAGTAAATCACGTCAAGTAAACATGTCGTGCACAGAGATTTCGCCTGTTGGCTAGAGTGGCTGATTGGGCCAACTCCTAAGCTCAAGTGACCGTTTATCTTCACTCATCCCACGTGTGTCGAGCCAGGGCATTACCCCCGAACACGGAATGCTCGCTTCTGGGACACGAGCCAGGAAGTGTGATTAACACGTATGGCATAGGGTTATGCCCACGTATAGTGGGTGCCTAGCCAAAAACTAGTAGGTCGGGCATTGGCTATCAACCAACACATGGCCCGCTTCTGGAACACGAGCCAGGAAACACCAGTATTGTAGCGTGTACTACGAATGCGACATACAACATGGTTAGCATGGATGACAATGTATTCGCGTACCGATAATCAAAATTAAACATGACATGGTAGTTGTGCAACATGGTAAACGATGGTCCTAGCTTCGTTGTCAAGATAGTTCCGGAATTGCGCCTAGGCGAGTATCATTTCGTCGCCTAGTCTCTTTTACGCCTACAACAAGCAATTGGCCTAAAACATGGCCTAAACCCTAAGTGGCAAGTTTCACTTGCCTAGCACCGGGGATGACGATCACGAAGGTTCGTCTCACGGATGCTAAACTACGGGGAAGCCGCTGTTATGGAGAAACAATCATCAAAACAACAAGTAATTTCATTAGGGTTCCACAAAACACAACGGGTTATGAAAACATCAAGAGATCGATTTATTACCGTGAGGAAGCGAAAGAAACACTCCGGAGAACCTAGGGTTCAGATCTGGAGGTGGATGGAGAAGTTTGGAGAAATAGGGTTTTGGGGGATTTGATGAGATTTTGAGGTAGATGAGAGGTAGAATGTGTTGAGGGAGGGTTTGGATGATGGATTTTGGGCTTGGGATGAAGGAATAAGGGTTTGAGGTAGAAGGGGGCTCAATGGAGGAGAAACTAGGGTTTTAGGTCGAGAGGAGGAAGAAGAAAACGTTTGGGAGGGGTTTAAATAGGATGGGCTGGCGGCTGCCTAGAAATTAGGGTTTTAACACAGATTAGTCGGTCAAAGAGCAACCACTGACCGACTAGTTTGGGAACTAGTCGGTCGGTTGACCAACGCAGACCGACTAAATCCAAACAGTAACTCCTGTACAGAATTTGGATTTAGATTTAGTCGGTCAATGAACAACTGCTGACCGACTAGTTTGACAACTAGTCGGTCGAGAGATGAACTTAGACCGACTAAGAAGGAACAGTAACTGATACCAAAAATAGTTGAAGAGTTAGTCGGTCACAGAAGTATTGCCGACCGACTAGTTTGCAACCTAGTCGGTCAACCAATGTTCTTAGACCGACTAACGAGAAACAGTAACTCTTGAGAAATTTAGAAAGCCCACTAGTCGGTCCATGAAGGCTTGCCGACCGACTAAATCGTCATCTAGTCGGTCGGTTCCCCTTCTTACACCGGCTAACGTGCACCAAAAGTTCCGATATAGAGCGCGGAGCTCCGAGATCGATTCCTAAGACTCCTAGGTTTGATCTAATAATAAGATATGACCGATACGAAGCCCGTCACGAATGACTTACTCCGAAATCGACGATTCTAAGGAAGAAGCTAAGAAAACACGACGAAACGATCGAAAATGAAAGCTACGGAGACGAAAACCACACATGAGGAGAAAATCCACCAAAACATATAATATAATATAATAAATCCAGATACATGAAAACCAGTCGTTACAAGAAACAACTTGAGTCACCTCGTGGATTGTAACGGAGCTCGCAACAGGCATTTCGATGACTTGAAGGTGGAGGCTCCAGCATATTATAAGGAGTTATATAACCAATCTCACTACTTGGAGTCTTTTCCTAAAATTGTTCCTAAGCGGATCTTAACAAATGATTCTTCGGCTTGGTTGAGCAGAAGGGTTTCTACTGAGGAGATAAAAGCAGCTGTATTCCAAATCGGGCCTGATAAAGCTCCAGGACCGGATGGATTTAATGGATTCTTCTACCAGCAAAATTGGGATATTATTGGAGGTGAGGTAACTGATGCAATTAAATCTTTCTTTAGATCTGGGTCCCTACTAAAGCAAGTCAATCACACTTTCCTCACTCTTGTCCCCAAGAACGCCAATGCATCAAGTTTAGGAGACTACAGGCCTATTGCCTGTTGTAATGTCCTATACAAATTCATCAGCAAAATCATTTGCAATCGACTAAAGATGGTCATTCATGAATTGGTTTCTCCCAACCAAGCTGCATTCCTCAAAGGGAGGCTCCTTTCTGATTGCACGCTTTTAGCCCACGAGCAGATTAGGGACTTCAGTAACCCTATGGGGGGAAGAGCGTGCTTGAAACTGGACATTAGAAAGGCTTTTGATAGTGTGAACCGTGAATTTATATTCTTCTTCATGCAGCAGCTTCACTTCCCTGACACATTCATTTCATGGGTCCGTGAATGCATTACTACTCCCACTTTCTCGGTTATGATACATGGTTCACCTTGTGGATACTTCGGTACTAACAGGGGGCTCCGCCAAGGTGACCCACTCTCCCCTTTCCTCTTTGTTATTGTTATGGAGAGTTTCTCACTCCTTATTGATAAATCTCTCATGTCACGTAAAATTCTCCCTATGAGACGCCACGGATCCATCTCCCACCTTTTGTTTGCTGATGATCTTCTAGTATTCTCCCATGCCAATATGAGATCCTTCTTAGGCATCAAGAATTTATTGGATGAATTTTCCATCTATACTGGGCTCCATGTCAACTGGGACAAGAGTGCTGGATTGTTTAGTAAAGGGGCGAAAAATAAAGAAGCTCTGGCGGAATTGCTTGGAATCAAAATTGCTACAACAATCACCACTTATCTGGGTCTACCTCTTTCCTTGAAGTATCCTACATCCCCAAATTAACAGAGGCTTATTGATAAATGCAAGAAGAGGTTGGGAGGTTGGGAAACCTCGAAACTTTCCATATCTGGGCGAATTGAACTTGTCAGGAGCATTATTTACGGCATGGTGGCATTCTGGATGCAGGTATTCCACATTCCTTTAACTTTTTTGCGATCTATTACGGGTCTCTGTAGGCGTTTCATTCTGGGAAACTCCAGAGCCTGGGCTTGGGAGGATTTTTGTAAACCAAAATTGGAGGGAGGTGTGGGCATTAGGTTGCTGGAGGAGCTAAATATAGCTGCTGGGATTAGGCTTACCTGGAGGTACCTTACTTCCAATGGAATCTGGGCTAAGCATATGCATGCAAAATATGGGAAGCCGGCTTGCTTCTATGGGGCGCAAGGTGAGGTTACACAGTCTGGCAGTTGGAAGAGGCTTCTTAAGTGCCGAATTGCTTCGCAGACACTAATTAAAAGGGTGGTTAGAGATGGGAGAGATACTATGTTTTGGCAGGATAATTGGTTAGATGGTGGACCGCTTAAAAAGCATTTTGAAGTGCCTCCTGCTGCCGCAAACTTCACGGTGGCTGACTACTGGAACGAGGGCGGATGGAAGTCTGATCCAGACCTGGAGCATGTGCGACATCTATTACATAACGTCACCTTGAGGGCGGGACCGGATCGGTGGAAGTGGATGCCTGGTGAGTCATTCTCCTTCAAACAAGCTTGGGAAGGAGTTTGGCGAAGGAATCCTACATTCTCATTTCACAGGTTGGTTTGGTATCCCAAGCATATTCCAAAGATGGTGTTAACACTCCTTAGAGCTTTTCAAGGGAAGCTCTTAACCAGAGACAAGATCATAAGATGGATAAGCAATGCTCCTGCCAACTGTGTCCTTTGTGATGATAATGAAGTGGAAACAATCGACCACTTATTCTTTGATTGCAGCTACTCTAAATATATTTTATCCAGGTCCCTGTTGAAGTTAAAAGTGCTACCACAGATTTCCCCTGCTCTCTTGGCGGTCAGAAACTACTTTCTTGCAAATTTTGGAGGTAAAGCGAGTTCGAATTTACTTGCTAGACTAAGTCTGTCTGCCATGGTGTGGCATATCTGGCGTGAAATGAATAGACGGATTTTTGAAGATGTAAAGAAGGGTCAGACCTCCCTTTTCGAAGAAATTGTCGCGGACATTAGAATAGCTATGCATGAGGAAGAGCCAACAACTGAAAGTGATGCAATTATTTTATCCAACTGGGATATTAGGGACAATGGTTGATGATACTGCTAGCTCATCTTTGTACTTGGTTTTGTGATGTATGGGTCCTTTATGGTTGGGAGTCATTTTAGTAGGGAGTGACGGCGCTTGTGCCCTATCCTCCCTCTAAGATAACATACTAACCATTGAACTTTGTATTCTTGTATAGATATTTAATAAATAAACTCGCTTACCTTTCTATATATATATATATATATATATATATATATATATATATATATATATATATATATATATATATATATATATATATGACCTATGGTTTCCACCATAGAGATTGAATTCTCAACATTGAAAGGTTATTTCGCAACTCTTTTTCAAATAGGGGTATTTTTCAAAAACTAATAAGATTTGGAGGGAATTTGAACAATATGAAAGACGTGGATGTAAATTTCAAAATAAGAAAGATTTAAAGATTTGAGGGTTGAATATAAAAAACCCCTTTTAATATTTTTAGGAGCCAAATGTTAATGTAAAGATTTGAAACTAATCAAGGGATTTTCTTTCATTAAAATATTTTTGAAAATAATTACTGCACTGGCTATCTTTCATATTTGATTGTCCACCTTTCATAAGAAAATGCACATATTTCAAATGGGATATATGCCTCTTCATATGTAAGCGCTTACTTTTCATATAGAGTTACGTATCTTTTTTCAGGGTAAATTTAAAACCCCTCTCATGAATTAGGTCACCTTTTAAAAGAAATTTCAAGTTAACAAAAAAGTCACGATTTGGCCACATACCTATTTTGACTGAAATACCCTTCTTATCCTTCAAAAAACTAATTAATGTTGTGAAGGTGGTGGCTACAGAACCTATAGCCATATATTTATAGGAAAAGATACATAATGGGTGGATACCCTAATCCTAAGTGGGCTCCACATTGGGCTACAAAATCCCATTCATAACACTTCCCCTTATCCATCCATTATTGTAAGCTTCGAATATGAATGCTTTGGTATTCACAGAGCTTATCTGATCATAAGGATATAAATACTTCTGGAACCTAAGTTAGGAGGTCTTGTCTCATTAAAATCTTTGGCTATGGAAAACCTAATGGAAAAAACCAATGGATATGGAAAGAGAGTACAAGTCTCCTTAACTTCCCCTTATCGGTGGATATCACTAGGGATGGATACTTTTGGATCTAGAGTTAATATGGTTGCCTCGTTAAAACCATTGGCTATGGAAAATCCAGATGGAAAAACCAATATTTAAGGAAAAAAGAGTACAACTCAACTTTTAACTCCCCCTGTTGTGTAGAAGCTTCAGGCTTGTAAGTCTCGCAACTGTCTCATCCCAATCCCTTTTACAAGATTCCTAAAAGTACATCGAGGTAGTGCTTTAGTAAACAGATCTGCCAAGTTGTTGCAAGACTAGATTTGCTGAATGTCGATTTGTTTGTCTTCTTGTAGTTCGTGCATCCAGAAAAGCTTAGGGGAGATGTGTTTCGTCCTGTCACCCTTGATGTAGCCACTTTGTAGTTGAGCTATGTAGGCTGCATTGTCTTCAAACATGGTGGTTGGTTCAAGGTCGCCCGTCTTCAGGCCGGTAGTCACTAGGATGTGGTGAATGACTGAACGTAGCCAGAAACATTCTCTGCTAGCTTCATGGATCGTAATGGGTTCAGAGTGGTTGGATGAGGTTGCTGTCGTGGTCTGCTTCACAGATCTCCATGAAATGGCCATCCCATCATAGGTGAATACGAAACCAGTCAGAGACTTTTCGGTTTGGGGATCTGATCTGTATCCCGCATCTGCATAACCGATTGCGTTGGATGATACACCTTTCTGGTAATATAATCCCAGATCGATTGACCCTTGGAGGTAGCTCAGAAGGTGCTTCACTCCATTCCAGTGGCACTTTTGTGGGCACTGAACTGTATCTGGCTAGTAGGTTTACTGCGAACATTATATCGAGACGTGTGCAGTTTGCCAGATAGAGGAGTGCACCAATGTTACTTAGGTATGGCACTTCAAGACCAAGTGTTTCCTCACCCTCTTTCAGCAGACGGAAGGGGTCTTTATTAACATCCAATGATCTAACGACCATTGGTGTCTCAGCGGGTGACATTCGTCCAATTGGAAATTTTTCAGCAATTTCCGTGTGTAACTAGATTGATGTAACATGATTCCTCTGCTGAGGTGTTCAATTTGTTAGCCAATGCAATATTTGGTTTTGCCTAGGTATTTCATCTCAAAAGTCTTTGTAAGGCTTTTAGATATCTCAGATATCTCTTCGGGAGATCCTATGAGATTTAAATCGTCTACGTAGATAGTAATAATTACAAATCCTGCTCTCTTTGCTCTTATGAAGATGCAAGGGCAGACTTCATTATTGGTGAATCCTTGTTGCACAAGGAATTCACTGAGTCTGTTATACCACATTCTTCCCAATTGTTTTAGACCATACATTGATCTTTGGAGTTTGACAGAATAGACGTCCCAAGGTCTATTTGTCAATTTTGTTGGTAGTTTATAACCGTACAGGAGTTTCATATAAATATTTTTATCTATATTAATGTATAGGTATGCAGTCACAACGTCCATGAGCTGCATATCTAGGCCTTCTGTAGCTGTTAAGCTAATTATAAATAGGAAAGTGATCGCATCCATGACCGAGAAATATGTTTCTTCATAATCTATTCCCGGTCGTTGGGAAAAACACTGTGCAACAAGGCGTGCTTTGTAGCATACGATCTGATTGTTTTCATTTTTCTTTCTTACGAATACACATTTATAGGCCACAGGTTTTACACCTTTTGGTGTTGGAACTATTGGTCCAACTAATTTGCATTTCAAAAGTGAGTACAGCTCTACTCCTATTGCCTCGTTCCATTTTGGCCAATACTCTCTGTGTTTACATTCTGCTAGAGAGTGGGGAACGATATCATCGTCATATTCAGTGACATGATTAGAAATATCGAACGCGAAGTCATCATCGATGACAGCGCTTTTTCTGTCCAGTATCTACCCAGTACTTACATAATTTAATGATATTTCTCCTATTTTTTTCTCTTCTGGGGAATTGAGCAATGGAGAGGTATTTGGGCTGAGCTCAGCATCCTGTGGTGGTATCGTTATATTTTCTCTAGGAGTTTTCCTCTTTCGAGGAAACTTATCCTTGTAGCCTGGTGGTCGTCCTCTCTTTTGTTGAGGTATGTACGCTTCTGATGAAGGTAGATTGCATCCATCTTTGGGTATGTCATTCCTAGCTGGCATGTTTACAGCAGGGACGTGTGATATGGCAATCTTCTGGTTGTCAGTGAATTTGTCCAGTAGTATGTGAACTATATTTTGTATTTGAAGGATCTCCAAGATCTCATCTTCACATTGGTTGGTACATGGATAAAAGTAGGACAAAGTGTTGGTGATTGCTCCCAGATATACACCCTGGAAACAATTGTAGTTTTACTGCAAGCGCACAGTTAAGTGGTAAGCGGGTTATCGAACACAAGGAGGGACTAATGACAGTACTCTGTCTTAATCACTAAGCTATTAGTGGAAAGGTGATTTGGAAATGGTTTAAGAATGTTGGTGTCACAATCATACAATTATCAATTCAATTCAATATAATAAAAGTGTCTAGGGCTAGGGAATCCCCATTACGGATTGTCATGCATCCTTGTGAACCGTGAATCTCAATGTTACTTGACTTGGATTGAGGTGAAATAATCGTAACTAAATAAAGAACCAAGATCACGCTCTTGCGCTATTGCACGCCTATAGGGACCTAGATTAGAGACCACTCTAGTGCAAACCCTAATCTAAGCCACTAGCATTAAGATCGACATCATCATCCAATCACAACTCAAGCCCACTCTCGTGCAAACTTGAGTTATGATCTAGATTGTGATAGCTCGTATTCGTCCAATCTCTTGCAAACGAATATGGGTATAGACTTATAATAAAAATGATAGCATTGGTCCATTCTATTGCAAACCAAACCTAGTGAATATCGATTATAAATCTAAATCAAATATTTAGACCTTCCCATTGATCAGAGCCCAATCTCTTGCAAACTCTAGATCAATGAAAATTCTTAGCTATCCGTAATAAATCGATCACAAACTAACCTCCTAGCAATTCTAGCAACATATCGATTCATTCACCACAAATCTAACATTAGATCCATATGGTTCATCTCTTTGCCCTAGAACAAGGGATCTACTCACAATTCATCGAAACACTAGCAAGATCAATGATAGAAAACATATTGCTATTTAGATCTAGAGGGAAACAATTCATAAAAGTGCAAATATTCAAAAGGATTAGACAAACCAGATCTGAGTTCTTCAATCTCCTTCAATACAAAGCTGAATTCAAATTAGAATTAATCTAAAAACTATTCTAAGGTATGTCCCTCCAGTTGGAATAAAAACTGGGCTTAAATACATGCCCAAAACGTCCAAATAAACCTGACAGAACTGCCCCTGTGCAACCCAAAACCCTAGTTTCTAACCCAGGCTGGCGACGCTACTCGACCGAGTGGAAATCACACTCAGCCGAGTGCCAGATTCGAATAAGAACAGAGAAATTGGAGGGTTTGGGCACTCTGGTACTTTGCGTCACTCGGCCGAGTAGAGTTCATCACTCGGGCAAGTGGACTTTCTACTCGGCCGAGTGGGTCTTCTGCTGTGCTTCCCAGAATTCCAGAGAGTCTGGCGTGTTTTTCTTCAGAAAATGTGACCTCACTCGGGCGAGTGGAGTTCTCTACTCGGCCGAGTCAAATTAACCACTCAGACGAGTACATTGCAGCACTAGGTCAAGCAGATGTCTTCGTATCAGTCATACTCGGTCGAGTACGCTGCTTCACTCGGGCGTGTGACTAGAGTGACTCGGCCGAGTGGCCTGTTTCTGGTATCCTTCCTTCTCCTCCTCGCCTCCTCGTCGATTCTATCGATCTTCTTCTTCTCTCGCTCATCGTCCAGTGCCATTAGGTCCTCAATAAGGACATGAGCGATGCTCCGACACGCTTGCAAATCCCTTAATCTCATTTATGCTCCCGATCGCTCCATATTTCCTGAAATCCGATAAAAACAAGAAATAGTGAAAAGTATCGCAATATTGTCGAATAATCATGAAAAGCCCGATATGGGCAATCAAATGGTATGCAAATATGCAGAAAAAAGGTTAAAATATGGACCGATCAAAATCCCCCAAGCTTGCCTCTTACCCGTCCTCGAGGAAGATGAGTAAAAAGGCAAACCCGGTGGATAAAAATAAGGAAAATGAAAAGGAAATAGAGAAAAGAAAACGAAGAGGGAGGTGCTAGATTATCCTCTCAGGACATGGAGTTGCTTACTCAAATAGCATGCGATGAATTAAACATGCTAAAGATTTTTACCTCCATATCACATCATATATATGCGCATTCAATATAGAAACCAAGAACGTCAAAACGATACGAAATATGAAATCATTCTAGAATTAGCATCGTCTAAGGCATTTAAAATGATATACGTAATCATAGATTGCACACTTTTCAATTGATCGCTTTCTGCTTGGAGTATAAGAGGTATCACACATTATAAAGCAATAAGAATAGAAAGAGATGGTATTCATAAAATGCATACCAAATTTTCAATTCATAGACTTCGTTATACTCTAAGTAATCTCCCTAAGTATCAAAAATTACCTAGCTTAGGTCATCATGCACATATAAGTGGTCACTCTCGCACATGTCATTTGATCCCCCTCCCCCAAGCTTATCTATAAGCGTGGTGCATCAAATAGAACAATACGACTTTTTCCCATTTTTTTTGAAGCTCCAAGGAAAATAAAAGAAGGAAGAAAGAAAGAAAGAAATGTGATCGTCTATATACAAATGATTCCTTTTTGTTTTGCTTTTCTTTTTTTCTCCCACTTTCTTCTTTTTGTTTTTTGTTTTATAAGAATATACACAATAACGATCCCAAATCAAAGAGAGATAGAATGATATATATATGTATGTATGTGTGTGTGTGTGTGTGTGTGTGTGTGTGTAGTAATGCTATTGTGCGAAGGTGAGAAGAGACTCTTATCGTGAGAAGGTACAATCCGTAACACCAATCAACGATCGACAACGTTCATCTTGAAGAACATGTTGATAGATCTATACCCTAAAAAATTGGAGATTATAAACCCCAAAATCATATGGATCAACCCGTTTCAATTTTTTTACATTTGCAGACAGCTTGTAAGTCGTCCATCTTGTAAACACTTGATGGATTTGATAGAAATCTCCAAATGACAAAAAAATTTATAAAGATGAACGGATCTGATTATTGATTTGAAAAATAGATTTGGTTAGCTAACGATATACATATCTCTTCTCACCTTCTCACCTTCTCACAATAGCATTTTCCTATAAATATATATATATATATATATATATATATATATATATATATATATATATATATATATATATATATATATATATATATATATATATATATATATATATGTCCAATCTCTTACAAACGAATATGGGTATAGACTTATAATAAAAATGCTAGGTTTGGTCCAATCTATTACAAACCAAACCTAGTGAATCTCGATTATAAATCTAAATCGAATATCTAGACCTTCCCATTGATCAGAGCCCAATCTCTTACAAACTCTAGATCAATGGAAATTCCTAGCTATCTGTAATAAATCAATCATAAACTAACCTCCTAGCAATTTTAGCAACATATCGATTCATTCATCACAAATCTAACATTAGATACATTGGGTTCATCCCTTTGCCCTAGAACAAGGGATCTACTCACAATTCATCGAAACAATAGCAAGATCAATGATAGAAAACATATTGCAATTTAGATCTAGAGGGAAACAATTCATAAAAGTGCAAATATTCAAAAGGATTAGACAACAAGATCCGAGTTCTTCAATCTCCTTTAATACAAAGCTGAATTAAAATTAGAATTAATCTAAAAACTATTCTAAGGTATGTCCCTCCAGTTGGAATAAAAACTGGGCTTAAATACATGCCCAAAACGGCCAAATAAACCTGACAGAACTGCCCATGCACAGCCCAAAACCCTAGTTTCTAACCCAGGCTGGCGATGCTTCTCGGTCGAGTGGAAATCATACTCGGCCGAGTGCCAGATCCGAATAAGAACAGAGAAATTGGAGGGTTTGGGCACTCTGGCACTTTGCGTCACTCGGCTGACTAGAGTTCATCACTCGGGCGAGTGGACTTCCTACTCGGCCGAGTGGGTCTTCTGCTGCGCTCCCCAGAATTCCAGAGAGTCTGGTGTGTTTTTCTTCAGAAAATTTGACCTCACTCGGGCGAGTGGAGTTCACTACTCGGCCGAGTGGAATTAACCACTCGGGCGAGTACATTGCATCATTAGGTCAGGCAAATGTCTTTGTATCCGTCGTACTCGGCCGAGTACGCTGCTTCACTCGGGCAAGTGACTAGCATGACTCGGCCAAGTGGCCTGTTTCTGGAATCCTTCTTTCTCCTCCTCGCCTCCTCGTCGATTCTACCGTTCTTCTTCGTCTCCCGCTCATTGTCCAGCGTCGTTAGCTCCTCAATAAGGCCATGAGCGATGCTCCAGCATGCGTGCAAATCTCTTAATCTCATTTATGCTCCCGATCGCTCCATGTTTCCTGAAATCTGACAAAAACAAGAAATAGTGAAAAGTAACGCAATATCGTCGAATAATCGTGAAAAGCGCGATATGGGCGATCAAAATGGTATGCAAATATGCAGAAAAAAGATGTAAAATATGGACCGATCACTTGGTATCCCATGAAATGGTCTCTGAAGCTTCAGGCTTTTTAGAAATTAAGCCTAGTTTGTGAAAAGTATTTTTTTCAAACTCACAGTCTTCTAGACATGCCTTAGAAGCATCCCCCGTTAGGGGTTCCAGGTATCTGATGATCGATGGTGAGTCGAACCCTACGTAGATACCTAGACAACGTTGAGGACCCATCTTTGTCCGCTGTGGTGGTGTAATGAGGATGTAGACCGGGCATCCAAATGTCCTCAAGTGAGAGATATTTGGTGGAGATTCATATGCGAGTTGCATCGGAGAATAAGTTTGACTACCAGATGGTCTTATCCTTATTACTGATGCAGCATGCAAGATTGCATGTCCCCCTGCAGTCACAATCAACTGGGATTGCATTAGCAGTGGACGAGTTATCCATTGTAGTCTTTTATTAGAGATTCAGCTAACCCGTTCTGGGTG
The DNA here is from genome assembly GCA_030789695.1 of Scilla litardierei. Classification (NCBI taxonomy): domain Eukaryota; kingdom Viridiplantae; phylum Streptophyta; class Magnoliopsida; order Asparagales; family Asparagaceae; genus Scilla; species Scilla litardierei. Next base: position 220,790,098 of record CM061142.1, on the reverse strand, counting down.
TGAACATGAGCTACGGGATGTTCAACTTCAATGCCAGTTGCTTGGCAGTAGTCTTGAAAGAATTTTGATGTAAATTCTACAGCATTATCCAGATGTATTCTCTTAATCTGGTTGTCAAGGAAATGTGCCCGCAACTTAATAATTTGTGCCAGTATCTTTGCAAAGGATACGTTGCGGGTGGACAGTAGGCACATATATGACCATTTAGAAGATGCGTCTATTAGTACCATAAAGTACCGAAAATGGTCCACTTGAGAGGTGAATAGGCCCACAAATGTCTCCACGTATTCTTTCCAGGAAGCTAGGAGACTCTGAGTCCACTTTGAGTGTAGATAGTCTCTTAATCAGTTTTCCTTTGTAACAATGTGGACAAGAAAAGTCACCCTTTTGAAGTAACTTCAGGTTCATCAAATTATGTCCACATGACTGGGATATGATGCATCATTGCCAATCCGAGGTGTCCCAGTCTGTTATGCTAGAGTAAGAATTCTGGTTGATTTTTGCACTTCTGGTGCTAAGTTATATTAAATTCCATTATTCGAATTATTGTATGATAGAGACCCGACGGGAGTCCCTCGAAACGCTCAACAATGGTTTTAGCACCGTTTTTAGTGTCGTTACATACAAGTAGTCATTATTATGTTTGTCCACCGTTTCTAGGTGGTATCCGTTTAGACGGATGCCTCTAAAACTTAGTAAGTTTGTATTCGAGCTTGGAGAGAATAGAGCATCTTTAATTGAGATTTGTGTATTATTGGGGAGCAAAATATTTGCATCCCCTGATTCTTCTATTATACTTGATGGTCTGGAAATAGTATCTATGATTCCATCAGAGTTATTGATGCTTTGAAAAAAGCTAATGGCTCGAAGGATTGTGTGCGTAGAAGTGGGCATTTATTATCCATCTCTAGTAAGAAAGAGAAAAATGTGTAGAAATATAAGGCACAATAAACTAATTTTATTTATGACATAGTCTGGGAATAAAGCAACATATTAAGCAAAAAGCAAACATATAGAGAGTAAATTGTTTTCAACTACATATAATTGCATAGAGAGATAAAATGAAGCATCAGTTTAGGAGGTCATCATTCGAGAAATCCTCGGAAGTGAACTAAGTTGGAGCCAGGTTTTCTTCTTCCACTAGGTTTGTTTGAGCATTAGGCTTCTGGCTAGCTTGGTACAAATCCTGGAGGTGGCGTGGAGTACGACAATTTCTAGACTACTGTCCAGTCATGCCACATATGTAGCATTTGTCTTCCAAATCTTTACTGGGGGCAGATGTTTGGCTGGTGTTCTTCTTCTTCCACGTAACTTTCTTTTTCCCCTCATTGTTGTTCTGTTGTGGGGGACCTCTGGCCTGCTTCTTCATTGCTTTTCCCTTCGGGGGTTTGCTTTTGAATTTGTTCTTCTTCTTTTAGGAAGAGACATTGTGTGATGTTCTGCCATCAGAAGACATGAGAGAAGTTCTGAGTATTTCGTGAATTTTCATTCACGATACTGTTGCATGAGGATGACATCCTTCTCATGGAATGATGTGTAAGTTTTCTCCAATATGCGTTCCTCCGTAACTTTTTTACCACACAACTTCGGGCGTGAGGTGATACTAAATAATGCCGAGTTGTACTCGGCAATGGACATGAAGTCCCGTAGTCAGAGGCTTTCCCATTTGTAGCGTGCTCGAGGAAGAATACAATCTTTTTGATGTTTATATCGATCCTCGAGTGCAGACCATAATTCGTATGAGTCTTCCACTGTAAGATATTCGGCCTCAGGGTCCGATCAATATGGCGTCTGATATAGATAATGGCTTTCACCTTATCTATATCAGGCACTTTGTCTCCAGCAGCAATGGCTTGACTTAAGCCATGTGAGCGTAGATGGAATTTAATATCCAGTTGCCAGCTTAGGTAGTTCTTGCGTATGGCATCCAGCTCAAGTAGTTCTTGCCTATGGCATCCAAAACATCGAAGTCGACGATCACTATCTTTGACATTTTATCTAAGCATGTTAAATAAGCAACAATTAAATATTTGAAAAATAAATAATCATGCAGTCCAGACATAGATATTGTTGTATGGATCGGCTAGTCACCATTTACAAATTACAAACCAAGGTCCAATAACAGTCCCATTAAAAAAGAAAAGTACAACTTGGGAACCCATGTAGGGCCCCTATCTTCTGGAAGTAGGACATCTTCTTCATGGAATGTGCGCCGGTCTTGGAATTTTACATAATCATCACTACAATTTCTCTCAAAAGGAAAATAATGCGACGAAAAAAAGAAATGGTGACAAATAGCCGATCCAAAACCACAACAAAGTTCCAAAACATGTGTTGCAGAACATCAAATATGCAGCAGGCATATAATATTTGTAACAGCTGGTTTTTCATGTATGGATTTTATTATTATATATATATATATATATATTTGGTTGCTTCTTCTTGATTGTGATTTCCATTTCCGTCTTCGTAGTTTCATTTTCGTTCGTTTCGTCGTGATTCTCTAGATTCTTCCGTCGGTCGGCGTGTTTAAAGTAAGTCATTCGTGACGGGCTTCATAACGTCGATATCTTAGAGTTAGAACGAGCCTAGGAGACTTAGGAAACCATCCCGGAGCTCCGTGCTCCATTTCGGAACTTTTGGTGCACGTTAGCCGGTATAAGAAGGGGCACCGACCGACTAGATGACGATCCAGTCGGTCGAAAAACCATCTTGAACCGACTAGCGGGCTTGAAAAGTTATTCAGGCGTTACTGTTTGTCGTTAGTCAGTCTAAGAACGTTGGTTGACCGACTAGGTTGCAAACTAGTCGGTCAGCAAGGCTTCTTTAACCGACTAACCCGTCTACTAATTTTAGGTATCAGTATTGTTCATTCTTAGTCGGTCTAAGTTCATCTTTCGACCGACTAGTTGTTAAACTAGCCGGTTATGTTTTGTACTCAGACCGAATAATTCTTAGTTCTCTGTACAGTCGAGTTACTGTTTACTCTTAGTCGGTCTAAGAATGTTCATCGACCGACTAGATGTCAAACTAGTCGGTCAGTAGTTGTTCTTTGACCGACTAACTCTTAGTTCAGGTTTTCGACTGGAGCTACTGTTTACACTTAGTCGGTCTGCGTTGGTCAACCGACCGACTAGTTCTCAAACTAGTCGGTCAACAGTTGTTCTTTGACCGACTAAGCAGTGCAGGAAACCCTAGTTTTGCCCTAACCGCCACCAAACTCTATAAATACCCCTCCAAACGTTTTCTTCTCCTCCCTCATGACCTAAAACCCTAATTTCTCCCCCATTGAGACCCCATCTTTCTCAAACCATTAATCCTTCATCCCAAGCTCATCCTTCATCATCCAAACCCTCCCTTGTCACAACCCACCTTCCATCTTCCCCAAACCTTCATCAAACCCCCAAGATCCACATCAAAACCCATTTCTCCAGATTTTTCCCTCATTTCCAGATCTGAGCCGGATCGTTCTTTCGTCGCCATGGTTGCTCGGCATCGTTCCTTCGCTTCTTCACGGTAATACTCGATTCCTTTAGTTTTAGCATAACTCACATTGACATTCTGAAACCCTAATAAAATGGATTGTTAGATGATTAGGGTTCTAATAAGAAACCTATTTAGAATCATTGCGCTGATGATTATTTTGCCATAACAGTGATCCATTCCGTAGTTAGCTTGTGTGACGATCTTCATTGCTCGTCAATCCCGGTATCAGGCAAGTGAAACTTGCATCTCTTGATTTGGGCCATGTCTTAGGCCATTACCTTGCTTTAGCATAAAAGAGACTAGACGGTGAAAGGATAGCCGTCTAGACGCCATTGACCCAGCTTGACAATGAAGCTTGGTCCGTCACTCTCATCATGCTTGTATGTCACATTTACTTTCCCTTAACGGTACGCGTATTAACTGTTCATGTCATCCATGCATCCTTAACTGCTATTGCATTTTAACTGCCATGTTTAAATACAATTAACGGTACGCGAATATGTTCATGTCATTGCATTTTGCCTGTCACGTTTAAATACAATTAACGGTACGCGAATATCTGCTCATGTCATTGCATGCTTGAATACTCATCGTGATTGAGTAGCTTCGCTACATACTTGTACTATTTGTTCCGGCTAGGCACCCACCTTGCGTAGGCACAATCCTATGCCAAATACACTTTCTGGCTCGTGTTCCAGAAGACGAGCTTAACACAGCCTGCGGGCAATAGGGCACTCATTGAGTGATCCCTTGTACTTGATACTTGAACACAGCCTGCGTGCAATAAGGCACTCGTTGAGTGATCCCTTGTACTTTACTTGTACTTGACATTACATGTCACCCCTACCACTTGATACTTGCTACTTTACTTTACTTGTTAACACCTTACTTTACTTGCCATGCACCATACTTTAACTGCTAGGTTGCTAGTTTACCTTTCTTTCGTTTCCTTACACAAGTCTTTCGACTTGCTGACATGTGCCCCTTTTCTCTTTTGGGTGACACATGTTAGAGCCCGAGCCCGAGTTACTTGCTGAGGACGTGGTGTTCGCTGACGCTGAGTCAGAAACCGCATTGATCGAGGACTACGTTGACACTGGGGATCAGTCTTAGTGTCTTCGTTTAGCTTCTTTTGTTAGACTGCTTAGTTGTCGGTGCGTGGCACCTAGTTTGATACTCTGTTATGTTTGTGTTGATTTTGTTTGGCCTTGTTCTGGGCCTTAGACTCTTTCCTGTTAGCCTGGTGGCTTTTTTGTGATGTTGAATATTTTGTGGACAAACTTTGGGATTGGTATTTCATATCCGTCTCTTTATTATTATTGTTGTTGTTGTTCCTTTTGCGATTACAGGGACCTGCTTATACTAAATTGACGCTTATCAGGCGTGCTGCTTCACAGCTCCACATTTGAGCGGACCTTCTCACGTCTCGCCTCCATTTTAGGGAAGCGGGTCGTGATAGGTTTTAGTGGTGGCCCATGCAGGTCTCTCTGTAACTGCAATTATCAGGGATAACAATAATAATATAAGATTGTCCAACAAATAAATTCGATATCCGAGTCATAAGCTATGAGTCTAATCTGCTTCGTTTTCTATGTCACTAGATGGCAGGAAGGCGATTCACCCGTGGTGGAGGTAGTGGTGCGCCCCCTCATGATGAGGAGCCTGAGCAGGAACCCACCAATGGAGAGATGATGCGGATGATGATCCAGATGATGCAAGTGCAGCAGGGCGTGCTCCTGCAAGTCCAAAATGCTCCACTTGCTCGAGCTGCCCGGGCTCTTCCGAATGTCCCTCGCTCCGAGCCGGGAGCGAAGCAATTTCGGGAGCTGGGTCCCGCATATTTTGATGGGTCTGAGGGTCCTCTGGCTGCCGATGAGTGGATTCGGAACATTGAGGATAACCTGGCGATGGCAAAGATTAACCCGGCTGGATGGGTTGATTTGGCTAAGAGGCAGCTGAAGGACAATGCCAGAAACTGGTGGGATGCTGAAGAGAAGATGCCGGTGGAGCCGATAGTTTGGGCTACCTTCAAGTCCAGATTTGATGGAGAGTTCTTCCCGAAGGCCGCTAGGCAGGTGATGCTGCAGCGTTTCATAGATCTGAAGCAGTGGAGCTTGTCGGTGGATCAGTACCACCAAGAGTTCACGAGGCTCAGTCGGTTTGCACCTAAGATGGTGCAGGATGCCGATGAGAAAGCTCAGCGATTTCTTCAGGGACTTGCCTTGGAGCTTCAGAGCTCTGTGACCTCTTCTGACCTGGAGACATATCAGAAGGTTCTGATTGCTGCGAGGCGGCAAGAGTTGAATTTGAACCAGAGGAAGGGACATGTTTCCGGAGCTGGGAAGAGGCCTATGGAGCAGGCCAGGGTGGTGGTCAGGCCTGGTTTCAAGCCTAATCATCCGGTGCAGTTCAAGAGGCCAGGAGGGCCTATTCTGAAGACTTTCCATTTCTGTGGCAAGACTGGACACCTCAGGGATCAGTGTAGGAGGTTTCTAGGACAGTGCATTGTCTGCGGAGATCCTGCCCACACCATCAGGGAGTGTCCGAAGTCGAAGCAGCCTTGGCGGGCTCCTATTGCAGCACAGCCGTTGCAGCAGCGAGCTCCTGTGCCCATTGGACGTGGAGCGCCTCTTGTTCCACAGAGACAGGCCTTTCGGCAGGCTGTTCCGCCGAGAGGGCAGGCCTTTCTGATGACTGAGGAGGAGAGCATGGCCGTGGATGAGGTTATTACAGGTAACGCTCATTCCAGCTATTTTTCTTCCTTAGTTTGATTGTTGATTTTGTTGGTTGCTTGATCATGCTTGTTACTAGAATAGGATTTGATTGTTAGATTGTTTGCTAGGTGTGGTTTTGGTTTGCACATTTCCTGCACGAGTCCTCTTTGACTCAGGTGCGTCGATGTGCATTTTGGCCCGGAGCTTCGTGGAGAAGCATTCCTTGTCGACGTCCTCTCTTCCTAAGAGTTGGAATATTGTCACAGGGAACGGTGTGGTCTCGGTGCATCGTGGGTGCAATTCTTGCCCGTTGGTGGTTTGTGGACGTGAGCTTTGTGCTGATTTCATTGTCCACGACATCATCAATTACGATGCGGTCCTTGGGATGGATTGGCTTACGAGCTTCTATGCTACGATTGACTGTCGGAGGAAGAAGGTGGTGTTCGAGATTCTCGAACATCCGGTATTTGAGTTCAGTCATGGTAGCAGTTCGCTTGGTCCTGTCAGATTCCGGGTCAGACCGGTGGATGTTGTGGCTATGCAGATGGAGTTGGAATGGCCAGCTGTGGTGCGAGATTTTGGTGACGTCTTCCCCGAGGAGATGTCTGGATTGCCGCCTGATCGAGCCTTGGAGTTTTCTATTGATCTTATCCCAGGTGCGCAGCCCATTTCGAAGGCACCATATCGTATGACGCCAGTAGAGTTGGAGGAGTTGCGTAGGCAGTTGGATGAGCTTATGCAGAAGGGTTACATCAACCCTAGTGTGTCTCCGTGGGGAGCACCGGTGCTGTTGGTGAAGAAGAAGGATGGTTCGCGTCGCATGTGCGTGGACTATCGGGAGCTGAATGCGGTGACCATCAAGAATAAATACACGTTGCCTCGCATCGATGATATCTTTGATCAGCTGGGAGGATCGATGGTGTTTTCTAAGTTGGATTTGAGGAGTCTTTACCATCAGTTGAAGGTGAAGAAGGATGATGTTCTGAAGACAGCGTTCAGGACGAAGTATGGACACTATGAGTTCGTGGTTATGCCCTTCGGTGTAACTAACGCGCCCACAGTTTTCATGAATCTGATGAACCTGATTTTCTATGACTTTTTGGATAAGTTTGTCGTTATCTTTATTGATGACATTCTGATCTATTCAAAGTCGGAAGAAGAGCATGCATCGCACTTGAGGATGGTATTGGAGATTTTGAGAAAGCATCGTTTGTATGCTAAGTTTTCGAAGTGCGAGTTTTGGCTGGATAGAGTTGCTTTTCTCGGGCATGTGGTGACTGGAGATGGTATCTCAGTGGATCCCGAGAAGATTAGGGCCATCAGAGAGTGGCATGTTCCGTCGTCAGCGTCTGAGATTCGGAGTTTCCTTGAACTTGCTGGTTACTATCGGCGTTTCATTAAGGACTTTTCCCGTATTGCTGAGCCGATGACCAGGTTGACGCGGAAGGATGTTGCTTTTGTTTGGTCGGGTGATTGTGAGAATGCTTTTGGCATTCTGAAGGAGAGGTTACCGACTGCCCCTATTCTTGTTGTGCCTGATCGCAGCGGTGGATTTGAGATCTTTTGCGATGCTTCTGGCAAGGGTCTCGGTTGCGTGTTGCATCAGCATGGGCATGTTGTGGCGTATGCGTCTCGTCAGCTCAAGGTTCATGAGAAGAATTACCCGACGCATGATTTGAGGTTGGCTGCCGTTGTGTTTGCTCTTAAGATTTGGAGGCACTTCTTGCTGAGTGAGAAAGTGAAAATCTTCACCGATCACAAAAGCTTGAAGTATATTTTCACTCAGAAGGAGCTCAACACGCGACAGCGGCGATGGTTGGAGCTTATGGCAGATTATGAGATTGATTTGCAGTATCACCCTGGCAAGGTGAATGTGGTTCCGGATGCGCTGAGTAGGCTTCCCGCGGTAATGATTTTGACCTCGTAGTGGAGATTGCAGCAGGACTTTTGCGAGTCTGGTGTGGAGATTGTTCTTCCTGGGGAGGCTTCTTCATTGATGTGTATGCAGATACAGTCGACGATCGTGGATCGGATCAAGGCTGGCCAGGCTAAGGATCCGAAGCTGGTAAAGATTCGGGAGCAGGTGGAAGCCGGTCTGCGGACTGACTTTTTGATTCATGAGGATGGCTCGCAGATGTTTGGAGCCAGGCTGTGTGTGCTAGCTGGGGATATTAGAGAGGAGTTGATGGTGGAGGAACACAGTTCGCCGTATTCTGTGCATCCTGGTGGCACCAAGATGTACCAGGATCTCCGTCTGAACTTTTGGTGGCATGGTATGAAGAGGAGTGTGGCTCGGGGTGTAGCCAAGTGTTTGGTTTGCCAGCAAGTGAAGGCGGAGCATCAGCGTACGGTAGGGTTGCTGCAACCACTTCCGATTCCGGAGTGGAAGTGGCAACACATCACTATGGATTTCGTGACTGGACTACCTCGGAGTCCGAAGCAGAATGACGCGATTTGGGTGATCGTAGATCGATTGACCAAATCCGTGCACTTTATTCCATTCTGAGTGGGACAGTCCACTGAGGCGCTAGCAAGGAGATATATGGAGGTAAATTCTTTTACTCTCCGTTTTTACTTCCTTTCCTAGTTTGGATAGTGATGTAACGTGAATCGTGCAGGAGGTTGTGCGACTTCACGGAGTCCCCGTGAGCATCGTGTCGGACAGGGACACGAGGTTCACATCTCAGTTCTGGCAGAGTTTGCAGAAGAGCTTGGGTACGCGTCTGAGTTTCAGCACGGCGTACCACCCGCAGACGGATGGCCAGTCCGAGAGGACGATGCAGATTTTGGAAGACATACTGAGAGCGTGCATGTTGGATTTCAAGGGTTCGTGGGAGGACCATCTACACTTGGTGGAGTTCTCTTACAACAACAGCTACCAGGCGTCTATTGGTATGGCGCCTTTCGCCGCTCTTTATGGGAGGAAATGTCGATCGCCATTGAGTTGGGATGACGTTGGTGATAGGGAACTGTTGGGACCTGAGATGATTGTGGAGGCTGTGGAGGTTGTCAGGAATATTCGGGAGAGGTTGAGGATTGCTCAGGACCATTTTAAGCATTGGGCGGATGCTAAACGTCGTCCTTTGGAGTTTCAGTCGGGCGATCATGTGTTTCGGAGGATTTCCCCGAATCGTGGAGTGATTCATTTTGGGAAGCGAGGAAAGTTGAGCCCGCGATACATTGGACCGTTTGACATTCTGGAGAGAGTTGGCGAGGTAGCTTATCGCTTGGCCTTGCCACCATCTTTGGAAGGAGTTCACGATGTTTTCCATGTGTCGCAGCTTTGTCGATACATTAGCGATCCATCTCATGCTGTGGATTTCTCGGAGATTACAGTTCGCCCAGATTTGATGTATGACCAGCATCCAGTGCAGATTCTGGACAGGCGTCAGAAGTCGCTTCGGAACAAGGTCGTCGATCTTGTTAGAGTGATGTGGCGGCACGGCTCGCCTGAAGAGTCTACTTGGGAGAATGAGGATGAGATGCAAGAGCGTTTCCCACTTTTGTTCCCGGACACGTGAGTGTTGGGAATTCCGAGGACGGAATTTTTCTTAAGTTGGGGAGGATGTAACGACTGGTTTTTCATGTATGGATTTTATTATATATATATATTTGGTTGCTTCTTCTTGATTGTGATTTCCATTTCCGTCTCCGTAGTTTCATTTTCGTTCGTTTCGTCGTGATTCTCTAGATTCTTCCGTCGGTCGGCGTGTTTGAATTAAGTCATTCATGACGGGCTTCATAACGTCGATATCTTAGAGTTAGAACGAGCCTAGGAGACTTAGGAAACCATCCCGGAGCTCCGCGCTCCATTTTGGAACTTTTGGTGCACGTTAGCCGGTATAAGAAGGGGCACCGACCGACTAGATGACGATCCAGTCGGTCGGAAAACCTTCTTGAACCGACTAGCAGGCTTGAAAAGTTATTCAGGCGTTACTGTTTGTCGTTAGTCGGTCTAAGAACGTTGGTTGACCGACTAGGTTGCAAACTAGTCGGTCAGCAAGGCTTCTTTAACCGACTAACCCGTCTACTAATTTTAGGTATCAGTACTGTTCATTCTTAGTCGGTCTAAGTTCATCTTTCGACCGACTAGTTGTTAAACTAGCCGGTTATGTTTTGTACTCAGACCGACTAATTCTTAGTTCTCTGTACAGTCGAGTTACTGTTTACTCTTAGTCGGTCTAAGAACGTTCATCGACCGACTAGATGTCAAACTAGTCGGTCAGTAGTTGTTCTTTGACCGACTAACTCTTAGTTCAGGTTTTCGACTGGAGCTACTGTTTACACTTAGTCGGTCTGCGTTGGTCAACCGACCGACTAGTTCTCAAACTAGTCGGTCAACGGTTGTTCTTTGACCGACTAAGCAGTGCAGGAAACCCTAGTTTTGCCCTAACCGCCACCAAACTCTATAAATACCCCTCCAAACGTTTTCTTCTCCTCCCTCATGACCTAAAACCCTAATTTCTCCCCCATTGAGACCCCATCTTCCTCAAACCATTAATCCTTCATCCCAAGCTCATCCTTCATCATCCAAACCCTCCCTTGTCACAACCCACCTTCCATCTTCCCCAAACCTTCATCAAACCCCCAAGATCCACATCAAAACCCATTTCTCCAGATTTTTCCCTCATTTCCAGATCTGAGCCGGATCGTTCTTCCGTTGCCGTGGTTGCTCGGCATCGTTCCTTCGCTTCTTCACGGTAATACTCGATTCCTTTAGTTTTAGCATAACTCACATTGACATTCTGAAACCCTAATAAAATGGATTGTTAGATGATTAGGGTTCTAATAAGAAACCTATTTAGAATCATTGCGCTGATGATTATTTTGCCATAACAGTGATCCATTCCGTAGTTAGCTTGTGTGACGATCTTCATTGCTCGTCAATCCCGGTATCAGGCAATTGAAACTTGCATCTCTTGATTTGGGCCATGTCTTAGGCCATTACCTTGCTTTAGCATAAAAGAGACTAGACGGTGAAAGGATAGCCGTCTAGACGCCATTGACCCAGCTTGACAACGAAGCTTGGTCCGTCACTCTCATCATGCTTGTATGTCACGTTTACTTTCCCTTAACGGTACGCGTATTAACTGTTCATGTCATCCATGCATCCTTAACTGCTATTGCATTTTAACTGCCATGTTTAAATACAATTAACGGTACGCGAATATGTTCATGTCATTGCATTTTGCCTGTCACGTTTAAATACAATTAACGGTACGCGAATATCTGCTCATGTCATTGCATGCTTGAATACTCATCGTGATTGAGTAGCTTCGCTACATACTTGTACTATTTGTTCCGGCTAGGCACCCACCTTGCGTGGGCACAATCCTATGCCAAATACACTTTCTGGCTCGTGTTCCAGAAGACGAGCTCAACACAGCCTGCGGGCAATAGGGCACTCGTTGAGTGATCCCTTGTACTTGATACTTGAACACAGCCTGCGGGCAATAGGGCACTCATTGAGTGATCCCTTGTACTTTACTTGTACTTGACATTACATGTCACCCCTACCACTTGATACTTGCTACTTTACTTTACTTGTTACCACCTTACTTTACGTGCCATGCACCATACTTTAACTGCTAGGTTGCTAGTTTACCTTTCTTCCGTTTCCTTGCACAAGTCTTTCGACTTGCTGACATGTGCCCCTTTTCTCTTTTGGGTGACACATGTTAGAGCCCGAGCCCGAGTTACTTGCTGAGGACGTGGTGTTCGCTGACGCTGAGTCAGAAACCGCGTTGATCGAGGACTACGTTGACACTGGGGATCAGTCTTAGTGTCTTCGTTTAGCTTCTTTTGTTAGACTGCTTAGTTGTCGGTGCGTGGCACCTAGTTTGATACTCTGTTATGTTTGTGTTGATTTTGTTTGGCCTTGTTCTGGGCCTTAGACTCTTTCCTGTTAGCCTGGTGGCTTTTCTGTGATGTTGAATATTTTGTGGACAAACTTTGGGATTGGTATTTCATATCCGTCTCTTTATTATTATTGTTGTTGTTGTTCCTTTTGCGATTACAAGGACCTGCTTATACTAAATTAACGCTTATCAGGCGTGCAGCTTCACAGCTCCACGTTTGAGCGGACCTTCTCACGTCTCGCCTCCATTTTAGGGAAGCGTGTCGTGACAATATTCATCACATGCATGTTGTTATGCAACATGCATTTAAATGGTTTAATCACAGATATATAATCGTACTACAGACATTAAAATATGGTAAAAATTAAACATGCTTCAGACATCCAAATTAAAGGTATGCAAGGACCAAAATAAAGGAGAATATTGGATTAAAAATTTATTTTGTATCCCAAAATTTTTCGGCATTTCAAAAATTCGTCCCAAAAACCCCAATTAGGGTTTGTAATGTTTTTCGTGTATTGTTGGCCGTCAGGGCCGCGAAAATTGCGCAAGTGCGTGTTTCATCCAGTGGGGTAGCGAAAATTACCGTTTTAGGGTTTGGCCTTCGGGGCCATTTTCCATGAAAATCGTCCGTTTCCACGAAAGTGGTAACAGTTTGGGGGGTTGCCGGCCCGTCATCAAATAGTCGGGGCGGGCTGTCGGGCCCCCTAGGGTTACAATCGACAGCTGCGAAGGTGGGGGGCTGTTGCCCCCTAGGGTTACAATCAGCAGCTGCGAAGGAGGGGGTGTTGTCGCCCCCCCCCCCCCCCCCCCCCCCCCCCCCCCCCCCCCCCCCGCGCTCGTCTCCGCCGTGAGGGGCGGGGAGGTGGCAGCCCCCCGAGCTCGTGTCCGTTGTGAGGGTCGGGTGGGCTGCAGCCCCCCTGCTCGTGGAAGATGACACCCAATGGGGGGTTCGGCCCCCCTCTATTTCTTGTCCTCTATTTCTTGTTAAGAACGACGGCGGCGATGATTCTGATGGTGTGGATGTGGAGAAAACACGGATCCAATAAAAACACCCCCTTTTTAAATAAAAAACTAATTTTTGTAGTAAAAATTTGATTTTTATTATTGAAAACAATTTTTTTATCATAAAAATTTGATTTTTACCCGTTAAACATTGAAATTTGGTCCAAAAATAAGCATATCTAACCATATTATATGAAAGAAATAGGTTTAGATCGGGTTTTATGTATGATTACCTCTAGATCTGTCCTCCAAATTAAGCAACGTTTGACGAAGCCAACGCGTGGAAGATGACGCCCGCACGTGGTGGATCTACCTCCTCCTCGTCGCCCTCGCAAGATCGGATATCCGGAAAATTTCAAAGCTCTCGTGCTGATAACGTGTTGTGAAGATGATGGCTATAGAACCTGTATCCATGTATTTATAGGAAAAGATTACATAACGGGTGGATACCATAATCCTAAGTGGGCTCTACATGGGCCTACAAAAGCCCATTCATAACAATTAAAAATTTTTGAGTGCATGTTTTTAGCAAACAATCGCTGAAAAAACTAAACAAAAAACCCTATTGGTTTTATGAATGGCTTTCTATTTTCTTAAAAAAATTCTTTAATTTTTTTAGTTGGTTACATGAATTTATTGAATGTGGTAATTAGTGAGGAAGAGAATGAGAAGATGGAGGTGATTATAAATACAAACAAAAAATGGTTGAGATAATAAAAAAATCACCCGAAAAATCTTGTACATTTTAAGAACGATGTTCTATTTTTGTTCTAAATTGTCCTTTTTAGGTGCTAACATGAATTTAGTGCATGGGTTCATTGAAAAGGAAGATAAGAATAAGATGGAAGATGTGGTATTTTGGACAATTTTCTAAAAAATCTCATCTAGTCAACGTTGACTAGTGGTTTCTTGCAAAGATTAAAGTTCGATGAGGTTTTTTTACGAGTTTCAAAGTTTTGGGCAATTTTTTTTCAAAACAAGCCAAAATTCAAGGTGTGTTTTAAAATTTACCCTTATTATAAAAGTTTGTTCTTTATATAAAAGAGCCAGGTTTTTAAAATTATTCGTCTTCATATAGAAGTGACTTGTTTTCATATCGAACCGTCTACAATTGATATAAATGAGTTTGCCTTTCAAATGGGAGTACCCATCTTTTAAAATTGTGCATAACTCCTACGAAAATTCCCACTTTTTACAATTATGTGCCTTTCAAATGAAGCTATAATACGAAAAGGTAGATGCTATGAAAAAATGGACAATTTTCCTTAAGAAGTAAGTCTAGAAATTGAAGCAAAAGGTAGGTAGTTTCTTTGGAAATAAGGATGGAATATTCAAAAAAAATTGTAGCAAAAATACCACTATTTATGAAACCAAGGTTGTTACTATGAAAAGATGGACATAGCATTACTATAAAGAGGTTGACAAAATTCTCTCAGAATTCAACTTGCAAAATTTTAATATGCAAAAGTGGCCAGTTGTAGAAACACATTTGAAACTAATTTAGTTAATCATATGAATTAACACTTGAATGAGTTAATTATGGCTTAATTTAATGATTTTAAAAATAAAAATCGTGAAGAAGGGTTCTTGTTAAAATATAGTAAATAGTGAAAATAATATAGTAATAGTAAAATGAGTTTTAGCTAACCGAGAAGGAAATTCCTCTTTGGTTAGTGTCAAAACCCCCATATATTTTAATTTTTTCCCGACGATTAGATCTGTTCATTTTGATTTTCATGTTCTAAAAATTTAAACCACCAATTTTCAAGTGAACCTAAGGGTTTTACTCGTCCATTCACTCATCGCAAATTTACTGGTTTCGTAATAACAGAACTATTTGCAATAGTTAGATGAATGAGCAAAAACTTTAGGTTCACTTGAAAATTGACAGTTGAGTGTTTTAGAACATCAATTCAAAATGAATGATCTGATCATCAAAAATATAACAAGAGCTGAGGTTTTTGCCGCTAGCCAAGGAGGAAATTTCCTCATTGGTTAGCTAATACCTATATTTCTTTAATAATAATAGGTGATATACCACCCAATAAGGTAACCATAAGCCCATCACTGATAAAGGCCTAATGGCCCAGGAGATATGATGAGAAGACCTAATCTAGAAGATGGATGAACAATTCGTAAAATTAAATTACTTAAACATCTCTTCAAAATTTATATATACCTTCATATTTGGTAGGAGGAGAGCTCATTCTCATTCACAACTCTCTCTCATTTTGTATATTTTATATTCTCACTCTCAAGTTCTCATCTGAGCGTCTAAAGAGTCAAAGGCGGTGCCCCGAGCTAGGCTCGGCTCAAAAATGCTATTGAATGTTATGGTGTGATGATCACACGACTATCAACTAACAGGTTGATGAAGAGTCGTCCAGATCTAGTTATGCACTGTGACATCATTGACATCATCTGTGGGAACATGAACATCATAATATATGAAACACCTATGAAAGAGCCCGTGTGAATGGAGAGGAGCACACCTGGCATAATCCGGAGTGCTAAGAGAATGGTGGTGAACAAGGTGCTCGCTCATCGCCTCCATCACCACCCCTGAGGTATGTGATAGCAGAGGCATTCAACACCATAAAGAAATAGTTACATGATCAATTTACTACCATATAGGCATAACTTACCTAAGTGTTATACCAACGAGCACATTACAAAATCCAACATGCAACTCAACCGTAGTAGAGTCCGTGCTTCATTGAGCAGGAGGCATTTTTCACATTATGATCCTCATAGTAAGCATTCATCTAACTACCAGTGTCTACATCCAGTTACAAATCCAGTACCCAATAACCAGGGATATGGAGGTGCTTATAACGTCCATCTGCATACTTCGAACCCAGCGACGAGACCATCTATCCCGAATGCTGATGCAAAGAAGTATGACATGGAGCAGAAGTTACTGCATGACTGGCTAGATGTGATGATGAGTGGGAAGAAGAAGAAGAACCCAGAAGACATTGGTGTCCAGCTCTGTGAACCACTATTCATGAGTGATATACTGGGAGCTCACTTACTAAAAGATTTCACCTGCCGAATATTATATAGTATGATGGCACTAGTGACCCTGTATAAAACATGCATCAATACAAAGACGTCATATATCTTTAAAGTCTCAATGATGCAATATAGTTCCACGCCTTCTCAAGCACATTGTTAAAGGTGGTGCATGCCTAGTTTAGAACTCTCAAACCAGTAATCATTTCTAGTTTCCATGAACCCATCAAGCTTTTTTACTTAGCAGTCCTTCATGTCTAGGAAAAGGAAATACACATTAATCCACCTTGTCAGCATACATCAAGGTAAAGTTGAGACGTTATGTAAGTATGGATGAACTGTTTGTGAAAATAAATTACTCAAACATCCCTTTAAACCTTATATATACATTCATATTTGGGAGGAGGCGAGCTCATTCTCATTCTCAACCCTCTCTTATTTTTTATATTTCATATTCTCTCTCTTTTTTGAAAAACATATAATCTTTTAAAGTCATTCTCCTCTACATGCTAATTTCTCCCCCTAAATATATGCACGAGTCTAAAGAAAAAGTGTGACTCAATATCTAAGAGAGAATGCCTGATAATATACTATGTGGTAAGCATGAAAAATAATTCTACAAAATTCTTAGCAAAAGCTTAGCTCCCCCTGCAAATAAGATCACTAATTTTAATTCTCCCCCAGAAATTACGTAAATTTTTAATTTTGGAGGCAAGCAAGCTTCTAATCTCTTCAAATGTGAGTACCTGAAAAATCAAGATGTCTTGGTATTTTTTTCTTAAGAGTGAATGGGGTTAGTTTTGGGAGTCAAACCAATGAGTATAAAAAATAGACATTAAGCATAGATACTCAATATAATTGATTTCAAGCAAATAATCACTTAAAAGGAACACAAACCCATTTAGGTTTAAATTTCCTAGAACCCACATGCATGTAATTTCTAAAATGTTGGACAATATTCATAAAATTATCAATATAAGAATTTCTATCCAAATCACATGCATTCTTTGGAATCCACATATAAATCATACGATTTCTAGTATAATGTATTTTATGTGGTTTCACAAAATATTTATGATGCATCTCAAATGATTTATTAACATGTGCATGATGCAAAGAATTGGTATAACATTCTTTTTGCATGCAAACTTGCTATACATAAAAGCATAATTTTTCTTTTTATATCATGCAAACAGTCAACATGATTCTTGTTATCTCTAACAACATCAGTATGCATAGAATCATGACTGCACGAAAAAAATTGTACTCAAGCTAGCATTGATCTTAAAATTACCAAGTATACAAACAAATTCATTATGCTTCTACTTGCTTAAAGATAAATCAGTAAAGAGCATATCAATTGTAGCATTAATACTTTTGCATTCATTTATGAGCAAAAAATTCTCATCTCTAAGTTTATCAATCAATAAATTAGCTCATTTAATTTTACAATAGAAATACTAGCTCACTACACAAAATATCGTGAACATGCATCAAAGTATCATAGTTAACTTTCAAGCACTCATGATCAAACAATAAGGTACAATGCTCATTTTTCAACAAATCATGATCATACTCCATAGATTTATATTTATTTTACAATAATTCATAATCTTTGAGTAAATCAACTTTAGAGGTATGGTTTACCTCATCATTACCTTCTTGTGCTCTGAAGCATATAACAGCCCTCTCACTTGGTTGTTCCTCTCCCTTATCAATTGATGTTGAGACATAGTTGGATTCCTCAAAACCATTGAGCAAGTGCCATATTTGATTTGCACTAGTAGCTCCTGATACATAACTCAAAACTTTGTCAGATAAATATGAAATCAAAATTTTCATTACCTCATCATGAAGAATGCCTACTCTTTTCTCTTCATTTGTCCACTTAGAGATGTGTCTTGTGTGATTGCAATAAGGCTTCTCAATGAGACTTCATATATCACGATCAATGGATTTGATGTAGATCTTCATTCAAAACTTCCATTGACCATATAGATTGTTGTCAAACATTGGGGGTCTCGTTGTATCATCTCCAAAAGGTAGGGATGAGAACGGGCATGCCCAAAGCCCGATTGGGCTTCCATTGGGCATGCCACATCCTCATCCCTACAAATCCTTCACTAATTCTAAAAAGAATTAGTGAAGGATTTGTAGGGATGACGATGTGGCATGCCCAATTGGAAGCCCAATCGGGCTTTGGGCATGCCCGTTCTCATCCCTACCAAAATATTGAGTATTGGACCTCTCCCTACTTGGTGTTAATGATGAGCAAACATAAATACTTGTGACTAATCCCCTATTTGCAGTTAATCCATTGCCTAAGCATATCTTGAAGATTAATTAGCAATGGATGACACTCAAAGATCAATGAAAGCAAGAGAAGTGGATTGGATGATCAAAGACGGTGATTGAAGCTCCTAGAAGACTTCAAGCTCATACTTTGTATAGAAGAGAGAGTTCTACAAATATAATCTTCTTTTTTCTTCTAGTATGTAGCTTAGAAGTAGAACTATGTTGGAGCACACACACATCTTCATTTCAGTCTTAGGAAATCATTTGATCAATTTTTCTTAGACTCCAATTCATAATTCTCAAGAATGTGCATGTTTTGATTTCAACAGTCGACTGCTGAATGTTTTACAGTCGCCTGTCTAAAAAAAGTCGACTATGTTTTGTTCTACAGTCGTCTGTTATGCATATACTTAATCAGTTGATTTTTGAGCTTTCTAAGCTTTAACTCTTTCAGGCGACTGCTATACCTTTTATAGGCACATGTCCAAGAGACAGTTGACTGTGATTAGTTAATCATTCGCCTGTCTATCTTCAGCCCAAGATCATTCTCAGTTTCATCTGGCCAGTCGACTGATGTTGTATTTACAGTCGCATGTCTAAGGCACAGTCGCCTGTAAATGCTTCAACAGTCGCATGTCCATGATTCTTCTGTAGAACATGCTCTCTGGAATATTTCTAGTTCTAGTGCCAGTCGACTGATGTTGTATTTACAGTCGACTATCCAATGGCACAGTCGACTATCAATGCTTCAACAGTCGTCTGTTTTTGAGCTTCCTGTAGACTCAACTCTTTGGAAAATGTCAAGTTTTGTGACAGTCGACTGATGTTGGTTTCACAGGCGCATGCCCATGGTGCAGACGCCTGTGTGTTCCACATCAGTCGCATGTCCTGTCTTCCCAAAATTTTCCAAGACTTTCTCAACTTACCCAGATTGCGGCCAGTCGCCTGTAGAAGGAACTACAGTCGACTGTTGGATTTACAGTCGACTGTCTTCTCTTCATTAGTCGACTATCCACGTGGTAAGTTACCATTTGAATTCTCACCTACCCTCTGACACAGTGCAGCAGTCGACTGTGTTTTGTTCAACATTCGACTGTCGCGTGTGCAAATTCTATCCGTTGGGTATTTCTCCACAGTTTTCAAAGGGGGTTTTGGGAATTCTGTTTGAGGGTTTTGAGAAACCTATAAAGGCAGCCCCTACTGTTCCATTGAGAGGTTACTCATTTGCTCAACCATTCAAGATTTTAATCTTCTTAGATCAAAGCTCTCAAAATCCTAAAGCCCTAGAATTCTTATCTTTCAATCTCTTGCTCTCCAACCAAGAACTAAAGAGAAATCTTCTAGGCATTTGGTGCAGTCAAGAGAAAGGGCTTTCCTCTCTTCCAAGAGAGACATTCAACACACAACACACTCTCCTTCAAGTTCTACTTCAAGGCATATGTGATTGTAAGTGTCGTCATTTCATATTTTATAACTTTCGTTATTTGATTGACTCTCGGATTGTGAGAGTGTTTTGCTTTCCCCCAAGTTGTGGGGGTCAAGGACATCTAGTGTATTTCGATTTCACTTATAAGGTTGCTACAAGTGGGTTTAAAAGAAATCACAAGTTAGGGTTCTAACTTGAGTATCTGGTGGTATCTGGGTGGAAGGGAAGTAGTATTACCGGGAACAAGTCGGGAGTTGACTTGGATAATCATAACCCTTGAAACATCATTGTGTTTGCATTGTTTCATTTTAGGGTTTATTTTCATTCCGCACTTATTGTTGGTTAGGAATTTAATTTGGTGTAATTATCATTTTAAATTGTATAAACACTCTTCAACCCACCTTCTAATATTTTTCTCATAGCCAGGGACCTTACAATTGGTATCAGAGCGCTGATTTATAGCTATGGCATCCACCAACAACAACATTCCTCCACCGACTTCATACAACAATCACGACCGTGATGGACCGTCCACCGTCTTTGAAGGACAATCAATGTTCATCCTCTGCATTTCAATGGCACAAATTTCGGCTATTGGAAATACCAGATGGAGACGTTTCTAAGGAGTGCTTCTCTTTGGAGAACCCTCCACAAGGAATACGTCGAACCCTCCGAAGAGGATTATGACAAATGGACGCCCTTCGAGAAGTCCGCCGAAGTCAACAACGCCAAGGCAATGAAGCTCTTCATTGTGCGTTGGACCCAGATGAGTTCAACAAGATATGCACATGTAAGAGTGCATATCAAATTTGGGACCATCTAGTCGTTACCCACGAGGGAACGAATAAGGTAAAACTATATAAACTAGTTGCTGTGTAAAATTTCGTTATGTTTCACATGCAGGATAATGAGAGCATAGCAACGATATACGGACGTTTTACCGACATCACCAATGAACTTGAAGCTCTTGGACAACCCAACTAGAGAAGGTAAGAAAGATCATAATGGGAATGACCTCCAAATGGGAACGAAGAGCTATCGCCATTGAGGAGGTCAACGACATTAAGAAATACACTGTCGTAAATCTCATTGGTACTCTTATGTCTTACGAAGTAATACGGGAGAACCGATTGAAGATTCGAGCGATGATGAACCCTATGGAGGCCAAGAAGAAAGCATTAGCATTCTAAGCTAATTCTTCGTCCTCCGATAGTGAAGAATCAGAAAACAAGATGGACTTGGAGGAGATGGCTCAAATGGCGAAGAAGTTCCAACGCTTCTTTCGCAAAGGTAAATTTCCCTCCAAGAATAATTTTGATTCCAATAACAACACTTTATCTCTTTGTTTTAAGTGTAATAAGCCAGGGCACATCAAGAAGGATTGCCTGATGCTCTGAAACAAAGAGAAGTGGAAAGCTCCGAAGTACCACAAGTCCGACAAGTACAAGAAGGATAAGAAGAAAGGACTTGTTGGTACGTTCGATGATTCAAGTAGAAAATCCTCAAGCGAATCTGAGGATGAGAAGGGTGAAAGTGCTCACATGTGTTTCATGGCCCGGGAATATCCACACTCCGATAAGAGTGATTTCGACATCGATGAACCCGAGGTAACAATGGATGAATCACGTATTGCTAATGAAGAACTATTTTCTAAGTATCAATCTTTAATGCTTAGATATACTAGTTTAAAGAAATTGAATGTTAGCAACCCATCCATACCATGCATTATCAACAATGACACCATTGTTGATACACTAACACTTGAGAAAACATCCTTGGTTTCTCAAAATGACATATTGAGAAATGAGGTGAATTCCCTCAAATCTCAACTAGATCAAACGTATCCGATGGATAATAGTGATCTAGCTTCACAAAACACACAATTGGGTTTAGAGAATGATTCTCGTAAAACCCAAGTGCACGTGCTCATAGCACGGGTGTCCACCTTGGATACCAATATTTCTTCTCTTAGGAAGAAATATGAGTTTATATCCTCCCGAGTTATGAGAGTTAACAAAGGGAAAGGACAATTGGATGATTTTCTAGCAAACCAATTTCCGGCCACACATCGTGTTGGTCTTGGTTATGTGGAAGCGAATGCATCCAATGCTCGCACCTCCTATATTGGTGTTACTATAGATTTTGTGAGGACATCCTCCGGTGCATCCACAAGTGGTTTCAAAAACACTATTGGTAGCAAACTACCAAGAAAGTCAACACTTCACAATCTCTTCCTTTTGGTAAGAAACCCACTAAGGGTGGAAACCAAAAGAGAGGTCATGCTTACATGTACACCAACCTTCATCCACGTAGGAAATATCCTACTTCTCAAGTGGACACTCATGACACCTTTTATACTCCACATCCACGGACACGTGCAAACCCACTCATGAGAAATACTCATGCACATACCCCTACACGCTCGTATGCTCATATGCATCATTCTTCCATGTATGCACATCCACCTCATGTTATGCATGCCCCATATGTCTCTTATAACATGCATGCTCCTAAGGTTGAATACAACCCTTATATGTGCTTCCACCTCCATTGTCTTATGCTAGAACGCATGTTCCTAAGAAGCATGCACCACATAGAAATCAATCAATTGTGCATGCAACTAGAAAAAGGACTCCCAAAACATACACAATTTGATGTCCTAAGAACACTAGCTTAAATGATAGGAATGCCTATGTTGATTCCTATTTTCATGAGGTTATTAATAGCGGTAATTATGTTGATAAGCGGAAGTCTACTTGGATTTGGCTTCCAAAGGGCTAATCCCCTTGAATCCAACAAAAATTGGGCACCATGAGCTAATGGTATATTATGTAGGTACCCAAAAAAAGAAAGAGAGCAATAAATGTCATATTGGCTCTAAAAGGAAAGGATGGATACTCGACAGTGGTTGCTCCAAACACATGACGGGAGATCCCTTATTGCTCTCCGAAGTGATTAGCATCAAGGATGGTGCAACTGTCACTTTTGGAGGCAATCAAAAGGGAACCATCATTGGAGTAGATAAAGTCGATAATCCTTCCAAATAACTTATTACTAATGTTTATTTAGTTAGTGGTTTATGTCATAACCTTATCTCCATTAGTCAACTTTGTGACAAAGGTTACAAGGTTAACTTTGGAGAGGGTATGTGTGAAATTGTTGATTGTGACTCACATGTTTTATTCACCGGTATTAGACGTAAAAATATTTATTATTTGAGCTTGCCTAAAACTGTAGAACATTTCTTAGTTGCTAACACAAATGAACAACTATTATGGCATCGCCATTTTGGTTATGCTCATTTTAAGCACTTATATTAGTTAGCTAAGCATGATCTAGTAAAAGGTTTTTCGAAAATTGCTTTTAGTAAGAAAAACATTTGTGATTCATGTCAATGAGGTAAACTTAGTAAATCATCCTTTAAATTTAAAGAAGGCATAACTTCTAAGAGGCCCCTAGAATTACTTCATCTAGATTTATTTGGGTAAACTAGAACTTCATATTTAGGTAATGCTCTCTATGGATTAGTTGTCGTTGACGACTTCTCTTGATTTACTTGGGTTTCATTTTTAACCAATAAGAATGAAGCCTTTGAAGAGTTTACCATATTTGCAAAGAAGATTCAGAATTTCTTAGGATCCACCATTATCACTATTCATAGTGATCATGGGAGAGAATTTAAAAATGAGTCTTTCACAAAGTTTTGTGATGACACCGAGATAACTCATAATTTTTCTTTTCCTCGTGCACTGCCACAAAATGGTGTCGTAGAGAGAAAGAATAGGACTCTTATTGAGTGTGTCTGTACTATGCTCCTTGATAGTAATCTTGGACTACAATTTTGGTCAGAGGCGGTGCACACGGCATGTTATGTGCTTAATAGGATCCTAGTGAGACCACGAACGAACAAAACTTGTTTTGAGTTATTTTATGACAAGAAACCACAAGTTAAATATTTTCGTGTTTTTGGTTCAAAATGTTTTATCAAGAACACCTTTGGTAACTTAGATAAATTTGAGCCAAGATCCGATGAAGAAATTTTTGTTTGATATTCCACACATAGCAAAGCTTATCGGATATACAACAAAACCTCTTCAACGATTGAGGAATCACTACACGTAACATTTTATGAAGATTTTGATTTTTCTAATGTGGTTGATGATAGTGAAGATGTTTTATGTGATTCTCTTAGTAATGTTAAAATCAATGATTCTATTATTGAGACTTACAATACTAATGAAGTTGTTGAAGATTTTCCAAGTGATGCAGGGATTCCCAAACCTTACCCTACCGTTCGTAATCACCTCCATGACCAAATTATTGGAGATATTGGTGTGGGTGTTCGAAGGAGGTCAAGACTTGATGAATTCTCTCACTGCGCATTTGTCTCTACCATTGAGCCAAAGAACATCCAAGAAGCGTGTGAAGATAGATCTTGTATAATTGCAATGGAAGAAGAGCTCATGCAATTTGAGAGAAATGAAGTTTGGGAGCTCATTCCTCATCCAAGTGGTCACCAAGTGATTGGGACCAAGTGGATATTCAAGAATAGGACCGATGAGAACAAGGTC
This sequence comes from Scilla litardierei, assembly GCA_030789695.1. Classification (NCBI taxonomy): domain Eukaryota; kingdom Viridiplantae; phylum Streptophyta; class Magnoliopsida; order Asparagales; family Asparagaceae; genus Scilla; species Scilla litardierei. The sequence goes on along the minus strand of CM061142.1, from coordinate 220,765,728 downwards.
ATCACAAGGAACAAAGAAAGGTTAGTAGCTCAAGGCTATTGGCAAGAAGAAGGTATTGATTTAGAAGAATCTTTTGCCCCCGTAGCTAGATTAGAAGCTATTAGATTGCTGTTATCTTTTGTATCCCATAAGAATTTTAAATTATTGCAAATGTATGTTAAAAGTGTATTTTTAAATGGAATTGTTAATTAAGAAGTTTATGTTTGTCAACCACCTGGTTTCATACATGAAAAATTTCCAAACCAGGTTTTCAAACTTAAGAAAGTGTTAGATGGGTTGAGACAAGCCCCTAGAACTTGGTATGATCGACTCAAAACCTTTATTTTGGATTTAGGTTTTAAAATGGGTGAGGTTGATTCAACTCTTTTTATTAAGGATTATGAAAATGACATCCTTTTAATTCAAGTTTATGTAGACGATATTATATTTGGTTCTATTAACTTTAATCTTTGCCAAGAATTTTCTAAGTCTATGAAGGATGAATTCGAAATGAGCCACATGGGTGAGCTCAACTACTTCCTTGGACTTCAAATTCGGTAAATGAAGGATGGGACTTTCATACATCAAACCAAGTACATCGGAGAGCTTATCAAGCGATTTGGGAAGGAATCATTTTCAAGCAAAAGAACTCCCATGAGTACGACAACCCATCTACACAAGGATGAAAACGTAAAAGATGTAGACGTTCGTCTATATCAAGGTATGATCGGTAGCTTACTTTACTTAACTGTTAGTAGACCCGATATTATATTTAATGTATGCCTGTGTGCTAGATATCAAGCTAGACCTAAAGAGTCACACTTGATTGCGGTTAAATAAATCTTTCGTTACCTCAATCATTCACTAGATTATGGTTTACTTTACCCTAAGTCTAGCACATATGAGTTAATCTCATATGGTGATGCCGACTTTACCGGATGCAAATTTTATAGGAAGAGAACTAGTGGCACTTGCCATTTTCTAGGAAATTCCCTAGTTTTTTGGTTTTCCAAGAAACAGAACTCGGTATCATTGTCCACGACTGAAGCAGAATATATTGCCACGGGTCTTGCATATGCACAAGTTCTTTGGATGAGACACACTCTTAAGGACTATGGTGTCAATTGTGATACTTGTCCTATCATGATTGATAACCAAAGTGCTATTTGTCTCTCCAAGAATCCGGTATATCACTCCCGTACCAAACACATAGATGTGAGACACCATTTTATTAATGATCATGTAGCTAAGAAGGACATCATCTTCGAGTACATTGAAACCCAAAAACAAATCGCCGACATCTTTACTAAACCTCTTAAAGACGATTCATTTGTGAGGTTACGTGGAGAATTAGGGATTACGGGTGAATCTGAATTGTAGGAGTTCATACAATCATGTTATTTCATGCTTGAACTTATATCATCATTTTTACTTCTCTTCGTTTGATAAATTATATGTTTCACATATATTTGTTTTAAGAGATGTATTTGAGATTTCGATGATTTTGATCTTTTGGATTGATTTAAGAGTTTTGTATGTTAATCGATAATATTTTGATATTGATTTCTTGATTAGATTTGTGTTAGAGTATAGGAGATGTCTCTATCCTCTGGATTTTAAGCTCACTGTGCATTTCTGGACCAGTACAGACGACTGTCATTTCTTCGATAGTCGACTACCCAACTCTATTTACTCATACAGCAGACTGTATTTTTCACATAAGTGACTGATGAATATTTTACAGTCGACTGTCTGTTCGACGGGCGACTGCAATTTGGTCATCAGGCGCCTATCCAAATCTTCAGAGGTCTCTGTTTTTATCATCATTTTATTGATTCTTTGTCTATCGACTGATGTGTAAGATATAGTCGACTGTCTCTCCGACAGACGACTGTGAATTACCCAACAGTCGACTGTCTATCAACCTAAGCTTATTTATATCTTATCGACCAGTCGACTGACTCATCAGTCGACTGTCAACTGTTGTGGCGGTTCGCTAACTTGATCTGAGCCGTCGATTTGTTCAGAAATTTTCTCTCTCATCCGACTCAGTTCCCTCGTCTTCCTCCTTTCGAAATCCACTGTTGCAGTCGATTTTATCTCCGATTCAAAGTTTCAATCTCCGATCACTCCTCCGATCCTTCGATTGCTTAGGTCGAATGTCTCCCTCTCCGTCGTTCTCCTCAGATTAGGTATCATTTTCTTGTGTTGATTCAATTAGTGCGGTTCTTTCGTTACGTTTGATTGTGCAATGGCTCCCAAGACCAAAGGGAAGGTTGTTGCTCCTAGAAGCCCGAGGATGCCTAAGCCGACCATTGCCAAAACCAAAAGACCCCACAAATCCCACACCAAGAACCTTGAACCTCCATTCGACACTTCAGGTTCATATTCCCTTTATTTCTCCTCCGAAGTTGAGCCTCTTGTAAAGCGTCCACTAAGCCCGTTGGTGTTCGCATCAATGAGCCTGTCGCTGAGGCCAAACATACTCGGGTGGCTGCTGATACCAACCCCGAGTCTAGTTCCGATTCTCCCCAAGGCCAAAATCCTACAGTGCCTCCTGCTGATCCTCTAGTTCCTATTTGCCGAGACGATGCTTTTCTGGCAAAGTTCCATTCCATGCTAGGGATCAAGCTCCTTCGTGAGTGTTTTATTGTATATTAGGCCTTCACTGTTGAGAGACTCTCTGAGATTCTCTCGTCTACCCACTTGGGTGATCTCTTTCGCTACTCTCATATCGACTCCCTACGTGCATATCCCTTCCTGATCAAATAATTTTATGCCAATCGCATTTGCTGTGAGTATGTTGACACATGAGAGATTGACACATTGGTTTAGGGGACACGTATCCGTCTTGACCTTACTCTCATAGGGACCATTCTTATGATCCCCTCCACTGGCTCCGTTCCTGCTGACATCTCTATTTCTGATGTTGGTGATCTTGACCAGAATGTCCTTCAGGACATGTTCTGTGTGATTCCTTCCTTCCTCTCTTCTAGAGTCAGGGCCTCCATGTTAACGGCTAGAGGTTGAGATGTTCACCTTGTGGTGAAGTCCAACATCTTGCCAAAATATGGCTCTTCTGATCAGCCCTCTCAGGATATCCTTCGATGCATGTATGCTATTTTCTCGGGGATGTCAGTGAATTGGGCCGGTGTCCTCCTTGATCGTATGGACAAGGTCGAGTTACTGCCTCTGTTCACATCCCGTATGGAGATCTCCTTACCTTGGTCTTCCATTATTTTGGTATTGATTTGACTTCCTACAAGCCTATGCCTCTTGGCCCTCTCCTGGATGCTTCTGTGAAGTCGAGGTCCTCTTCGGCTCTGCAGTCAGCATCTAAGAATAGGCAATTAACTTCTGCTCCTTCGTCATCCACCATTCCTCCAGCTGATCAGCCATCTACCTCAGCTGCACCCTCTCGTGACCTTTTGGACGAGATGGTTTCTGGTTTGTAAGAGTTATTCTATCTGAAGTTCCAGCATCAGGGAATTTCTTTCCCTGATCATCTAAGATCATTTGTTCCTCCTCGGCCTTCTCAGCCTCCTCCACCTTTCATCACTAAGATTGTGGAGCATCCTGGTGTTACTTCTCATAAGCACGTTGCTTCTTCAGCTCATCAGGATGTCTCATCTGCTGCTGCTCCTCCTCCTCCCGAGGATTCTACGATTGATCCAGAGACTCAGAAGTTCCAGATTATTTTGGCCTCCTCCTCTGCTGCTGATATGGACACTCACCCTTAGACCTAGATTTTTTTGTTAGGGTTAAGAGTTTTGAGTGTCTGTATGTATTTTGATTCATTTTTTAGTGATGTATGGATGATGTCTGTATGATGATCACATTTTGTGAATATACATGGTGTTATAGATGTATTTTGTACTCATGTATCTTTGGTTTATGTATATGAAAATGCGTTTACTTCATATTCTGTTTCACACATTGTCTCATTGTTTATGTTCATTGTGTGAAAATTGTGAAATTGTCTCTTTGTATGCTATCTCATATATATGATGTGATTTGAGACAATTTTGTCATTTGGCCTGTAATTGTCGCATGTCCATGATTCTTTTGCAAAACTTACTCTCGTGAATATTTCTAGTTCTAGTGCCAGTCGACTGATGTTGTATTTACAGTCGACTGTCCAATGGCACAGTCGATTGTCAATGCTTCAACAGTCGTTTGTCTTTGAGCTTCTCTACAGACTCAACTCTCTAGAAAATGTCAGTGTTTGTGAGTCGACTGATGTTGGTTTCACAGGCGCATGCCCATGGCACAGGCACATGTGTGTTCCACATCAGTCGCATGTCTCGTCTTCCCAGAATTTTCCAAGACTTTCTCAACTTACCCAGATTACGGCCAGTCGCTTGTAGAAGGAATTACAGTCGCATATTGGATTTACAGTCGACTGTCTTCTCTTCATCAGTCGACTGTCCATGTGGTAAGTTACCGTTTGAATTCTCACATACCCTCTGACACAGTGCAACAGTCGAATGTGTTTTGTTTAATAGTCGACTGTCGCGTGTGCAAATTCTATCCGTTGGGTTTTTCTCCACAGATTTCAAAGGGGTTTTTGGTAATTCTGTTTGAGGGTTTTGAGAAACATATAAAGGCAGCACCTACTGTTCCATTGAGAGGTTACTCATTTTATCAACCATTCAAGCTTTCAATCTTCCTATATCAAAGCTCTCAAAATCCTAAAACCCTAGAATTCTTATCTTTCAATCTCTTGCTCTCCAACCTAGAACCAAAGAGAAATCTTCTATGCATTTGGTGCAGTCAAGAGAAATGGCGTTCCTCTCTTCCAAGAGAGACATTCAACACACAACACACTCTCCTTCAAGTTCTACTTCAAGGCATAGGTGATTGTAAGTGTTGTCATTTCATATTTCATAACTTTAGTTATTTGATTGACTCTCGGGTTTTGAGACTGTTTTGCTTGCTACCAAGTTGTGGGAGTCAAGGACATCGAGTGTACGTCGATTTTACTTGTAGGGTTACTACAAGTGGGTTTAAAGGAAACATCAAGTTAGCGTTCTAACTTGAGTATCTGGTGGTATCCGGGTGGAAGGGAAGTAGTATTACCGGGAACAAGTCGGGAGTTGACTTGGATAATCATAACCCTTGAAACATCATTGTGTTTGCATTGTTTCATTTTAGGTTTTATTTTCATTCCGCACTTATTGTTGGTTAGGAATTTAATTTGGTGTAATTATCATTTTAAATTGTATAAACACTATTCAACCCCCTTCTAGTGTTTTCCTCATAGCCAAGGACCTTACACAAAATGATGTCACTTATTGACGCCATCCTTTAACTTGGCTCTGATACAATATGTTGGGGTCGGATCACCGCTGGTATAACGTCTGGCTTAAAGTACAGTCGCTCTGATACCAATTGTTGGGATCTCTCTCCTGAGAATGATGGCAGATAGACACTAGATGGGGTGTGATTAGTGTATAAAATTCCTCTAGAAAATATACATAATCTAACAACTAGAGTTACCTAATTTTAACTTAATCAACAACAATTATACTTGCTAAGTATGCAGCAGAAATATATCACAAGCAACATATAATTGAGCAACAATCACAGAAAGCGGATAACAAACGCAAACATGAGAATTACCCTGGTTTGGATACCCAAGTCCCACTTGGCTTATCCTACGTGCAGCCACCCGAATCCCACTCAGCTAAATTTACTATTTCTCAAATAGTACAATTACAAAACCCGCCTCTTCCCAAGAGGTCTTTCTTACACCAAATTTCTTCCCAAGGAATAAACTCACAACCTCAACACTTTGAGGATTTTCACTTACTCTTTTGAAGTTGATACACTTTTACCTATATCCTTTGCTTTGAAGCTTTGTGTAGATTGTGATGGCTATAGTGTATATCTCCAAAGGATGAAGAAGTTTAAAGCTTTGGAAGATGAAAAGATTTGGTCAAAGGATTTTAAGAAATCTTTAAAACATAGGCCAAAGAGAGCTGGAGGGCTTTTGAGAGAGCTAATTTTTAAAACTAAATTTTTACTTTCAATTTCATACTAAAAGGCTCAGTAAACTCAGCTTATATATGGGTGAAAATCGGTTGAAAATTGTTTCCAAAAACACCACTCCAACGAAGTAAAAAACAACTTTCCATAAATCGTGGGACTGTGTTTTCTGTCTGTTAGGCTGTCAATAGTCGACTACTAATGTGCGATTATATTTTATATATTCATGCACGTCTTCTTTGTGATTTTCCGTTGTTTTCCGTCACTCCGTACCCGTTCTTTTGTGTTTTTGTATCTTTTCACTTTCTCTGTGTTTTTGTGCCAATGCAGGAGATTGCCAGCGTTGGGGACATATAAAGAATATATCATGAATCCTCGAAACAACGGGAGGTGTCACGCGCGATCCCGAGGGCCAAACGTCGAAGAATTCCATGTATCAGCCCTCAACCAATCGGGTGGACAGAGCCACCCGATCAGTTGGTGCACGCGTATCCGACCCAAACAGGAGCAGAAGTGAAGAGCAGCTCACCCGATCACGGGTGGTTCAGCGATCGAGTGAATCTGACAGAGCTCTCTATCTTTTGGAGTTGAATTCCAATTGATCAGGTGACATCTCACCCGATCGGTTCATCAGTAGCCAAGATTCCCAACTCACGACCCGGTGACATCAACCGATCGGCTCAGCGTCCGGTTGATGTATCTCAGGAGCTGAAGGCCAAAACAACTAGCGGTTCACCCGATCGGTTCATGTATCAACCGATCGGGTGGTCGTGTTTTCTATAAATAGACCTAGGTTTTTTCCTGAACGAGAACCCAGTTTATTTTCTGTCTTTTTTGGAACTTTTGACGGCTCGGAATTTATTCTGTCTTGTAAGTTTTCTGATTGTCCTGTAACTTTAATATTGCGTTAATACTATTGTTAGCTCCATAGTTCTATTGCTTGATTTCGATTTCAATGGTTGAATTTTGTTGTGATGATATTTTCGCCATGAATTGTGAGTAGTTTCCCAATCTAGGGCATTGGTGGAAACCCCTTCGTGGGTTCTCCCTAGAACTACCATAGGATTAGTATTTCGTTAGGATTTAGGAATTTAGATGGTTACGCTGGGCATTTTATTGTCATTGGCGGGAGAAAGACCGCCTCTGACCGTTGGGCAAAGGGGAAATAAAACTGGCGTTTGATCCCCTAGCCACAGCTCACACCCCTAGCGTAGACATTGAATCCTAGCGCGTGGAAACGGCAGGATGAAATGTTGGGAGTAATCGTTGCAAGCTTAGTTCTCCCGGAGTCGGTCGGTGTTAATGGACATGGGAATGCCCACCGTCCGGACCCGGGTAGACCTAGCGTATCATCCAGGGTATCGACTGGAATATCGGGCCTATGAGACGGTAGGTATCACTCTTAGAGGCAACGTCTCACCACTAAACCCTAAAATCCAATCGTATTTCTATCCGTCGGTCGTAATAGAGAGGGCACATGATAGGGTGGAAACCAAAGTCCTAGGTTCCCTTTTATATCTTATATCCTTCGTATTTCTATTTTTTGACAACCTACCGATTGATCGGGCTAGCTCACCCATCGGGTGAATCGGTTCCTTCTTGACAACAAGCACAACACACGTCTCCCTGAGTTCGACCCCCAAGCCACACTACAACACCGTACGCTTGCGGTTATAAATATTTAAATCTGGTATCCCGGATCCCATTGCATATATTGCTAAATCTATGGAACGTCAAGCTTTATGGCACCGTTGCCAGGGAAGCAACGTGCTTGTTTTTATTTAAGACCCAGTGATCCCTGAGTCTAGCTCATGAACACGGTCGCTAGACTGTGTTTTATCCAAAAATTATAAAAATTTCAATAAACAGACTCTTTCCCTACCACAATTATCAATTTGTGCTATTCCTTGTACCACTGACGCACTTGTCATAGCCAAAATTTTTGTTTGTCAAGTGAATTATGTGGATGCCCGATGGATCATATATCGGAAATTTAGATGCTTACACGCCATACGGTGCTCAGATGGAGGGATATGAGAATTATCTGCAGGTCGTCGCAGTTTGCGAAGCTTGTGGGATGCAGTGACATACGGCCATCCATTACCAATTTAGTGCCCAACCCTACCCCACATACATATACCCACAACCTACATCAAGAACCCTCCCATCCTTACCCCCAAATTTACACACCCCATCCTCCACCGAAATCGACCCTTGAATTATTCTTGGAAAACTCCATTGCAACTCAAATGCAGTGGACATCACCTCCACTTCCATTACCATTCCCCCCACCGAAGTCTGACCGTGAATTATTATTAGAAGACAATATTTTAAACCAAGGCCAGATGACTCCATCACTTTCACTTCCATCACCACTTCCACTTCCACCACCTAGGACCGATCTTGAGTTGTTAATGGCGAATTCCTTTGTAAATCAAGGCCCGACAATACCATCACCCTCATCTCCATCTCAGACGTCTATCCTTGAGTTATTGATGGAGGATTCCACGGTAACCCAGGGCCAGGTGGATTCACCAATTCCATTTCCGCCTACCACTTCTACTTTTGGGGGTGAAGCGGTCGTGTCTCATACATCATCGACAACTTGCACCATGGAAGGTAACTCTTATGGTTTACAATTTGAAAATTTTGATATGAGTACCCTTCCCCACGTAGGTACAATTTTTGAGACACACAGTACCGAGGAGGCCATGGAGGATGTTCATATCGACGAGGAGGGAGAGCGTGGAGTCGTGAACATCATGACTCATTCTATTGAGCCTCATACTACCTTACCTCTACCACCACCTCCACAGCTCACCCTCACTCCACCAGAGGCATCGCATCCACCAGAGCTTACTGCTCTCACTCAGGGAGATCTTTTAGACCCTATTTCTGAATCTCATATTACATTCCCCATATTTTTAGATTTAGATACTACTGACATGACATACCCTCCAAAGGATCCAAATTCACATTATACGGAGATATGTCAGGGCATGTCAGCACCTGACGAGCTCGTCGCTGAACGCGGACAGGTGATGATCGCGTCACCACCAGGGCATAGCACCATATTCTCAGGGAGTCATCGTCAACCTTTTCCATGCTTTAAATTTTACCTTGACGATACTCTTTGGGATACATTTATTACGAGGAAGAATTTTTCATCACGGACTGATGCTCCCTTTCTTTCGAATGATTTAGGTGGACATCATCGAGGGAAGCTTGTGGAAGCATTGCTGAAGTTCGTTGGTGTTCGTGGCACCAGAACATTGGCGGAGCCACAGAAAGAACATGAAGAGCAGCTTCCTGCTTCGGTTCAGATCGTGGATCCACCGTTTGCTCAGGTGTATCTAAATCTAGTAGTGTAAAAAATTTTACCGCTCTCTAGTCTAGACTTGAATAAACTCATCTCCTCTCGGCAGCAAGAGGAGCGCATTAGGATTAGTAGCTTTTCTTTGAATAAAATTTGCCTCCATGCCGTGCCCCTCCAGCCTCTTCCGAGGAGGATGAGGAGACTACCTCTCCTGCACCTTGATTGTCCTCTTTTCTGATTTTCCCCCAAACATTTTTCTGCATCGCATTGATCATATCATTTCGCTAGCATTGCCATGATCAGCTTGGGGGAAATCGATTTTTGTGTGTGTTGTCATGTGATGTCATTATCGTGTGTTTGTTTATATGTGTTCTTTGGATGTGTTTTTATATCTTTTATTTCGGTATTTCTTTGTCTTTATTTTTCTGTTTCGTTTGTGTGTTTTTCATGTTTTTCATCTTTTTGTGTCGGTGCGTTCTTCCCTCCCATTTTCGTTGCCCTCCAGTATTTACTCTTATTGCATTGAGGGCAATGCAAGTTTCAGCTTGGGGGAGTCGCACTTTATGCGTCAGTTGTATCTTTGGCATCGTTTTTGAGTCGTTTTCATCGTGTTTTTCTTTTTCTTCTCATCTTTTTATTCTCCCTCTCCTGGAGATGACCCCACGTGATGAATTTCCACGGAATCTCACACACACTTAGCTTAGCCATGATGATCACATTCACTAACCCTAGGTGCCCGAGCCCTATTGCATTTCATGCTTCGTGGGTTTACTTTGCTTTTATGTGAGTCGTGTGTCGAGACTAGCTAGTTGGTGTACTTCTACTTTGTGATTTTGATTTATATACATGTCCTTGGTTGACCCCTAGACTATCATGCTTCAATTTCAAATAAGCGGTATTTTACCTCTACTGTCTGCTTCTCTATGCATTTTATATATATATATATATATATATATATATATATATATATATATATATATATATATATATATATATATATATATATATATATATATATATAGTATGCTTCAATTCGCATGTGTCAGGACTCTACGAATATGACTAGGCTAACCCATTTAGCTTATGCTCTGATCGCGAGAAAAATTTTCTTTTGCCCAAGTGTTTAGAATTCGATTTCTTTTTTGTTTTACTTGGTGCAAATCCCCTCGTCGTGTACCGTTCTCCCACTTAGGAGAGTACACAAGTATGTAGCCAAAAATCCAAAAGCCCAAAAAGAAAAAAAGAGAGAAGAAAAATCCAAAAAGAAAAAGAAAAGAAAAAATGTATAGCCAAAAGCCCAAAAATATATACAAATACCCAAAAACGAAAAAAATTCCCGTTGTGAATATCATTCCTATCCACCGTGGATAAAGGGAAGGCGAGAATTTGTACCGAGTGTTCTACTCCGCACCTTCTCAACCTCCCTCGTTTTCGAACACACTTGGCATAGGAATTTTCTAGCGATTATCTAGGCAATAGTGCAGTGATCTCCTAGTCCCTAGGAGTCGAGTCCCCGACACATGATACGCTTCAATTCTTATTCTATTCTCATGCATGCTTGGGCTATTATTCACTGCTAATTCGAATTGAATCGATATTTGGGTCATTCCTTGGGTATGTGTATATGGAGCTTTATTGCACAATTTAGATAGTGACACCGTCTGCTAGCTCACGACCACACTCACTCGCGCTTCACCGCGTGGGCCCACGACACTTGTATGGACTCATATTCCTTGGTTTAGTGATGTGTTTTATCGCATGCTTGCTTAGTGTGGTGTGTTTGATTTTGTTGGCTCTGACGGGCGATCTAGGACTTTGATCTCTCTTTTTGTTTCTTCCTTTCTATTTTTCCCTCCGAGCTCCTACTCTCACTCGTCTTCCTCGAGGACGAGGAAGGGTTCAGCTTGGGGGATTTTGACATACGATTATATTTTATATATTCATGCATGTCTTCCTTGTGATTTTCCGTTGTTTTCCGTCACTCCGTACCCGTTCTTTTGTGTTTTTTGTATCTTTTCACTTTCTCTATGTTTTTGTGCCAATGCAGGAGATTACCAGTATTGGGGACATATAAAGCAGATATCATGAGTCCCCGAAGTAACGGGAGGTGTCACGCGTGATCCCGAGGGCCAAACGTCGAAGAATTCCATGTATCAGCCCTCAACCGATCGGATGGATAGAGCCACCCAATCGGTTGGTGCACGCGTATCCGACCCGGACAGGAGCAGAAGTGAAGAGCAGCTCACCCGATCGGTTCAGCAATCGGGTGAATCCGACAGATCTCTCTGTCTTTTGGAGCTGAATTCCAACCGATCGGGTGACATCTCACCCGATCGGTTCATCTGTAGCCAAGATTCCCAACTCACGACCCGGTGACATCAACCGATCGGCTCAGCGTCCGGTTGATGTATCTTAGGAGCTGAAGGCCAAAATGACTAGCGGTTCACCCGATCGGTTCATGTATCAACCGATCGGGTGGTCGTGTTTTCTATAAATAGACCTAGGTTTTTTCCTGAACGAGAACCCAGTTTATTTTCTGTCTTTTTTGGAACTTTTGACGGCTCGGAATTTATTCCGTCTTGTAAGTTTTCTGATTGTCCTGTAACTTTAATATTGTGTTAATACTATTGCTAGCTCCATAGTTCTATTGCTTGATTTCGATTTCAATGGTTGAATTTTGTTGTGATGCTATTTTCGCCATGAATTGTGAGTAGTTTCCCAATCTAGGGCATTGGTGGAAACCCCTTCGTGGGTTCTCCCTAGAACTACCATAGGATTAGGATTTCGATAGGATTTAGGAATTTAGATGGTTACGCGGGGCGTTTTATTGTCATTGGCGGGAGAAAGACCGCCTCTGATCGTCGGGCAAAGGGGAAATAAAACTGGCGTTTGATCCCCTAGCCACAGCTCACACCCCTAGCGTAGACATTGAATCCTAGCGCGTGGGAACGGCAGGATGAAATGTTGGGAGTAATCGTTGCGAGCTTAGTGCTCCCAGAGTCGGTCGGTGTTAATGGACATGGGAATGCCCACCGTCTTGACCCGGGTAGACCTAGCGTATCATCCTGGGCATCGACTGGAATATCGGGCCCATGGGACGGTAGGTATCACTCTTAGAGGCAACGTCTCACCACTAAACCCTAAAATCCAATCGTATTCCTATCCGTCGGTCGTAATAGAGAGGGCACATGATAGGGTGGAAACCAAAGTCCTATGTTCCCTTTTATATCTTATATCCTTCGTATTTCTATTTTGTGACAACCTACCGATTGATCGGGCTAGCTCACCCATCGGGTGAACCGGTTCCTTCTTGACAACAAGCATAACACACGCCTCCCTGAGTTCAACCCCCAAGCCACACTACAACACCGTGCGCCTGCGGTTATAAATATTTAAATCTGGTATCCCCGATCCCATTGCATATATTGCTAAATCTAGGGGACCTCAACTACTGTACACATAGTAGTTGACTATCCAAATAACTATAGGCGACTATTCCATGGGGACAGATATTTTCCAATGAAAAGCAGTCAACTCATATTCAAGGAGTAGTCGACTATCCAGCTGATACATGGATACTTTATAAAAAAGCTTTTTAAACTATTTTAAAAAATTTAAATTTTTTTATAGTATTTCTATGTGCGTGTGAGCTTCTAACACGGCATTAACAAGCTAATCCAAAAGAATAAAAAATTCATCAAATACATTTAGTACAATGAAGTACGATTGATGCATTCTTGATTTTCCAAGCTCTTTGTCTAGCTCCAATAGGTCCGTGGCCTTGTTTAGCTCATCACTAATCCATTGAGTGCTTCATTTGATTTGCCTTAAGCTCCTGCCTTAAAGATGTTAGATGCTATATTTATCCATCATCAAAACCACACGAGGTGAGACTCAATATCTCAACATTCTCTCCCTTTTTGATGATGGCAAACATGCATGCATAATAATAATAAAAATACTTAATTATCCAGAAACACATCATATTAGCAATCAAATATACCATTTGTAAGTGTTGCAAACATATGTAATTAAGCATGGCATCTAATATCTCTCCCACTTTTGTTATCAACAAAAAGATGTTCAATAAAAGTGTTCTATCCCCTTTTAAAAAAACATATAATCTTTTAAAATCATTCTCCTCCACATGCAAATTTCTTTCCCTAAATTTATGCATGAGTTTAAAGAAAGATTGTAACTCAATATCTAAGAGAGAATGCCTAATAATATACTACGTGGTAAGCATGAAAAATAATTTTGCAAAATTCTTAGCAAAAGCTTAGCTCCTCCTGCAAATAAAATCATTAATTTTAATTCTCCTCCTGAAATTATGCAAATTTTTAATTTTGGAGGCAAGCAAGCTTCTAATCTTTTCAAATGTGAGTACCAGAAAAATCAAGATGTATTGGTATTCTTTTCTTTGGAGTCCATGGGGTTAGTTTTGGGAGTCAAACCAATGAGTATCAAAAAATAGACATTAAGCATAGATACTCAATATAATTGGGTTCAAGAAAATAATCACTTTATAGGAACACAAACCCATTTAGGTTTAGATTTCCTAGAACTCACATGCATGTAATTTCTAGAACGATGGACACTATTCACAAAATTATCAATATAAGAATTTCTATCCAAATCACTTGAATTCTTTAGAACCCACATATAAATCATACGATTTCTAGCATAATGCATTCTATGTGGTTTCACAAAATATTAATGATGAATCTCAAATGATTTATCAATATGTGAATGATGCAAAGCATTGGTACTAACATTCTTTTTGCATGCAAACGTGCTATATATAATAGCATAATTTTTTAAGCAAGCAAACGATCAACTTGATTCTTGTTATCTCTAATTACATCATTGTGCATAGAATCGTGACTGAACGATGAAATTGTACTCAATCTAGCATTGCTCTTAAAATTACCAAGCATACAAACAAATTCATCATGCTTTTGCTTGGTTAAAGATAAATTACTAAAGAGCATATCAATTCTAGAATTAATACTTTTGAATTTATTTATGAGCAAAGAATTCTCATCTCTAAGTTTATTAATCAATAAATTAGCATCATTTAATTTTTGCTCAAAAGATTTCAAAAGATAACCCTCTTTTCTTGGCCTTTGATAAAAAAATTCAATCTTCTTTTGGTCTATTTCTTGATATCCAAAGAGCTTTAATTCTCATCATTTTGAGATCAAGTCTCACATAGCTTCACCAAATATTCAAGAGCTTCAACTTCGGATATAGGTAATTATATCAACAAACTCTGTACGTGAGAAGGGTTGTTTGTAAAATCCTCGTGGTATAGAGATGGTTGGAACTCCTCAAAGGGTTTGAGGTGGTTGTAAAATCCTCCAGGTGTGGGATCTACCTACAATGCTAAGCAATACATTAGAGGGGGTGCATAGTGTAATGAAAATTTAAAGCTAATTAACAAATTTCTTGAAATACATTATAATAATAATGAAGACAATTAAAACACACAATGATATCTACACAAACGCAAACACATGATGTATAATGGTTAAGCTATGCCTCTCCAGTCCCACACTCTTTACAGAATCTTATAGATTTCCACTATATAACCTCTTCTGAAGCAACTCTATACAATCTCTAAAACAGGATACAACAATCTCTTCCGAGATTCAACACTCTACTACCAAGAGTCACACAATCTATTCCAAGATAGCACACCATATTCCAAGGGCCACACCTCTCTTCTGAGAGAGACACTCCCACAACCCATGATCAAGGTTTCAAAATGAAATGAAATAAGAAATTACACTCTTACTTATTACCATGATTAGATAGACTTACTAGTGTGAAGTGCAACGCAATGAAGAGTGGGTATCCATGTGCTGGAATTAAGCCTTAGGCACTTGGAGACTTCCATTGAGTTTGGATTCAAACACAACAATCAAAGACATGTCAAAGAGGAAAAATGAGAGAGATAAAAGAGTGAAGCTTTTCTCTTGAGATTTTGGGCTCACAAAAATGATCTCTATGTGTTTATATCAGTGCTCAACTGTCCCTAACAATCATGCTAAAATAGCCTCCTAAATATGCACAAAACCCAAGAAGACAGACCCTGGAAAATAGTAGTCTAACGGCTATAAACAGATAGATTTTTGAATCATCGGATGACTGAAGTTAAAGGGTCAGACGGCTGAGAAACTGTTCAGTCATCTGGGAACTCTACATCAGTTGGCTGAAACCAGTGTTGGGATAGAACAAACAAAAAGACCAACACATGGCATCCAGACATCTGGAGTTCAACACTCAGTCGTCTGGGACATTGTTTAGTCATCTGACAAATGAGCTACAAACGTCTCTATTGGTTGTGTATGTTCAAATGAAAAACAGACACACCAGACGTTTGGAAGAGCTTCTCCAGCCGTTTGGTCCTGGTCCAAAAACACCAATAAGAGTGCTCTGGCGATTGACCCTATTGGAAAAGTTTTTAGGCTTCTCATATAGTTCTCTAAGATGGTAAATGATATCAAAGTGTGTATGTGACCATATAATCAAGGCTTACATGTATTATACAAATAAAGAACAAAATACATAAAGAATCAAAAGAAAATACTCTTCAAGCTTCTTGGTTCTTCATGCCATCTATGCTCTTATGCTCCAAGCCTTGAGGCCAACAAACCCCCCTTTGATTCATCATCCTAAGCATCATAATGTCTCAATGAAGATACCAATATCATACTGCTAATTACGTCCAAATTTGGCTCTTACGCCGAAATCTTCAAGAATCCTTTTTAATGAATCTGTGACTTAAACAAGTAGAGTCATTAGCAACACATAATGGTGATCATCATTAAAACCATATTGGGCTAAAATACCAATATCCAACACAAGGGTTGATGTATTTGTAATTCTCTCCGTTGAGAGGTTATTAGTGGATTAAAGCCAAGTGGGACTTGGGGCTGGACATAGGTCACTGGGTAACTAAAATAGGATAAATCATCATGTTTGTGGTTTCTTTCGTGTTGTATTTTCTTACTTGCAATTGCTTCTGCTATTAATCTTATTTTTTGCAAGTTAGTTGACAAAGATTTTATTTTTGTAACTCAAGTTAAAATCTTAGTCAAAACTTAGAGATTTATTTTATATTCCATAAACATTATTCACCCACCATTAGTATTTCTCTAACATTTGGTATCAGAGCCAAGGCATTGAAAGATGGCGTTAACAAACAACACTTTCCATGAAGGCCAATCGATTTCTCGTCCACCCTAGCTTACCTGATCAAACTATGGAAGTTAGAAGAACCACATTAAGATCTATCTCAAATCAATTTCCTAGGACTTATGCAGCATGGCGAAGGCCCCATATGAAGCAACAATAAAGCCAGGCACTTCATGGACCAAAGAAGAGAAAGAGAAATATTCTTTGTGATACGGCCCTTCCAGGATGGGCCAAGACCGAACGGCCCAAGCCCGTGTCGCAAACCCACGGGCCTGGGAGAACGAAGCCCCTACGAAGAATCAGAGTCGGGCCGGCCTCGGACCGAAGCAGACACGACCGCTGACCCACATCAGTAAAAGTTAACCGCTCCCCTTAAAACGCACCCCCTTAATCATCATTAAGGGGCCCCATTACGTCCACCTTCATTACAGGTGAAGGCACCATCAAAGTGGCGGATGATCGGGCCGAGATAGGGGGACGTTAAGGAGACGTGGCTGGGAAAGACTCCTATAAAGCAACCCAAGGAGCATCATGCAAAGGGATCACTTATTGGACACCAAAAACACTGAGGTATACCTCTCTAACGATCTTGTCTTCCACCTTATACTTCTCCTCCACATCTTGGCCCGAGGACTCACGTATCGGTCTCTCCGTGAGCCATACCGATCCCACCGAGCATCCTTCAGATCCGTTCTAACTTAGGCATCAGAGGGGACTTGGTCCGACCCCCCTGACGAGCTTTCTCATCTGTTCAGGTCAAGTAGATCCAGTTGCACCGAGGCTACCCTTCGGTGCCCAACCAAGTACGGAGCCGAACACGCTCGCCCCCGAGCCCGTTCATCTCTACCCCTATGGAGGCCGTCGCCTTGTCGAGGATCCCCTTCGGCATGTCGACACATGGACTCGTGTCCTCTTCACCGAGCCGAACCAGCTGCACCCGTCCCCTGGAGGCCATGCATGCCCCTCGTGATCGCGTTGACCTCCAGCCCTACAGTCAACAAATCTGTGGTGAGAAAACACCCTGAAACATCTGGCACCATCTGTGGGATCCGAAGAAACACCCACGTCAAACAACCACAATGGAATCAGCTTGCAATAGAATAGGACGCATGTACCCCATCCATGAGGAGGGAAACTACGTCCCGCCCAAAAACGGGCACAACCACACAACCGAGGGCACCATCGAATCATGCTTGGTGACCCCCAGGAACAACTCCGTCTCTTCGCTCAAGAGACGAACGCCCACTTCCAGACGCTGGCCGCAGCCATCCAACAGCTCGCAAGCAACCCACGCCTCCTGGAGGGGGGCTCAGCAACCATCCCCGACCGATAGGAGCACCGCCTCCCGCTACACTCGGTCGCGGTCGTCGACCACGGTGGCGAGGGCGCCAACCCAGAGCGACGGCTTACCATGTCGAACTTCGTCCCGGTACGATCCCTCACCCCCACCCCACTCCAGGATGAGGCCGATGGAGGGCCCGAGTGGACCAGAGGTGAGTCGATCACGGCCTCATACAGGCGACCACGCTCAGTACATCGACGGTCGCCCAACCTTCGAGCCACCGAGGATCGACGGGGTCAAAGCGAGAGCCCCCGTCGGAGGAGGCATAGAGGTCAGGAAGATTGCCACGGGAGGAGAAGTGCTCGACGACCAACGCCAGTCCCCAGTCGGAATGGACGTCGAATGGATTCTCCCCGAACCCCTGCTAGCCCTCAGGGGCAACACGGCCCTCGCGTCAAAGCGCTGGCAGGCCACGGAGACCTGGGAGGCCCCAGGGGAGACCGCTACCCGTTAGCGAGGAGCATTACTGACGTCCCCTAGATTTTGCAATTTGTAGTCGGAACAGGGATACTAGATTTAAATATTTATAACCGCAAGTGCACAGTGTTGTAGTGTGGCTTGGGGGTCGAACACGGGGAGGCGTGTGGTGTACTTGTTATCAGATAGGATCCGGATCACCCGGTGGGTGAGCTAGCCCTATCGCTCGGTGGTTTGTCACGTAATGAAACTACTAAAGATGTAAGATATAATAAGGAACCTAGGACTTTGTTTCCACCCTATCGTGTGCTCTCTCTGTTACGACCGACGGATAGGGATACGATTGGATTCTCGGGTTTAGTGGTGAGACGTTGCCTCTAAAAGTGATACCTAGCGTCCCATTGGCCCAATATTCTGGTCGATGCCCAGGATGATACGCTAGGTCTACCCGACTTCGGACGGTGGGCATTACCATGACAATTAACACCGACCGACTCCGGGAGCACTAAGCTTGCAACGATTGCTCCCGACATTTCATCATGTCGTTCCCACGCGCTAGGATTCAATGTCTATGCTAGGGGTGTGAGCTGTGGCTAGGGGATCAAACTCCCATTTTATTTCCCCTTGGCCCGACTGTCAGAGGCGGTCTTTCCCTGCCAATGACAATGAAACGTCCCGCGTAACCATCTCGATTCCTATATCCTATCGAAACCCTAATCCTATGGTCGTTCTAGGGAGAACCCACGAAGGGGTTTCCACCAATGTCCCAGATTAGGAAACTACTCACAATTCATTGCAAAAAGAGCAACACAACAAATTATAGCCATTAAAATCAAGATCAAGCAATAGAATGGAATAACCAACAATAGTATTAGTGCAATATTAAAGTATTAAGACAATCAGAGAACTTACAAAACAAAATAAATTCACAGCCTCCAAAAATCCTAAAAAGACAGTTTTAGAAAAGGGGCTCTCGTTCTGGGAAAAAACCTAGGGCTATATATAGAATACACGACCACCCGATCGGCTGAAGCATCAACCGATCGGGTGAGTCGATGGTTGACTTGGCCTTCGGTTCTTCAGATACTTCACCCGATTGCTGAACCGATCGGGTGAGTCAACGGGTCGTGAGCTGGGGAACTTTTGGCTATAGATGAACCGATCGGGTGAGTTTTCACCCGATCGGTTGGAATTCAGCACCAAAAGACAGAGAACACTGTCGCCACCACCCGATCGCTGAGCCGATCGGGTGGGCTCTTCTTCACTGCTGCTTCTGTCCGGGTCGGATACTCGTGCAGGAACCGATCGGGTAGGTCTGTCCACCCGATCGGTTAAGGGCTGAAATATGATATTCTTCGACGTTTGGCCCTCAGGATCGCGCGTGGTACCTCCTGTTGCTCCGGGGACTCATGATATTTGCTTTATATGTCCCCAGCGCTGGCAATCTCCTGCAACGGCACAAAAACACAAAGAAAGTGAAAAGATACTAAAAACCACAAAAGAATAGATACAAAACAACGGAAAACAACGGAAAATCACGAAGAAGACGTGCGTGAATATATAAAATATAAACGCACGTCAAAATCCCCTAAGCTGAACCCTTCCTCGTCCTCGAGGAAGACGAGTGAGGGTAGGAGCTCGGAGGGAAAAATAGAAAGGAAGATACAGAAAAAGAAAGCAAAGTCCTAGTTCACCCGTCAGAGCCAACAAAAACTAACTCACCACACTAAGCAAAGATGCGGTAAACACATCACTAAACCCTGGAATATGAGTCCATACAAGTGTCGTGGGTCCACGCGGTGAAGCATGAGTGAGTGAGGTCGTGAGCTAGCAGACGGTGTTACTATCTAAATTGTGCAATAAAGCTCCATATACACATACCCAAGGAATGACCCAAATATCGATTCAATTCGAATAAGCCGTGAATAATAACTCAAGCATGCATGAGAGTAGAATAAGAATCGAAGAGTATCATGTGTCGGGGACTCCACTGCTAGGAACTAGAAGATCACCGCACTATTGCCTAGATAATCGGTAGAAAATTCCTATGCCAAGTGTGTTCGAAAACGAAGGAGGTTGAGAAGGTGTGGAGTAGAACACTTGGTGCAAATTCTCACCTTCCCTTTATTCACGGTGGATAGGAATAATATTCACAACAGAAATTTTTTTGGGTTTTGGGTAATTGTATTTTTTTGATTTTGGGCTATACATATATATATATATATATATATATTCTTTTCCCTTTTTTTTGAATTTTTCTTCTCTCTCTTTTTTTTCTTTTTGGACTTTTGGATTTTTGGCTATATATTTGTGTACTCTCCCAAGTGGGAGAACGGTACACGACAAGGGGATTTGCACCAAGTAAAACAAAAAAGAAATCGAATTCTAAACACTTGGTCAAAAGAAAATTTTTCTCGCGAAACAGAGCATAAGCAAAATAGGTTATCCTAGTCCTATTGGTAGAGTCCCGACACATGCGTTTTGAAGAGTAATATATATGTATATTATTCATGCATAGAGAAGCAGACAGTGGAGGCAAAATACCGCATATTCGAAATTGAAGCATGATAGTCTAGGGGTCGACCAAGGACAGGTATATAAAAATAAAATCAGAAAGTAGAAGCACCCCAACTAGCTAGTCATGACAAACAACTCACACAAAAGCAAAGTGAACCCACGAAGCATGAAATGCAATAGGACACGGCTTCCTAGGGTTAGTGAAAGTGATTATCGTAGCTAAGCTAAGTGTGTGCGTGGTTCTATGGTAGTTCATCATGTGGGGTCATCTCTAGGAGAGGGAGATAAAAAAGAAAGGAAGAAAAATAAAATACGATGAAAACGACTCAAAACGGTAAAAAAGATAAAACTGACGCACAAATTGCGACTTCCCCAAGCTGAATCTTGCATTGCCCTCAATGCAATAAGAGTAAATATGGGAGGGCAAGGAAAATGGGAGGGAAGTACGCACTGACACAAAAAAAGATGAAAAAATGAAAGACATACAAGACGAAATAGAAAAATAAAGAAAATAGACACTCAAACCCAATAAACCAAAAACACATACACAGAAACACATGCAAGCAAGCACACACGAACGACATGACACGACAACATGCACAAAAAAAATAAATTTCCCCCAAGCTGATCCTGACAGTGCTAGCAAAAATGTGTGATCATGGTGATGCAGAATAAATAGCTAGGGGGAGAATCAGAAAAAAACAAAAATCAAGGTGCAGGAGGGGTGATCTCCGCATCCTCCTCGGAAGAGACCTGACGGGTGTGGAGCGGGAGAGATGATGGGTGTGCGGAGAAGTGGGGAAGGAGGAGGAGAAGGAGGATGGGTGGGAGATGTGGTGGTGTGAATGATGGGTGGTGTGTCGGTGGTGACGGGGGATGGTAAAGAAGCGGTGATCGATGAGGTAGGGGTGGGTAATGATTTCGAGTGCACAACTACTTTCTTGCGACGCGAGTATGCGGTGTTGATAGATGTGAAAGGTGGTGGGGGTGTAGGATCGAAAGTAGTGGTCGTGGGTGGAGAGGAAGTGGAGGAAGGAGGGGATGATCGCCTAGGGGGTGATGGAAGAGGTGATGGTCGTCGAGGAGGCGAAGGAGGTGGTGATGGTGCTGGAGTAGGTGGTGGGGGACCGTAGATGTGTGTAAGAAGGCTGAGAATGTCGGCCACATTTTGCTCGAGAGCAAGGAAACGTGGGTGTGAAAAGAAAGAAGTGGATGGGTCCAAGGAGGTAGAAGAGGATGCGCCAATGCGTAGAACAGCCAGCTCAGCCTCAAGAGCGAGGCGAGCAGAGGTGGCCTGACAAACAGCAGAAGTGGTGCCGACGGTGGTGGTCGTATCGGCACCAGAGGCTAGGCCTAAGAGGGTCATAGTAAGTGCCTTAGAAGAAACAGCAGCAGAAGTCGGGGTCGTGACACTAGGTCCAGCCCCGGTGCTCCTCTGAATGCAGGGATATCCTGCTCGCCTAAGTGGGCGGCAGGGGACGGTGGTCGAGGTGCGTTAGGGAGTGGAAACTGAAGATGTAACCCCCCTACAAACTCTGGATCGGGAGGAAACGACTAGTCTGTCTCAAGATGAATAGCCATGTGGCCAGGATTAGGCAAAGTGGTATATGGAGCAGGGGGTGGCCATAGTAAAAAGCAAACCGACTGTTGACGTGCAGTTGGATCATGTGGGTGTGCCTCATGACATCAAGATTTAGATATGTAGATCCTAGGGCACGCGGCAGATCGCGGGGGATAACAATGTTGAACGGGGGGTGTAAGGCAATGAGGGTAATGAGGTCTCCGCAGCAATACTTATCATTGCCTGCGCGACTAATATCAATGAGTTTTTGGATAAGCCATGCACCGGCGTTAATGCGAATGTGCGGGGCCTCGAAATTGATCCCGTCAACATCGGGAATGAATGGGAAGGTCATCGCCCACAAAATGAATAATCAAGGATGGTCACAGTGCCGGACTCATCCCAAGGAAAGAAAGCGCTCGATATGATGCGGTGGGTGAAACGGAATATGGAGTGGATGATGGAGGAGGCCTTGGCCTTGCCGAGGATAATGGTCATGAAGAGTGAGGCGTTCCCAAAAATGATCGACATCGAAGTCGCGATGCAATTCATAGGGGGAATAGGCTCCTCGAGAATAGGGAAACCGAAAATGTTGTTTATGGTGTTCACGTGGGTGTAGAAGTTTCGCTCTCGGAGGTGAAAATCAATAATCGACCCCGCCTCAGTTTTGAGAGTCGAGAGGAATTCGAGTGTGAGGGCGGGGTATGATGGTGCATGGGAGCTTAAGAAACCTAACCAACCTAAGTTTGCAAATAAGGACTCGACCCCGGAGAAAACTCCGAGATCGATTAGGGTTTGACTATGGGCAAAATTAGTGGCTAAGTGGGATTGTTGGTCGAGTCGAGTATAAAAATCTTTATGTTCTAGACTCATGAAACGGATTCCCTGCCACAGGAATGATGGGTTGAGATGGTGGTCGGGTAGGCTGGGAAGGAGGAGCACGTGCACGCGATGAACATGTGGATTTGTGTCTCTTGCGAGACAGCTCCTCTTCCTGCTTGATCCGCTTACCCTTGTCCGTGTCTTTAGCCATGATTGTATGGCGGTGTAAAGTGGTATGCAGGATTATATGAATGCACACAATCAACGACGATGGAGCAAAATGCTAATATTAGGTCAACGTAAAAATAAAGCTCAGGAGCGAGTGTACCTAGTATCGAGGAGATTCCTTGCTCGCAAAAGGTCCTACGCCATGCAATGGAGGAGTATGTCAAGCCGCCACACTTCAATCCAACAAGAGGAGAATTTTCGAAAATCACGGGGCTAGGGCTAGGGTTTTGGCGAATTTGGGGATGAAGTGTGGTAGATATGAGGGGATTGATGGTGGGAGAGAAATGGAGGAAGTGTGGGAGTGAATTTAGGAGTGGTGGAAGTGAGAGAGGGGGAAGATGAACCGCACGGAGAAAAAAAAAGAGATCGGGTGAAATGAAATTGGGTGAAAAGGGGGGGTATTTATAGGGTTAGGCGAACCGATCGGGCGAGATTTCACCCGATCGGGTGTGTCGATTTCGAAAATTTCTTGTTGGAAAGCAGCTACAGGTGAACTGATCGGGTGAGTTTTCACCCGATCGGTTGATCGCTTCACAAATTTTTCGAGAGCTCTGTACTCTCCACCCGGTCTGCCACCCGATCACAGCCTCTATCAACCGATCGATTGATTTTACACCAAAATTCCTGAGAGCTCTGTTGTCTTCGCCCGATCTTCCACCCGATCATCCGCATGTGTCACCCGATTGATTGACTTATGTTCTGATACTGGCCATCTTCTGATACTGGCCACCCGATCGGTTGATGCATGAAACGATTGGGTGGGGGTAATTTCCTGCCCAAATACAAAAATCTTCTAAGTCTCCCAACGAAAATCCCCATAGCAGAATTTATGCACTAGAACTAGCAAACTATTCCTATAAATAACGACAAAAGTTCAGAACATGGGTTGCCTCCCATGAAGCACTGTTGTTTAAAGTTGTTTGATCGACTCCCGATATATGATTTTCAGGGGAGTTGGTGCGGGTGATGCCTAATGATTGGCATACCTTCAGCTTTTGGGGCAGGGATTCTTGTTGTTGACAGAGGCGAAAGGTGAATTTTCTCAACGACTATCCCGCTGGCGATGTCTGGGGGCTTTTCCCTCATGTCGACGTCAACCGCCACTCTTCTAAGGATCTGGACTTCATCAGCTGTGACCTCTAGAGGCTCTTTTCCCTTGTTCTTTGCCCGAGCAACTTTACCAAATCCGAGGGGAGTCTTCCGGGAGACACACACTTCTTCAGCTACTTCTTCTCTTTCCAACCCAATGTGCTTCTCAAGGCCCTCCAAGCTATCGGGGGGGTTCCTTGAGAGAACTTCTCAAGATCCAGCCTCAACAATTCTTTCTTCTTCTACCTCTAGCAGATTGCATCTTTGTTCCTTCGGTGGAGACTTCATTGACAATGCCAGATCAAACTCCACTTTCTGATCCCCGACATTCAGTGACAGCTTCCCCTTCTTCACGTCAATGAGTACGCCCGAGGTTGCCATGAAGGGCCTCCTGAGGATGATTGGGGTATGATTATCCTTAGGCATGTCCATAACTACGAAATCAACTGGCACATGCCAACCGCTGACGTTGACAAGTAAGTCATCCACTACCCCCACCAGGTACTTAACGGATCTGTCTGGCAGCTGCAGAGTCATCCCGGTGGGTTCTAGATCGCCGATATTTATCCTCTTGTATAATGATAGAGGCATCAGACTCACGCTCGCACCCAAGTCAAGAAGCGCTCGATTGATTGTCACATCCCCTATTGAGCACGGGATAGAAAAACTCCCGGGGTCCTTCAGTTTTGGGGGATTCGCTCGTTGAATTAGAGCACTGCACTCTACCGTGAGGACAACTTTTTCTTTCCTCGTCCCCTTTGTAACTAAGTCCTTCGGGAATTTTCCATATGAGGGGATGGTCTCTATCGCCTCCAGAAATGGGATTTATAGACTCAAGTCCTTCACCATTTCGAAAAACTTGCCGTACTTCTCATCGGTTTTTTCTCTGGCAAGTCTTTGGGGGAATGGCACTGTAGGCTTGAAGACCCTCGAGTATTCCTTCTCATTTGTTGTATTCTCTTCTGAAACTTCCTCCGGAGTTATGGGGTTCAACGCCGAAGCTCCATCGTCATTTGCCTTCAGATTTGGTCTCTCATCGACCAATGGTGCTTCGGGTTCTTTCACGGCCTCTTGTGCCAGAATCTGCGTACCACTCCTCAAGACTATTGCAGACACATTTGCTTGACCATGCATCAAGGCTAATGTTTGGTTAGGTCTCCTTGGGTTCACCTTTGGCTGGCCCGGTAGTTGCCCTTGTGCTTTCTGAAGATTGGCCACTTGCAATCCCAGCTGGGTCACCTGATCGGCCAAAGTCTTCTGCCCAATCTGCAGCTGAAGGTTGATCTTCTCCTAGTTTGATATATATTGAGTCAAGAGACTCTCGACCAGAGAGATCACCCGTTGCTGATGGAATTTTTGATGTTGGGGCGCGGGCTGCTGATTCCTAGGGGGTATTGCTCATAAATCTGCTGCTGTGGTGATTGTGGCTGATATAACTACTGCTGCTGCTGAGGGGGCTTATATAACTGCTGCTGAGGTTGTTGGGGCTGCTGGTAGGGTGCCCTATAGCTGAAGTTTGGGTGGTTCCGGTTGTTAGGAGAATATGCCGGATTCGAGCTTGTCCTTGGCAGATAAGGTGCATTACCCGTAGGGTTGTAGAAAAGAGCACTCGCTTGATCCACCGGGGCCGAGATATCTCCACCATCAAAGTCTCCCAAGACTTCAGCTTCTACCGCTGCCACTTGCTGAATGTTGGAGCCACCTGCTCCTATCATGAATGCCGAGATCTGGGTGGAAAGCAAATCAAATTTGGTAGACAGTTTATCTACTTCCTCCACCCGGTGCATTCCTCCAGATCTAGGTGCGGTGCGTTCGTCGCTCCACCCTTCATTGTTTGATGCCATATTTTCCAGAATCTCTCCGGCATCTACTTCATTCCTTGACATGAAGGACCCTCCAGTGGTGGCATCCATTGAGGACTTTAGGTCGTCCCTCAGCCCATTATAGAACAAGTTGATTATCTGCCATCTGGGGAGCTCATGGTGAGGGCATTTTCTTTGCATCTCTTTAAACCTCATCCATGCCTCATGCAAGGATTCGTGGCTGGCTTGGGAGAAGGAGGAGATCTCGCTCCTCAGCTTCATTGTTTTCTCCTGGGGAAAGAACTTGTTCAGGAACGCATTTGATAGCTTCTCCCAAGTTGTAAATGTATTGGGGTCCTTCCCCTTCAGCCATTGTTTTGCTTTGTCCCGCAGAGAGAAGGGGAACAATCTCAACCGGATGGCTTCAGTCGACACACCATTGATTCTGAAAGTGTCATACTTTTCTAGAAACGAGTCCAGATGCTCGATTAGGATCTCCATAGGAGCTCCTGAAAACTGGTCTTGTTGGATCCAAGTCACTAATGACGGCTTCAGCTCGAAATTTTCGGTTGTAATAGCCGGAGGTCGGATGCTGGACGTGGACCCGATGGACGGCATCGAGTACTCAAGCAAGGACTTCTAGGGAGGGGTATTTTCTCCCATGTTGGTGGCAATCTCTTCCCTTCTTCTTCTTTCGGTGTTCAAATACCTCATGGTGGCATTTATCTCCGGATCTAGAGGAACTAAGTCGTCAAGACTTCTTGAGTTCCTGTGCATGAAAAATCAAGAAACACCCGTGAAGCATGTATGGTATAACGCCAGATAAAAACAAATAGTAAATAAATAAAAAAATAAAATAAAAATGTAGAATGTGAAAATTTTCACAAGGTGAGGATGTGAACTAGTCTCGGGGGTTCACATGGTCTAAAAGAAACAAGCACGTTGCCTTCCCGGCAGCGGCGCCATAAAGCTTGACGTCCCCTAAATTTTGCAATGTGTAGTCGGAACGGGGATACCAGATTTAAATATTTATAACCGCAATCGTACGGTGTTGTGGTATGGCTTCGGAGTCGAACACGGGGAGGCGTGAGGTGTACTTGTTATCAGACCGGATCCGGATCACCCGGTGGGTGAGCTAGCCCTATCGCTCGGTGGTTTGTCACGAAATGAAACAACTAAAGATGTAAGATATAAGAAGGAACCTATGACTTTGGTTTCTACCCTATCGTGTGCTCTCTCTGTTACGACCGACGGATAGGGATACGATTGGATTCTCGGGTTTAGTGGTGAGACGTTGCCTCTAAAATTGATACCTAGCGTCCCATAGGCCCGATATTCTGGTCGATGCCCAGGATGATATGCTAGGTCTACCCGGCTTTAGACGGTGGGCATTCCTATGACCATTAACACCGATCGACTCCAGGAGCACTAAGCTTGCAATGATTGCTCCCGACATTTCTCCTGCCGTTCCCACACGCTATGATTCAATGTCTACGCTAGGGGTGTGAACTGTGGCTAGGGGATCAAACTCTCGTTTTATTTCCCCTTGCCCCGAAGGTCAAAGGCGGTCTTTCTCTTGTCAATGACAATGAAATGCCCCGCGTAACCATCTCGATTCCTATATCCTATCAAAACCCTAATCCTATGATCGTTCTAGGGAAAACCCACGAAGGGGTTTCCACCAATATCCCAGATTAGGAAACTACTCACAATTCATTGCAAAAAGAGCAACACAACAAATTATAGCCATTAAAATCAAGATCAAGCAATAGAATGGAGAAGCCAACAATAGTATTAGTGCAATATTAAAGTATTAAGACAATCAGAGAACTTACAAAACAAAATAAACTCGCAGCCGCCAAAAATCCCAAAAAGACAGTTTTAGAAAAAGGGCTCTCGTTCTGGGAAAAAACCTAGGGTTATATATAGAATACACGACCACCCGATCGGTTGAAGCATCAACCGATCGGGTGAGTCGACGGTTGACTTGGCCTTCGGTTCTTTAGATACTTCACCCGATCTCTGAACCGATCTGGTGAGTCATTGGGTCGTGAGCTGGGGAACTTTTGGCTACAGATGAACTGATCGGGTGAGTTTTCACCCGATCGGTTGGAATTCAGCTCCAAAAGACAGAGAACACTGTCGCCACCACCCGATCGCTGAACCGATCGGGTGGGCTCTTCTTCACTGCTGCTTCTGTCCGAGTCAGATACTCGTGCACGAACCGATCAGTTGGGTCTATCCACCCGATCGATTGAGGGCTGAAATATGATATTCTTCGACGTTTGGCCCTCAGGATCGTGTGTGGCACCTCCCGTTGCTCTGGGGACTCATGATATTTGCTTTATATGTCCCCAGTGCTGGCAATCTCCTGCAACGGCAAAAAAACACAAAGAAAGTGAAAAGATACTAAAAACCATAAA
This sequence comes from Scilla litardierei, assembly GCA_030789695.1. Lineage (NCBI taxonomy): Eukaryota > Viridiplantae > Streptophyta > Magnoliopsida > Asparagales > Asparagaceae > Scilla > Scilla litardierei. The sequence goes on along the minus strand of CM061142.1, from coordinate 220,737,044 downwards.
AGAATATATACAAAACAACAGAAAACAATGGAAAATCACGAAGAAGACGTGCGTGAATATATAAAATATAAACGCAGGTCAATTACCGATGAACGAATACCATCCAGATTCAAGGTGCCGACCTTGGAGAAATACGATGGCACAGGGGACCCAGAAGATCATGTTCTTTCATGGCTTCTACTCAACCCTTCGGAAGTCCGGCAGGAATTGGTACCACAGCCTCCCCAACCGCTCCATCAGCAACTTCAAGGACCTCACCCAAAAATTATGCAAGCATTTTATGGCCGGTCGTCAGATAAAGCCAGACTAAGTGCTTCTGTTCAACGTGATAAAGAGGCCAGGCGAATCCCCGAGAAGCTACATGCGATGCTTCAACGTCGAAAGGCTGAATGTGGAGAGCTGCCCCGAGATGGCCATGAAAACGGCCCTAAAGAAAGGTCTCCAACACAGGGGCCTGAAGAAGTCGCTTCACAACAAATCCATAAAGGACCTTGCTGATGTAATAGCCCGAGCAGAGCGTTGCATGCTGACGAAAGAGGCGTTAGCAGCAGAGCAATGAGGTCTCCCCACGGGGGCCAAGCGGAGCTCAAAACGGGTCGAGAGTGAGTGCCGTGAGCCAAAAGACCACAAGCAGGAGAAGAACACGAGAGGATAGCAGCGCAAGGAGGAAGCGCACCCCCAGGCTAGACGATACTCATGACGCCGTCCTGATGCAGGTTTAGAAAGAGGGCCACATCGGCAAGCCGTCTCTGAAGATGAAGGGTGATAGAAGGGACGAGAAAAAATACTGCAGGTACCACAAAGACAATGGCCACGACACTAACAAATGCTGGCACCTGAAAAAAGACATCGACCAGCTGATCAGTCGCGTGCACCTAAAGAACTTTGTCGATGCCCCAAAGGCAACCCCCTGAGAAGGGACATCCAAATAGATGGCCAATGAAAAAAAGGTGAACGTAGTCCAGACCGCTCTGCGCATTATCGAGTGAGAAGGCAGGACAATCAGTCGCAGCTCCTCCCCCCAGGCGAGATTAGCTCGCTATTATCTTCCCTTCTTTTTTCCTTTTCGAATGTACCCCCGGTTCAGAGAATGAAATGCAAGTTCGCACCGAAGAAACCGTGTTTCCTCCTACTCCACCACACCAAACTTCATGGTCGTCCGTAAGGCTAGGTGCAGCTCCCCCATCACTCTGATCATCTGTAAGGCTAGGTGCAGCTCCCCCAGCAGGCCGATCACTCCGATCGTCTGTAAGGCTGGGGGAAACTCCCCCAGCAGGACGATCGCTCCGATCGTCCGTAAGGCTGGGGGCAACTCCCCCAGCAGGCCGATCGCTCCGATCACCCGTAAGGTTGGGGGAAGCTCCCCCAGCAGGCCGATCACTACGATCGCCCGTAAGGCTGGGAAACTCCCCCAGCAGGCCTATCACTACGATCGTCTGTAAGGCTGGGAGCAACTCTCCAGCGGGGTGATCACAACGATTGTCCGTAAGGCTGGGGGCAACTCCCCCAGCAGGCCGATCACCATGATTATCCATAAGGCTGGGGGCAACTTCCCCAGCAGGCCGATCACTCCGATCACCCGTAAGGCTGGGGGCAACTCTCCAGTAGGCCGATCACAACGATCGTCCGTAAGGCTGGGGGCAACTTCCCCAGTAAGCCGATCACCATGATCATCCATAAGGCTGGGGCAACTCTCCCAACATGTCGATCACTCCGATCACCTATAAGGCTGGGGGCAACTCTCCCAGCAGGCCGATCGCCATAATCATCCATAAGTCTTGGGGCAACTCCCCCAGCAGGCCGATCACCCCGATCGTCTATAAAGCTGGGGGTAACTCCCCCAGCAGGCAGATCACAACGATCATCCGTAAGGCTGTGGGTAACTTTCCCAGCATGCCAATCACCACGATCGACCATAAGGCTGGGGCAGCTCCCCCAGCAGGCCGATCACCCCGATCGACCATAAGGCTGGGGGAGCTCCCCCAGTAGGCCGATCACCCTGGTCGTCCGTAAGGCTGGGGCAACTCCCCCAGCAGGACGATCATAACGATCGACCATTAGGCTGGGGGGCAACTCCCCCAACAGGCCGATCACTTCGATCGCCCATAAGGCTGGGGGCAGCTCCCCCAGAGGCTGGGGGCAACTCCCTCAGCGGGCTGATCACCATGATCATCCATAAGGCTGGGGGAAACTCCCCTATCAGGCCGATCACTCCAATCATCCGTAAGGCTGGGGGAAACTCCCCTAGCAGGCCGATTACCATGATCGTCCATAAAGCTGGGGGCAACCCCCCAGCTGGCCGATCACTCCGATCGTCCATAAGGCTGGGGGCAACCCCCCCCCCCCCAGTAGGCCGATCACCACGATCGTCCATACGATTGGGGGCAAACGCCCAGCAGGCCAATCACTCTGATCGACCATAAAGCTGGGGGCCACCACCAGCAGGCCGATCACCTCGATAGGGCGATGACTCCACCGATGAATAGAAACCCTCCCGCTACCCAGACCAGTGAACTGCCTCAGCATGAACAGTGGGAGGGGGCAACACTTGATAAAAGTACGGTAGTGCATAAAAAGGTAAAAGATTCTAAGAAAAAGAGTTATCTCTTGCATTCAAAATATTTATTTGTTTTTATGAGGAGGGGGACAAAAACGAGGATACATCGCCTATGGCGCTGGGGCCCGGGAAGAGGCATCCCCAGGAGCCTCGCATTGCCCTGATCGAACGAGCTCCTCGGGGCCATCCGGAGGTCGGGGAAGCATCTGCCAGACTCGCTCCTCGAACCTCAGGAAGCCATCCCGAAAGCTCCCCACAATCCTCGGTACCAGGATGTCCTCGTAGGACTGGAACGCCCCCCAGAGGGATTCCGCAATCCTCAGCACCAGGACCTCCTCGTAGCCCATCTCCACCTCCTCGACTAGTCGAGCGAGGTCCATCTATCGTAGGGTGCCCAGCTCAGCCCAGAGCATGTTCCTCTCCTGACGAAATGCCTCCTCTGCCTCCTGAACAGACCTCTCGGTGGCCACCTGAGCCTCCCTCAGGCTCCTCACCTCAGAGGTGAGCTCTTCGACCCGACACCGCAAACGATGAGCCTCAGAACGGGCCTCTTTGACTGTCTTCTTGGCCGCCTCGGCCCTCAGGCACTCCTGGGCCAGGGCTGCCTCGAGACCATTCACCCGTTCCGAGCGGTGTTGTGCCTCTACGGCCATCGTAGCAGCCTGTAGGACAGAATGGATAAGCAAATACTACAGTAAAACGGAGTTGGAAGTAAGGGAAAGACCAACCTGCTGGATCTACCACACCAAGGAGTTCGACAAGAGATCAGAGTGGACCCCCTCTAGCAAAGAGCGGTCCCTCAGAAAGACGAAACCCTGCGCCAGTCGGATGGCCACTTCTCGGTTGGTGAAGCCTAACCCTCCAGATGGGACCTCCAGGCCAGCCTCGAACATAGACAGGGTGCCCCATGCACCAACCGGAGACTGCTCAGTGAGGCTGACAGAGGTGGCCACCTCCACCAGTAGAAGGGTCGCCCTAGAAATGATCGGCGAGTCAAGCCCCACCAGGAGCATGTTCCCCCCGTCTTCATCTTCTTCTCCTCTTTGGGCCCTCTAGACTCCAAAGGGGGCGCTTCCTTTCTCCCCCACGGCTCCTGGCTGATGGTCGAAAGCCTTGCCCAACGCTCCCAGCGGCCCCCTCAGCATGGACGGAATCAGGGTTATCGCCGGTCAAGTTCCCCATTGCGGGGGACAACAACCTGGGGCAGTGGCATAGGGACAACCACCGGCTCCACCGTCCCCACCGTGATGTCGGCCACGTGTGTTGAATCTGGATCTAAGCCTAGAGGGGGGGTTAATAGGCTTATAAAAAATTCTCGTGCAACCCACGAGAAATCACACGTAGTTAATAATCACAAGCAGGGTAAATATGAAGCAATCACAGAATACGTGCAGATATACCCTGGTACGGTCGTCCAACGACCTACTCCAGCCCCCAAGTAAATACTATTATTAATATGTTCCTTTTGTACAACTACAATGGGTCTTGAGCTCCCTGCCTCCCACCTAGAATGTACCACACTCCCCAAGTGCAGAACACTATCAACCTAGTAAATTCTCTATCTTGACAAGTCCCACTTGTCAAGACCATCTTGTCTAGTCACAGACTAAACAAGTCCCAAATGAACACAAAAGTGGTAAAGTTTCTCCTACAGAGATCTACACACAATCACAAATATAATGGTAAAGTAAAGAGTACAGAAATGCTCAGATTGTGATGGTGTGTTGTCTCTGTCTTTCAGCACGGCGTCAGCTTCAGTTTAGCGCAAATGGTGTCTCGATCTGACTCCTGGATCTCAATCTGTGTCTCCACAAAGATGAATAGCAATCTGGCCAGTGTGTTTAGCAAATCCAGTTCAAAACTATTATAATGTGATCTGTGCACACAACAACTCCTATAATTTTCCATGCCATCAAGTTTTTCATGCACACGCTTTAACTCGGGTTCACCTGGGCTTCGACTTGGATAGCTCGATGGCGACTCGATGGAAGGACTTCGACGGTGCCACCTCGACGACGACTCCGGTGGCCCTTCTTCGACGGTGGAAGCTCAACTCCGGTGGAGACAATCAGCAGCAACTCAATTTCGTCAACAGCAACCCGTCGTCGTCAACTCTAAAGCAGCAAGTAGACTCTGGCGGCAAGGTAGTATGAGCTTCGAACGACGACGTGATCACAGTGGTATGGCAGGGAGAAGAACGACAGCAACAGGCTCACATGTGCATGGTCTTCTTCTCTATGGCAAGATGACGTTGGAGAGCTTGGATTAAGGGCTCGGTAATTGATGGCAGCGAGGAGAGGTCTCCGGTGGTTTTGGCGTTTTGCACAGTAGCTGCGATGGTAACTTCGACGTCGGCGACAGCAACAGCAGGCTCACGGCAGTGAGCTCTCCTCCACTTTGATGCTTGCATCAGGTTGATCTCATTGGCATGACTCTCTTCTTCTCCTTTATAATAAATCTGCACGCAAGGGGTGTTGATGATGAAAGCTAGAATCTTTGTGTCAATGGAGGATGATGAAGCTTAGGATATCTTTGCTTGGAGATCTAAGAACCCTTGGTTGCGGCAATAGGATAGGAGTTAGGGTGTCGGCCTTTTGGCTTTGGCCTTGGTTATCTTGCATCAATGGAGGTTAGCATGGGGGCTTGCGCAAGGAGAAGGATGAGACTTGCTAGGGTTTTGTTATTGCATGTATCCCCTTTTTTGTGTAGCCGCATCTTTCCTTCTCTAGATGATAGGTTATATATGGGTAGCCTAGGGTTAGGTGCGGCTATGATAGGATCCCTAGGATGAGGGGATTTGGGATTTGTAATTGGTTTGGAATAGGATTTGAACTTGAATAGGATTCCAACAAATCATGTAGATAATCTGTACAAATCCCAATGAGATATGGAGTTTGAAATTGAGCTCATCCAATCTTAGTTGAAGATTTGATCCAATCACCATTAGATGTCAATTTAAGATTGTCTCCACCTCTTTCCCATCTTTGACCAAGACAAGATTGTTATAAGTATAGCAATTTCTCCATCATGTTGACTTATTCATCTCTTTGAAGAATTACGATTTTGTCATTCTTGAAGCACACTTAGCACACACGTTAAATAATCCGTACATGTTTGTTATCATCAAACTAGAGATCCTAGATCGTTGCTTCCAACAACTTGGATTTCCTCCTCCACCGCGCGCCGAGGTGCATTTTAAGAAGGGTTTCTACGTCCACTATTGGCCCCCGGTTAATGAGCTCATGCACGTCACGGTTGAACTCTCGACCCGCCATCTCTGCAGAAGAAAGGTAGATCAGGGTAAGCAAAAGAGGAGAGCAGAAAGAAGAAAGCACCTATCAGGGGACCACATGACATTTTTGAGGAGAAGGTCGTCCAACAGAGGCCAGACCGACCTCTCCACCAGCGACAACGACGACAAAAGCCTGACCGTAGCCTGATCAGCCTCGAAAAGGGACAATGTCAAGTCGTATTGACACAGGCTCCCCCGACCGGTCATAATCATAGCATCTCCCAGAAAGGTGACGAAGACGTAATCTCTACTCCAATCGCCAACCCAGCGGGGCAGACCTAGCAGACACTCCCTCCCTGTCCGGGCGCAGATGTGCTGCCACGACCCCTGGCTAACCATCTGAACCCGGAAATAATAGAAGAAGAGGGGCAAAGTCGGCTCTAGTCCATGCGCATTGTAGATCATGATGAATCTGACCAACGCTACAATCGAGTAGTGTAATGCACGTATGTGTAAAATACTGTCTGCGTGTGTGTGTGTATAGTAAGTTTGTTGTGTGTATAGTGATTTCCTACATGTGTGGCTCTAAGGTGACTATGATATGCTTTGGATATATGGATGAATGTGAAATGGGAATGGGAATTATGTATATGGAAATGGGAATTATGCGAATGAATTTATAGGAAGTGTTGAATTTAAGTGATATGTTGACTTGATTAATTGTTAGATTTATTTTGCCTCAAGTATCAACATGTTGACTTGATTAATTGTTAAGTAGAAGTTGCTTGCTTTCTACTTTGGAGTTGCTGGGAATTTGGGCAGAAGTACATGCTTAAAGTGTTGGTGATTTCTCCTAATTTAGAATTACGAATGTCCTGGAAATTTTACGGCATAAACTTGGGACTATTATCTCCAACTTTCATGTTGAACACTTTTTCAAATTCAGATTAGAAATTGGGATAGGAATTTCGTGACATCAGCATGTCTGTTTTTCCTCACCTTTGACACATGTTACGAGGATGAGGATCAGTCCCTCAATTCTTAACGAAATGGTGTGTTCTTGGTCTCGTTGGAAAGTTAACTTCAAGCACTACAGCTTTGTAATTTTCCATTTTTCCTGAATCTGTCCGCATTTTGGAGAAATCTGGTCCTCAAGACAGGACATATTCTGTTTTACTTTCCAGCACAGTTTCAGCACGTTTACCCTTCGCCGTAAATTCTGTATTAAATTGAATACTTGGTGAAACATCATGAAAATTGATATGTGAATGCATAACACCTATATCTACAACTCATAAGAGGAGTAAATCTTAAGTGTAGGTCAAAAATATTGAGTTAGTTGCCCCTGTTTGGGACTGTCCTGCAAATTCCAGGCAAATTCCAGAAATGAATGGCAAACTTGTAAATCCTCATCCCTTTCTTCTTCCTTCTTCCAACTTCCTCATTTTTCCCCCTTCTCCCCAAAAACTCAGGCAGGCCAAAATCTAGGGCCATGGCCGAAAATTTGTAAGCAATAGGAGAAGGAGAAAAGAAGAGGAAAGGAGGGAAGAAAGAAGAAGGAAGAAGAAGAAGAAATAAGCCCTAAGCCACCCTTTCCAACTATCCTTTCTTCTTCACCATCACTCCCAACTCCATGGCCGAAATTGGGGGAAAGCCATGGCCGAAATTTGTTGGGGAGCTGCCGAAATTGGGGGGAAGATGGAGATTAGGGTTGAAGCTTGGAGGATTCTTGGGTTTTCATGAATGTGGAGAAGGATTTCATCTCATTTGGAGGAGGATTTTGGGGATTTCGAAAAATTAGGGCTTGGGCTTGAAGATTAATGGTGGAATTCATCAAATTGGGAGAGGATTTGGGTTTCTACAAAAGGTAGGAGTCCAACCCTACTCATGTGTTTGATTTCATTGCAATTTGAGAATAAAGTTTGCATTTTTAGGGGTTTTGTTGGAATTTCTTGGCATGTTGCATACATGTGGGAGCTAGTTGTTGTGTTGAATTATATGATGCCATGAATTACTATGTTGAATGGCTTGTTTCACTAATTTTGTGGCTTTGCTTTCATTTTGTTGGAAGCTTTAGATTAATTAAGTTGAATTGTTCTTTAAGCTCAAGATTTCATAAATTAAAATGGATTGCTCTTATTCTTGATATATGTTGACATTGTATGAAATTTTGGGGTGGGGAATGTTGGTACGGAATGTTGGAGAGTTAACATAAAGTTCTTTGCATGAAATTGCTCTCCTTCACGAGATTGATCTCATTTTGGGTTCCTTAATTAAATGCAATAGTCCCCATTGTGTTAGGTTGATTACATGAAATTATTCTCCTTTTGTTACATGGTTCACATGAGATAACTCTTATGTGTCTTATTGATTAATTAAAACAATTAGGTTGTTACATTAACCAAGTCACTAGCTAGATGTTATCTTGCTAATAGCCTCATTAGTACATATACATATATATGGCTTAAGCATTAGAATGAAAATGAAATTCTAGAAGCATTGGAATGAAAATGAAAATGTAACATGTTGGAAGCCTCATTAGTAAATTGTAGAAGCTCCTATTTAATTGAAAGTTCTCATTTGGAATGTTGGAAGTTTCATTAGAAAATTCTCTGTGTGTAGAAAGTATGAATTTGTGGCATTGAATTGAGGTGTGCCATCGGCTATGGCTTCATGTGTTGTGTGGGGTGATATCGTGCCATGAAATATTTGAAAATGAAATGCTTATGTAAACTTGGCTATTGAAAGTTGCTATGTGTAATGTGCAATGGATTATATAATGCCACAATTTGCTATGTTCATGTTGATGATGCCTTTCAATGATTTGAGCCGCTAATTATGTGGAATAACTCCCATTGAGCATGTTGGCGATATAATTGCTCGCATTTTGTGGGATTTCTTTCATTTAGGAAATTGCTCTCATTTTACTTTCATTGACTTTGGTGGAAGCTATAATGGCCCACGTTTATGAAATTGCTCTCATTTTGGGGGTGTTGGAAACTATTTATTCAATTTAATGTGCATGAAATGAGAAACTTGCGGAAATGAAATGAAGTGGGAAATTGGGATGTTGGAAACATGCGGAATATGGAATGTGTGACATTGTCACGTTAGGACACGAGGTGGAGTGCACGGGCATGGACAAAGTGCCGCGGTAGGAGGCGGGTGAATACGCCGTTGGCCACCTCTTGATCCATTAGGTGGCTCCACGTTGATAACGGAGTAGAATCATTTGCACGTGCACGCCAGCTCACTCATGGGATCCCCATTGCATTGCATGGCATCGTATTGCTTGTGAATCATGTGCATCATGGCATCATTGAGCATTTGTGTGAATGTGGTGATATACATGTGTGATTGTTATTTTATGAGAATGAATGTTGCCATGAATGCATTATATGATGAAATGGTTGTATGTTGAAAAGTGAGGTTTTGGGTGGTTGCTAGAAGATGAATTTGGGTTGGAGTATTGTTTCCTTCTCTTGAATTAACATATTATTGTGGATGTTATGTTGTTGTTGAAGACGTTGTCGTAGTTGTTGATATTGTTAGTGTTATTGTTGGCGTTGTTATCAATGTCCCAACTTAAGGCCAAGATAACATTATTCACCCCTCCCTTAACCAAAGCTAACGCTTTCCGAAGTGATTTGGATCGTTAAGTTACTAATAGCCTTAATTGTTGAGAAATTGTTGTTTATATATGATTCTACTGCAAGCTTCCATCCTTGCTAACTAGTTGGCATCTTTAGTGCTTGGTGATGTTAAGATTGCCATTGTTAAATTATTAAGGAATGTTGTTCAAGATGTTAATTTGATTGGGAACTCATGTGCGAATTGGCACCCTTGCGTAGTTAGTCCCTTCATTGGCTACACTCAATGAGATCTTGGAAACTTTATTGAATAATATGCAAACTGCCCTCTTTTGCTTGTAGGTGGTGATTCTTACCAAAGTGGATGCTTAGTGTCTTTTGAATGAACTAGTCATGCTATAGTTAGTCATTTCTTCTAGGTTATGTCCAAGTTACTAACTTCATGGAAAATTGTGTTAATGAGAGTAGAGTTGCGCACTCTCCATTTCATGTGAATGAATGGTTGCTAATTCAACTTGTCCTTGAGTTTGTTGGAATATGAGTCTTGTTGGAATTTTGTTGGGAAATTGTGAAGCTAGTGAATTGAATGTTGTTTTACATCAAAGAGCTTAAAGTGGATATGTTGGCTTATAATTTTAATGCATGCCTTTTCCATCAAGGCACTTCTTTTATACTTCTTGATCTTTGTTATATTTGTCGTGTGAATTAAGCAGGTTTCTTGTAAATATTATTTATGTTGTATTTAGAAAAGATTGGAAAATACAAGAGAAACTCTGCCGAAATTTTTAAGAATTCCATGGCATCCGAAGTATTAGAAACTTAAGCTAGGAATACTACCCAATATTTTACTTGTTACTCCCTACAAAATTTCCAACGTTCCTTCCTTAAGTAAATAGCCCAGTTATGCAAAAGATGGAACCCTTCTTGGACTTCTTAAGTAAAGTTAGCATTTGTGAAAACCTATGTGTAGCATGATTATATTATTATCCACTTATGTTAGATGTTCAATTAGTTGATAATGACAGGGATTAAATCCTTCCTCGGAAGGTAGGCTAAAATTTACTAAATGGCCTAAAGCTTGAAATATATGTTGTAGCCCAAAGGTTGTAATGACAAGTTTCAGTTCATTAATAATGCAGTCCACTTCGCTATATGTCCTACTTACTTGGTTTTGCAGGTTATCCTCTTGCCGCAGGTACGTGTTTGGGAATGATACTATTTACATTTTTGTTTGCGCTTATTGTGATATGCCATGAGATAGTTCCTGTTGTTAGCTAGGGTAGAGCATTTTTTTGTGTACCATGTGAGTTGGGTATGGACATCCTACTGGGTTACGCTGTGACGTGTCCCATTGTTATTTTTCAGGTGTTGGATCTTGGAGTCAGAGGCCCACGAGCCTCGTTGGTTGGATTTGAGTGTGGGAGTGAGATTGAGAGAGATTTGGGTGTGATAATGTATTTGGGTGAGTTGGATTATATAATGTATATGAGATTTGTAAATGATGTTGTAATTGAACGGTTCTTATATATGTATACTGGTGTTTTGAGTTGATGGCTCTTTTTGAATTTCTGTGATGTCTGGAATGCTACAGGTACTACCCCAGCAGTGCGCAGTGGGCCTGCCTGTGTTTTGAATTTTTTTGCATTTTCTTCGTAACACCCGCCTCTTCGGGCATATCTGATACGGATTCGTACTTATCAGTGTATCCTGGGGAGCGGGGCGTTACATTTGGTGGCACATGCAGGTCATCACACTGCGGCTGTGTAAGGGTGGTGCGTGTAGTGTTCTGAGGTGAGTTTAGACCCAAGGTGGGTAGAGTGCAGCTTTAGGAGGGGACCAGATAACAGGAACTTGAGGCATACTCCCTGAGGTTTGATATTTAAGAATTGATTCTGTATGAATGTATGTGCATACTTATGTGTGTAGATATGTCTGCATGTGCATCTATAGCTCTATGAGTGTTGTATATGGCTTATAGAGTATATTGATGTAGAAGTATGAGCGTACATGACTATGGTATATGTATGAATGAGTATATGGCTATGTGCGTGTACTTGCATTGTATGTGTTGATAAATGGTTGATATATGAGCAGCATGTAAGCTGAGTTATATACTTGACTGAGATGAAGGTAGGGTATGGATGAATTAGGGTATGGATGTACGGTGTTGTAGCTTGTTATGTGATTGACCAGGGTAATCTTGTTATGAGTGGGTGTATATGATGAGTATGTGACACAAGCATGGCTGTGAGCTGGTATGCTTACCTGAATGTGGATGGATATGGTTCTATGTGACTATCTACGTGTACTGGTATTGATATGGTGAATTTTGTGTGCTGATACATCTGCGAATGTTGGATGGATGTTAAGGGACATACATGATTGTATGACTAGGTTAGAGGTGAACATGTTTACGTGATTATGAATGGTAGTCTACGAGTAAGGTGTATCATGAAAATTCAATCGTTGATTGATCTCTAGGTCGTCTATAGATATGGTGTGCTGTTGTACCTGTATAATGTGGTGAATGTGCACATAGATGTGGTGTGTTGATTGTATGAATCCCTGTGTTCCACTCAGGTATGAGTACGCATGCCCAGAGTGTATTAGAGTTGTGTGTTTGAATGTGTATATATGTAAGACGTATACGGTTGCATATCTGGTTGTAAGCGGGTGCGCTTACATCGGTGTTAGGATAGATAGAGTGATATCTGGGTGTCTGGATGTTGATGTGTAAGACTCTATGTATGGCGTGTGTGTGTATGTTTAAATGTATACATGGTAACATAGGTGGTTGTATGTCTCAGGATGACAGCGCATGTGGGTATGTTTGAAAGGTTATACTTTGTGTATTTGAACTAGGAAAAGCGTTGGTATGTGAATGTGCTTATCTATATGATGGGGGTAGAGTGACCCTATATATCTTCAGTCACCCTCAGCCATGTCAAAGTTAGAAAGTTTGAGGACGAACTTTATTTTTAAGGTGGGTAGATTGTAATGCCCGTATGTGTAAAATACTGTCTGCGTGTGTGTGTGTATAGTAAGTTTGTTGTGTGTATAGTGATTTCCTACATGTATGGCTCTAAGGTGACTATGATATGCTTTGGATATATGGATGAATGTGAAATGGGAATGGGAATTATGTATATGGAAATGGGAATTATGCGAATGAATTTATAGGAAGTGTTGAATTTAAGTGATATGTTGACTTGATTAATTGTTAGATTTATTTTGCCTCAAGTATCAACATGTTGACTTGATTAATTGTTAAGTAAAAGTTGCTAGCTTTCTACTTTGGAGTTGCTGGGAATTTGGGCAGAAGTACATGCTTAAAGTGTTGGTGATTTCTCCTAATTTAGAATTACGAATGTCCTGAAAATTTTACGGCATAAACTTGGGACTATTATCTCCAACTTTCATGTTGAACACTTTTTCAAATTCAGATTAGAAATTGGGATAGGAATTTCGTGACATCAGCATGTCTGTTTTTCCTCACCTTTGACACATGTTACGAGGATGAGGATCAGTCCCTCAATTCTTAACGAAATGGTGTGTTCTTGGTCTCGTTAGAAAGTTAACTTCAAGCACTACAGCTTTGTAATTTTCCATTTTTCCTGAATCTGTCCGCATTTAGGAGAAATCTGGTCCTCAAGACAGGACATATTCTGTTTTACTTTCCAGCACAGTTTCAGCACGTTTACCCTTCGCCGTAAATTCTGTATTAAATTGAATACTTGGTGAAACATCATGAAAATTGATATGTGAATGCATAACACCTATATCTACAACTCATAAGAGGAGTAAATCTTAAGTGTAGGTCAAAAATATTGAGTTAGTTGCCCCTGTTTGGGACTGTCCTGCAAATTCCAGGCAAATTCCAGAAATGAATGGCAAACTTGTAAATCCTCATCCCTTTCTTCTTCCTTCTTCCAACTTCCTCATTTTTCCCCCTTCTCCCCAAAAACTCAGGCAGGCCAAAATCTAGGGCCATGGCCGAAAATTTGCAAGCAATAGGAGAAGGAGAAAAGAAGAGGAAAGGAGGGAAGAAAGAAGAAGGAAGAAGAAGAAGAAATAAGCCCTAAGCCACCCTTTCCAACTATCCTTTCTTCTTCACCATCACTCCCAACTCCATGGCCGAAATTGGGGGAAAGCCATGGCCGAAATTTGTTGGGGAGCTGCCGAAATTGGGGGGAAGATGGAGATTAGGGTTGAAGCTTGGAGGATTCTTGGGTTTTCATGAATGTGGAGAAGGATTTCATCTCATTTGGAGGAGGATTTTGGGGATTTCGAAAAATTAGGGCTTGGGCTTGAAGATTAATGGTGGAATTCATCAAATTGGGAGAGGATTTGGGTTTCTACAAAAGGTAGGAGTCCAACCCTACTCATGTGTTTGATTTCATTGCAATTTGAGAATAAAGTTTGCATTTTTAGGGGTTTTGTTGGAATTTCTTGGCATGTTGCATACATGTGGGAGCTAGTTGTTGTGTTGAATTATATGATGCCATGAATTACTATGTTGAATGGCTTGTTTCACTAATTTTGTGGCTTTGCTTTCATTTTGTTGGAAGCTTTAGATTAATTAAGTTGAATTGTTCTTTAAGCTCAAGATTTCATAAATTAAAATGGATTGCTCTTATTCTTGATATATGTTGACATTGTATGAAATTTTGGGGTGGGGAATGTTGGTACGGAATATTGGAGAGTTAACATAAAGTTCTTTGCATGAAATTGCTCTCCTTCACGAGATTGATCTCATTTTGGGTTCCTTAATTAAATGCAATAGTCCCCATTGTGTTAGGTTGATTACATGAAATTATTCTCCTTTTGTTACATGGTTCACATGAGATAACTCTTATGTGTCTTATTGATTAATTAAAACAATTAGGTTGTTACATTAACCAAGTCACTAGCTAGATGTTATCTTGCTAATAGCCTCATTAGTACATATACATATATATGGCTTAAGCATTAGAATGAAAATGAAATTCTAGAAGCATTGGAATGAAAATGAAAATGTAACATGTTGGAAGCCTCATTAGTAAATTTTAGAAGCTCCCATTTAATTGAAAGTTCTCATTTAGAATGTTGGAAGTTTCATTAGAAAATTCTCTTTGTGTAGAAAGTATGAATTTGTGGCATTGAATTGAGGTGTGCCATCGGCTATGGCTTCATGTGTTGTGTGGGGTGATATCGTGCCATGAAATATTTGAAATGAAATGCTTATGTAAACTTGGCTCTTGCAAGTTGCTTTGTGTATTGTGCAATGGATTATATAATGCCACAATTTGCTATGTTCATGTTGATGATGCCTTTGAATGATTTGAGCCGCTAATTATGTGGAATAACTCCCTTTGAGCATGTTGGCGATATAATTGCTCGCATTTTGTGGGATTTCTTTCATTTAGGAAATTGCTCTCATTTTACTTTCATTGACTTTGGTGGAAGCTATAATGGCCCACGTTTATGAAATTGCTCTCATTTTGGGGGTGTTGGAAACTATTTATTCAATTTAATGTGCATGAAATGAGAAACTTGCGGAAATGAAATGAAGTGGGAAATTGGGATGTTGGAAACATGCGGAATATGGAATGTGTGACATTGTCACGTTAGGACACGAGGTGGAGTGCACGGGCATGGACAAAGTGCCGCGGTAGGAGGCGGGTGAATACGCCGTTGGCCACCTCTTGATCCATTAGGTGGCTCCACGTTGATAACGGAGTAGAATCATTTGCACGTGCACGCCGGCTCACTCATGGGATCCCCAATGCATTGCATGGCATCGTATTGCTTGTGAATCATGTGCATCATGGCATCATTGAGCATTTGTGTGAATGTGGTGATATACATGTGTGATTGTTATTTTATGAGAATGAATGTTGCCATGAATGCATTATATGATGAAATGGTTGTATGTTGAAAAGTGAGGTTTTGGGTGGTTGCTAGAAGATGAATTTGGGTTGGAGTATTGTTTCCTTCTCTTGAATTAACATATTGTTGTGGATGTTATGTTGTTGTTGAAGACGTTGTCGTAGTGGTTTATATTGTTAGTGTTATTGTTGGTGTTGTTATTAATGTCTCAACTTAAGGCCAAGATAACATTATTCACCCCTCCCTTAACCAAAGCTAACGCTTTCCGAAGTGATTTGGATCGTTAAGTTACTAATAGCCTTAATTGTTGAGAAATTGTTGTTTATTTATGATTCTAGTGCAAGCTCCCATCCTTGCTAACTAGTTGGCATCTTTAGTGCTTGGTGATGTTAAGATTGCCATTGTTAAATTATTAAGGAATGTTGTTCAAGATGTTAATTTGATTGGGAACTCATGTGCGAATTGGCACCCTTGCGTAGTTAGTCCCTTCATTGGCTACACTCAATGAGATCTTGGAAACTTTATTGAATAATATGAAAACTGCCCTCTTTTGCCTGTAGGTGGTAATTCTTACCAAAGTGGATGCTTAGTGTCTTTTGAATGAACTAGTCATGCTATAGTTAGTCATTTCTTCTAGGTTATGTCCAAGTTACTAACTTCATGGAAAATTGTGTTAATGAGAGTAGAGTTGCGCACTCTCCATTTCATGTGAATGAATGGTTGCTAATTCAACTTGTCCTTGAGTTTGTTGGAATATGAGTCTTGTTGGAATTTTGTTGGGAAATTGTGAAGCTAGTGAATTGAATGTTGTTTTACATCAAAGAGCTTAAAGTGGATATGTTGGCTTATAATTTTAATGCATGCCTTTTCCATCAAGGCACTTCTTTTATACTTCTTGATCTTTGTTATATTTGTCGTGTGAATTAAGCAGGTTTCTTGTAAATATTATTTATGTTGTATTTGGAAAAGATTGGAAAATACAAGAGAAACTCTGCCGAAATTTTTAAGAATTCCATGACATCTGAGGTATTAGAAACTTAAGCTAGGAATACTACCCAAAATTTTACTTGTTACTCCCTACAAAATTTCCAACGTTCCTTCCTTAAGTAAATAGCCCAGTTATGCAAAAGATGGAACCCTTCTTGGACTTCTTAAGTAAAGTTAGCATTTGTGAAAACCTATGTGTAGCATGATTACATTATTATCCACTTATATTAGATGTTCAATTAGTTGATAATGCCAGGGATTAAATCCTTCCTCGGAAGGTAGGCTAAAATTTACTAAATGGCCTAAAGCTTGAAATATATGTTGTAGCCCAAAGGTTGTAATGACAAGTTTCAGTTCATTAATAATGCAGTCCACTTCGCTATATGTCCTACTTACTTGGTTTTACAGGTTATCCTCTTGCCGCAGGTACGTGTTTGGGAATGATACTATTTACATTTTTGTTTGCGCTTATTGTGATATGCCATGAGATAGTTCCTGTTGTTAGCTAGGGTAGAGCATTTTTTGTGTACCATGTGAGTTGGGTATGGACATCCTACTGGGTCACGCTGTGACGTGTCCCATTGTTATTTTTCAGGTGTTGGATCTTGGAGTCAGAGGCCCACGAGCCCCGTTGGTTGGATTTGAGTGTGGGAGTGAGATTGAGAGAGATTTGGGTGTGATAATGTATTTGGGTGAGTTGGATTATATAATGTATATGAGATTTGTAAATGATGTTGTAATTGAACGGTTCTTATATATGTATACTGGTGTTTTGAGTTGATGGCTCTTTTTGAATTTCTGTGATGTCTGGAATGCTACAGGTACTACCCCAGCAGTGCGCTGTGGGCCTGCCTGTGTTTTGAATTTTTTTGCATTTTCTTCGTAACACCCGCCTCTTCGCGCATATCTGATACGGATTCGTACATATCAGGGTATCCTGGGGAGCGGGGCATTACAAGTAGGGGGTCAGCTGACACAGGGCCACCACCAAGAACTCAAAGACCTAGATAATGAAAGGGTGGAGAGGGAAGCGGAGCCCCATGCGAAACATCTTGACATACACACCGACCTCACGGCTCCCCGAAAAACAAATCCTCTCGTCAGCGAAGGGAATCCGAACGTCATACGGGTGGCAAATGTACTTCACCCTGATCTCCTCGGCCGTGGAATAAGGAATGGTGGATGATGATCCAAGGATCGCTGGTGGAACATCAAACTCCTCCGTCGTGTGGGCATCATCCTGACAGGCCGGATCCTCAAACAGCAGACTCTTCCCTTTGTTAAAGCCCGGCCAAGGAGCAGGAGGATTGCCAAGCCCAGGAGCAGGAGGATCACCAGACCCGGGAGCAAAATTTCATATTCTCAACGCTGCCATTGGACGAATCAAATGTGCAGAAAAGGAAGAGTGGGCTTACCTTGAAAAGATCGGAAGAAGAAAGGCAAAGCGGGATTCTTAGCACTCGGAGGAGCAAGATCAAATTAGGGAGCGCAAACGAAAAATCTGAAAGGGTGAACAATCCCAAAATCTAGACCGTTCGAAGAAGGACGCGTGGCGACATCCAGCAACTGGCGACACTTTAAATTCCGCTCCTAAGGGTGGGAGAAGTCCAACCATGCAGCGTCATAATGATCTTCATTCAATGATGCTGCCTCGACTGACGCACCTGTCAATTCCACACGGATCACATCATTCGAACCGAACCATCAGAATCCGAACGGCCCGAGCAATGGGGGCAATTGATACGGCCCTTCCAGGATGGGCCAAGACCGAACGGCCCAAGCCTGCGTTGCAAACCCAAGGGCCTGGGTGAACGAGGCCCCCAAGAAGAATCAGAGTAGGGCCGGCCTCGGACCAAACCGGACACGACCGCTGACCCACAACAGTAGGAGTTAACCGCTCCCCTTAAAACGTGCCCCCTTAATCACCATTAAGGGGCCCCATTACGTCCACCTTCATGACAGGTGAAGGCATCATCAAATTAGCGGATGATCGGGGTAAGATGGAGGGACGTTAAGGAGACATGGCCGGGGAAGACTCCTATAAAGCAACCCAAGGAGCATGATGCAAAGGGATCGCTTCCTGGACACCAAAAACACTTAGGTATACCTCTCTAACGATCTTATCTTCCACCTTATAATTCTCCTCTACAGCTCGGCCAGAGGACTCACGTATCGGTCTCCCTGTGAGATATACTGATCCCACCGAGCATCCTTCAGATCCGTTCTGACTTAGGCATCGGAGGGGACTTGGTCTGAACCAAGGTCTGACCCCCCTGGCGAGCTATCTCATTTTTCAGGTCAAGTAGATCCAGCCGTGCCGAGGCTATCCTTCAGTGCCCAACCAAGTACGGAGTCGAATGCGCTCGCCCCCGAGCCCATTCATCTCCACCCCTACGGAGGTCGTTGCCTTGCTGAGGATCCCCTTCGACACGCCGACGCACGGACTTGCACCCTCTTTGTCGAGCCGAACCAGCTGCGCCCGTCCCCTGGAGGCCACGCATACCCCTCGTGATCGTATTGTCCTCCAGCCCTCTAGTTAACAAATCCATGGTGAGAAAACACCCTGAAACACTTTGAATGCTAACTCGATGAACATTGTCTATTGTGCGAATGACAATACAGAGTGCAACCGAGTCTCATTGGCTACAATAGCACATGATATATGGAAAATTCTTGAGGTGAGCCATGAAGGAAATGATAGAGTTAAAACATCAAAAATTTCCCTTTATGCTTATAGGTACGAGGCCATCCAGATGAATGATGGAGAATCAAAAACAGAGATGTAGACTCGCTTCACAGAGATCTTCAACGCCCTTACAAGTTAGGCAAGAGCTACTTTTGATCCGAGCACATAAGTAAGATTCTTCAATCTTTCACACCCAAGTGGGGGATGAAGATGACGACCATAAATAAAGAAAATGATCTTCCAAGCTCACTTTTGAGGGTCTCATTAATAGGCTCATGGCGTACGAGCTCCAATTGTAACAAATAAAGGATAAGGAGCGAATGAACAAAAAGAAGGATGTTGCTTTCAAGGCCACCTTAGAGAAGGAGGAAATCGGGAGATGAAGTTGAAGAGCAAGTTGCACTCATAAAAAAGGGATTCAGAAAGCTTCTAAAGTTAGGCAAACTAAAATCTAAGAAAAGAGATTATCTAACGAATCTACCATTTGTTTTGGATGTAATAAGCCAAGGTATGTGAAGAAAGAATGTCCAATGGCAAAATTTAAGGGCAAAAGCGTTAAAAAGCAGAGGAAGCCAAAGAAAAGTGATTTTACCGCATGGGATCAATCTTTGGATATGTCATCTGATGAAGAAGAAGATAAAGATAAGGAGGGAGCCTACATGTGCTTCATGGTAATTGAGGACACTGAGGTAAATCCTAACTCTGACTTGTTGAGTATTGGTGTTTCATACCAATGTTATTTTGATGATGATCACAACATTATGTTGTTGCTAATGACTCTCTTGTTTTAGTCTCATAGTTACATTTCAAGAATACCATTTTTGGAGACTAAATACATGGTGCAAGGATGGACATCAAGTGGACAAGGGCCAAAGCTTGGACTCAAGGGGTGCCAAAGCTTGGAGATGATGGGGAGCTTCAAGGCATCAAGATTGAAGCCATAGACTCTAAGGAAAGCAATGTAATCCATGTAATATTTCCTTTATTGCTTTCTCTCTCGTTTGAGTCTAGGTTTAATGTAAGGCCTTGATAGATGGTCTACTCATACATGCATATGCATTTAACCATCTTAGTGAGCCTTAGGATTATCTTAGAATCCAACCCAATAGGTTCATCTTGTCCAAAGACTCATTTGGAGTCTCTGGCTTCCCTACAGTCGCCTGCTGAAGAATTCACAGTCGACTGGGTGATTCCAGTCGCCTGTCATGTCTTCTACAGTCGACTGTGATGCACTGCTCAAGTCAACATTTTTATTGACTCTACTTGAGCTTTTTGCATCAGTCAACTGATGCTCAATTTACAGTCGTCTGTATATTTACAGTCGCCTGTGAAATGGCCAACAGTCGTCTGAAATGCATAAGTGCAAAGATTGCATCTCTCTGTTTTTCTCCATCTCCTGCAGCAGTCGACTGATGACGGATATACAGTCGCTTTTCTACTTTACAGTCGACTGTACTTTGTTCTTCAGTCGCATGTATGCTTATTGGGAGAAAGAGTGCAACTCTCTGTTTTATTCCATCCCCTACAGCAGTCGCCTGCTGAAGGTATTACAGGCGCTTGTCCTTTTTACAGTCGACTGTATCGACTTCATTAGTCGACTATCGAGGCTCAGATTATAGCCGTTGGATATTTTCTAGCCATTAGACAGTCGACTGTCATTTTTTCATCAGTCGACTGTCAGTGACGTTTCTGCCCAAAAACTTGTCGGTGCAGTTTTTTGTTTTTGGTTGTTTCCTTGGGTTTTGAGAGTTGGTATAGGGTTCCTATATATATGAGAGGGCTAGTTCATAGGAACTTCTTGATTCTATTGCAAATCATTAGGGATTGATTAATCCACTCTCAAACTTCTTTCTGTGTGAGATCAATGATTTCTCTGTATGAGAATCCTAAATCCTCTGTGTGAGGTCTCTCTGTGTGAGAGTAAGGATTTCTCTGTGTGAGAATCCAAATCCTCTGTGTGAGGTATCTCTGTGTGAGATTGTATTCACTTCTCTGTGTGAGAATTATAGTGGATATTGGTGTGGCTGGACGTACCCAAGTTTGGAGAACCAGGGTAATTCTTGTGTTTACGTTTGGATTGATTGTGTTGATTAATTCCTCTTGCACTTATTATTCCGTATTTGCAAGTTTAATTTTAATTGCACAATTTATTGCCATTACTCTATTCACCCCCCTCTAGAGTGTTTGTTGTTAGTATTGCAAGGATAAGGCGATCCTTACAATTGGTATCAGAGCGAGGTTGAAGCATACAACAACGATGGCATACAACGCTTCATCCATGTCTCATGAAGAAGATCTATCAACCGTTCGACCCTCGCTCTTCAACGGAACCAACTATCCAAGTTGGAAGATCAAGATGATGATCTATTTGGATGGTCAAGACCTTTGGGACATCACAGAGTTACCATTTGAGAAGCCTACTACACCTGCGGCTTCGAGAACAAAAGCAGAGAAGGACTCGATCAAATTTAATGCGAGGGCTATGAATGCATTCCATTGTGTCCTCACTTCAAATGAGTTCAACCGTATCTCCATGTGCAAAACGGCCAACGAAATTTGGCATACATTGGAGATTTCTCATGAATGGACTTCGAAGGTAAAGAAATCTAAACAATACGTATTTAGATCTAAATATGAGTTGTTTAAGATGCAGGAAGGTGAAAACATCTCGGAGATGTTCACAAGGTTCACAGAAATTGTGAACACTTTGGAGGGACTTGGAAAGGTGATTTCGCAAGAGGATCGAGTGGAGAAGATCCTTGACTCGCTCACATCTCAATGGGAGTCAAAGGCCAACGGTATTTTGGAGTCATATGACATGTCTACATACACCGTTGAGGAGTGCATTGGAAATCTCATGACGTATGAAGTAAAGCTTCAACATAAGAAGGAGATTCAACCCACGAAGACCGAGAAGCAAAAGGGGGGTTGCATTCCATGTCGAGAAGGAACCAATCGAATGGAGAAAGAAATTCCATCGGGAGCTCCGAGTGAAGATGATTGAGAAGATGATGTTAGCGATGATGATTACATCGAGCTTACAAAGCAATTCAAGCAATTCCAGGCATTCCACAAGGGAAAGCAAGGTAAATCTTTGTCAAAGTTTGCCTCCAAGTCTAACAATTTTATTTGTTTCAATTGTAGAGAAAAAGGTCATCTTTCTACAGAATGCCCTTCCAAGCCCGATAAAGAGACTAACAAAGGGAAAGGGAAGAAGCAGTGGAAAGGCAAGTCCAAGTTCAAGAACCAAAAGGAGGGACTTGTCGGCACATTTGATGACTCCGATGAGGACACATCAAGTGATGAAGAAGAGGATGACAATGATCAAGCTTGCATGTGCTTGGCGGCTTTTGAAGATTCTTCATCGATCTCCTCAAGATCAAGCGATGAAGAGGTAGAGGCGTGGCTCAACTCCAACGAAGAAATGTGATTCATGGCTAATGGAGAAGAGTCTTCGTCAAGCTCTAGCGAGGAGGAAAGCGATGAGGGAGTTGAGGAGGAAAAGATATCCTACGAGGAGCTCGAATACCGATTCAATGTGGCCTCTAACTTGGCAAGTAAGTGTGTCGACTCATATGATAAATTGAAAGCTAAATTTAAGAATGCTATGAGTCGGGTGCATGCTTTAGAATCTACTAGTGTAAATAATCATGATGCTTTGTATGTTTGTGATACTAGTGAGAGAGACACACCTCTCTCTCAAGTTAAGGAATTGAGCATAACCAATGAAAAATTAGTAGCTCAAAACCTTAGCTTAGAAATTCGCATTCAACAACTTACGTTGAAATGCAAAGAGGAATCTCATAAGCTTATTAGCTTTGTTCATTCTTGGATTCACTCCACGGTTTGCTTGAAAAACAAGATTCGGCAAACCATAGAGGAGGTTTGGGATACACTCTAAAGGTGGTTACCAACCCCACCTCTAATTCTTCTTTTGGTGCAAATTCAAGAAATATTGCAAAGGCACCTAAGAAGAATCACCATGCTTTCTTGTATAACAATAACACCAATAAGAAGCATGTAAATCACAAGGTGGTGAGGAAGAATGAAAATCCTTCATTTTTTGCTAAGAAGCAAAATCCTCACTTTATGCATGCCAAGAAATTTATTTCTACACCTAAGCATGCCACATCCACCCCTCTTGCTAAGGCAAACTCCTTGCCAAGGAAATCCTTGAGTTTATGGATTCCCCCTAGATGTAGTGTGTAAGAAAGGGATAACTACATCAACTCTTTGGTTAGGGATGTGATCACCTCATGTGATTACATTAGGAAATCAAACTCCTCGTGGGTTTGGTTCCCTAATGTTTAAGTTCCTCACACATATACATATTACATGGGTATTGTGCTTAAATGTTTATTTTAACATACCCATTGTTTGTGTGTGTTTCAAAATTTTGAAAATATTTTCAAATTTATTTTTCATGAAAATGGGAACTTAGGGAATACATTGGCATACATGCATTTGTTGATCCATATGTCTGTCAATGGGGGAGTTAATATGGTGTATATTTAAAATATTTTAAAACATATTTTTACTCTCCTTTTGGGTTTTGATAAAGATCATTATTTACATTTGGTTATTATAGTCTTGATCTTAACCCATTGGTATTGCCAACATGTTACATGTTATATTATATGTTTTTTTGGCAATGTAATTGTGTATCAATGAAGCTTGATTTTTTCATATCTATTACTTTGATCCACTTTAGGCACATGGCTCCAATTAATGTTTTCAATTGGTAAAGAGGAATATCTTTTAAGGTTCTTTTCTACAATTGTTATTTCCTCAATTGTTATAAATTGTTTGTCTCCTTATTTACAAATTGCTATTAGATCCTAGATGTCAAAAATTTGACAATTTCTATGATCTAGGGGGAGCATGGGATAGTGATTGATACCCACTAAATTTTAAAATTTTGGTATCATACTTCTCATTATATCTTGCATATTGTCAAATCTTTGATTAAGATGACAAAGTGGGATATTTATGTTGTCCACCTTTTTGACGATGTCAAGGGGGAGAGATATAAGCATTATGTAAATGTAACTCTTGTATTTCATACATATGCATTTGGAGAGAGATATATCTATGGGGAGAGATATGTGGGATTATATAAATCATTCATGTGTGCATGATTATTTTCTATTGCAATTGGTTTATGTAATCCATGCCTATTATATGTCACCATGATGTCTCATTATTTCATTTGGTATAATGAGTATTTACAATTGTGTATCTCATTTTACAATTGGTGCATATAAATAGGGGGAGCTCATTAGCATTGTGCTTTATTTCTTTATGTTTTACATAATGTGTGTCATCATCAAAAAGGGGGGAGATTGTTGAGTATTGGTGTTTCATACCAATGTTATTTTGATGATGATCACAACATTATGTTGTTGCTAATGAATCTCTTGTTTTAGTATCATAGTTACATTTCAAGAATACTATTTTTGGAGACTAAACACTTGGTGCAAGGATGGACATCAAGTGGACAAGGGCCAAAGCTTGGACTCAAGGGGTGCCAAATCTTAGAGATGATGGGGAGCTTCAAGGCATCAAGATTGAAGCCATAGACTCTAAGGAAAGCAATGTAACCCATGTAATATTTCCTTTATTGCTTTCTCTCTCGTTTGAGTCTAAGCTTAATGTAATGCCTTGATAGATGGTCTACTCATACATGCATATACATTTAACCATCTTAGTGAGCCTTAGGATTATCATAGAATCCAACCCAATAGGTTCATCTTGTCCAAAGACTCATTTGGAGTCTCTAGCTTCCCTACAGTCGCCTGCTGAAGAATTCACAGTCGACTGGGTGATTCCAGTCGCCTGTCATGTCTTCTACAGTCGACTGTGATGCACTGCTCAAGTCAACATTTTTATTGACTCTACTTGAGCTTTTTGCATCAGTCGACTGATGCTCAATTTACAGTCGCCTGTATATTTACAGTCGCCTGTGAAATGGCCAACAGTCGTCTGAAATGCATAAGTGCAAAGATTGGATCTCTCTGTTTTTCTCCATCTCCTGCAGCAGTAGACTGATGACGGATATACAGTCGACTGTCTACTTTACAGTCGACTATACTTTGTTCATCAGTCGCATGTATGCTTATTGGAAGAAAGAGTGCAACCCTCTATTTTATTCCATCCCCTGCAGCAGTCGCCTGCTGAAGGTTTTACAGGTGCATGTCCTGTTTACAGTCGACTGTATCGACTTCATCAGTCGATTGTCAAGGCTCATATTATAGCCATTGAATATTTTCTAGCTGTTGGATAGTCGACTGTCATTTGTTCATCAGTCGACTGTCAGTGACGTTTCTGCCCAGAAACTAGTCATTGCAGTTTTTTGTTTTTGGCTGTTTCCTTGTGTTTTGAGAGTTGGTATATGGTTCCTATATATATATAAGAGAGATGAGTTCATAGGAACTTCTTGATGCTATTGCAAATCATTAGAGATTGATTAAGCCACTCTCAAACTCTCTCATTTCCTTCTTAGAGCTCATTCTCCTCTTCATGCATTGAAGTCAAGCTCAAGGGAAATTATCCATGTGCTTTCAAGCTAATCTCATCACATAGAGATCCTCTTTCATGCCTTGCATTCATTAATGAGTAAGTTCATCCCAAGGCATAGGTAAGAGTATTTGTTTTGCTTTGTTATTTCATTGAAACCCTAGCTTTCTGTTTGAGAGCTAGTTACTCTCTGTGTGAGAGTATAACCTTCTGTGTGAGGGTTGGTTGAGATCTCTCTGTATGAGAGCTTAAGTCTCTCTGTGTGAGAGCATAAGTCTTTCTGTGTGAGAGCAAGGATTTCTTTGTGTGAGAATCCTAAATCCTCTGTGTGAGGTCTCTCTGTGTGAGAGTAAGGATTTCTCTGTGTGAGAATCCAAATCCTCTGTATGAGGTATCTCTATGTGAGATTGTATTCACTTCTCTGTGTGAGAATTATAGTGGATATTGGTGTGGCTGGGCGTACCCATGTTTGGGCAACCAAGATAATTCTTGTGTTTGCGTTTGGATTGATTGTGTTGATTAATTCCTCTTGCACTTA
Organism: Scilla litardierei; assembly: GCA_030789695.1. Taxonomy (NCBI): domain Eukaryota; kingdom Viridiplantae; phylum Streptophyta; class Magnoliopsida; order Asparagales; family Asparagaceae; genus Scilla; species Scilla litardierei. The sequence goes on along the minus strand of CM061142.1, from coordinate 220,711,070 downwards.
TTATTCCGTATTTGCAAGTTTAATTTTAATTGCACAATTTATTGCCATTACTCTATTCACCCCCTCTAGAGTGTTTGTTATTAGTATTGCGAGGGTAAGGCGATCCTTACAATTGGTATCAGAGCGAGGTTGAAGCATACAACAATGATGGCATACAACGCTTCATCCATGTCTCATGAAGAAGGTCTATCAACCGTTCGACCCCCACTCTTCAACGGAACCAACTACCCAAGTTGGAAGATCAAGATGATGATCTACTTGGAGGGTCAAGACCTTTGGGACATCACAGAGTCGCCATTTGAGAAGCCTACTACACCCGTGGCTTCGAGAACAAAAGTGGAGAAGGATTCGATGAAATTTAATGGGAGGGCTATGAATGCATTCCATTGCACCCTCACTTCAAATGAGTTCAACCGCATCTCCATGTGCAAAATGGCCAACGAAATTTGGCATACATTGGAGATTTCTCATGAATGGACTTCGAAGGTAAAGAAATCTAAACAATGCATATTTAGATCTAAATATGAGTTGTTTAATATGCAGGAAAGTGAAAACATCTTGGAGATGTTCACAAGGTTCACAGAAATCGTGAACGCTTTGGAAGGACTTGGTAAGGTACTTTCCCAAGAGGATCGAGTGGAGAAGGTCCTTGACTCGCTCACATCTTAATGGGAGTCAAAGGCCAACGGTATTTTGGTGTCATATGACATGTCTACATACACCGTTGAGGAGTGCATTGGGAATCTCATGGCGTATGAAGTAAAGCTTCAACATAAGAAAGAGATTCAACCCACAAAGCCCGAGAAGCAAAAGGGGGTTGCATTCCATGCCGAGAAGGAGCCAATCGAATGAAGAAATAAATTCCATCGGGAAGCTCCGAGTGAAGATGATGGAGAAGATGATGTTAGCGATGATGATTACATGGAGCTTGCCAAGCAATTCAAGCAATTCAAGGCATTCCTCATGGGCAAGTAAGGTAAATCTTTGTCAAAGTTTGCCTCCAAGTCTAACAATTCTATTTGTTTCAATCATAGAGGAAAAGGTCATCTTTCTACCGAATGCCCTTCCAAGCCCGACAAATAGACTTACAAAGGGAAAGGGAAGAAGCATTGGAAAGACAAGTCCAAGTTCAAGAACCAAAAGAAGTGACTTGTCGGCACATTTGATGAATCCGATGAGGACACATCAAGTGAATAAGAAGAAGATGACAATGAGCAAGCTCACATGTGCTTCGTGGCTTTTGAAGATTCTTCATCGATCTCATCAAGATCAAGCGATGAAGAGGTAGAGACGTGGCTCAACTCCAACGAAGAAATGTGATTCATGGCTAATGGGGAAGAGTCTTCGTCAAGCTCTAGCACGGAGAAAAGCGATGAGAAAGTTGAGGATGAAAAGATATCCTACGAGGAGCTTGAATACCGCTTCAATGTGGCCTCCTACTTGGCAAGTAAGTTTGTCGACTCATATGATATATTGAAAGCTAAATTTAAGAATGCTATGAGTAGGGTGCATGTTTTAGAATCTACTAGTGTAAATAATCATGATGCTTTGGATGTTTGTGACACTAGTGAGAAAGACACACTTCTCTCTCAAGTTAAGGAATTGAGCATAACCAATAAAGAATTAGTAGCTCAAAACCTTAGCTTAGAAACTCGTATTCAACAACTTACGTTGAAATGCGAAGAGGAATCCCATAAGCTTATTAGCTTTGTTCATTCTAAGGATTCACTCCACGGTTTGCTTGAAAAACAACATCCGATTAATCATAGAGGAGGTTTGGGATACACTCCAAAGGTGGTTACCAAACCCACCTCTAATTCTTCTTTTGATGCAAATTCAAGAAATATTGCAAAGGCACCTAAGAAGAATCACCATGCTTTCTTGTATAACAATAACACCAATAAGAAGCATGTAAATCACAAGGTGGTGAGGAAGAATGAAAATCCTTCATTTTTTGCTAAGAAGCAAAATCCTCACTTTATGCATGCCAAGAAATTTATTTCTACACCTAAGCATGCTACATCCACCCCTTTTGCTAAGGCAAAACCCGTGCCTATGAAATCCTTGAGTTTATGGATTCCTACTAGATGTAGTGTGCAAGAGAGGGATAGCTACATCAACTCTTTGCTTAGGGATGTGATCACCTCATGTGATTACATTAGGAAATCAAACTCCTCTTAGGTTTGGTTCCCTAATGTTTAGGTTCCTCACAAATATGCATATTTCATGGGTATTGTGCTTAAATATTTATTTTAGCATACCCATTGTTTGTGTGTGTCTCATAATTTTGAAAATATTTTCAAAATTATTTTTCATGTAAATAGGAACTTGGGGAATACATTGGCATACATGCATTTGTTGATCCATATGTATGTCAATAGGGGAGTTAATATGTTGTATATTTAAAATATTTTAAAACATATTTTAACTCTCATTTTGGGTTTTGATAAAGATCATTATTTACATTTGGTTATTATAGTCTTGATCTTAACCCATTGGTATTGCCAACATGTTACATGTTATATTATTTGTTTTTTTTTGCAATGTAATTGTGTATCAATGAAGCTTGATTTTTCCATATCTATTGCTTTGATACACTTTAGGCCTATGGCTCCAATTAATGTTTTCAATTGGTAAAGAGGATTATCTTTCAAGATTCTTTTTCTACAATTGGTATTTCCTCAATTGTTAGAGATTGTTTATCACCTTCTTTACAAATTGCTATTAGATCCTAGAAGTCAAAAATTTGACCATTTCTATGATCTAGGGGGAGCATGGGATAGTGATTGATATCCACTAAATTTTACAAATTTTTTATCATAATTCTCCTTATATCTTGCATATTGTCACATCTTTGATTAAGATGACAAAGGGGGATATTTATGTTGTCCGCCTTTTTGACGATGTCAAGGGGAAGAGATATATGCATTATGTAAATGTAACTCTTGTATTTCATACATATGCATTTGGGGAGAGATATATATATATGGGGAGAGATATGTGGGATTATATAAACCATTCATGTGTGCATGATTATTTTCTATTGCAATTGGTTTATGTAATCCATGCCTATTATATGTTACCATGATGTCTCCTTATTTCATTTGGTATAATGAGTATTTACAATTGTGTATCTCATTTTACAATTGGTGCATATAAGTAGGGGGAGCTCATTAGCATTGTGTTTTATTTCTTTATATTTTACATAATGTGTGTCATCATCAAAAAGGGAAGATTGTTGAGTATTGGTGTTTCATACCAATGTTATTTTGATGATGATCATAACATTATGTTGTTGCTAATGACTCTCTTGTTTTAGTCTCATAGTTACATTTCAAGAATACCATTTTTGGAGACTAAACATTTGGTGCAAGGATGGACATCAAGTGGACAATGGCCAAAGCTTGGACTCAATGGGTGCCAAAGCTTGGAGATGATGGGGAGCTTCAAGGCATCAAGATTGAAGCCATAGACTTTAAGAAAAGCAATGTAACCTATGTAATATTTTCTTTATTGCTTTCTCTCTCCTTCGAGTTTAGGATTAATCTAATGCCTTGATAGATGGTCTAGTCATACATGCATATGTATTTAACCATCTTAGTGAGCCTTAGGATTATCATAGAATCCAACCCAATAGGTTCATCTTGGCCAAAGACTCATTTGGAGTCTCTGGCTTTCCTACAGTCGCCTGCTGAAGAATTCACAGTCGACTGGGTGATTCCAGTCGCTTGTCGAGTCTTCTACAGTCGACTGTGAAGCACTGTTCAAGTCAACATTTTTATTGACTCTGCTTGAGCTTTTCGCATCAGTCGACTGATGCTTAATTTACAGTCGCCTGTATATTTACAGTCGCATGTGAAATGGCTAACAGTCGTCTTAAATGTGTAAGTGCGAAGATTGCATCTCTCTGTTTTTCTCCATCTCCTGCAGCAGTCGACTGATGATGGATATACAGTTGCATGTCTACTTTACAGTCGAATGTACTTTGTTCTTCAGCCGCATGTATGCTTATTGGGAGAAAGAGTGCAACTCTCTGGTTTATTCCATCCCCTGCAGCAGTCGCCTGCTGAAGGTTTTACAGGTGCATGTCCTATTTACAGTCGACTGTCGAGGCTCAGATTATAGCCGTTGGATATTTTCTAGCCGTTGGACAGTCGACTGTCATTTGTTCATCATTCGACTGTCAGTGAGGTTTCTGCCCAAAAACTAGTCGTTGCAGTTTTTTGTTTTTGGCTGTTTCCTTGGGTTTTGAGAGTTGGTATAGGTTTCCTATATATAAGAGGGCTGAGTTCATAGGAACTTCTTGATTCTATTGCAAATCATTAGAGATTGATTAAGCCACTCCCAAACTCTCGCATTTCCCTCATAGAGCTCATTCTCCTCTTCATGCATTGAAGTCAAGCTCAAGGGAAATCATCCAAGTGCTTTCAAGCTAATCTCATCACTTGGAAATCCTCTTCCATGCCTTGCATTCATTAATGAGTAAGTTCATCTCAAGGCATAGGTAAGAGTATTTGTTTTACTTTATTATTTCATTGAAACCCGAGCTTTCTGTGTGAGAGCTAAATACTCTCTGTGTGAGAGTATAACCTTCTGTGTGAGGGTTGGTTGAGATCTCTCTGTATGAGAGTTTGAGTCTTTATGTGTGAGAGCATAAGTCTTTCTGTGTGAGAGCAAGGATTTCTCTTTGTTAGAATCCTAAATCCTCTGTGTGAGGTCTCTCTGTGTGAGAATAAGGATTTATCTGTGTCAGAATCCAAATCCTCTGTGTGAGGTATCTCTGTGTGAGATTGTATTCACTTCTCTGTGTGAGAATTATAGTGGATATTGGTGTGGCTGGACTACCCAAATTTGGGCAACCAGGGTAATTCTTGTGTTTGCGTTTGGATTGCTTGTGTTGATTAATTCCTCTTGCGCTTATTATTCCGCATTTGCATGTTTCATTTTAATTGCACAATTTATTGCTATTACTCTATTCACCCCCCCCCCCCCCCCCCCCCCTCTAGAGTGTTTGTTGTTACTATTGCATGGGTAAGGCGATCCTTACATGACTTAGATGATGAAGAGTTTCATTAACTTTTTGTGCAATATGAAAATACTTTTAAAAGAACTTTTAATTCTTAAGAAAAATGATAAATAATGCTCTATCAATAACAACAAAAAATTAACTAAACTAGAGAAAGAGAATATTGAATTAAAAGAAGAAATTGTTAGATTAAAAAGTAAAACCATTTCTGTAGCTATTACTAAAATGAATGATGATTTAGAAAGATGATGCTTAAAATTAAGTATAGAAAACCGTAAATTAGAAGAAGAAAACTAATTGCTTAAAAATGAAAGTAAAGAACTTAACATTAGGATTAATGAACTAAGTAAAAATATTTCAAACATTAAATCTAAATATGAATATCTATATAAGAATGTTGAAAAAATTTAATAAAGGAAAAGAAAATTTAAACAACTTATTAAATACTCAAAAACCAACTAATAACAAGTTTGGCTTAGTGTATAATAAGAATAGTAATAATAAAAATCAAACCCAAAATAGGACTAAAAACCATGCTTATTTGTACACAAACTTTCCTAAGAAAACAACAAATAAAAATCCAAACCAATACAGGTCTAAAGAGCTAATAAAAGTTTGGATACTTAAAATGATTCAATAAAAATGTAAAGTAATTATGTAAACAATTTTATGAAAAATAGTCATATGTCTAAAAATTATAAATATGTAAACAAAGGGAATTCAACACCCAAATGAGTTTGGTTTACAATTGAATGACAAACTTTTTTAAAGTACGAAGGTACCACAACCCATAAAACTAATCTTATGGGTACCTTATATAAGGAAAAAATAATAATAATTTAATAAAAATTATTTGATAACAAGTATTGCACAAAAGTGTAATGAAAAACTTCTTATAGTACATTCTGTTTATGATTAGTTGACTAGAAAATGCACTGTAGCCAACTAATCCAGCGTTTTGTCAGACTATTCTTAATTTCCAGGAAATAGTCGACCAGAGATGCATTATTAGTCGACTAATTCATTGACTAGTCGACTAACTGTAGTCATGCATCTAGTCGAACTCATTGCCAGAATTTCTGATAGATTCTGTCTTTAATACTTTCTATTTTATATTAGTTTTACCATGTTAGGTGGGTCTCATCCAACTTAATGTGCTTGAACTTTTGTGACTAATCCTATAGACCCAAAAGAAATAGGGTACCAAGCTTCTTATTTATTTTCAAATATCCATTAAATATTGATGCTACCCCCAAACAAACCCATGATTTAATGAGAGAAAATGCATGAATTTAGGGGGAGCTCTAAAATTTGATATGCATCTTTTTGTGTGTGTGTGTGGGTTCAATAAAAAGTTTGTGAGTATATATGATTTCAACATTTGGTTTCAATATATTGTATCTCCCATCACTTGGTGTCACATCATTTGTTTACACATTATCACATTTTGGAAAGGATTTATATATGAATGATAAATGGATAACATGTGGTATCATATTAATGCGTAAGATATTGATCATCTACACTTCAAGAACACCCTATTTGATGCATTCTTATTTTGAAGTTGTTAGGGTTGAATTTCTGCTGATATTTGTTGGCATTAGTGGCACTATAGCTGGAGAGCTCAGTTTACGGAATCAGAATTATTTTTGAGAAGTTTAACCAGATGTTGAACATAATGTTACAACATTATGTACAACATACGGGATCTGGAGTATGATTCGTATGGAGAAATGATGTTTTGATTTGCAGATCTGTCTTGCTGATTCAGATCTGATTTGCTGCCTAGAATGTCGGGGATTCCTGAATTGATTGTGGAATATCTGCATGAGAGATATTTGGAAAGCCCTTCCTAAATCAGTTGCTAAATTGAGGGGATGTTGGTTTGCAATAGGAAGTGAATATCTCGCAGATCTGGTGGTTGGGAGTATTTTGAAGATTGATTGCTGCAGATCTTTTTATAGTATCTTCAACCTATTCTGGTATAGGTAGCTGTGATTGAGGAATCGCTGGAGATATATTTGGAAGCTATTTATCTCTCAGAATTTGTTATTGAATCGGTTGGAGAGATTCTCGCCCGTAAATCAGTTGTTTAATGCTAGAGGATTTTGCGAAACCAATTGCCCGAATTGGTTCGGATTCTTGCGGGCTGGCGAATCTCCACAGATTGTTCAAGCTACCTTCCATATCTACTCCATGATTAAGGGGGAGCACAGTATAAAAGGTTGTGCGGTTTTGCGGCTAGGGACGGCTTTTTTTGCGAAAGTTGATCAAAGAACTCCGGGAGGGAGGCCGACAGTGTAGGAGTCAAGGGAGTTGATTCTAGTCGGTGGTGTAAGGGGATCTTGCGGTTTTCTACATCCGGGGACGGAGGCCGACGGCCATCTTCTTAGTTAGCTCACTCTCGTCATCACGATCACCCCAATATTTATTTTATAATTTTTGGAGTTTATTTGACCACTTTTATATTTTTAACAAGTTTTATAATATTTTTAATAATTAATTTTTAAATTAATTTCGGCCAAATAAAATTTATTTGAGTTTTAAACGTTTTAAAGAATTTTTGAGCCAATTTCCAGCTCATTTGGACCAGGTCAAATCCTTGGGTGAGTTGGAGAAGTTGAATTTCAAATTTTAAATTATTTTAAACTTCTAATCCTATTAGATTTAGCCCTAGACCAAGTCAACACATCTACACTATATAAGCAACCTCTAGGAAGACCTATTTTCGCAAGAAATTAACCCTAGCCTCTTCCAAAACTCAGATTTGACGTTGCGACGATTCGTCGCAACGTTGTGACGAACTTCCTCCGCACGACCGAAGAGATCGCCCCCGTTCCCCCGCTCCGACCGAAGCCCAACCCCGCTCACGCTCCGCTCCGCACGCTGCAGCAGCCGCCGCCCCCGTTCCCCCGCTCTGACCGAGAGAGGCCCTCGGTCAGACCAAGAGCTTCAACCCCGCACAGCGCCCGCACCAACCCCCGCTTGTCACCCCGCTCCGCACCGCGCCCGACCGACCCGCTTCTCCGCATCGACCGGTGTTGCAAGCGTTGTAGCGTTGCAACATCGCGCCCCCTGCATCTAAGCGCCTGACCAAGCCCCTCTCCCGCACTGACCGAGAAGCAACCCCGCACCAAGCACAACCCCGCAGCCGCTGCACGCCCCAAGCGCCGCAACCCCGCATTCTCTGTGCACGACCGACGGAGCTCCCCGCATTTGGCTGAGTACGACCGAGAGCAAACGTCGCAACCCCGTACCCGTCGCATCGCTTGCCACCGTGGGCCCCCCAAGTTCTCCAGAGGTATTGTGGGTCCCCCAAAGGTCTCTAGGACTACTGTGGGCCCCACCTAGGTGCTTTCTCTCCGACGATTCGCCGTGCACGAAGTTGCGACACGTTGAAGCCCGTCGTCGCACGTGCTAGCTTTGGAATCTGGAATCGTCGCTCCGGTTGATGCTCTGAACTTTACAGCGAGGAAACTAATTTGGAATCTGGACTTGGAGCGCGTTCTCCTATTCCAACCCCCGGCGTTGCTACCCGACGCCGGTGTAGCTTTCGCGTCGTGTTGAGGTAACGCTTTGCACCCCTAGGACCCCCAACCCATTGCCTGCTAATCAAGACTAAAATCAGTATTTTTAAAGTATTTTAAATTTTTTAAATTCACTAATGAAGATTAATAATATGGACTTTAGGCCGGTGGACTCGTGCATGTAGGAAAATTGTGATTTTTGGACTCATTGGACGGTGTGCTCAGACGGTGTACTTGCAGGCAAGTGAAACTTGCCAACTCCTGTGTAGGGCCATGTTTTTAGGCCACTTCCTTGCTTTTAGCGTAAAAGAGACTAGTCAGTGAAATGATAGCTGGATAGACGCCTACTTGATCTAGTTTGACAACGAAACTAGATCCGTCACCTAATTGATCTAGCTTGACAACGAAGCTAGATCCAACCCTTAAACTTGTTGTTCATGCATACTAAACTGTCACGTTTACTTTCCTTACCTGTACACACTTTTAACTGTCATGCATTGCATCTTACATGTCATTCAAATTGATTGTTGCATCGTAGCACACGCTACAAAATACTTGTACAATCCGTGTTTCCGTGTTTCCGGCTAGGTGCACCCCTACGCCATACTTGTTTAAAACACTTCCTGGCTCGTGGTCCAGAAGCGGGCCTCATGTGTTGGCTGAAAACCAATGCCCGATACACGTGGAGGGGTAGGGATAAACGGTCACTTGAGCTTAGGAGTTGGCCCGATCAGCCACTCTAGCCAAAAGACGGAATCTCTGTGCACGAGGTGCTTACTTTACTTGTCTTATACTTGTCTTGTGAATGATTCATGCCATGCCATGCTCGTACTTTATTTTACTTTACTTTACTTTACTTTACCTGTTGCACTCATACTTTAACTGCCATGTCATTGCATTCATGCTAGAACTGCTAGGTTGTTTTACTTTTGCATACTTCCAGTTTCCTTGCACAAGTCTCTTGTAGACTTGCTGACATGTGCCCCTTGCTCTTTTGGGTGTCACATGTTAGACCCTGAGCCGGAGACCGCTGCTGTGTACGTGATGTTTTGCTGACGCTGAGTCCGAGTCCATGATTACCAGGAGGAGTTTTATGGACACCGGTGACCTTTCTTGGTGATTTTGCTGAGTTTCTTTTGTTTTAGGTTTTGTTGTTAGTTGTCGGTGCGTGGCACCTTTTCTCTGTACGTTGTACTTTTGTTGGCCATGTTTGGGCCTTTAGTCTCTTTTTTCTTTTTAGCCTGGTGGCTTTTCTGCGATGTTGGAATTTATATTTATGGATATTCTGAGATTATTCTTTGGTCTCATTTCATTATTATTATCTTGTTTCGCTCGCATTGCAAGGACCTGCAGTTTTAAATTTGATTGACGCTTATCGGACTTACAGCTTTGTAGCTTCAAGTCTGAGCGGACCTTCTCACGCTTCGCCTCCATATTTTTGGGAAGCGGGGCGTGACAATCTTGCGGTTTTCTACATCCGGGGATGGAGGCCGACAGCTACGCACGTAGGGATCAAGGGAGTTGATCTAGTCGGTTGTGCAAGGGATCTTGCATGCAAGGAGAGCTTGCATAGATTACTCCACGGGGTTGATTGAGATCACCCCTCGCGGTTTGTATTGAGGGGGGAGTATGCTTCTCCTAGTATAGATCTGATATTAGTGATTGTAATCATTATTTATTTTAGTGGAGTAATCTGATTTTCTGGGCGTGGCCCCGCAGATGTAGGTGTGCGCACCGAACTGCGTTACCAAGTTTTGTGTGTCGTGCTTGGTTCTTGTTTTTAATCATTTGGTTTTCTTGATTATTAACTGCGTACTGAATTACAATTGCTATCAGAGAAGGTCACCCATGTTACGTTGTTATCAAAGAGGGTGTGATGTTGGATTTCAGTACTTGAATCATGGCTACACGAGAAGGTGCCTCCGTTGTTCGTCCTCCATTGCTCATTGGTACTAACTACACTTACTGGAAGTCTCGGATGCGTGCATTCATTAAGTCCTTGATGAGAAGGCATGGATCGATGTCATTGAAGGATGGACACCGCCGATCGAAATTGACGAAGATGGCCAAGAACACCTCAAGCCGACAAGAGACTGGAGTCGGATTGAAGAACATGCAGCCCTGTGCAATTCTAAAGCTATTAATGCTATTTTTCTGCTGTCGACGAAGAGCAATTCAAGTTAATCTCTACGTGTGAGTATGCAACGGAAGCGTGGGATATACTGCAGAATATTCATGAAGGAACCAGTACGGTAAGAGCATCTAAACTTCAAATGCTCGCATCTCAATTTGAAAATCTCAGGATGAATGATGATGAGACTGTAGCTGAGTTCAATGGGAGACTGCGCGATATAACTAATCAGGCATTTCAATTGGGGAAGAAGTACTCTCAAAAGAAGTTGGTTGAAAAAACTTTGAGATCCCTACCCGATAAGTTCTCTGCGAAGATTACGGCCATTGAAGAAGTAAGGAACACATCAACTATGAGACTGGATGAACTCATGGGTTCACTTCAGACCTATGAAATGAATTTGAAGCAAAACAAAAGGGACAAATGGGTGGCACTAAAGGTAGAAGCTTGTGAAGCACCTAAATCTGATTATGAGTCAGAACTTGATGACGACATCGCATCGCTGACCAAGAATTTCAGTAGAATGATGAAAAAGATCAGCAACAAGGGTCAGAACATCAGATCTGTCAACAAGATGGCACGGCCAAATCTTCCCACTGCTGAAAAGACTACCAACCGTCCTACTCAAAGGTATGAGTCAAAGAACAAAGGCAAAGGGATACAGTGCAAAGAATGTGAGGGTTTTGGTCACATACAAGCCGAATGTGCCAATACCCTCAAGAAGCAGAAAGGGAAATCATTAGCTTGTACCTGGAGTGATGAGTATTCAGAAGGAAGTGCTGGAAATGAGAACATCGCCAGCAACTATGTGGCTTTTACAGCTATTCTTGATGATCAATCCAAATGTGACACCCCTAGCTGTGTTGGACTTAATGTTGCAACATCTAGTACAACATTGGAAGACAAAATTGCAAATGTCAGAAAGAATGTTACAACATTTAGTACAACATCTGACAGTGACACTGATTCTGAAGTTGATAGCGATGAGGAAGTTGGTGACGATGATATCCGAAAAGCATACCAGATGATGTTTGAGAAGTGGATGCAAATCTGCAATATCAACAAAGTCCTGAAGGAGGAGAATGAAAGACTGAAGAAAGAGAAGGAGGAGGTCAAAACCAAATGTCTGAAAGTTGAGGAAAACTGTAGAGAATTGAAAAGCAACTTCAGAAATGTTCTTCTCAGGGCAGAGAAAGCTGAATGCACATTGGATAAGTGGAATTCTGGAAAAGTAAAGCTGGATGATATCTTGAACATGGGTAAGACTTCAGGAGATCGCACCGGAGTGGGATACAATAGAGGAGCTTTCGATAATGTGTCTGCTGAAAGAAGAAGTCAAGCTACCAAAGAACTTGAAAGAATGGGTCAGCACAAGGGCCATGATCAGAAGAAGAGGCAGATTATAGGTATAAAAGGTGGTCGTTCTGTGTGCAGTTACTGCAAGTTCATAGGCCATACTGAGAGAAACTGCTTCAGTCGCATGCGACATTGGTCAGAAGGAAGAAATGTTAGACACCCTGATATGAAGATAAAGAAGCAATGGGTCAGGAAGTCTGTATTATACAGCAAGAACACTACAACTTCAGAGAAAACACTTCATGTGTGTGACCAATGTTGCAACATTAGATACAACACAGAACAATGTTGCTACAGATGTTATGACACCAGACTCAATATTTCTCGACAATCAATGTGAGCAACCTGCACCAAATTCTCATGACTCTTCCTCCAGAATTATCAGAGTGTTATCTCGCTGCTCTGCTCACTGCTTATCCTCTGCCAGTGCCATCGGATCTTTGCATCTACCCTCTCCAGCACGGCAATCCACCGCCGTTCCATCTTTCGCGGCCTCTTCACCTACATTGGCTGACTTCCCCAAAGTTTGTCCACTTATTAGCCGTTTTCACCGCATCCACGTCTCCAAATTTTGACATGCAGACCACCGAAGCTTCTCTGTCAACACCGCCGATGTTTTCAACTCTCTAGCTATTTTTCGATCGCTCAGAGCTTGACTACTACTCTGGATTTTGCTCCATCTTTCTTGCAGCCTGCTATTAGATGCGAGGTATATTTTTCTTTCTTTTTTTCTGATGTGCCTGAGGAGTCATTTGCTACTGAGAGAGACAGGGGAGCCCTTTGAAGTGTCTTAGTTGTTGTTGTCTTTGGATTAATTATTGGAGATATGGATGTGTATTATTGGAGGCTAGCTGAAAAGTATTTGGGATGTTCGTCTGGTGTTGCTCCCAAGTTGCAACAAATGCTCATGTTGCATCTGATGTTGCACATGATGTTGCAACAATGGCACATGTTGAACCTGATGTCATAGATCATGCTGTGACACAGGACACAACATGCACATCTTCTGCACCTGGTGACTATACAGCTTCACATGCTCCTGATTTGATCATACCAGATCTGTAAGTTCCTCGTTCTTGTCGCCGTCATCATCGTTCTGTCAAGCGACATGGTGCTCCATCTAGTTCTCCAACTCCCTCCTTTTCAATTTCGACTTCTAAGAAGGCCAGAGTCGTTTCTAAAGCATCATCTCCTTTCCCGACTCTTCTTACTGCTGCTGATTCTTTGGAGACCCGCAATCACGTCATAAGCATCAGCTCCGTCTAGTTCGATTGGCTTACATATTTTAGTGCATTTCATCCAGATCCGTTGGAGATCCGCAATCACTGCTCGGATTTTTACTGATCAAAATCCTCAGTTACATAATGCCAAAGGGGGACAGTGTGCTTTGGCTTTGTGTGGCTCAAAGGGGGAGAATGTGCTTAGTTGGTGCCCGTGCTTTGGGTTGTGCCACATAATGCTAAAGGGGGAGATTGTTAGGGTTGAATTTCTGCTGATATTTGTTGGCATTAGTGGCACTATAGCTGGAGAGCTCAGTTTGCGGAATCAGAATTATTTTTGAGAAGTTTAACTAGATATTGAACATAATGTTACAACATTATGTACAACATGTGGGATCTGGAGTATGATTCGTATGGAGAAATGTTGTTTTGATTTGTTGATCTATCTTGCTGATTCAGACCAGATTTGCTGCCTAGAATGTCGGGGATTCCTGAATTGATTGTGGAATATCTGCATGAGAGATATTTGGAAAGCCCTTCCTAAATCAGTTGCTAAATTGAGGGGATGTTGGTTTGCAATAGGAAGTGAATATCTCGCTGATCTGGTGGTTGGGAGTATTTTGAAGATTGATTGCTGCAGATCTTTTATAGTATCTTCAACCTATTCTGGTATATGTAGCTGTGATTGAGGAATCGCTGAAGATATATTTGGAAGCTATTTATCTCTCGGAATTTGTTATTGAATCGGTTGGAGAGATTCTCGCCTGCAAATCAGTTGTTTAATGCTAGAGGATTTTGCGAAACCAATTGCCCGAATTGGTTCGGATTCTTGCGGGCTGCCGAATCTGCACAGATTGTTCAAGCTACCTTCTATATCTACTCCGTAATTAAGGGGGAGCGCAGGATATAGGGGTTGTGCGGTTTTGCGGCTAGGGCACGCCTTTTGCGAAAGTTGATCAAAGAACTCCAGGAGGGAGGCTGACGGTGTAGGAGTCAAGGGAGTTGATTCTAGTCGGTGGTGCAAGGGGATCTTGCGGTTTTCTACTTTCGGGGACGGAGGCCGACGGATACGCACTTAGGGATCAAGGGAGTTGATCTAGTTGGTTGTGCAAGGGGATCTTGCATGCAAGGGGAGCTTGCATAGATTACTCTACGGGGTTGATTGAGATCACCCCTCGCGGTTTGTATTGAGGGGGAGTATGCTTCTCCTAGTATAAATCTGATATTAGTGATGGTAATCATTATTTATTTTAGTGGAGTAATCTGATTTTCTGGGCGTGGCCCCGCAGATGTAAGTGTACGCACCGAACTGCGTTACCAAGGTTTGTGTGTCGTGCTTGGTTCTTGTTTTTAATCATTTGGTTTTCTTGATTATTAACTATGTACTGAATTACAGAAGTATATTGGGGGAGAAAGAATTTAAGTGGGGAGAGATAAGGAGAGAAAAATTAATTTCATACTATCCTTTTGTAATAATGACAGAGGGGAAGGAGATTAGATGACATACATAAAATTTGATGGTTAACACTTGGTTTCACATTTCTTGATCAATGTTCACATGTTTAGCACGTGGAATCTAGCACATATTTTGCTAAGCAGGAAGAGTGAGTAGGCATATCATAATTTCATGTATTCATAGTTGTCATCATCAAAAGGAGGAAAAATGTTGGATATGGTGCCACCCCATGTGTATTTTAATGATGATCAAACATGTATAAAGCAAATGTAATATTTTATAGTTGATGATGAGTGCATGTATGAAAGTATAAAGCAAATCAAAAAGCACTCAAAGGATAGTAAGTTCAACTAAGGCATAATAATCAAGGGAATTAAGACAAAGAACTCAAAGATTTAAGACTACATCAAGAAGATCAATGCAATACTTTATATTTAATGTAATTGTTTGTTTGGATTGATTGATTAGAATGTTAAAGCCTTATTTAAATCTCTCTCTCTCTCTCACTTAAAAATACATTTCAACTGATTTAAAATATTTTTGAAAACATTTATAAGTGTTAGAAGGCCAAAAACAATGTTTTATAGGTTAGATAGGCAACTAGAACAAATACCTAGTCAACCAGCTAGACTCGGAAATCATCGGCCAGCAAGCATATCAAGCTAGTTGACTACAATATATGAACTAGTCGACTAACTCGTGAGCTAGTCGACTAGTAAGTGTACAGTAGTCGACTAGAAATTACAGAGAGCAAACAGCCTCTTGACATGCTTGGCCTAGTCGACTAGAAGACTTCACTTAGTGACTAGCCATGCTTATAGCCGACTAGGAAGTCAATTGTAGTGGCCTATAACGAGACTTTTCTACTAGCCGTTTTGACCATTGGAGGGGTATTTTGATAATCTGTTTTGACCTGCTTTTTCCCCTATATATAGAGGATAGTTCAAAATTTATTCCTATGCTTTTATGATCAATTTCTAAAGATAAAAATAGTTTTGGTGCTCAAAATATTTCAAAAGAAACCATCTTTTCTTGGCCTTTGATCAATAGTTTTCAATCTTCATTTGGCCACTTTCTTGATCTCCAAAGAGCATTAATTCTTATCATTTTGAGATCAAGTCTCCTAGAGCTTCATCATATACTCAAGAGCTACAACTTATGCTATAGATAATTGTATCAACAAAATCTATAAGTGTATTCTCACTTGTTGTGAGAAGGGTTGTTTGTAAAATTCTTTTGGGTAGAGGTGGTTGGAAATCCTCAAAGGGTTTGAGGTGGATGTAAAACCTCAAGGGTTGAGTACTTGTAATTATCTCAGTTGAGAGATTGTTAGTGGATTAAAGCCAAGTGAAACTTGGGACTGGACGTAAGTCACGGGGTGCCTGAACCAGGATAAATCATCTTGTTTGAAATTGCTTTTTTGTGTTGTATTTTCTTACTGCAATTACTTCCGCTGATATTCTTATTCTTTGCACGCTATTTAGTTGATAAAGATTTCATCTTGGTAACTCAAGTTAAAATCTTTGGTGAAATTTAGAGATTTATTTTAAATTCCATAAACACTATTCACCATCATCTAGTGTTTCACTTTGCCATCCTAGGGATCCAACATAGAGTTCATCCATTAGTTGACTGATGGCAGTTAGTCGACTAATGAAATAGCTCTAGTCGACTAATCTGTCATGTCAGAAAACTAAATAACTCTTTGTTTCATATTAGTCGATTGTGTTAATCCATTGGTCGACTAATGATGTTATTAGTCGACTAATTATATAACATTGGTCGACTAGTCTGACATGCTGACACCGCAAATCTCTAGGTTCTATTATTCGACTTATGGTTTGACTATTGGTCGACTAATAAAGACAAAAAAAGCATTGTTTTGGTCAGAAACTTAGGAAATGATATGTGATATTTTTTAAAAAAAATCAAAATTTTTTAAGTATTTCTAAATGTGTGTGAGGTTCTTCATCAAGGCTTTAACAATAAAATCTAAGACATTGATGTATACTCTGAATCACAATAATACTTTGTGGTGGTTGTTGCCATTGGGTGCTCATCATCGGAGAAGAAATGTTTCTTCTTAATTAATGCCGCATTCTTCAAGTTTGCAACTGCCTGACCACCTTCCCCGTCCATACCCTAGGGTCTCACTTAACATGCTCCCCA
This sequence comes from Scilla litardierei, assembly GCA_030789695.1. Lineage (NCBI taxonomy): Eukaryota > Viridiplantae > Streptophyta > Magnoliopsida > Asparagales > Asparagaceae > Scilla > Scilla litardierei. The sequence continues at coordinate 220,694,185 of CM061142.1, read as the reverse complement.
CGGTTGGTATGGACACCTTAGGTTTCATCTTTAATGGACCCTTACTGATAACCCTTGTCATTTCTTCGACGCTCACTTTGCTCGCCAGCTCCTCGACAGCGATTTCCTTCATTTTATGCTACCACTTTGAGACAATAGCCACTGTGTGCCTGAGTCCTACCCCAAGACCTATTACACAAAATCTGATCTTGGTTAAGGCAATTTGTCCCTCAAGGAGCAGTGTCCCAAACTCCGCACTTCACTGTGCCTAGATGATCTGGTGCATGAGACTTCTGCGCAAAAAGTTGCCAACCGAACTGCCATCCCTTGGTAGGACAGTGGCCTCCCAATGGCTACCAAGGATGGGGCATTGGGCCCGAGGATGGCCAAGTTGAAGATAAACATGCAAGTCTCCTTGGACGAGCCATCAGGGCTAATGTGGTCGACCATACAGCAGTGCCTGCAAGCTCTAGATAACTTGGGCTTCCTTCTTTCATCAATTTCCATGATGATGGAAGTGCTATCTACATTTGCTCTCCTCTTGGAAGCTTTAGAAGTGTCTGATGCTTGCGATAGGGATAACAATGGGCATGCACAAAGTCCAATTGGGCATGCCACATTCACATCTCTACAAATCCTTCATTAATTCTTTCATAATGTTGTGAATAGGCCCATTGGGCCCATTGAGTATCCACCCATCATTGAATGCTATATATATGAGGACAGGGGCTCCTAACCCCCTACACCTTTTACTCTACGCTTTTTCCTTCATAACACATTATCAGCACGAATCTGCTCGAAAGAGAAAGACGACGGCTCTCAAGGAGGAGTTCATCCCCAATGTCATTTTTAAGAAGATCTTGTTCTTCTCAACGGAGAGCGTAAATGGTATCCTTCATCGACCGTCGTCTAGATTCCATAGCCGAATCTAGAAGGTAAAAATCGAATTTTTTTAAGATCTAGACTTGCTTTTCCTGTAGATCTGCATGTTCATGAAGGATCACGTAGTTCATGAACACTGTAAAAATCGAATTTTTTAGATCCGCGTGTCTAAAAAACATTTAAAAATTGATTTTTTTTATGATCCATGGCCGCGCCGCGCCCTGAAGGCACGGCGGTTGTGCCTTCGTGCATGGTCAGACCATGCCCAAAAGGGCATGGCCGGCTGCGCCTGAAAGGGCGCGGCCAACTGCCGTGGCGGCCGTTGTGCCCCCTCCCTCTCTTCCTAGGGTTTTTCGAAACCCTAACCCTTAATGGGCCTTTTTTGGGGGGATGCCCATTAACTCTTTTTTGGTTGTTTTTTGGCCCTAAAGCCCGAAAATTAGCATATTTTTTCATAAAAATTTCTTTTTAAATCATTTAGTCCTCTAAAGCCCACTAATTAAAGAAATATTTAATTGTGATAGAGTTGGGCGAAAAATAAATAATGATACAAAATGGATCATAATTACATGTTTTAAATGTTAGAGATTTGAGCACACACTTCACTTGTTAGACTATTTTTAAATCTATGCATGTGATGTCATATATCTCAGTGGTTGTATATGTATATAATATCTGCGTGGATGTGATATTAGACTATGTTTTTAGGGATCAGCTAGGTTTCCGACACTTTTCTCTTTTTCTGCAATTTTTTTCTTTTTGAGAGAACTTGTATGTGAGGTTATAAATGTAAAAGTCAAAGCTGGAGGACCACCCAATGGAGGTGAAGGTGCTAGCATAAAGAGAAAGGGGCTTTCCTTAAAATTTCCAAGTTGTCTTTATTTTATGCACTTTTTTTATTTATGGGATGTATCTTCGGACTTTTTCTTTTTAGTGCTCAGCTAGCTGATCCCCATAGTTCTAAATTAATTCTTTACTTATATTAAATGCGTAGATGTTTAACTTTAATAGTCAAACAATTCATGTTATTTTTATGTTGCTAGATTGCACAGATGGCCAGACTTTGCTAATGTTGATTTCTCGTTCCCGAAGGCCGATGGGTCAAACTACTTGAGTTGGCAGCTGGACCTGAAGTTCCACCTGCGCTCTCATGGGTTCAATCTAACACCCACAGCAAAGGTAACAATCAGTACTGACACAGTTGAAAAGGATGCTTCTATAGAAGCCACTACTGCAGAAGAAGTTTCCGATATACTTAAGGTGAAAGCCATTATTTATATCAGGAAACACTTAGATTCGACCCTGAGGGACGAGTATCTTACTGTAGAGGATCCCTATGAACTGTGGACCGCACTTGAGGAGAGTTACAGACATCAAGGGATGTCATACTCCCTCTTGCGCAGTACGAGTGGACTCACCTCCGCATACAGGATTACAAATCTGTAGCGAACTATAACTCAGCATTATTCTGAATCACCTCACGCCTGAAGTTGTGTGGTGAGAATGTGACTGAGAGGATGTTGCTAGAGAAGATGTTTATGTCTTTTCATGAGAAGGGCATGATCCTCATGCAACAGTACCGTGAACAAAAGTTCACAAAGTACTCCGATCTGCTCTCATGACTACTAATGGCCGAACAGAACAGAGAGTTGTTGATTGCCACTCTCAATCTATGCCCTCCTGGCTCCGCTCCACTTCCACCTAATGCAGAGGCACATTTCCAGTCTTTCCAGAAGAAGAAGATGGGTAAGAATGCAAAGTTCCAGAAATGGAAAGAACTGAAGCAGCGGAAAAAGGCTCCTCCTCAGGCTCCTCCCCAGAACCAGAAGTTCGTGGCAAAGAAGCAACAGCGAACGCCTAATAAAGGTGGTCCTCCCAAGAAAGACTGGGAGGATACATGCTCTAGATGCGGAATGACTGGCCATTGGTCCAGAAACTGCCGCACAGCCAGACACCTACAGGACCTCTACAAAGCAAGTCTCAAGCCTCATGCTGAGACAAACTCGATAGATGGGGCAACGTTAATAGCTACTACATGGAATCCAGAAGATTTCATGAATGATAACACTATGTAGTCATGGACCATCTGTATTGTACTTTATGTCTTTCTATTCCATGTTAGCTACTTTGTTTGTCAGCTTTTAAATATTAATGAAAGTATTCTCTTTTCGTAGTATTTATTGAATGCTTTTCATTTTTAAATATGGAATCTATATGCCTAGTGGACAGTGCGTCAACGCACTCTATTCTTCAGTGTATAGACTACTTTACGAGCATTGGTAGTTACTCTGGTCTATTGAGAACAATCTCAGGACCAGCTGACATAATAGAAGGATCAGGGGAAGCAGTCATTTTGCTCCCCAATAACACACACATTAAACTTAGAGATGCGCTATACTCACCTAAATCAATCTGAAATCTTCTAAGTTTTAAAGATATCCGTTTAAACGGGTATCACGTAGAGACGGTCGAGGATAATAAAAAATAATACTTGCACATAACGTCTCTTACAAATGGTATAAAAACTATTGTGGAACGTATCAAGGGACTCCACAAGGGTCTCTACCAGACAAGTATTCACTCTCCAGAAGTATACATGACGGAGCACCTGTAGTGCCCTCAAATACCAGAATTCCAACTCTGGCATAGTAGACTGGGACACCCTGGATCTGTTATGATGTACCGCATCAAAAATAGCTCAAGGGGTATAAATTTGAAGAACCTGAAGATTCTTCAAAAAATTAATTTCCCTTGTCCACCCTATTACAAGGGTAAACTAATAACGAGACCCCCTCCACTTAAAGTGGACTTGGAGTCTCCTAGCTTTCTGGAGAGAATCCATGGGGACATTTGTGGGCATATACACCCATTAAGTGGTCCCTTCAGGTACTTTATGGTCCTGATAGATGCATCTACTAAGTGGCCACATGTGTGTCTACTGTCCACCAGTAACTTGGCAATTTCTAAGCTTTTAGCTCAGATAATCAAGTTGCGGGCCTACTTCCCCTATCACCAGATAAAGAAACTTCGTCTGGATTATGCGGGGGAGTTTACATCACAAGTTTTTCTAGACTATTGCCAAGCATCGGGCATTAAAGTTGAACATCTTGTAGCACATGTTCACACCCAAAATGGGTTAGCAGAATCTCTAATAAAGAGACTGCAATGGATTGCTCATCCATTACTACTTCAATCCCAGTTGCCAGTGAATGCATGGGGTCATGCAATATTGCATGCTGTATCTTTAATAAAATACAGACCTTCTGGAGGTCAGTCATCTTCTCCTATGCAATTAGCACTTGGAGTACCACCAATTGTCTCACATTTGAGAATATTTGGTTGTGCAGTATACGTCCCCATAGCACCACCACAAAGGACAAAGATGGGTCCACAACGTCGTCTAGGCATTTATGTTGGGTTTGACACACCCTCCATAATAAGATTCCTAGAACTCCTTACGAAAGACATTTTCAAGGCACGTCTAAAAGACTGTGAATTTGATGAAACATCATTTCCAAGACTAGGCTTACAAACCAAGAAGCCTAAAGCTTCAGAGAGTATCTCTTGGGATACACATAAATTAAGTCACTTTGATCCGCCTACGAGCCAGTGTGAGGAGGAGGTCCTGAAGATTCTCTATATCCAAAACACTGTCCATCTCTTGCCGGACAAATTTACTGACAACCAGAAGTTGTCAGATCACACGTCCTTGCTGTTAACACTCCAGCTAGGATTGACATACCGCAAAATGGATGCAATCTGCCTGCAACAGAGATGGTTGGACCTCTTAAAAAGAGAGGACGACCACCGGGATCCAAGGATCAAGTCCCTCGAAAGAGTAGGACCCTTTGCAATGGTCAAACAATACCACCACAGGATGCTACTATAAGCCATGCTCTCCCATCTCTCCCAAACTCTCAAAGAGAGGAAAACCTGAGAGAAAATGAAGTTTCGGTACATTATGTACAAACTGTGGAGTATTGGGACAGAAAGAGCGCCATTATAGATGACACATTTGCGTATAATATTGCCATCAACGTCACGTACTACGACGATGATATTGAACCACACTCTCTGACAGAATGTCAAAGCAGAGATGATTGGCCCAAAGTGGAAAGCGGCAATAGGAATAGAGTTGGACTCACTCACAAAACGCAAGGTCTTCGGACCAATTGTCCAGACACCAAAATGTGTAAAACCTGTGGGTTATAAATGGGTATTTGTTAGAAAAAGAAATGAACAGAATGAGATCGTTCACTACAAAGCAAGGCTTGTAGCGCAGGGTTTTACCCAACGTCTAGGGGTGGATTTTGATGCCACATACTCCCCAGTCATGGACGCGATCACCTTCCGCTTCCTTATTGGCTTAACAGCTCAAAAAGGTTTGGATATGCAGCTTATGGACGTCGTGACTGCATACCTATATGGCAATTTAGACCGAGACATATTTATGAGATTACCTGATGGTTATTATTTGCCTGCAGCACTAAAAGAGAGACAATGTGACGTCTACTCAGTGAAACTGCAAAGATCATTATATGATCTGAAACAATCTGGAAGAATGTGGTATAACAGACTGAGCGAATTCCTTGTGAAGCAAGGATTTGCAAATGACACAGTCTGTCCTTGCATCTTTATTAGAGCAAAGGCAACAGGATTTGTCATTATAGCCGTCTATGTAGACGACTTGAACCTCATGAGATCTCCTGGAGAGATCACTGAGATTTCTAGAAGCTTGACAGAAACTTTCGAGATGAAAGACCTCGGAAAGTCAAAATTCTGTTTAGGTCTTCAAATAGAGCATCTTAACGATGGGATCATGTTACATCAGTCAACTTATACATCGAACTTACTGAAAAATTTCCAAATGGATAAGTGTCACTCCCTCAGTACCCATATGGTCGTGAGATAATTGGATGTACATAAAGACCCCTTCCGGCCGCTGGAAGAGGGGGAGGAAGTACTAGGCTATGAAGTGCCTTATTTAAGTGCTATTGGTGCACTCCTTTACCTGGCTAACTGCACTCACCCTGACATAGCATTTGCAGTCAACTTACTAGCCAGATATAGTGTTGCACCTACACAGCGGCACTGGGCCGGAGTTAAGCATCTTCTGCGCTACCTCCAATGGTCCATATAATTAGTCCTATTCTACAGGAAAGGGGCAACAACAGGTTTAGTTGGTTATGCTGATGCAGGTTACAGATCCGATCCTCATACAGAGAAGTCTCAGACCGGATACATGTTCACTTATGGCGGCACTGCCATATCTTGGAGATCTGTGAAGCAGACCATGACGACCGTCTCATCCACACATTCAGAACGTCTAGCTATCCATGAAGCAAGTAAAGAGAGCTTCTGGCTACGTTTTGTGATCCAGCACATTCTCACTTCTACCGGCCTGAAGCCCGGCGTTCTTGAGCCTACTACAATATATGAAGACAATGCTGCATGTATAGCCCAGCTACAGGACGGCTACATCAAAGGCGACAAGACGAAGCATATCTCTCCCAAGTTCTTCTGGACGAATGACCTTCAGAAGCAAAAGCATATTGAGGTACAGAAGATCCAATCTTGTAATAACTTGGCGGATTTGCTTACCAAATCACTGCCTACTAGTATCTTTGAGAAACTTGTAAGTGAGATTAGGATGAGCAGAGTGAGACAATGTAAACTGGGTCAGGATGAGAGAACTATGAATGTATAGATACATAGGAGACTGATGTATAGATTCATAGGAAATCTGCAAGCCTGAAGCTTGGTCAGATGAGGGGGAGTTAACAGTAGTGTTGTACTCTTTCCCCTTGGCTATTGGTTTTTCCCACTTGGTTTTCCGTGTTCAAGGTTTTGACGAGGCAACCTCGTTGACTCTGGATCCTGAAGTATCCACCCCTAGACACATCCCTAAAACAGGGGAAGTTATGGAGAAACTGTTCTTTATTTAACAATGCAGTTATCCTAATTTGGATCTTGAAGAATACACCTCTTATTCCTTGATTGGTTGGATAAGTGGAAGTGTTGTTAATGGGCTCATTAGGCTCATTGGGTATCCACCCATCATTGAATGCTATATATATATATATATATATATATATATATATATATATAAGGAGGGATCAAATGACCCCCAAAAATAACCCCCAAAAATGACCCCCTATCAAAAATCCTATGCCCCTCATTTTTCCGGAAGATCCGAACCGTTCATCTTGATCTCCACCCTCTAAATACATGACCCACCAATTTTCAACCCGATCCCATGTGTTTTGCCCGTTCATCCATCCGACCCAAATTTAACGGTTTCGCATGAACAGAACTTTTGCGAATGGTTGATGAACGGGCAAAACACATAGGATCAGGTTGAAAATTGGTGGGTCATGTATTTAGAGGGTGGAGATCAAGATGAACGGTTCGGATCTTCCGAAAAAATGAGGGGCATATGATTTTTGATAGGGGGTCATTTTTGGGGGTTATTTTTGGGGGTCATTTGATCCCTCCTCATATATATATATATATATATATATATATATATATATATATATATATATATATATATATATATATATATATATATATATATATATATATATATATATTGTGATCTTCGGTTGCGAAAAAAGGGGTTTTCGCACGGTGCGAAAACATTTTTTTTATTTTTTTGAAATTTTTTTTTCAAAAATTCTTTTTTTGATGTTTAATCCATACAAATATATACCCCAGGGAAAATAATGGGTGAACCCGTTGGGCATTAGAGCACCCATCCACCCGTTACAAATTTAACGGTCTCAAAACGTGCGAATTTGATGAAATGCCTTGATCGAAGGCCAAATGACATTATTTCTCAATGATTATTTTTTGAGGGGGGTATAACAACATATAATGAGGGTGGAAAAAAGAATTTTTGAAAAAAAAAAATTTCAAAAAAAAACTAAAAACATTTTCGCACGGTGCGAAATGTTCTCATTTGAAAATTTTCATATATATATATATATATATATATATATATATATATATATATATAGGGCAATCTTCCATTGCGAAAAAGTGGTGCGAAATGCCGTGCGAAAACATTTTTTTTATTTTTTTGAAATTTTTTTTCAAAAATTCTTTTTTTGATGTTTAATCCATACAAATATATACCCCAGGGAAAATAATGGGTGAACCCGTTGGGCATTAGAGCACACATCCACCCGTTACAAATTTAACGGTCTCAAAACGTGCGAATTTGATGAAATGCCTTGATCGAAGGCCAAATGACATTATTTCTTAACGATTATTTTTTGAGGGGGGTATAACAACATATAATGAGGTTGGAAAAAAGAATTTTTGAAAAAAAAATTTCAAAAAAAAAACTAAAAACATTTTCGCACGGTGCGAAATGTTCTCACATGAAGATTTACATATATATATATATATATATATATATATATATATATATATATATATATATATATATATATATATATATATATATATAGGAAAATTTTCAAATGAGAACATTTCGCACCGTGCGAAAATGTTTTTATCTTTTTTTTGAAATTTTTTTTTCAAAAATTCTTTTTTCCACCCTCATCATATGTTGTTATACCCCCCTCAAAAAATAATGGTTGAGAAATAATGTCATTTGGCCTTCGATCAAGCCATTTCATCAAATTCGCACGTTTTGAGACCGTTAAATTTGTAACGGGTGGATGGGTGCTCTAATGCCCAACGGGTTCACCCATTATTTTCCCTGGGGTATATAATTGTATGGATTAAACATCAAAAAAAGAATTTTTGAAAAAAAAAATTTCAAAAAAATAAAAAAAAAGTTTTCGCACGGCTTTCGCACGGGATTTTTCGCACCCGAAGATTGCCCTATATATATATATATATATATATATATATATATATATATATATATATATATATATATATATATATATATATATATATATATATATATATATATATATATATATATATATATATATATATATAGGGTAAAGGGATCCTAAGGTGCCTCCTTAGATTCAATCTAAGGAGGCGCCCCCATTTCCCCCATCTCACACATTTTTTTTGAAATTTTTTTTCATGGGTTTATTGTTTACGTTGTGGATGATCAACATACCAAATTTCAAGGGATTCCAATACTTTTTGAGCCCCCATCTACCCCTTGCAACTTCGTGGGGTTTTCAGCACGTTTTTAGACCGTTGAAATTGTAAGAGGTAGATGGTGGCTCAAAAAGTATTGGAATCTCTTGAAATTTAGTATGTTGATCATCCATGATGTGAACAACAACCCCATGAAAAAAAATCTCCAAAAAAATTGTAGGAGATGGGGGGAAATGGCGGCGCCTCCTTAGATTTTCATCTAAGGAGGCACCTTAGATCCCCTTTTTCCATATATATATATATATATATATATATATATATATATATATATATATATATATATATATATATATATATATATATATATATATATATATGAGGGCAGGGTGGCTCCTAACCCTCTACACCTTTTACCATATGATTTTCCCTTCATAACACATAAGAATTAATGAAATACAATTGGGCTTTGGGCATGCCCATTCTCATCATTAATTCTTATGAAAAAATTAATAAAGGATTTGTAGAGATGAGAATGTGTCATGTCCAATTGGGCTTTGGACATGCCCATTCTCATCTCTAGCCAGAGAAGACCCGAGTGGAAGGCCACTTGCACCACCAACATGACCTTCACCTCCTTCAACAAGAGCTTCCTTGGAGAACGTTGAGCGGAACCCCTTACTAGTACAGTAATGTTCCACCACTCCCTTCCATGACCTACTACGGTGAGGATTCCAGTGATGTTCGTCCGAGCTCACACTTTCACCGTCCTCCATGGAAGCAATGGCAACGACAATATATTTCTCCCTAGTTTTCTAGCTCGATATATCGTAAAATAGATTAATTGTGATATCCCCAAAGATTCAAAGAACCAAACCATGTTCGGCTATCACACAGGCGATGAAATGCATGATGCCCAAGGCTCACGAAGGTCTTAAACGCCAAATACCATACATAATCTATTGTCAGCATCTCAAATGCTGCCAATTAAAAAACAATTCACTAGTTACCATAACAGTTCTCAATTATCACCACCCTCACTGTCCTAGCAAACTTAAATTGCATTCTGCGGTGCAAGACAAAAGGTAGAAAAAGTAAAAGATACAAAATCCCGCTCAGTCCAAGCCTCCAGTGCATTTGGGTTTGATGATTACGAGGCCCATCATGCCGAAATGTTTCAACATTTAGATCAGAAGCTTCTCAATGGCATCCTGAATGTCACAAGGAAAATCAAATTTAGTAAAAGAAAAGGAACCACAAATAATTAACAATAGAAACTGACAACAAACTCGAATGGCATGGAAATTAAAATGGAGGTGGAAAATACCTTGAGTTGCTGTATCTGGCTTTTTAATTGGCTGCCTTCATTGCTAGTCACAGAGCACGCAATCACAGGCCTTGTAACTCCACAAGCTCGACCAAGTGCTTGTTTGGAAGGAACAAAGACGTATGGCACATTCTGTCAAAATCAAAATCAAAAGTCTCATAAATATCTGATTTCACTCAGGCAAACTTTACTGCACACCCCACCAACCTAATGTACTAGAAACTAAGTTAGCCTATTTTGAAGCATGAATGTGAATATTACTTGTTCACTTGCATGCGGTATTGGTAGCTTTCATGGTTCCAGGCCAACAAAATGACACTTTTGACAGCATGTTTACATGAGAGAAAATGAAAACAAGGAAGCCTTTGAGGCCCACGTGGCTCTAACCAGTATTCTGATGCTAATTGCGTCTCTATGTATAGACACTTGCATTCAGGGCATTGCACCTGAAATTGTGTGTTCAACAAAAAATGACTTGAACATCACATTTCATCTGTATTCATACCTCGTCATCCAATAACTTGGGCATTGCATTTCATGTGTTTTTTAAATGTTAACAAGTAGCTTATACATGTAACCCAGAATGAAAAAAGAGATGAATAAAAAAAGAAGTTTGTGGCATCCCACCAATGGACAACAGATCATGTTCCTGATATCATGGTATGTATGACTAGGGTCCTCGATAATCAATTGTTATAATTTACTGTTTCCTTTTACTACTACTACATTTAAACTACAGAGCAGGAAGACGAGACTTGTTGCAGATAAACTGGGAAACCTCATGTTTTAAGTCGCTCTGGACTCTGGACTCTGGACTGTTGAGAAGTAGAAGATGTGTGAAGTAACTGTAGGAGTAATGAGGAGAACTATAAAGCTCAAATTAAATGCATTCAGGGCATTGCACCTGAAATTGTGTGTTCAACAAAAAATGACTTGAATATCACATTTCATCTGTAATCCAATAACTTGGGCATTGCATTTCATATGCTTTGTAAATGTTGACAAGTAGCTTACTACACCCAGAATAAAAAAAGAAATGAATAAAAAAAGAAGTTTGTGGCATCCCACCATTTGACAACAGATAATGTTTCCTGATATCTTGGCATGTATGACTAGGGTCCTCGATAATCAATTGTTATAATTTACTGTTTCCTTTTTACTACTATTACATTTAAACTACAGAGCAGGAAGACGACACTTGTTGCAAATAAACTGGGAAACCAAATAAACTGGGAAACCTCATGTTTTAAGTCGCTCTGGACTCTGGACTATGGACTCTAGATTGTTGAGAAGCAGAAGATGTGTGAAGCAACTGTAGGGGTAATGAGGAGAACTATAAAGCTCAAATTCAAGTACACCGAACTCTAGTCTGCTGAGGTAAGAGTCTCCAAGTCCACCGAATGTCTGCAGCAGGTCCTCCACTACCGAAGGAGGGTAGGTGTCATATTTTCTTAACCACTAACTTCCATTATGACCACTTTCATGCGGGGTAACATGATAAGAACATCCATTTCTACAAACTTCTTGCCTTATTCAACAAGTTGTATCAATCAATTAGTCCAATGGTTTAAGCACTTTCAGCAGTTCACATATTGTTAGAGACATTTTAATACATACAGTCTACAAATTTGTAACAAACTTATTTTCAGATACTTCTCAAGTTCAATTCCTTTTATGATAACAAATTTAAAATCTACTTGAAGAATTATTGGTGAAATATAAATGTCTAGTTAAGAAATTAATTCAATGTATAATAACATACATTTCTTGATACATGATATACTATATGGAAATAAACAGGGATGCCAGTCTGGGTTTGCATAACTCAAAGTCTCATTGTACCGTGACTGGAAACTTGAAAAACAATGTTTTAATTGTCTTGGCCTTAAATTATATACACCTATTGACGACAGCCTATGCTGATACACCAACAATTGACATCTTATGCCGCAATGGAAAACAAAGTTGAATTTCATTTTTACGATTTGAGAACAAAGAAATCATCAGCACAATCCCTAATTGAGATACTTCCATAAAATAATTTAACTATTTCTTGAACAATATTCAAACCAAGCTGTGCATTTCTACTTAAACAAAGATCAAATTGACCCACTAGTCCAATAAGCAATTTTTTTCAGTGCAAAAACACAATTGATGTGCTTAAATATGAATATTTTTGGTTACCCTGTTTAATTTGTTCCCTAATCTAGTTGGATTTCTTTGTGGATATACGCTGCATATCCAAAGTGGAAGCCATAGTCAACCCCAGTTCTACTCTATTCATCAAGTTTTATATTTTTTACATATCTGAATGAATGTGCATGAAGTTCAGGAGTTTTATATTTTTCACATATCTGCATAAATGTGTATGAAGATCAAGAGGTTTGCAAGCCCCTAAGCAAATCCAATGATCATTAAGTCGTCAAATCCATCCGTGATACATGAGAACATATCAAAACATTGTTCAACATAATGTTTGGGGATATGGTCATTGTCGTGCGTACTATTCCATGTTCTGTTCTGTTAGCTTTGTAAATTATCAGCATCAAAAATCTACTTCCACCCTTGGGGGAAAACAAAATTTTTCACTGGTTAGTGGTTTTCTGTTTCACATTAGTATACAAATTTCTAGCCGTTGGTGCAAATAGCACCCAAAAAGTATGGCAAAGTGCTTGGTTACCATTAAAGCAAACTATGAATCAACGTGAGAAGTAAACACCCACATCTCCCCCAAACACAAAATAACGTAAAAACCCACCACACACACAAATGTTGTCTCCCAAATGCGCGCGCGCGCGCGCGCACACACAGAGAGAGAGAGAGAGAGTCATCTTCCAAATGCATAAAGAATGCATTTTGACCACTTGAAGTCCCTTTAGGGCCTGTTCTTTTGCCAAGAATATGGGCGGGAATGGGAATAGGAACATTGTTCCTGCACTATTCACCATATTCCAAGTTTGTATTCCAAGCGGTTGTTCTTTTGGGCGTGGAATAGAATCCTACGTGGCTATTCCAATTTGGTAATGATGATCACTTTTGTATTCCAAGCTTTTTGCTTAGAATACAATGGAATCATTGGGAATGATTGGCCCCACTCTCTCCTCTCTCTCTCCCCTCCAACTCATCCACTTTCCACTTTTTCATTCAAACTCTCCAATCCCAAAAGAACACAAGAATAGAAAGTAGACCCCACTTTCTATTCCAAACACTCATTTCATACTCTATTCGACACAAAAGAACACAAAACTATATTTTCTCTCTCCTGGGAATACAACCTTTCCCTCTATTCCATTTTTCCTATTCCTGGAAAAGAGCAGGCCCTTAGGAAACACATAAGAAATCCTTCTGACAACATGATTGAGTCCATTACTACCTTAATATTAAAAAAATCCCCTTTTGACTAAAACAGTCTCACTTAAGCACTCAACCACCAAATAGAGTTTAAGTTATATCAATGTCATGTCGAATGTACGATCATGTTAGCCACAATCAAACTAAAGGCCCTCGTCTTACAAAAACTTACACGCAAACATGAGGACATGCCACGGCCTTTTCTCTCTCAATACATCTTCAGATTACATGCCATGTTCGTTATTTCCTCTTCAAGAACATAGTGCTTCATCAATAAATGCATAAAATATACAATTGAGATTTATCAAAGTAACCACTCAATCGATGATCAACCATCAGAAAACCAAACATCCAGGTGCAAAAAAACTGATCTTTTTATAATGTGATAAGATTCGATACCTTATCCTCCGCTAGCAGAGGAAGATGAAGAAGTATTTCGAGCGGCTCCGTATCCGCTGCCATCACAATGAACTCCGAGATTCCCCTGTTCAGAGTTTTGGTCGCTATAATCACATAAATAACTCATTAGCGCATAAAAAATCCAAGCAAAAAAAAATCTTTTAAGTATTTTAAGATCGAATACCTTCATTAGCACCCTTTTTGAGCTGCTTGTAATTGGCCGCTTGCTGGATGAGATCTAAGATGGTGATCGTTAGCTGCGCATCCGCCAAAGGATACGCCTTTGGATTCACAGCAACTTCCGTGCCCTAAAAAACCAAAACAAGTAACAAAAAAGAAAAGCAAAACAATCAGTCGAAAAAATTTCGTGTAGGAACAACAACCAAGGATAAAGATAAAGCCAGACGAAACCCTAGATTTACCATTTGTTGGTGATGAGGAACCAACGAAACTAGAAGAGAGATTTAGGAGGAGGAAAAAAGGCGCCGCTTTTTTGTGAGATGAAGAGAAACCCGGTATAAACCCTAATTGACTGAAATGTTTCAGTTGACAAGGGGTTTTTATTGAAGCACTCCCTGTTGGAGGGCACGTCACCTTCAGCCTCTCCCACGGACGGAGACCTCTCTCTTCACTTTTGTTTTTTTTGCAAAAACCTCCTTAGCTTATGATTAAGCTTCTCATTCAGCCCATGTTCAGCTCTCTACTTTAGGACCTGTTGTTTTGTGTTGCTTTGAGTTGTTTGTTGAAGTTGTGAATAGTGTTGGTGATAGTGAGTAATGTGTTTTTTTGGTGAATGTGGATTGTGAATGTGGATGTTGGAATTTTTTGTGGGTCACACACAACTTTATTGTGTTTTTTGGTTGTGAATGTTGTTGTGCATGTTGGTGCGAATAGACTCCTTTTAATGCAAATCGAATTTTTTTGATATAAAAAATAAAAAATTGCGGCTTTCTTCGGCGTTTTGCGGAGAGGGAGAGAAAGGGTGGGCCCGCTTTCATTTCCACACCTGTAATCCCCGCTTTTTGCGGGGATTGTGGGTTGCCCAAAAATCGCGCCAGCTCGGCAACTTGAACGCAAACAGAAACGAGGGCAGCCAGCTTAAATTTGAGTTGAAATGCATTAATAGTGTCCAAAATAGTGATTTGGGGAGGAATCTCGCGCAGATAAACGTAAACGAACATGCCCTTAGTGGAAGTGCTCTAAGAGAGTTGCTATGCGAACATACCATATTGCTCAATTTACATATTCTGTGGACATATCATACTTTTTTGAAAAACCAAATTCTTGCTCAGTTCATATACCTGCTTTCTCTAAATGCCACTAAGTAAAGAAAACCTCCTGAAACCATAGTTCACCCCATGTCTTCGTCTTCAATAATTTTTGCTCATTGCACATGCCAAAACACGCGGGGAAAGAAGGGGAGTTCGTGGATTGAGACGGGAGCGATTTCACTGAAAGGGGATTTCGTTGATTTTGTTAGGTATTTTTTTGTCATTTTTTTTGGTGATTTGATGAATTAATTTCGTTTCGGGTGCAATATGATTTAGGTTATGCAGGGAAAAGAAATGTTTTTTCTGGAATATGTAGAAAAAACTATGTTGCTTGTAGGTTGACAACTGTAAGGAATTTTTTGACTTTAAAAAGATATAGAGAAAAGAATGGTTTTTGTGGGATTTTTTGAACATAAATGTGTTCATTGTTGTAGGTCGAAATTTTTTGGCGTTAAAAATGATGTTTCAAAAGCCAAAGCAAGGTTAAATTTGCATCACGTGAACATTCTCATTCCAAGAAAAGAACCAAAAATTGATGATTTCTACTGCCTCAGCACAACCTGAAAAAAACTTTTCTAGTCGAATTTCATGTCTAGAAAAACAATCCCAAATGATTTCTTGTGTTTAAAACTTCTAAATGTACAATTTTTTTCAAGGAGTCAAAGCACGGTTAAACTCTCATCACATAAGCATTCTCATTCAAAGAAAAGAAACAAAAAATAATGATTGCTCCTGCCTCAGCACAACTTGAACCAAAACTGTTCAAGTTGATTTTTATGTGTAGAAAAATGGTCCAAAATATTTTCATATGTAGAAAATTTCTAGAAGTACAATTTTCTTTCCGGAGCCAAAGCAAGGTTAAATTATCATCGCCTAAACATTCTCATTCCAAAAACCCAAAAATTGATTATTGCTCCTGTCACAGCACAACTTGAACAAAAATTGTTCTGGTCGAATTTCACAAGTATAAAACCTATCCAAAATGATTTCATGTGCGTAAAACTTTGAGATGTACAATTTTCCTTAAGGATCCAAAGCAAAGTTAAATTCTCATCACCAGAACATTATCATTCTAAGAAAAACCCAAAAATTGATGATTGCTCCTTTCTCAACACAACTTGAACCAAAATTGTTCCAGTCGATTTTCATACGAAGGAAAATTGTCCAAAATATTTTCCTGTGTAGAAAAATTCTAGAGATATGTTTGTTGGATTTTATATAAGCCTAGAGGGAATGTGAAAAGGTTTTATGACAAATTTTTGCAATATAAGAAATTTAGCCTACACAATCAGATAATCTCATAGCAAATATACTGCAATAAAAATAACACAAACGTAATCACAGAGTACGCACGATATTTACACCGGTTCGGTCACCCCACGATCTATTTTCAGCCCCAAAAGTAATCACTAGAATAATAAAGTCAATGTTACAGACACCTGGAACTTCATGCACCAACTCTCAGTTCACCAAGTCTATATCTCACTCACCAAAGCTCAAACAATACTATCCTAGCAATACTTTTATCCTTAACTTGCCCCCAACAAGTTAAGTCCCCAAAATTGTAAGCACCCTGTGCAATGAGTAAGAAAAACTAGATGGGGGATGCATAGTATTTTATAGAATTATAAGGAATTTACGCCAAATAAAATCCTAATTAACCAAAAAATGTGGAATTAAAGAAATGATCAACAACACAATCAATAATGTAATGCAAATATGCATTGTATCCCAGCTCGGTGCCACCCAAGTCAAAACCGACTTGTTACCGGTGCCCTAATCCAGCAACACCTGAGATCACACTCAAATACTCTAGTAAATACCATTAGAGCTTCCCTTTAGTCCACTTGCGAAACCCCCAATAAGTGCAATCGACCTACAATCGATGTCTGTGTATCCCACAACCCGAGAACATGTAACTACCTTAATCCCACAACATGGAACTAAGCACACTCTCACAAACCGAGAGCAAACCCTTTCCTTGACTCCCACAACTTGGGATCAAGCCAACACTCTCAAATACCGAGAGCAAACCTTTTCCTTGACTCCCACAACTTGGGATCAAGCTAACACTCTCAAATACTGGGAGCAAACATTTCTCCTTGACTCCCACAACTTGGGATCAAGCCAACCCTCTCACCAACCGAGAGTACTCAACAAAATAGAAGTATTCAGAATAAAATATACAACGTGAAATTCACTCACATATGCCTTGAATAAGAACTTACATGTGAATGCTAGAGAGAGAGAGAGAGAGAGAGAGAGAGAGAGAGAGAGAGAGAGAGTGTGTGTGTGTGTGTGTGTGTGTGTGTGAAGTGCTCAATGAGGGAGGAGATATCCCTTGAGATGCTTGGCCAAAGATGAAAGCAAATCTAGCTTAGATGTGTGCTTTAGAGTATAGAGGACAAGAGAGAATTAGAGAGCACTTGAGAGGAGAAAGAGGCTTGAAAATGAGACTTAAAATGTTTTCTTAAGAGACCAAGAGAGCTAACATATTCAGCCTATCTACTATATATAGTAGCTCAGGGGAAGACCAAAACCCCAAGCAAAAAGACCCAATAAACAATCTTCCAACTGCTAGAATTGGGGTGAAAACGACTCGAACAGGCGCCTGTAGAAGGGGGGACATGCGCTTGGTCCACTGTAGCCAACGGCTGTCACGCCCCGCTTCCCAATATACTTGGGAGCGAGGGCGCGAGCGGGTCCGCTTGTGCTTAAAGCAAAGAAGATGTACTTTTTTCTTTCTCCTTTGACTTAAGCACAATAAGCGTTAATTAGTAAAGCAGGTCCCTGCACGCGAATTTCTCAGAAGCAGCATAAATAGTCATTACATTTTAAACACCAGCGTTTAAAGCAACACAAGCAATTAAGGCCTAGCATGGCCGTACAATCTGCTGAAAGTAAACACACCTGGAAACAACAAGTTAAATAATAAAAATGAAATAGAAATAGCATGCTCTAGCCTTCCGCAGGGAGGATCTCAGCGTCCTCGTAGCTCTGATCAGCGGGGTCCACCTCTAAGATAGGATCCTCAAAAGTAGGGTCCTCGAGGTATTCTGTCTCTGAACCTAACATATATTTCATAAATACATTGAAATATATGTCAGCGATAAGCTCGACAAGATATTTAAAGTAATGAAATAAAGATTAACTTAGAAAATGACAAAAGAGTGTTAGTACACATTTATGAATAATAAGTGCAGAAAGTAAAGTACGAGCATGTATGAATTTGCAATTCAAAAAGTTAAGCAGTTGTATATTGAGTATTTGATTGTTTGTGCACGTGATAAGTCCATGTCTGAGTAGGTAAATGTTCTTGATACACCCTATCATCGGGGGTTTACCGTGACGCTTCTCCATTGGTGTGGTTATGGAGGTAGCCGTAAGATGTTCAAGCCACATTTACGGACTCTACTACATGAACCAACCCCACCCAAAGTGTCTGTCTAGTCATCGATTAGGTTTCATCCCATCTTTATTCGATGGTTTCATCCCATCTGTATTCGATGGTTTCACATATATGTTTCGAGTTATAACTTGCCCTCTTTCCAAATTAGTTCAACTTGATAGCATGCAGGTAGTAAAGATAGTTCAATTTAATAGCAGGCATGCAGTGAGTTGTTCAAACGATCAACATAAATATAACATGTACATTTAAATTAGAAGACAACCAGTATAATGAAAGTACACGATTCGGCTTCTAAAGTCGACAAGCACGTTAAAATGAGATTTTAGTACTAAGTTTCAACAGTTCAATTTGCAATTCATTTACCAAAAATACTTGCCTCGGGTTGATGTTGGGTGTCCAGGTGATGGTAACGTGAGGCACGTTTTATATGCGTCATTAGATTTGTGGTATTAGACTAATAGTTATTAACCAGTTAAAATATATTGAACTAACTTACTATAAATTATAAAATAACATTAACTTACAAACTAACATTAACTATTAACTTAATTACTTAAACTAACACTATAACAAAATTAATTTATAACTTAAACTAACAATGATTAATAAAATAACCTTACACTAATATAAACTTTAACTTAATATAACTTAACTTATAATAACCTAACCTTATACTAACTTAATTATTAACTTTACTATTAACTTATATAACTTTTTTTTGGCGATTAATAGTTAGTCTTTATTAATATCAAAAACAAAACTATACAAGTACACAATACAAGTTAGTAATGTAGAATGCAAAAGGAGAGGGGATATGGCACAGGCGCTGTCACCCTCTACCAATCATTATCTACCATTACTACTTGATTTATAAGAAAAGTCTAAAACTAGGAAATAATGTACATGTACATAGCCTAGAACCATGATCAGTCATCAATTAGTCCCCAATTGACAAATGGGGTGATGACTGAAACCTCATCAATTTCCAAATGTCGAAGCAAAATCCTAACGTCTGACTCAATTTCCTCAAATAAAGATATTTTCAAAGTAGATTTCCCATCAAAAATGCGCTTATTACGATGTTTCCAAATATGCCAGACCATAGACGACAAAGTTATTTTGGCCAACACCTCCAAGGATCCTTCTTATTGTAACGGTTAAGGATAAGGTCACAAACACCCGCAATAGTAGTTCAGGGCTGCTAAATACTATTTCTGGGGAACAGGAGGAGCTAATATTACATGAGAATCAAGTCTTTGGTTCGAATGATAATAATACAATGCAAGTGAAAACTAATGTTAGCAAAAGTAGGGGTTTGGATCATATTAAAAACAAGCCTCTGGTGCATATGACCTCTTTTGCAGGTCAATGCCTTGAGGTTAGTGAATGTAGCAACTCGGCTGGGTTGAATGCAGAAGGAGGTATGGCTAATGCCTGCACTCCGGCTAGTGTTGCAAGCAATTGGGGATTAGGATATCATTTGTTGCGAGTGGTTCAGGTGTGGCGCTTTGTTCAAAAATTGCATTTTCCAGTCATTGTTGAAAGGGCGGCAAGGGAAAATCCCCCAAAGGCTCCAGCTCATACCCTGTCAGGGGATAATCCATTAAATGGCCTGGGTTTAAACTCAGATTCTGGGAAGACAACATTAACGGGGGCTTTTCCAATCAACCTGATTCGATTCATGGAGAGTCTCCTCCAGCATGCCCTACTCTTCCAAATCCTGAATGGCGTGATCTTCATCTAGGGCTAAGAAAATCAAGCACAAAGACCAATAGCAAACAAGCACCAGTCTCACCCTCTTCTGTATGTCACAGCTCTAGAATTGTGCAATCATCTGGTGCGCCCTCTCCCTCGCTGTTATAAATGTCTGTCTTTTTCTGGAATTCTAGGGGGCTCAATAATACAGCGCTTCGTGCGAACCTGAAGCATACTTTGCGTAAGCTTAGGCCTTCTATTGCATGTCTGTTGGAAACGAAGGTTGAATCATGTAATGTTGGTAGAATTGCCAGGTGTTTTGCTAAGGAATGGGAAAGTATTGATAATAGAGACCACAAAGGGGGCCATATTGGTATTTACTTTGATTCAAAAGTATGGAGTTGCAATTCCATTACTACTTCTAACCAGCATATTACGGCAATTTTCACGAACTTGGCAGGATTTGTAATGTGGCTATCTGTTGTATATGGGTTAAACCTGGCAACTTCTAGGCAAGCTCTTTGGAGTAATCTTTTGACTGATTCCATTGATTTAAATAGACTACCTTGGTTGGTTGGTGGTGATTTTAATTGTGTGAGGAGTTCTAATGAGAAACATGGAAGCCGACCGGTAGATGTCACTGCAACAGATGATTTTAACTCTTGTATTGGGGGATGTCAATTAATTGAACTGAAGAGCAAGGGATGTTGTTTTAGCTGGAATAACAGGCGCGTCGGGGACACGCGCATATCTGCACGTCTTGACCGCATCCTCTGCATTACTAATTGGTTCAGCCAGCTACCGCACTCCTTCTATGAATATCTAACGGCAGGAACAAGTGACCATGCCGCCATGCTTGTGAATATTCTCCCAAAGGTAAAATCTTTTCCCAAGCATTTCAAGTTTTATAACTCCTGGGCCTCTCTTACAGGATTTAAGGACCTTGTTATAAATAATTGGGATCGACAATCTGGTAGTATTGATATGAAGAGGATTCAAACCAAACTTAGGGCTATGAAAAATTGTTTAAAAGTTTGGGCGGCTGACCATATGAAAAATAACAATGTCTCCCTGTGCAAAGCCGAATTATTATCTGTACAATCTGATTTGAACTTGTAATCTGATCCTGAGCTTCAGAAGAGGGAAATTATTGCTTCCCATAATCTTGGGAAAGCATTGGACATTGAGGAGGAGGACCTGAGGCAAAAGAGCCGTCAAAGTTGGATTACCCTTGGAGATAGGAACTCAAAATTTTTTTATACGGCTCTGAATGCTCGCTACTGTCACAATAATTTACATCATCTTAATAATTTACATCAATTAACTCTGATGGGGATATGAATTCTAATGATGCTTTACGAAATGAAGCTCCCCTTTTCTATCAAAAATTATACCATCAGGATGATTATTGGAATGTCTTTCCTAATCTTATTCCCAAGAGGAAACTCACTGATGAGGCTGCAAAATGGATGGATTTACCGGTTACCCCTCTTGAAATTATGAACACTTTGTTTCAGATTGGTAAAGACAAAGCCCCTGGCCCTGATGGGTTTAATGCATGCTTTTTCCAGCACAATTGGGATGTCCTTGGCCCTGATGTTATCTCTGGAGTATCTTCTTTTTTCAGCTTGGGAAAGATGGCTCCTAGTGTTAACCATGCCTTCCTTACCATTGTCCCTAAGAATGTAAACGCTTCGGGCCTTGGAGACTACATGCCGATAGCTTGTTGCAATGTCCTGCACAAAATTATCAGGAAAGTTTTGTGCAACAAGTTGAAGCATGTTATCTCTGAGCTTATCTCCCCAAACCAGGCAGCTTTTTTGAAAGACAGATTGCTGGCTGACTGCACCCTCCTTGCTCACGAGCAGATTCGTGATTTTAGTAATCCCATGTGGGCCAGAACATGTCTTAAGCTTGATCTTTGTAATGCGTTTGACAGCGTGAACAGGAAATTTATTTTCTTCCTTCTCCATCAAATGGGATTCAAGTTCGCTTTTATTAATTAGATCACTGAATGTATATCTTCACCGAAGTACTCTGTTTTAGTTGATGGTTCCCCTGAAGGATACTTTGATTCCAATAGAGGATTGCGCCAAGGTGATCCCCTCTCCCCATACTTGTTTGTTCTTGTAATGGAAGCTTTCTCTCTCCTCATGGCCATTGCAGATTGTTCAGGACTATTCATTTAATGCACAGAACAGGCTCTATATCTCATCTGCTTTTTGCTGATGACCTTTTAGTTTTCTGCCGTGCTAATCTTCATTCTCCTAAATGGGCTCAAGGATTTGTTAGGCGTCTTTTATCTCTTTTCTGGGCTTAAGATAAATTGGGATAAGAGCTCGGTCATTTTCAGTAAGGGGGTTCGTAATTCTCATAGCTTATCAGAGGTTCTGGGTATTAAAGTGGTAACTTCTTTCACAACATATCTGGGGCTCCATCTATCCTCAAATTATCCAAAAGCTTCTTTGTTCTCTCGGCTAGTGGATAAATGCAAAAAAGGTCTTCTCGGTTGGTCCTCTTCACTTCTATCTATCTCGGGGAAAATTGAATTGGTCCAATCGGTTATCTACGGTATGGTTGCTTTTTGGATGCAGGCTTATTGTTTCCCGCCTTCGGTTATTCGAGCTATTAATTCGGCCTGTAGGAAGTTCATATGGGGCAAGCTTAATAACTGGTCCTGGAAGGATGTTTGTACTCCTAAGAAGGAAGGGGGAGTGGGTTTGAGGAACCTGGCTGATTTGAATGCAGCCTCTGGAGTTCGTCTGACCTGGAGAGTTCTTTCTTCTAATGGTATGTAGGCACAATACATGTGAAAGCACTATGGAGCTATTGACATCAGATTTTATATGGCCAAGGCTAAACCAATTCAATCGGGCTCCTGGAAGTTCGTCCTCAAGGTCCGGCCAATATCACAGCAACTTATCAAACGATCGGTGAAAGATGGCATGACAACATCATTTTGGTTTGATAACTGGCACCCTCTATGGCCTCTACATCATTTACAAGTTCCCCATCCTGGTACTGAATTTGCTCGAGTTGGAGATTTCTGGTCTGAATCGGGATGGAGGAATGAGCTGGCCACCCATGGAATCATGAATTTGCTCCAGCCAATCTGTCTTGCTGAGGGTCGTGACGAATGGGAATGGTCCTCAGGGCCTAATTGTTCTCTGCACGAATGCTAGGAAGGGGCAAGAGTTGCTGGCCCAAAATTTCCTTACTTCGAAGTAGTCTGGTTTGCCAAGCATGTGCCGAAAATGGCAATTGCTTTGTTGAGAGCAATCAGAGGTAAACTACCTACTAAAGACTATCTTTTTAAATGAGGGATCACCAATAATCATTCTTGCATCCTTTGTGCTGGGAATGAGATTGAAAGTATTGGCCATATCTACTTCGAGTGAAAATATTCTCGATACATCTTAATCAGGAGCTTGCTCAACTTATATGACTTTATTAATGTAAAAATTTATATAATACGACTTAAATCTTTATAGTACTAAACTTATATTATAATAACTTACCCTTTCTCTTCTCTATGTCCGTTCCTCTTCTTCTCCCTTTCTTCTTCTTTTTTTTGGTTTTCGTAGGGAGCTCACGGCAAGGCAAGGGGGTCGGATCCTTGGGCGGCGGCCTGGGCTCCAAAGGCAGCGAGGCAGCGACAGCTTGCAGCAGGGCGGCGGCAGTTCGGGGGCCTGGGTGCGGCAGCGGTAGCGCCTGTGGGGCGGCGGCGGCGGCGGGTCAGCCTGGGATGCGGCGGCAATCTGGGGTCGGTGGCACAGCTAGGGGGCGGCGGTGATCTGGGGGCACGGCGTGATCCGAGGGGGCGGCACGATCCGGGGCACGGCGTGATCCGGTGGGCACCAGGAGGGTTTGGTTGTTTTGATCCCTGATTTTGTTTTAGATTTGATTCTGTTTTGGGTTGATGGAGGAGGGGGATGGCTGATTTTGTTTTGGGTTGTTGTGATGGCTGACGTTGTTGTGGTAGTGGTGGTGGTGGGATGTGGGTTTTGATGATGCTGTTGTTGTTGTTTTAAGAATAGTGGAGGGGGATGGTTCTGATGAGAAGAGCTGGAGGTCGGGGGAATGAATGGGGATGTTGGATCTCACCGATTTCTTTCGATGTGATTCAATTTGGTAGGGTTAGGGATAGTAATAATAGGGTAAAAGTAATTTAGTTAATTAGTAATTAATTTTTTAGTCAACCATAATTAGTTAGGGTTAATAGGCAAATAGTTACGTCACGGTAAAAACTAAAAATAGAGACGTGCTCGCGTCGACGCGTGGAAGAAAATTACTCGCACGAAAACATCCGGACGATCGAAGTAAAAGAAATACAGGCACATACAATCAAACACGACTAAAAATATAGGCCGTTACATCCTACCCTCCTTAGAATAATTCCATCCCCGGAATTCTATACAGTGCAGGGAAAAGGTAGGGGTAACGTCTTCGCATCTCTTCCTCTCGCTTACAAGTGGATTCTCCTAGCGAGTCATATCACCACATCACTCTCACAAGATCAACGACTCTATTCCTGAGCACTTTCTGACGTTGATCAAGAATTTGAACTGGCTGCTGCTCATAGGTAAGGTCTGGTTGCACAGTGATCTCCGATTGATCAACTACATGCGTAGGATCACTGATATAATGGCGTAGCTGGGAGACATGTAAAACATTATGTATTCCCTCCAATGATGGCGGTAGATCTAGGCGATAAGCTACCTCTCCAACTCGCTCTAACACATCAAATGGTCCAACGAACCTTGGACTGAGCTTGCCACGTCTCCCAAAATGTATCACTCCTCGGTTTGGGGTTATCTTCAGGAAAACATGATCTCCTGGTTAAAACTCCAAGTGACGACGCTTGGCATCAGCCCAAAGCTTGTACCGGTCTTGTGCAATGATTAGCTTGTCTCCGATGTTATGCACTACATCCACCGTTTCAACAATCATCTCAGGTCCCAAGAATTCTCGATCACTAATGTCATCCCAGCTCAACGGGGATCGACACTTCCTTCCATAGAGTGTTGCAAATGGGACCATGCCAATGCTGGCTTGGTAGCTATTGTTGTAGGAAAACTCCACCAGGTGTAGATGATCTTCCCACAAGCCCTTGAAATCCAGCATACAAGCTCGTAACATGTCTTCCAATATCTGGATGGCACGCTCTAATTGTCCATCCGTCTGCGGGTGATACACAGTGCTGAAACTAAGATTGGTACCCAAATTGGATTGCAGACTCTTCCAAAACTGAGATGTGAATCTAGTGTCCTGGTCAGAGACGATGCTAACAGGAACTCCGTGCAATCGAATAATCTCCTGCACGATTATCGATTACATCACAACGTATACTAGAAGGAAGTTTTAAAGGTTTAGGATAGATCATTACCTCCATATACTTCTTAGCAAGTATTTCCGTAAATTGTCCCACTCGGAAGGGTATGAAATGTGCTGATTTGGTTAATCGGTCAACGATCACCCAAATCGCATCATTCTGCTTAGTACTCCGAGGTAGTCTAGTCACGAAATCCATAGTGATGTGCTACCATTTCAACTCTGGAATCGGCAGGGGTTGAAGCAGTCCAACAATGCGATGATGTTTAGCCTTCACTTGCTGACATACAAGGCACTTAGCAACACTTCGAGCCACGTTTCTCTTCATACCAGGCCACCAAAAGTTCAGACGAAGATCCTTGTACATCTTAGTGCCCCCAGGATGAATATAGTAAGGAGAGTTGTGCGCTTCATTCAATAGTTCATCTCTGATATCACCGGAAGGCACACAAACCCTACTATCATATCTCAAAGAACCATCCTCATGAATCAGGAAATCCGTCTGGAGTCCAGCTTCGACTTGCTCCCTGATCTTCCGTAACTTCGCATCTCTAGTCTGAGCAGCTTTGATTCGATCCATAATAGTAGACTGAACTTGCATATTCATCAATGATGCAGAAGTCCCGGGAGAGTCATGATCGCTAATAACTTCAACATCCATCTCACGTATAGCATGCTGAAGTCTCCATTAAGCCGAGAGATTCATGATCGCTAGTAATCTGCTCAATTCATTTGGTACGACATTCACTTTCCCGGATGATACTGAAAATCGATGTCGTAATCCGCCATAAGCTCCAACCATTTGGGTTGCCTCATATTGAGCTCCTTCTGAGAGAAAATATACTTCAGGCTCTTGTGGTCGGTGTAGATCTTTACTTGCTATCTCAAAAGAAAATGCCTCCAAATCTTCAGAGCAAATATGATAGTAGCCAACTCCAGGTCATGAGTCGGATAATTCTTCTCGTAAATCTTCAACTGTCGAGAAGCATATGTGACCACATGACCATGCTGATGCAGGACACATCTAAGGCCCTTGTCAGATGCGTCACAGAAAACTTAAAATCCTCCGGTTCTGTCTGGTATAGCTATCACTGGTGCAGTCGTCAGCTTGGCCTTCAATATCCCAAATGCATGCTCACAAGAGTCTGACCATACATACTTGACATACTTCCTCGTAAGGCAAGTCATAGGCTCGGCAATCTTCGAGAAGTCCTTGATGAATCGATGGTAATAACCTGCCAATCCTAGGAAACTCCTGATGTCGGTAGATGATCGAGGAGTCGGCCAGTTCCTTACTGAAATGACCTTCTCCGGATCGACAGAGATACCATCTCCTGATACCACATGCCTAAGAAAGGCGAATCTGTCTAGACAGAATTCACACTTGCTGTACTTGGTGTATAACCGATGATGTCGCAAGGTTTCCAATACAATCCGTAGATGCTTGGCATGCTCTTCTTCATCCTTCGAGTAGACCAAGATGTCGTCGATGAAGATCACCAAGAACTTATCCAAGAACTCATAGAAGATCAAGTTCATAAGGTTCATGAATACTCCTGGGGCGTTAGTGTAGGAAGATGTATGCCCTTGAGGCATTTATCCTAAGATAATCATCTCGTTCTAATAATAATATGGTATTAATTATTCTAAGTATGAATTCGTTGAATCATATACTTAGATAATTTCCTTAGACTTATAGTCAGGTCATTATGTATCCAGATGTTGATCTCGATTATGAGAAGTTAGTGACCGATTTGAAACTTAAGTCTTAAACGGTTCATGGTCATAGATGTGTCAAGAATAGGATATCGACACATCGGTTGGACCATTATGTCTTTGTCTTACCTTAGGGTAATGATGATCTCATATTCATTCGACTTGGTGAAGTCGGAGACGAGACACAGGTGCTCATTAGAGAATGAGTTCACTGAATGACCAACTTAGAGTTATTAAATGGTTAAGCTTTAACTACACTGTCAATAATAGCTCTAGAGTGATGATAGGAAAGCTGGTCCTTAAGACCTGAAGTCATTAGTACGAACATGGGACTGGATAGTGTCACTTAGATCTATGATCTAGCTTCGAGGCTCGGCCTGCTGAAATATCTTAGGTTGGGTAACATCTGAAGCTCACGAGGGAAGTAGATGACTAAGATGGGATTCGTCTCTTCCATTAAAGGGAAGCTAGTGTCACTGGATCAGTGCGGTCTTTGTGTTAATCCTCGATCGGGGTACGTTGTAGGATGTACAACGTAAATACAACAAAGACCGATGTATACTGATCGATGCTGGCTAGTGGGGTTGATGGTAAACCATACCCTAGGCCATGCAGAGATACAATCTTGATGAAGGGACTAAAACTATGGTATTCATCAATGACACATTCAGAGTGATCCCGATGACACGTTCGTCAATGGGTCGATCACGTAAGTATGATTCTGAAACAGGGACGACGCCTGCTGCTCGGGGTTACCGTCGTCTAGGGGTTTCGAGCCCCAACATGTAGTAGGGTCATGCTGTAGGGTCTCACACCGAGTAGTATCCTCGTCTTAGTAATAGAAAGAACGGTAAGAGGAATTCACTCGATGAATGGAATATGTAAGTCCACAAGTTTATTGTGGGTTCAAGTTATGATAGGGGACAAACTTTGCATGTGATGCAAACTATATTAAATGTTTCATAAATTGTTTATGCCAATATTTAATGGAATAAATGTGTTGGAAAGATGATCTGGATAACAGGATCGTCCCGGTCTAATCGTATATTCAAACCACGTCGAAAACAGAGCTCAAACGAGCCCAAAAACGCAAAAACAGTCAAAGGTAAGAGTGGGTTAGACCCACTTGGGCAAGCGGGTCCACCGCAAGAGTAACGGGCACGGCCCGGTATGTTCAGCGGGCGGCCCGCTGAACCCAGTGGGCACGGCCCGCTGAGAGCAACGGGCCGCGCGCCTGCTCCGGGCGCGCCCAATGTGGGTGTGCCCATTGCCTTTGGCAGGCACGCCTGCAACTTAAGTTGACTTAGGGTTTTTTGAAACCCTTGTGACGGCTATGATGAATGACTTTTTGCCCATCTTTGGGCAATTGTTTGAGGGGTCAAACGAAGTCGGAATTCGTCGTCGTTTGTTCCTAAGCATTCATCATGTGAAGCTCTTCGATATGATAGCTCGTATCGTCTCTAAAGCTCAATGTATAGGGAGATTTAATTGGTTGAAGTTAAGTCTTTATGAAAGACTTACTAACTTAAACTAACTTAAATTAAATTGAATTAAATCCCTCT
Source organism: Scilla litardierei (assembly GCA_030789695.1). Taxonomy (NCBI): domain Eukaryota; kingdom Viridiplantae; phylum Streptophyta; class Magnoliopsida; order Asparagales; family Asparagaceae; genus Scilla; species Scilla litardierei. Next base: position 220,665,175 of record CM061142.1, on the reverse strand, counting down.
TCACTAATTTAGTCCCACATTGCTCGTGGGACGAGCATGGGGTCTAGCTCCCTATATAAAAGGGGGTGCACACCCCTTGGAAATTTTGTACCAAGTCTCCAATTCGAGAAGCTCCTGATTTTTGAGCACGCTCGATCAAGGACTTAAATATTCCGTCTCTCTCTTCTTATCCTCCCGTCGGGTCCTAGCAAGACTACGAGGAGGTTTGGATCGGATCCAGATGTCTTTGACACATGTCTGCTCAAGTGAAACTTTCTTCAGCAAGTGATCGGCTCGGAGGCGGCTCGGGTAGATCGGTTCGAAGGCGCAAGGCGGCTCGGCTACGAGAAGCGAAAGAAGGTGGTGCGGTACATCTTGCCTGACCCAAGGCCAAGATTCAGGGTATGTTAGTTAGTAGTTTTTAGAATAATTTTTATAATGTCGCAGTAGGCTAGATCCCTCTTGGGGTGGTCAGATCCACCCCAAGTCGGCATAGATCTTGGCGAGGTTCTGGCTCGCCTTAGGGCCTTAGCTAAAATGTTTAGCTTTGTGTTTTTTTCCGCTGCTATTTTTATCCCTATCTTGTACGTCCGCCTTAGGACGGGAACAGATCTGAGCCCTAATGGTCTGCCAAAACCCTTCAGTGTTATCAGAGCCTATGTTTGCATGATCTTAGATTGCGATATTATTCTAATTATTAAATTGCTTACTTTATGTCATAAAGATTTTAACTTTATTTGATAACGTTAAAATAAGTATGAACCCTTCTTTTAAATGTTTTAAAAAATTGTTTTTATAGCATGGAAATTTTTTAAGAGACATTTTAAATTTTATGTGATAAATTTTATAGGCCTCTTATGCTTAAATGCTTTCAAAGATTATTTTAAGAGAAAAAACTTTTAATAAGCATGCAAAAACGTTTTAATGATTTTAAACATATAGGTTTAATATTATAAAATCATTTGATGATTTTTATAAAATCGACATTTTATTAGATAAAATGTTTTAAGTTTTAAAATCATATTCTTTTAATTTAAATGTTAAATTTTAATCAGAGCATGTTAATTAGTTATTTGATAGATGTTTTAAATTGCATGTTCTATTTTATTGTCACAAAGTTGATCCTTTATTTTATGCGATAATATGTTGGTTGATATTAATGGCAATGATGTTTAATTTTATTATTCATGAACCCTTTAGGTTAGCCATTAATTCTTTAAAATTTTATAAGATAAATTTTATTGTGACATGCTATGTTTTAATGAACACTTACAAAATTTAAACCTAATTCTTGAGGTAGTCCTCTTTATAGACGATTATTATTTTAATCGTTTCAATAATAATTCTGATTAAATGACCACATTTAAAATGTTGTAATTGATTTATTAAAATCCTAATAAAGATTAGGGTAGCACGATGAACGAACAAACCTTATAGCTGATAAGGATCTAATAAAAGTTGTTGAACAATTCCATAAAATTTTGAATTTTAAGGATCCACTAGTTGATAAGGATAACTAGTATTAATAAAAGCCTTTTTAGTTGATGGACGAACATAAGATTGATAAGTCTCCTTCAATGGATCATGATGTCGGTCAATGTGCTTGCTTAAGTTTGCTGGATCACCCGAGCTAGACTAGGGGTTAAGTGGTCCTGGCTTAGTCAATTCCCTGGCCGCGTCCGTTGGATTGCAAGGAGTCAAATCATGACTGTGTAAGTCCATCGATTGTACCTAAGTCAAATACGATAATAATCTTGTTCAAGATAAATCGTAACCCTCCTTGTTTTAGGAGTTGGTGACTGTAGGACCCATGTTCCAGTTGTTGAGCTACACTCAAGCTATGACATGTCAACCTTATAGAAACCGACTTCTTAAATACATATGACGAGATCTTGACTTGATCCAAACCGTCGTGTCGTGAATACACCGAGCACCGGTGTAAGTTGAACCAATGATGTAGTCTAGACTTAAACCCAAACTGTCGTGTCATGAATACACCGAGCGCCGGTGTAAGTTGAGCCATTGATGTAAGTCTAGTCCTGACCCAAACCGACGTGTCGTGAATACACCAAGCGGCAGCGTAAGTCAGGCTAGACGTGAAAACAAGGGTCTGAGTAGGCTAGTCATAGTGATTTGGATGAGCACACTTATGATCATAAATGACTAGGGGTAAAACTCATAGGGAATCATATTTTATATGATTGATGAAGAGTTTGTCTATCGATTACAGAGTCAGACCACTTGTTGAGCTACACTCAAAGTTGTCAGACTCGGGGTAGTCAGATCCCTCTCCTACAAATATTTTAATATAATAAATTGTTTATCATTGTGGCTTTAATTCTTAAAATTAGTGTGAGAATATAGTTTAATAAAAACTATTTAAACTGTACAACGAATATTGCTAATTAAATATCTATTTAAATGCAGTATGGAGTTGGGTCTGAAGTACATGATTGAAAAGAACGTGCTAGACGGGACCAACTATAAAGATTGGCTAAGGAATATTAAGTTAGTCCTCTCACTAGCTGGGATAGGACACGTGCTGCTCGAGGACGCTTCGGACAAGCCTGACGTAGATGCAACCCACGAAGAAAAGGAAGTTTATAAGCAGTACCAGAGGGATGCCGAGAAGGCCAGGTGCCTTACTCTGGCTTCAATGAACAACGACCCGCAGAGGAAGCACGAACATTTGGATGTTCAAAGCATGCTTCTGAATGCAGAGGAGTTGTACGGCAAGCGATCAAGAGCTGCCAAGTTTGAAGCCACGAGCAACCTCTGGGGAACTAAGATGGAGACGGGCCCCGTGCACGATCATGTCATTAAGATGATCGGGTACGTGGAAGATGCTGCCCAGTTGGGTTTTGTCCTCGACAATGAGATGGCCGTGGACATCTGACGTGCGTTTATATTTCATATATTTACACGCGTTTTCTTCCGTGTTTTTCCGTATTTACCGCCGTCTTTTATTCGTTTTCTCGTGTTTTCTTGTATTTTCTTGTTTTCTTTCACTTTTCCGTATTTTCCGTGTTTTGCAGGAGTTTGCTGGCATTTGGGACGCAAAACTATGATATCATGTGTCCCTGAAGCAACGGGAGGAGTCACGCGTGATCCAGGGGGTCAAACAACGAAGATTACATCTTTCAGCCCCTCACCCGGTCGGTTGGTCATCTCCAACCGATCGGGTGATGCACGCGTGCACCACCCGGACGCAGATTGGAGCCCCCGAGAAGTCACCCGATCAGTTCAGTGACCGGGTCAAAAGCTCAAAGTCTCTGGAAATTCGAAGCTGATTTCCAACCGATCGGGTGACCTTCACCCGATCGGTTCACCAGTAGCTGAATTTCAACAGCCACGACTCGAAGCTCCAACGGGTCTCCTCACCCGGCCCGCACCAAGATCCAACCGGTCGGCACCAAGATCCAACCGACCGCACCAGGATCCAACCGACTGGTTCATACTGACCGGGTGAAACCCCCGCATCACGCTGTAATTTTGTGAAGCGGCTCACCCGACTGGTTGACTTGTCAATCGATCGGGTGATGCCGTTTTCTATAAATAGAACCCTAGGTTTCCCAGATTCGGGAGTTGGTTATTTTTTACTGTTTTCTTCATTTTGTGACGGCTGTAATTTTCCTGTTTTTGTAAGTTTTCGGATCTTTGTAAAACTTTAGTATGATCTTAATTGCTCTACTACCTTTGCATTCCTATCGTCTGATTATGATTTCAACGGTCTATTTTCATTTAGATCGCTTTTTAATGAATATTGGTGAGTAGTTCCCAAATCTGGGATTTTGGCGGAAACCCCTTCGGGGGCTCTTCCTGATGCGTCCATAGGGTTAGGAAATCATTAGGGATTGGGAATCTAACGGTTACGCGGGGTGTTTTATTGTCATCGGCGGGAAAAAGACCGCCTTTGACCGTTGGGCCAAGGAGGAATAAACTTGACGGTTGACTCCCTAGCCATAGCTCACGCCCTTAGCGTAGACGCCGAATCCTAGCGCGCGGGAGCGGCAGGATGAGACGTTGGGAGTTATCGTTGCGAGCTCAGTGCTCCCAGAATCAATCAGTGTTAATGGACACGGGAGTGCCCACTGATCGAATCCGGGAAGTCCGGTGTATCATCCTGGGCACCGACCGGAATATCGGGCCCATGGGATGCCGGTACCACTTTCAGAGGCAACGTCTCACCATTAGACCCTAATTCCGATCGCCATCCTACCCGTAGGCCGTATCGGCGAGAGTTGATCGTTGGGGTCGAAACCAAAGTCCCGGGTTTATTTTCATATTGTTCATACCTCGCCCACGGGGTGATTTCGGTCCTCCTTGACACAAGAACATCCTAGCCTCCCTGTGTTCGACCCCCAAGCCACACTACAACACCGTGCGCTTGCGGTTACAAATATCTAAACCCTCACGCGGGTCCCCCGGCCATTTGCGGTTCGCAAACTGGGGGCACGTCAAGTTTATGGCGTCGTTGCCGGGGAGGCAACGTGCTTGTTATTTTAGGATCTCTTGAACCCTAGTGTCTAGCTCTTATCCCTTCCCCCCGATAATTTTCGCATTCTTCTTTTTCCTTTTTATTTTCTTATTTTTATTTCTTATCTTATCTATTTCTCTCCCACTTGTCGCTTCACGGGTGTTTGTTGTTTTTCATGCGCAGGAGTTCAAGAAGTCTCGACGACTTGATCCCCGTTGATCCAGAGATTAACACCACCCTTAGGCGTTTGGCCACCGAGAAGTGATGAAGAGAGGATCCTGAAGCCATGGGGGAGAACACCCCGCCTCATAAGTCCCTGTTGGAGTACTCGATGCCATCTATCGAGTGCACTTCCGCCATCCGTCCTCCAGCTATTACGGCCCAAAGCTTCGAGCTAAAGCCGTCTTTGGTGACGTGGATCCAGCAGGATCAGTTTTCGGGTGCACCCATGGAGAGCCCCATCGAGCATCTAGACTCCTTCTTGGAGAAATGTGACACCTTCCGGATTAACGGTGTCACAACTGAGGCGATCCGACTGAAGCTGTTCCCCTTCTCCTTGTGAGACAAGGCCAAGCTGTGGCTTAGGGAGAAGGACCCAAATACATTCAACACCTGGGAGAAGCTCTCCAATACTTTCCTGACAAAGTTCTTTCCTCCGGGGAAGACCATGAAGCTGAGGAGTGAGATCTCCTCCTTCTCCCAGGCCAGCCACGAGTCCTTGCATGAGGCTTGGACAAGATACAAGGAGATGCAGAGAAGATGTCCCCACCATGAGCTCCCCAAATGGCAGATTATAAATCTGTTTTATAATGGGCTGAGGGTCGATTTAAAGTCTTCCATGGACGCCGCGGCTGGAGGGTCCTTCATGTCAAGAAGCGAAGAAGATGCCGGGCAAATTTTGGAAAATATGGCATCCAACAATGAACGATGGTGTGACGAGAGAGCCACACCAAGGTCTGGGGGCATCCATAGAGTGGAAGACGTCGACAAATTGTCAAGTAAATTTGACTTGCTATCGACCCAGATCTCCGCATTGATGGTAGGCGCCGGTGGCGCCAGTACATAACAGATTACTGCGGTAGAATCCGAAGTTTTTGGGGAATTCGACGGTGGTGACGTCCCACCACCGTTGGATCAGGCGAGCGCATTGTTTTACAATCCTACAGGGAATGCGCCATTTCCACCACGGACCAACTCAAACCCGGCCTACTCTCCCAACAACCGGAATCATCCGAACCTTAGTTACCGGGCACCCTACCAACAACCGGCTCAGCAACAACAGCAAATATATCAGCCGGCTAGGCCCCAGCAGCAGTTTCAGCAGCAGCAATATCAGCAACAACCTCCACCACAGTATCAACAATATGCCCCTAGGAATCAGCAGCCCGCCCAGCAGCAATACGGCCAACAGAGGGCCATTTCTCCGGTTGAGTCCCTCTTGACTCGATACATAGCCAACCAGGAGAAAATCAATCTGAAGCTGGAGATGGGACAAAGAGTACTCACAGATCAGGTTGTTGAATATTGGACTCCCCGGATTTGGTTTTGGATGATGAGCAAACATAAATAATTCATGAACTAACAATTTGTGAGCGCAGTATTGGAGATCGTCGCCAAATTCACGAGAACAATCAAAGCGACATCTCAAGACTTCTCAAAGCTCGTATTCATTGCCTAAAGCTTCGTTGAAGCCTTTGGACCGTTTTGGAAGTCATGAAGAATTGATCGAAGCTCTCGAAGACCGTTCATTAAGGTTTTATTTATAGTCTTTTAGCTTCGATCTATAGAATGTTAAGCCTTGAGTATATCTTACGATTCTATCTTCATAACGCTCATATCGTAGCTCTAGGATCTTAGTACAAGTCCATTCTAACTTCCTCGAAGCATCGCGCTTCGATTCGGACTTGTTTGTGCATGTTAGTTGGTACAAGAAGAAGTACTGACCGACTAGATGGTGATCTAGTCGGTCAGCAGAGCTTCTTGGACCGACTAGTTTGAGTTAATATTTTCTTGTTCAGTACTGTTTACAGTTAGTCGGTCTACGTTGACACACCGACCGACTAGTTTGTGAACTAGTCGGTCAGTGATGCTTCTTTGACCGACTAGTTGTGCTTTACTGTTCATGCCAAATTTCTCATTAGCTACTGTTTATCGTTAGTCGGTCTAAGAACGTTTGGTGACCGACTAGTTGATAATCTAGTCGGTCAACACTTGTTCTTGGACCGACTAAATCAATTTGTATTCAGCCTATTTGTTTTTGCCTCTTAGTCGGTCTACGTTCACTGACTGACCGACTAGTTGTGAAACTAGTCGGTCAGAAAGTCTTCTTGGACCGACTATATTTCTAGATCTGAATTTCTATCTCTTCTCAGTTCTTCACTTAGTCGGTCCATGTTGTTTGACTGACCGACTAGTTGATGAACTAGTCGGTCAGTGGTTGTTCTTTGACCGACTAGTTGCCTCAGATTTCTATCCATTGGGACTTGTCCTAACTTGTTTTTATGGGACCCTATAAATACGAACCTAGGTCATTTCTCTCTAGGTTAGAGCTGCCATTAAGAGATTCATTGAGATTGAAAGAGATAGCCATTCTCACTCATTTCCAAAGCTCTCTTCCTCACAAGAAATCCATTCTCTCACTTTCTAGATCTAGAATCCATCTTGAGAGAAGTTTGTTCTTGGTGAGCCCTTCAAGCTCTAGCTTGATTCAAGTCTCCAAATCACTCCTAGGCACCCATTGCTGGTCATTTATTTGGTGCTAGGTCTTGGTGACTTCATCTTCCTCAAATCCCTCCTTGCACCTATTTGGTAAGAAAACTCAAGGTATAGGATTTTGTGGTAAGATTGTTTATTTCATTATAAACTTGTTTATATTGCTTGTTGATTCTCTCGGTTGTGAGAGAAGGTTGTGATCCCGGGTTGTGGGATTCACTTTTGCCATTGCATGTATGATTTGATCTTGTGAAGGTTTTTCACAAGATATCATAGTGGAAATCTTGGGTTAGGGTTTCTAACCTAAGTATCCGGAGGGGATCCGGGTGGTTGGGACGTAGGATCACCGGGAACAAGTCGGAGAGACTTGGGTGGATCCGAACCCAGTAACATCTTTTGTTAGCATTATTAATTTTGTTGTTGTCATTCAATTTAAGCTTCCGCAAATTGATTTGGTAGTTGTTTGCACTATAATTAGGAATTATACTCCTTGTTATTTTTAAAGTACTATTCACCCCCCCTCTAGTACTTGTGCAGTAGCTTGTAGGGCATTACATTTGGTATCAGAGCCAGATACTTAGCTATGTCTGCCAATGACAACAAGACCGTGCGTCCACCTTCCGACTATGGCACCTTCAGGAACCGTGAAGGAGCGTCTTCGGTGATGGAAGGACATTCCTCTACGAGGCCTCCATTCTTCAACGGTACCAACTACGGGTACTGGAAATGCCGGATGGAAACCTTCCTCCGGAGTGCATCTCTATGGAGGACCACAATGAAGGAATACATCGAGCCCGAAGAAGAAGACTTTGAGAAATGGACAATCGCGGAGGTCGCCGCGGAGGTAAGCAATGCCAAGGCAATGAACGCCTTGCAATGCGCATTGGAGCCCGAGGACTTCAATAAGATATGCACATGTAAGAGTGCATATCAAATTTGGAACTCCCTCCTCATTCTACATGAAGGGACGAGTAGGGTAAGAGACTCTAAACTCGTAGTTGTAAACAAAGATTACGAAATGTTTCATATGCAACAGGGCGAGAAGATGAAGGAATATTACGCTCGTTTCGTTGACATAATAAACGAGTTAGAGGCCCTCGGCAAATCCTACACCCAAAAGGAGAAGTGCTCGAAGCTTATCGAAGGACTTCCTTCTTCTTGGGAGAAACGTACCTTCGCCATCGAGGAAGGTAATGACATGAATAAGTATACCGTAGTTCAATTGATGGGTACTTTGATGTCATACGAGGTACGCAAAGATAGCAAGGTGAAGTTACAAGAAAAGATGAAGTCCTATTTGAACCAAGACGTGCCTAAGAAAAAGGCGATTGCATTCAAGGCGGCTTCATCCACCTCTACCGATGATGAGGACTCGGAAGAAGAAATGGACATGGAATCCATTGCACTCATGGCAAAGAAGTTCAATCGCTTCTTCCGAAAGGGTAACTTCAAACAAAAATCTAAATTTACTTCTACTAACGCCTCTCCACCTTTGTGCTTTAAATGCAATAAGCCAGGACACATCAAAGCGGATTGTCATCAAAACAAGCAAAAGGAGAAGTGGAAGGCGCCGAAGTTCGACAAGTCCAAGAAGTACAAAAAGGGGTACAAAAAGGGACTTGTCGGAGCAACATTCACCGACTCCGAGGATTCCTCAAGCGGAGATTCGGACGATGAGAAAGTGGAGCAAGCGCACATGTGCTTCATGGCAAGAGAGGAGCATGATCAAGGATCTTCCTCCTCCGATGATAGCGACGACGAAGGCGATGAGGTAACTATGGATGATCTTAGGGATGCTAACTCTCATTTATGGTCTAAATACACTAAATTAGTAAATAGATATACTAAAGTAAAAGATGACCTAGCTAGCATTCAAACCTCGCCTAAGACTATCATCACCAACAACGACACCGTTGTTGAAGAGTTAAGAAATGAGATTGTTAATCTCAAATCTAAACTTGAACATGTTAGCATTGAAGATCCGGAAGAACATAGGATAGCGGATTTGACTTCTCAAAACTCGACTTTGAGTATTGAGAATGAGAATCTTAAATCTCGTGTTTATGTGCTCACATCGCAAGTATCAAACTTGGATACTTCTATGCGTTCTCTCAAAGAGAAATATGAGAACACATTAGGCCGAATTAATAAATTCAATAAGGGTAAGGACCATTTGGATAAAATCCTAAATGACTTACTTCCGGCCAATCACCACATTGGCTTGGGGTATACGATGGGATGTCCATCCAAATCGGCCACTACTTTTGTTAGGCCAACTTCCGGTGACTCTACGAGTGGTAGCAAACACTCTATTGGTAGTTCATCTACCAATGGTGCTTCCACCTCGTCCACACCCTCTTTCGGAAAGAAACCCACTTTGGGTGGACCTCCAAAGAAGGGGCATGCTTATATGTACACTAATACCATGCCACGTAGGAACACACGTCCTACTCCACCGTCTCACACATATGATGATTTTTATGCAACACATTCTCGGGCACGTGCACACCATGTGAGACACCCTCACGCACGTGTTCCCACACATGCATATGTTCACCCACCTCATCATATGAATAATTCTCGTCGTGCACCATTCCATCATGTTCCTTATGCCTATCCACGACATGCATCACGTAGAAACCAACAACGCATGCATGCACCCAATAGGATGAGGGCTCCCAAGATTTTCACTATTTGGAGCCCAAAGGACACAAGCATGGATGAAAAACAAGTGTATATGAATGCTTATTTTTCGGATGTTGTGCATAGTAGGAATTATGTGGGGAAGTCTAAGTCCAATTGGACTTGGCTTCCAAAGGTCTAACCTTTGAGGACCCAATAACCTTGGGTACCATGATATGAAATTTTCTATCTTTAGGTACTCAAGGAAAAGAAAAAGAAAAGGAGCAACAAATTCAAATTTAGCTCCAAAGGGAATTGGATACTCGATAGCGGGTGTTCAAAACACATGACGGGTGACGCTCAATTGCTCTCCGGAGTAGTTCCCATTGCAAATGGAAACCGCGTCGTATTTAGAGGCAACGAGAGCGGAACCATCGTCGGTGTTGGTAAAGTGTGTAACCCATATAAACCCTTAATTAGTGATGTTTATCTAGTTGATGGTTTAAATCATAATCTTATTTCAATAAGCCAACTTTGTGACAAAGGCTACAAAGTTAGATTTGCGAAAGGATTATGTCATATTTCAAATGATAATAATAAGTTATTATTTTCCGGCACACGCCATAAAGATATTTACATTTTGGATCTTCCTAAGTCATATGAACAATGTCTCGTTGCCAACACAAGTGAACAACACTTATGGCATCGACGCTTTGGACATGTGAACTTTGGAACACTTTATAAGCTTTCAAAATTAAATTCCATTAAAGGTTTTCCGAAGCTCGTTTTTGAAAAGAAAAGTTTTTGTAATTCTTGTCAACGTGGCAAGCTTCCTAAATCTTCATTTAAACCTAAGAAAAGCATTTCTACTAAACGGCCACTAGAGCTATTACATCTAGATTTATTTGGGCAAACTAGAGTTGCTTCCTTAGGAAATGCAAGATATGGACTTGTCATCGTCGATGATTATTCTAGATTTACATGGGTATTTTTCTTAGGTGATAAAAATGAAGCTTTTGAAAACTTCACAATATTTGTGAAGAAAGTACAAAATCTCATCGGAACCACCATTGTCACTATTAGTAGTGATCATGGGGGTGAATTTGAGAATGAGCCTTTCTCAAATTTTTGTGATGATCTTGGAATTACTCACACGTTTTCTTTCCCTCGCGCACCTCCTCAAAATGGTGTTGTTGAGAGGAAGAATAGAACACTTGTGGAGTGTGCTCGCACTATGCTCGAAGATAGTCAACTTGGTTATCAATTTTGGGCGGAAGCGGTACACACCGCTTGTTATGTGTTTAATAGAATACTTTTGAGGCCCGGCACCAAACAAACTTGCTATGAATTGTTGTTTGGTAGATTGCCTCAAGTTAAACATTTTCGTGTTTTCGGCGCAAAATGTTTTATTAAAAACACATATGATAATTTGGACAAGTTTGATCCGAGATCGGATGAGGGGATATTTGTTGGGTATTCCTCACGTAGCAAAGCCTACCGGATATACAACAAAAGATCCTCTACGATCGAGGAATCACTTCATGTCTCTTTTAATGAGAATTTTACTACTTCTAGAATTTCAAATGATGATGATTCTATGGACGTTTTATATGATTCATTTGAAAATTCTAAGTCTATTGATTCAATTGATTCAATTGATACTAACCCGACTAATGAATTTGTTGAGATTGTGCCTAGTGATCAAGGTATTCCCAAGCGGCTTCATACCGTTCGCAATCATCCCCATGAGCAAGTCATTGGCAATATTCATGATAGTGTCAAGACGAGATCGCAAGTCCACCACTTCGCCAATTATGCCTTTGCCTCATCGATAGAGCCAAAGAATATAGTTGAAGCGTGCGAAGATAGTGCTTGGATCCTTGCCATGGAGGAGGAACTCATTCAATTCGAGAGGAATGAGGTATGGGAGCTTGTTCCTTTGCCATCGAAGAACCACACCGTCATAGGGACAAAGTGGATATTCAAGAACAACACCGACGAAAACCAAGTCGTCGTCCGGAACAAAGCTCGGTTAGTAGCTCAAGGCTATCGACAAGAGGAAGGTATTGATTTCGAAGAATCCTTCACTCCGGTAGCTAGATTAGAATCAATTAGACTATTATTGTCTTTTGCATGCCATAAAAATTTTAAATTATTTCAAATGGATGTTAAAATTGCATTTTTAAACGGAGATGTTGTTGAGGAAGTTTACGTTTCTCAACCTCCGGGCTTCATAAATGAAAAATTTCCAAATCATGTGTTTAAACTAAAGAAAGCTCTTTATGGTTTGAGACAAGCTCCTCGAGCTTGGTATGATCGCCTAAATAATTTTCTTTTGGATTTGAATTTTAAAATGGGCGAAGCCGATTCTACACTTTTTGTTAAGCATGCGAATAATGATATTTTATTAGTTCAAATTTATGTTGATGATATCATTTTCGGTGCTACTAACTTCACTCTTTGCGAAGAGTTTTCTAATGTTATGAAGGAACAATTTGAGATGAGCCACATGGGCGAACTCAAATATTTCTTAGGTCTCCAAATTCGCCAATTGAACGATGCAATCTTCATCCACCAAACGAAGTACACGGTGGAGTTGCTAAAGCGATTTGGAATGGAGAATGCCTCCGGGAAAAAGACTCCTATAAGCACTACAACGCATCTTGATAAAGATACGGGCGGAAAAGATGTAGACATTCGTCTATATCGAGGTATGATAGGTAGTTTACTTTATCTTACCGCAAGTAGGCCCGATATTATGTTTGCCGTCTGTATTTGTGCTCGTTATCAGTCTCAACCTAAGGATTCTCACTTAGTAGCGGTTAAACGTATTTTTCGCTATCTAAGTTACACTTTAGATTTTGGATTACTTTATCCGAAATCTAGCACATATGAGTTAGTCTCATATAGTGACGCTGATTATGCGGGATGCAAATCCGACAGGAAGAGTACTAGTGGCACTTGCCATTTTCTAGGAAATTCCCTTGTCTCTTGGTTTTCCAAGAAGCAAAATTCGGTATCACTTTCAACCACCGAGGCGGAATACATTGCCGCCGGTGCCGCTTGTGCCCAGGTTCTTTGGATGAGACACACAATGAAGGATTTTGGTATTCATAGTGATACTAGCCCTATCATGGTGGATAACCAAAGTGCTATTTGTCTTTCAAAGAATCCGGTGCACCATTCCCGATCTAAACACATAGATGTCCGACACCATTTTTTTAGATGATCATGTTGCTAAAAAGGACATCATATTAGTGTACGTTGAAACCCAAAAGCAAATCGCCGATATTTTCACGAAACCCCTAAAGGAGGACTCCTTTGTGCGGTTGCGTCGAGAATTGGGGATTATGGGTGAATCCGAGATATAGGATTCATGTCTCATTCAATTATCCTGCATGCCATTATATTTCGCGATATTTCGTTCATGCTAGATTTATTGAATTTTTGGGGATTTTATGTGATATGTTTGAATTTTTGCTCGAATTCTTATTTGAATGTCGTATTTAAGATTTCGATGTTTTATGGGGTAGTTTAGATGACTTATGAGAGGGTTAAGATGTTTCATCCAAGTGTTTTATGAAGAGAACTCTTTTATCAACTTTTGGACTCTTCTAGTCGGTTTCAGTTCATCAGCCAACCGACTAGATGCTCATCTAGTCGGTCAGCTAGTGAACTCAGACCGACTGGTTCAAGCTTTAACTTTCCCTTGTCATTGACTTCTTTTAGTCGGTCACAGTTCACTTACCGACCGAATAGATTGAAAACTAGTCGGTCAGTGATTATACTGTGACCGACTAACTCTAGCCCTAGAATTTTTGTTTTGCCTCTGTTTCGACTTAGTCGGTATAAGCTCATTGACCGACCGACTAGATCGTAATCTAGTCGGTCAGTGCTTGAACTGTGACCGACTAAGTGCTCTAGGGCAATCACGTCTTTTCGCATTCTCGACCGACTTAATCGCTTTCATTCCGACTGTTTCTTCATTTAGTCGGTATTCTTCATATCTCCAGCTCGAAAAACCCCTCTCCCTGCTCGAGACCCTTCGTCTTCCGTCGATCTCCGGCGTCTTTTCCGACCATCCGCCGCCGTCGATCACCCTCCCCTAGGTATATCTCCTCCCGGTGAGCGTTCAGATAGTGATTCCGAGGATGATTCTGATGAAGGATACACTCCTGAACATCCCGAGAAAGCACCTACTCCACCCCCTCCTCCACATCTGCTCCTGGAGCTGGCACCTCTTCCGGTGCTCCAGAGACTTCTGCACCAGTGGATCAGACTTCTGATGCTGCTGCTGCTCCTCCTGACGACCCTGCTCCTGTTTTGCCTGCTGCTGTTGAGACCCCAGCCGTTGAGCCAGTCGTCGATGTCTCCACCCCTGCCCCGACGATCCCTTCTGTTCACACGCCTCTCCTCCCTGCAGAGCCTGAGTCCACTCCCTCGACTGGACCCCCGGAGACTGCAGATCCTACCACTTCCTTGTGATCGTCTGTTTCGAGGCCTCTCCTATGATCTTTGGATGATGCATCTTATTGAGAGTGTTTTTGGGTTAGGATGGAGTGTTGTGGTGATAGGATGTATTTTGCTTTTCTGGATATCGGTGTTGTATTTTGATGTACTTTGGATGTTGATGATGGTTCGATGATGTATGATGTATTTTCTTTTTGATGTTGATATAGATGGTATGTTGCACTTCTTATGATGTAGTCGATGTGTTTTTGGATGTACTCATTGTATTCATATATATATGTTGGATCCTGTGGATGGCAAACAACACTAGAAGGGGGGTTGAATAGTGTTGTATAAAGATAAAAACTTTTTCGTTCTTTAATCAATCAACACAAAAACAAAACCTTCTAATGTTGCCTAAGAAACCAAGTAGAGTGATCTACGCTTGGTTCTTAATCAACAATATAATTTAAAGTGCACCGCAAAATTTCACAGCAGGTAGTCGACTCCTTATGAGCAGTAGTCGACTCCCAGAGTATATGTTAGAACAAATAAGATTACAGATATAAATCTCAGCGTATAGAAATAGAATTGATATTTGCTGTAGATAGAATAAATGTAAAGATAATCAAACACAGAAAATGCAAGCGCAAAGACAAGGATTTTTATCATGGTTCCCCGCAACCCGGGTACGTCCAGTCCCCGACCAATCCGGTACGAGATTTCCACTATCTGCCTTAGCAAATACAAGCACCTAACTTCACTCGTTAGGATTTCCAACGACCTAGCCTTGACCAGGATTTCCGAACACAACACCTAGACTTGTCTAGGGTTTACCCTTGCCTCACAAACCGAGGGCTTTCCAACTGGCAACAACTAGACTTGTCTAGTGTTCCAACAATTGACACAATGAGAGATTTGTTCAATACTCTATAATAAATGATAGAGATTGAAAATACACCCGATTCTATAGCCAATCAAAAGATAGACAATTGTGTAGTGGCTTAATAGAATGATAGTCTAGATCACACAAAGATACGAGATAAGTTCTTTGTGATCTAGAGCTTTTTCAAAAATCCTTCGAATAAAATTAAAGAGAAATAATAGAGAAGATTTTGAAAAACAATTTAGCCAATAAAAATAATAATATGATCTTCAAAAAGAATTGAGAAAATATTGGAAGATCAAGAGCTGAAATTAAACTGGCTAGAGAGAAAATTAGAGAGCTTTGATTCACGAGAGCTTTTACGAATTTTGATTTTCAATTGTTATATTTTTCACAAAAGAATTAAGCTCTATTTATAGGGAAAAAACTGAGATTTGAATTTCAAATTTCGTTTGACTTTTGTCCCAAAAATTTCGGAGTAAATTGCTCAAAAGATTTTAAAATTCAAATTCAAAACGTCTGAAAATTTCCAGTAGGTAGTCGACTCCCTCTATAGGTAGTCGACTCCCAGAGGAATCTAGGAAATTTTCATCCCTGAGAAGTAGTCGACTCCCTTCTTTTGGTAGTCGACTCCCAGAGGAGTTTTTCCTGTTGTTCTAGTCAAAAGTTGTAGTTAGCTCCAGGGTGCGTGGAGTTTCACTATGAGAATTATGAAGTGACTAGAAAATCTCTTTGAAAACTATTTTGAAGATAGTTAAAAATTATTTCAAAATCATTTGTGTGTGTGTGTGTTTATCTATTTGATATGGCTTTGACAAATATCCTAAAAGACACAACACACTCACACTAGACTCTGAACATGTCTTCGGCAGTTTAGTCAACTTGATGAAGTGAAGATGAGCTTCTCTTTGAGCTTCTTGTTCTGTTTGAGCTTTGAGCTTCATCACTTGAGTTTAGCCATGTTCGTCTTTGTCGTGGAGTATTGATGCGTGCTTCTTGGAGTATTAGTAGAGCTTCATAAAATCTGTATACTTAAAGTGTAGTGTAGTTAGTACACTAAGCATTCATTTGGTGTGATCATCATCAAAATTACTTAGGGGTGGAATTCAATTTCCATCACTCTCCCCCTTTTTGATGATGACACCCAAATGCAAAATTTGAAGCAAGACATGAAATAATATTTCAAGTATAATTACTCCCCCTGCTTTGATGCGGTTTTCCCCCTGCATCGAAGCTATTAGAGGTACAATTCATATTTTTGCATTTCATATATTTTTCTCCCCCTTGTCATCAACAAAAAAATATTATAGCTGAGCAGTATTCAATTCTTTTTCTCCAACAATACCCAATTCTCGACGAAGTCTAGAGAATGTATCCTTTTGTAAGGGTTTTGTTAGAATATCAGCAACTTGAAATTCAGAGGAGACAAATTTAAGTTCAACATCCTTTTTGGCACAATGATCATCAATAAATCTGTGTCTTATATCAATATGTTTTGTTCTAGGATGAAGAACAGAGTTTTTAGTGAGAGTTATGGTGCTTTTATTGTCACAATAAATTACACATGTAGATGTATTAACACCATAATCGACGAGGACTTGTTTCATCCAAAGTATTTGAGCACAAGCAAGTCCGGCAGCTATATACTCTGCCTCAGTGGTAGATAGTGAAACAGAACTTTGCTTTTTGCTAAACCACGAAACAAGGGAATGTCCAAGGAAGTGACATGTTCCACTTGTGCTTTTTCTTGTGGCTTTACAACCAGCATAGTCTGCGTCACTAAATGAAGTTAAATCGAATGTGCTTCCTTTGGGATAGAAGAGTCCAAAGTCAGATGTGGTTTTAAGATATCTAAAGATGTATTTTACTGTTTTAAGGTGTGATTCCCTAGGATCACATTGAAATCTAGCACATGCACAAACACTAAACATGATGTCAGGTCTGCTGGCGGTTAAGTAGAGTAAAGAACCAACCATACCTCTATATGTTTTCTGATCAACCTTCTTACCTGCTTCATCTTTGTCTAAGGAAGTGGACGTTGCCATTGGTATATTCTTTCCTGATGCAGTTTCCATCCCGAATCTTTTGATTAAGTCTCTTGCGTACTTTGTTTGATGAATGAAGGTTCCTTCTTTTCCTTGTTTGATTTGTAATCCGAGAAAGTATGTTAGCTCCCCCATGTGGCTCATTTCAAATTCTTCCTGCATTAACTTGGCAAACTCTTGGCAAAGATCATCATTAGTAGATCCAAAAATGATGTCATCTACATAGATTTGGATAAGAATGATATCGTTATGATCTTTCTTAACAAATAAGGTTGTATCTATTTTTCCAACAGTATAACTTGAGTCACTTAAAAACTTTCTTAGTCTTTCATACCAAGCTCTTGGAGCTTGTTTTAGCCCATATAATGCTTTGTTTAACTTGTAAACAAATCCTGTTTTCTTATCATGTTCAAATCCTGGAGGTTGTTCAACGTAGACTTCCTCCTTTATGAATCCGCTTAGGAAAGCGCTTTTTACATCCATTTGATAAAGTTTAAAATTCTTATATGATGCAAATGCGAGTAACATCCTAATAGATTCTAGTCTAGCAACAGGAGCAAAGGTTTCATCGAAGTCTATACCTTCCTCTTGAGAGTAACCCTGTGCTACTAACCTTGCCTTATTCCTTATCACATTTCCATCTTCATCTAGTTTGTTGCGGTATACCCATTTAGTACCGATAACGGGACGATCTTACGGTCTAGGCACTAACTCCCATACTTGATTGCGTTCAAATTGTAGAAGTTCTTCTTGCATAGCCTCGATCCATGCTTCATCTGTAAAAGCTTCTTCTACCTTTTTCGGCTCAATGTTAGAAACAAATGCAACATGTGTTAAGTGTTCTATTTGAGATCTAGTTCTAATTCCTGCATCAATGTCACCTAAGACTTGTGTGTGTGGGTGATGTGTGATTTCAGGAAATGATTTAGGCAAAGAACTAGGGATATCATTGAGGGACTCATTATTAGGAGTGCGTGCAATGAGCATGCTATCATCATCATCATGTGCAATGTTATGAGGTAAAGATTCATCAAATGTTACATGTAGAGTTTCAACAATAGTCTCGGAACTTTTATTGTAAATTCTATATGCCTTACTACGTAAAGAGTAACCGATAAATATGCCTTCATTCGCTTTGGAGTCAAACTTATCTAAGTTATCTTTAGTATTCAGAATATAGCATTTACAACCAAAAACTCTGAAGTAAGATACTTTTGGAATTCGTTGGAGCAATAATTCATACGGGGTCTTTTCAAAAGGTTTTCTAATTAAAACTTTATTTTGAATGTAGCACGCGGTTGCTACGGCTTCCGCCCAAAATTTCTTTGGAAGGTTGCTTTCACACAACATTGTTCGTGCACACTCTTGGAGTGTTCTGTTTTTCCTTTCAACTACCCCATTTTGAGGAGCAGCTCTGGGAAAAGCAAAAGTGTGAGAAATACCTTGTTCTTCACAAAATGATTTAAAATGTTCATTTTCAAATTCTCCACCATGATCACTTCTTAAGGAAATAATTTTCATGGAATATAAACGTTCAATCCTTTTGAAAAATATTTCGAATTCACGGATGGCATCATTCTTATGAGTTAAGAATAATCTCCACGTATATCGAGTAAAATCATCAATTATGACAAATACGTATCTAGAGTTGCATAATGATGGAGTTCTAGTTGGGCCAAACAAGTCCATATGGAGTAGTTCAAGTGGTCCATTAGAACTGAGAGCTCCAATATTTTTAAAAGAACTCTTATGCATTTTGCCAAATTGACATGAGTCACATATTTTATCTAATTTAAAACTTATCTTAGGAAGTCCTTGCACCAACTCTTTCCTAGAAATCTTATCCATGTTTTTGATGTTCACATGGCCAAAGCGTCTATGCCAAAGCAGTGGATCATTTGTTGAAACAACTAAACATACATTTGATTCATACTCTTTTAGTCTAAGTACATAGATATTTTCTACTCGCTTACCTTTAACAAGGATATTTTTCATATCTTTGTCATAGACTAAGCATGAGTCAAGAGTAAATATAACTTTCATACCTTTGTCGCATAGTTGGCTTATGCTTAAAAGAGTATACTTTAATCCTTTCACCAAGCTTACATCTTTGATGAGCAATTTTGAGTGACTGCCGATATTGCCAATTCCGACAATTTTACCTTTCTTGTTGTCACCAAATGTCACGGTTCCGCCATCATACATTTTTAGATTACTAAGTAATTTTGCGTTCCACGTCATGTGTGCAGAGCATCCACTATCCATTATCCATATGTCATTTTCCTGATTGTCTTGACAAGCCATCATGCACATATGATTTTTGGATTGCTCTTCCTCTTCTTCGTTGGTGTTGATGGTGTCAAAAGTCCATTTATCTTCAACAATCTTCTTTTCATACTTTTCATCGTTGGATTTGATTGTCTCTATGGGTGTTTGAATTTCTTTTGACTTTGATCCGAATCTCTCATCCAATAAGTTGAGGATTTGGTGTGCGGTTTCAGCCCTTTCTACAATATCTAACATTTCATTAGTTAAACCAGTATAGAGTAAATGCATTACCTTTATGTTTCTGAAGTAGGCTTCTTCTTGGTCCGGATTCCATTGATTTTGAGGAGTGGTTGGAATCTCATATCGTTCACCGAGAGATTTTGAGTAGCTTAGATCTTGTGCTTCCAAGAAGATCTCCATTCTCCTTCTCCATTGGGAGTAAAAGTTGCCGTCAAAGATTGGAGGAGTATGGGTGTTGTAGACGTTTGTTGATGCCATCGTTTTGAACAAGCTCTGATACCAAGTGTTGGATTCTGTGGATGGCAAACAACACTAGAAGGGGGGGTTGAATAGTGTTGTATAAAGATTAAAAACTTTTTCGTTCTTTAATCAATCAACACAAAAACAAAACCTTCTAATGTTGCCTAAGAAACCAAGTAGAGTGATCTACGCTTGGTTCTTAATCAACAATATAATTTAAAGTGCACAGCGAAATTTCACAGCAGGTAGTCGACTCCTTATGAGCAGTAGTCGACTCCCAGAGTATATGTTAGAACAAGTAAGATTACAGATATAAATCTCAGCGTATAGAAATAGAATTGATATTTGCTGTAGATAGAATAAATGTAAAGATAATCAAACACAGAAAATGCAAGCGCAAAGACAAGGATTTTTATCCTGGTTCCCCGCAACCCGGGTACGTCCAGTCCCCGACCAATCCGGTACGAGATTTCCACTATCTGCCTTAGCAAATACAAGCACCTAACTTCACTCGTTAGGATTTCCAACGACCTAGCCTTGACCAGGATTTCCGAACACAACACCTAGACTTGTCTAGGGTTTACCCTTGCCTCACAAACCGAGGGCTTTCCAACTGGCAACAACTAGACTTGTCTAGTGTTCCAACAATTAACACAATGAGAGATTTGTTCAATACTCTACAATAAATGATAGAGATTGAAAATACACCCGATTCTATAGCCAATCAAAAGATAGACAATTGTGTAGTGGCTTAATAGAATGATAGTCTAGATCACACAAAGATACGAGATAAGTTCTTTGTGATCTAGAGCTTTTTCAAAAATCCTTCGAATAAAATTAAAGAGAAATAATAGAGAGTATTTTGAAAAACAATTTAGCCAATAAAAATAATAATATGATCTTCAAAAAGAATTGAGAAAATATTGCAAGATCAAGAGCTGAAATTAAACTGGCTAGAGAGAAAATTAGAGAGCTTTGATTCACGAGAGCTTTTATGAATTTTGATTTTCAATTGTTATATTTTTCACAAAAGAATTAAGCTCTATTTATAGGGAAAAACTGAGATTTGAATTTCAAATTTCGTTTGACTTTTGTCCCAAAAATTTCGGAGTAAATTGCTCAAAAGATTTTAAAATTCAAATTCAAAACGTCTGAAAATTTCCAGTAGGTAGTCGACTCCCTCTATAGGTAGTCGACTCCCAGAGGAATCTAGGAAATTTTCATCCCTGAGAAGTAGTCGACTCCCTTCTTTTGGTAGTCGACTCCCAGAGGAGTTTTTCCTGTTGTTCTAGTCAAAAGTTGTAGTTAGCTCCAGGGTGCGTGGAGTTTCACTATGAGAATTATGAAGTGACTAGAAAATCTCTTTGAAAACTATTTTGAAGATAGTTAAAAATTATTTCAAAATCATTTGTGTGTGTGTGTGTGTTTATCTATTTGATATGGCTTTGACAAATATCCTAAAAGACACAACACACTCACACTAGACTCTGGACATGTCTTCGGCAGTTTAGTCAACTTGATGAAGTGAAGATGAGCTTCTCTTTGAGCTTCTTGTTCTGTTTGAGCTTTGAGCTTCATCACTTGAGTTTAGCCATGTTCGTCTTTGTCGTGGAGTATTGATGCGTGCTTCTTGGAGTATTAGTAGAGCTTCATAAAATCTGTATACTTAAAGTGTAGTGTAGTTAGTACACTAAGCATTCATTTGGTGTGATCATCATCAAAATTACTTAGGGGTGGAATTCAATTTCCATCACTCTCCCCCTTTTTGATGATGACACCCAAATGCAAAATTTGAAGCAAGACATGAAATAATATTTCAATTATACTTACTCCCCCTGCTTTGATGCGGTTTTCCCCCTGCATCGAAGCTATTAGAGGTACAATTCATATTTTTGCATTTCATATATTTTTCTCCCCCTTGTCATCAACAAAAAAATATTATAGCTGAGCAGTATTCAATTCTTTTTCTCCAACAATACCCAATTCTCGACGAAGTCTAGAGAATGTATCCTTTTGTAAGGGTTTTGTTAGAATATCAGCAACTTGAAATTCAGAGGAGACAAATTTAAGTTCAACATCCTTTTTGGCACAATGATCATCAATAAATCTGTGTCTTATATCAATATGTTTTGTTCTAGGATGAAGAACAGAGTTTTTAGTGAGAGTTATGGTGCTTTTATTGTCACAATAAATTACACATGTAGATGTATTAACACCATAATCGACGAGGACTTGTTTCATCCAAAGTATTTGAGCACAAGCAAGTCCGGCAGCTATATACTCTGCCTCAGTGGTAGATAGTGAAACGGAACTTTGCTTTTTGCTAAACCACGAAACAAGGGAATGTCCAAGGAAGTGACATGTTCCACTTGTGCTTTTTCTTGTGGCTTTACAACCAGCATAGTCTGCGTCACTAAATGAAGTTAAATCGAATGTGCTTCCTTTGGGATAGAAGAGTCCAAAGTCAGATGTGGTTTTAAGATATCTAAAGATGTATTTTACTGTTTTAAGGTGTGATTCCCTAGGATCACATTGAAATCTAGCACATGCACAAACACTAAACATGATGTCAGGTCTGCTGGCGGTTAAGTAGAGTAAAGAACCAACCATACCTCTATATGTTTTCTGATCAACCTTCTTACCTGCTTCATCTTTGTCTAAGGAAGTGGACGTTGCCTTTGGTATATTCTTTCCTGATGCAGTTTCCATCCCGAATCTTTTGATTAAGTCTCTTGCGTACTTTGTTTGATGAATGAAGGTTCCTTCTTTTCCTTGTTTGATTTGTAATCCGAGAAAGTATGTTAGCTCCCCCATGTGGCTCATTTCAAATTCTTCCTGCATTAACTTGGCAAACTCTTGGCAAAGATCATCATTAGTAGATCCAAAAATGATGTCATCTACATAGATTTGGATAAGAATGATATCGTTATGATCTTTCTTAACAAATAAGGTTGTATCTATTTTTCCAACAGTATAACTTGAGTCACTTAAAAACTTTCTTAGTCTTTCATACCAAGCTCTTGGAGCTTGTTTTAGCCCATATAATGCTTTGTTTAACTTGTAAACAAATCCTGTTTTCTTATCATGTTCAAATCCTGGAGGTTGTTCAACGTAGACTTCCTCCTTTATGAATCCGCTTAGGAAAGCGCTTTTTACATCCATTTGATAAAGTTTAAAATTCTTATATGATGCAAATGCGAGTAACATCCTAATAGATTCTAGTCTAGCAACAGGAGCAAAGGTTTCATCGAAGTCTATACCTTCCTCTTGAGAGTAACCCTGTGCTACTAACCTTGCCTTATTCCTTATCACATTTCCATCTTCATCTAGTTTGTTGCGGTATACCCATTTAGTACCGATAACGGGACGATCTTACGGTTTAGGCACTAACTCCCATACTTGATTGCGTTCAAATTGTAGAAGTTCTTCTTGCATAGCCTCGATCCATGCTTCATCTGTAAAAGCTTCTTCTACCTTTTTCGGCTCAATGTTAGAAACAAATGCGACATGTGTTAAGTGTTCTATTTGAGATCTAATTCTAATTCCTGCATCAATGTCACCTAAGACTTGTGTGTGTGGGTGATGTGTGATTTCAGGAAATGATTTAGGCAAAGAACTAGGGATATCATTGAGGGACTCATTATTAGGAGTGCGTGCAATGAGCATGCTATCATCATCATCATGTGCAATGTTATGAGGTAAAGATTCATCAAATGTTACATGTAGAGTTTCAACAATAGTCTCGGAACTTTTATTGTAAATTCTATATGCCTTACTACATAAAGAGTAACCGATAAATATGCCTTCATTCGCTTTGGAGTCAAACTTATCTAAGTTATCTTTAGTATTCAGAATATAGCATTTACAACCAAAAACTCTGAAGTAAGATACTTTTGGAATTCGTTGGAGCAATAATTCATACGGGGTCTTTTCAAAAGGTTTTCTAATTAAAACTTTATTTTGAATGTAGCACGCGGTTGCTACGGCTTCCGCCCAAAATTTCTTTGGAAGGTTGCTTTCACACAACATTGTTCGTGCACACTCTTGGAGTGTTCTGTTTTTCCTTTCAACTACCCCATTTTGAGGAGCAGCTCTGGGAAAAGCAAAAGTGTGAGAAATACCTTGTTCTTCACAAAATGATTTAAAATGTTCATTTTCAAATTCTCCACCATGATCACTTCTTAAGGAAATAATTTTCATGGAATATAAACGTTCAATCCTTTTGAAAAATATTTCGAATTCACGGATGGCATCATTCTTATGAGTTAAGAATAATCTCCACGTATATCGAGTAAAATCATCAATTATGACAAATACGTATCTAGAGTTGCATAATGATGGAGTTCTAGTTGGGCCAAACAAGTCCATATGGAGTAGTTCAAGTGGTCCATTAGAACTGAGAGCTCCAATATTTTTAAAAGAACTCTTATGCATTTTGCCAAATTGACATGAGTCACATATTTTATCTAATTTAAAACTTATCTTAGGAAGTCCTTGCACCAACTCTTTCCTAGAAATCTTATCCATGTTTTTGATGTTCACATGGCCAAAGCGTCTATGCCAAAGCAGTGGATCATTTGTTGAAACAACTAAACATACATTTGATTCATACTCTTTTAGTCTAAGTACATAGATATTTTCTACTCGCTTACCTTTAACAAGGATATTTTTCATATCTTTGTCATAGACTAAGCATGAGTCAAGAGTAAATATAACTTTCATACCTTTGTCGCATAGTTGGCTTATGCTTAAAAGAGTATACTTTAATCCTTTCACCAAGCTTACATCTTTGATGAGCAATTTTGAGTGACTGCCGATATTGCCAATTCCGACAATTTTACCTTTCTTGTTGTCACCAAATGTCACGGTTCCGCCATCATACATTTTTAGATTACTAAGTAATTTTGCGTTCCACGTCATGTGTGCAGAGCATCCACTATCCATTATCCATATGTCCTTTTCCTGATTGTCTTGACAAGCCATCATGCACATATGATTTTTGGATTGCTCTTCCTCTTCTTCGTTGGTGTTGATGGTGTCAAAAGTCCATTTATCTTCAACAATCTTCTTTTCATACTTTTCATCGTTGGATTTGATTGTCTCTATGGGTGTTTGAATTTCTTTTGACTTTGATCCGAATCTCTCATCCAATAAGTTGAGGATTTGGTGTGCGGTTTCAGCCCTTTCTACAATATCTAACATTTCATTAGTTAAACCAGTATAGAGTAAATGCATTACCTTTATGTTTCTGAAGTAGGCTTCTTCTTGGTCCGGATTCCATTGATTTTGAGGAGTGGTTGGAATCTCATATCGTTCACCGAGAGATCTTGAGTAGCTTAGATCTTGTGCTTCCAAGAAGATCTCCATTCTCCTTCTCCATTGGGAGTAAAAGTTGCCGTCAAAGATTGGAGGAGTATGGGTGTTGTAGACGTTTGTTGATGCCATCGTTTTGAACAAGCTCTGATACCAAGTGTTGGATTCTGTGGATGGCAAACAACACTAGAAGGGGGGGTTGAATAGTGTTGTATAAAGATTAAAAACTTTTTCGTTCTTTAATCAATCAACACAAAAACAAAACCTTCTAATGTTGCCTAAGAAACCAAGTAGAGTGATCTACGCTTGGTTCTTAATCAACAATATAATTTAAAGTGCACAGCGAAATTTCACAGCAGGTAGTCGACTCCTTATGAGCAGTAGTCGACTCCCAGAGTATATGTTAGAACAAGTAAGATTACAGATATAAATCTCAGCGTATAGAAATAGAATTGATATTTGCTGTAGATAGAATAAATGTAAAGATAATCAAACACAGAAAATGCAAGCGCAAAGACAAGGATTTTTATCCTGGTTCCCCGCAACCCGGGTACGTCCAGTCCCCGACCAATCCGGTACGAGATTTCCACTATCTGCCTTAGCAAATACAAGCACCTAACTTCACTCGTTAGGATTTCCAACGACCTAGCCTTGACCAGGATTTCCGAACACAACACCTAGACTTGTCTAGGGTTTACCCTTGCCTCACAAACCGAGGGCTTTCCAACTGGCAACAACTAGACTTGTCTAGTGTTCCAACAATTAACACAATGAGAGATTTGTTCAATACTCTACAATAAATGATAGAGATTGAAAATACACCCGATTCTATAGCCAATCAAAAGATAGACAATTGTGTAGTGGCTTAATAGAATGATAGTCTAGATCACACAAAGATACGAGATAAGTTCTTTGTGATCTAGAGCTTTTTCAAAAATCCTTCGAATAAAATTAAAGAGAAATAATAGAGAGTATTTTGAAAAACAATTTAGCCAATAAAAATAATAATATGATCTTCAAAAAGAATTGAGAAAATATTGCAAGATCAAGAGCTGAAATTAAACTGGCTAGAGAGAAAATTAGAGAGCTTTGATTCACGAGAGCTTTTATGAATTTTGATTTTCAATTGTTATATTTTTCACAAAAGAATTAAGCTCTATTTATAGGGAAAAACTGAGATTTGAATTTCAAATTTCGTTTGACTTTTGTCCCAAAAATTTCGGAGTAAATTGCTCAAAAGATTTTAAAATTCAAATTCAAAACGTCTGAAAATTTCCAGTAGGTAGTCGACTCCCTCTATAGGTAGTCGACTCCCAGAGGAATCTAGGAAATTTTCATCCCTGAGAAGTAGTCGACTCCCTTCTTTTGGTAGTCGACTCCCAGAGGAGTTTTTCCTGTTGTTCTAGTCAAAAGTTGTAGTTAGCTCCAGGGTGCGTGGAGTTTCACTATGAGAATTATGAAGTGACTAGAAAATCTCTTTGAAAACTATTTTGAAGATAGTTAAAAATTATTTCAAAATCATTTGTGTGTGTGTGTGTTTATCTATTTGATATGGCTTTGACAAATATCCTAAAAGACATAACACACTCACACTAGACTCTGAACATGTCTTCGGCAGTTTAGTCAACTTGATGAAGTGAAGATGAGCTTCTCTTTGAGCTTCTTGTTCTGTTTGAGCTTTGAGCTTCATCACTTGAGTTTAGCCATGTTCGTCTTTGTCGTGGAGTATTGATGCGTGCTTCTTGGAGTATTAGTAGAGCTTCATAAAATCTGTATACTTAAAGTGTAGTGTAGTTAGTACACTAAGCATTCATTTGGTGTGATCATCATCAAAATTACTTAGGGGTGGAATTCAATTTCCATCAATATATACATCGATGTTCTCTTTGTTTTACTTCGTCGTGCTCATTTAATTTTCATTCAATGTCTATGATATGTGAATTCTTCGCTCGACGCTTGAAAACTTGGTTAAATAGATTATATTTCTATGATTGTATAGAATTGTTTTCCATGCACAATTTTAACCAAGAATATTGAATATTGGAGAGTATGTTTCTTTATTCAATAAATGAATAAATATTTGGTATTTTTGATGATTTTAATTTTCGCTTTTTGATAATGGACAATTTGGCACACCTTGATTTGATTTCATCACTTTTCCCTTGGTGTCATTTACGTCCATCGTCATTATCTACGACTCCCGATGTTGGATTTTCCATTTCCTAGTTGTTGTCGTTGTATGCCCCCCATTTTTGGGATAATGCCAAAGGGGGAGAGATAATGATAATAAATAGGGCAAATGAAAATTTAACTCAATTTCCAAGAATCTAATTTGATGTGTTAGATTCAGGTGGAGTTAAGATATATATAAGGATTTTCAAAATCCGATATTTCAAAAATCGATTCTCGTTATATATCTTACTCGTCTGATTGATGCAATTTATATATATTCATTTTGGAATTAACGTGTCATCAATGCAGGGGGAGTAAGTATTTTACATTTGAATCATTATTTTTTATTATTATTTATGTTGGTTTGTCATCACCAAAAAGGGGGAGAATGTTGAATATTGGACTCCCCGGATTTGGTTTTGGATGATGAGCAAACATAAATAATTCATGAACTAACAATTTGTGAGCGCAGTATTGGAGATCATCGCCAAATTCACGAGAATAATCAAAGCGACATCTCAAGACTTCTCAAAGCTCGTATTCATTGCCTAAAGCTTCGTTGAAGCCTTTGGACCGTTTTGGAAGTCATGAAGAATTGATCGAAGCTCTCGAAGACCGTTCATTAAGGTTTTATTTATAGTCTTTTAGCTTCGATCTATAGAATGTTAAGCCTTGAGTATATCTTACGATTCTATCTTCATAACGCTCATATCGTAGCTCTAGGATCTTAGTACAAGTCCATTCTAACTTTCTCGAAGCATCGCGCTTCGATTCGGACTTGTTTGTGCATGTTAGTTGGTACAAGAAGAAGTTCTGACCGACTAGATGGTGATCTAGTCGGTCAGCAGAGCTTCTTGGACCGACTAGTTTGAGTTAATCTTTTCTTGTTCAGTACTGTTTACAGTTAGTCGGTCTACGTTGACTCACCGACCGACTAGTTTGTGAACTAGTTGGTCAGTGATGCTTCTTTGACCGACTAGTTGTGCTTTACTGTTCATGCCAAATTTCTCCTTAGATATTGTTTATCGTTAGTCGGTCTAAGAACGTTTGGTGACCGACTAGTTGATAATCTAGTCGATCAACACTTGTTCTTGGACCGACTAAATCAATTTGTATTCAGCATATTTGTGTTTGCCTCTTAGTCGGTCTACGTTCACTGACTGACCGACTAGTTTCAGTCGTGAAACTAGTCGGTCAGAAAGTCTTCTTGGACCGACTAGATTTCTAGGTCTGAATTTCTATCTCTTCTCAGTTCTTCACTTAGTCGGTCCATGTTGTTTGACTGACCGACTAGTTGATGAACTAGTCGGTCAGTGGTTGTTCTTTGACCGACTAGTTGCCTCAGATTTCTATCCGTTGGGACTTGACCTAACTTGTTTTTATGGGACCCTATAAATACGAACCTAGGTCATTTCTCTCTAGGTTAGAGCTGCCATTAAGAGATTCATTGAGATTGAAAGAGATAGCCATTCTCACTCATTTCCAAAGCTCTCTTCCTCACAAGAAATCCATTCTCTCACTTTCTAGATCTAGAATCCATCTTGAGAGAAGTTTGTTCTTGGTGAGCCCTTCAAGCTCTAGCTTGATTCAAGTCTCCAAATCACTCCTAGGCACCCATTGCTGGTCATTTCTTTGGTGCTAGGTCTTGGTGACTTCATCTTCCTCAAATCCCTCCTTGCACCTATTTGGTAAGAAAACTCAAGGTATAGGATTTTATGGTAAGATTGTTTATTTCATTATAAACTTGTTTATATTACTTGTTGATTCTCTCGGTTGTGAGAGAAGGTTGTGATCCCGGGTTGTGGTATTCACTTTTGCCATTGCATGTATGATTTGATCTTGTGAAGGTTTTTCACAAGATATCATAGTGGAAATCTTGGGTTAGGGTTTCTAACATAAGTATCCGGAGGGGATCCGGGTGGTTGGGACGTAGGATCACCGGGAACAAGTCGGAGAGACTTGGGTGGATCCGAACCCAGTAACATCTTTTGTTAGCATTGTTAATTTTGTTGTTGTCATTCAATTTAAGCTTCCGCAAATTGATTTGGTAGTTGTTTGCACTATAATTAGGAATTATACTCCTTGTTATTTTTAAAGTACTATTCACCCCCCTCTAGTACTTGTGCAGTAGCTTGTAGGGCATTACACAGGTGACCCAGCTGGGGTTGCAAGTGGCGAACCTGCAAAGACCTCAGAATTTATTACCGCCACAACCTGAGGTGAACCCTAGGAGGGTAAATCGGACCTTGGCACTCACACATGAACATGAAAACGTGTCTGCCATCGTCTTGAGGAGCGGGACACAAATTCCTACTAGGGCGCCGCCCAAAGAACCGGAAGCACCACTGGCCGTCGAGCGGCCAATTGAAAAAGCTAATGGCGACGGTGCCCCGTCGCCAAAAATTGTGGCTCCGGAGAGAACCCCCGAAGAAGAGGAGAAGAAAGAAGAAGGGAATTTGAAGGTATTCAAGCCCGTTGTGCCTTTCCCACAACGGCTCGCCAAAGCCAAAATCGATGAGAAGTATGGCAAATTCTTTGCCATGGTGAAAGATATGAGTTTGCAAATCCCCTTCCTCGAAGCCATAGAGACGATCACATCCTATGCTAAATTCTTGAAAGACTTGGTGACACGGGGATCTAGAAAAGAAAAGGTCGTGTTAAAGGCGGAGTGCAGCGCACTCATTCAGCGTGCAAATCCGCCCAAGCTCAAGGATCCAGGAAGTTTCTCCATCCCTTGCTCTATCGGGGAAGTGCAAATCCATAGGGCGCTCGTCGATCTTGGTGCGAGCGTCAGTTTAATGCCCCTATCGTTGTACACGAGAATAGGGATGGGAGACTTAGAGCCCACCGGCATGACATTACAACTTGCTGACCGTTCGGTCAAGTATCCGGTGGGAGTAGTGGACGACCTCCCAGTTGATGTGAAAGGGGTGCATGTACCAGTCGATTTTGTGGTGATGGACATGCCGGAAGACAAGCATACCCCAATTATTCTTGGACGACCCTTTATGGCAACTGCCGGAGTGTTGATAGACGTAAAGAACGGGAAGCTTTCCCTGAATGTGGGCCAAGAAAGAGTCGAATTTGACTTGGGCTTGTCGATGAAACATCCGAACCCCCTGGACGATCCTAGTATCAATGTGTTGGAGAATGAAGAAGAAAGAGCTATTGAAACGAGTGCATGGGAAGTGCTCTCGAGGAATCCCCCCGATAGCTTGGGGGACCTTGGAGAGCAAGTTAGCTCCCCTAAGAATGGAGTGTCTAATGAGGTGGTCGCGCGACATGTGATCCCTCCCGGATTCCCTAAGTCTCCTCCCACGAGGAGAAAAGGAAAAGAACCCATGGACCTCGCTGGCGATGAGGTCCGGATCCTGAAAAAAACGGCGGTGCACGCCAATTTGAGGGAGAAGCCCCCGGATCCTGTGAACAATGGGAGGGTAGTCGAGCAAATCTTTTTACAGCCACCAACTACACCAATAACCACAACTTCTGGAGCTGAAGAGATGCCGGATTTTGGGCATCCCCCGTACCGCCCACCATAAAAATCATCAACGGGCGTCGAGCTAAACGACGTTAAACAAAAGAGCTTCATGGGAGGCATCCCATGTTCTAAACTTTTGCTTCGCTTTTTAGGACTTTTTCTTAACTTTATTTTATCTATTTTTCTAAATAAATCCAGCCGGAAGAACTCCCGTCGTGAAACTTAGGCGATTTTTGGGTTTTTGCAGAAAACAAGGCCTCAACCGATCGGGTGAGTTCTCACCCGATCGGTTGGGATGTATCAGCTTACGGCCGTGTCTGTCGCCAAATGAACCGACCGGGTGGAGAATGATGAGACCGGGTGATATAACCGGGTGACCTGGGGGAGACTCTTGGGAAAATTTCAGTATTAACGAACCAACCGGGTGATAATATGCCAGACCGGTTGAGGGACCGGGTGAAAAAATCTGAGTTCTCGGGAAAATCTGTGGAGCAGCGAACTGATCGGTTGAGTTCTCAACCGATCGGGTTGCCTGTAGCGCTTCTTCAGCAACAAATTTTCGACCTAGGGTCAACCGATCGGGTGAAAACTCACCCGACCGGGTCGACTTAAAACCTATAATTAACCCTCCCGACCACTTCCATCGCACCCACACTACCTCCTCCCTCCTCCTCCATCACTTCATATGTGCGTCAGAGGAAATTGCCGGTGCGCTCCAAATCTCTCCCACCACCACCCACTACCGTCACCAACACATCTTCTACCCCCATTTCTATTCCTTTCACCACCGCATTGATCGCCGTCCTACCACCACCACCCACCTCCACCGACACTCCTCCCATCGTTCACACCACCGCTGCACCTATTCCTCCACCTCTTTCCCCACTTCTCCGCACACCCCCCGCCTCCCCCGACCACCCAGCCACACCCTCTTCCGAGGAGGGCGAGGATTCGCCTTCTCCTGATTTTTGATTTCACTTTGTTTGTTTTCGACTCCCCCCTTGCATATTTCTGCATTTCACGCTCACATTTTATTTGCTAGCACTATCATGTCTAGCTTGGGGGACGTCTATTTTGGTGTGTTGTCGTGTTTTTTATTTTCTTATTTTTGTGTGTGTGCTTGTTGTTACTTTTTTGTCGTGTCATGTCGTGTATTTTGTTCGTGTCGTGTCGTGTGGTTTTATTTCTATTTTCGTGTCGTGTGGTTTGATTTTGATTTTTCTTTATTTTCAGTTTCATCTCTGCGTTTTCCTCGTTTTTCATTTCTTTTTGTGTCGGTGCGTATTCCCCCCCATCTTCATTGCCCTCCCGTACTCACTCTTATTGCATTGAGGGCAATGCAAGCTTCAGCTTGGGGGAGTCGCACTGTGTGCGCCATTTGAGTCTTTCTTTTTCGTTTTTGTGCCGTTTTCATCGTGTATTTATTTTTTTTCTTTTCTTCTTTTTATCTCTTTCTCCTAGAGATGAACCCTATGATGAATTGCCACAAAATCACACACACCTAGCATAGCATCGATAATCACATTCACTAACCCTAGGATTTCGAGTTCTCTTGCATTTCACGCATCGTGGGTCCTCTTAGCTTTTTGTGAGTCGTGTGTCGTGCCTAGCTGTGTGGTGTGCTTCTGCTTTGTGATTTACTTTATATACCTGTCCAGGAATGACCCCTAGATTATCATGCTTCGATTTGAATATGCGGTATTTATTTTCCCTGTTCTGCATGCTATATATATATCGTGTTCTTCATTTCGCATGTGTCGGGATTCCACAATTAAGGACTAGGATAACCCATTTAGCCTATGCTCTATTTAGCGAGAATAGTTTCCTTTGCCCAAGTGTTTAGATTCCGACTTCTTTTTTGTTTTACTTGGTGCAAATCCCATCGTCGTGTACCGTTCTCCCACTTGGGAGAGTACACATGTATATATCCCAATATCCAAAAATCCAAAAAAGAGATAAAAGAAAAACCCAGAAAAGAAAAAGAGAAAAGAAAAATTTTGTATAGCCCAAAATTCAAAAAAAAATACAAATACCCAAAACCCAAAAATTTCCCGTGTGAATATCTTCCTACTTGTCGAGAATAAAGGGAAGGCGAGAATTTGCACCGAGTGTTCTACTCCACATCATCTCAACCCCCATCGTTTTCGAAAACACTTGGCTTAGGAACTTTTTAGCTATTATCTAGGCTTTAGTGTGGTGATTTCCTTAACCCTAGTTGTGGAGTCCCTGACGCATGATATGTTTCGATTCCCTCTCTATTCTAATGCATGCTTGAACCATATATTTACCGCCTTATTCAATTCGAATTGATATTTGGGTCATTTCCTGGGTTTGCGTATATCGAGCTTTATCGCACATCGTAGATAGTGACACCGACTGCTAGCGCACGACCACACTCACTCGCGCTTAACCGCGTGGGCCCACGACACTTATTTGGGCTCGTATTCCTAGGTTTAGTGATGTGATTTGGCGTTTGCTTACTTGGTGTGTCGTTTTTGATTTTGTTGGCTCTGACGGACAATCTAGGATATAGAGTTTTCTTTTTCTCTCTTTCTCTCTATTTTTCTCCTCCGAGCTCCTACTCTCACTCGTCTTCCTCGAGGACGAGGAAGAGTTCAGCTTGGGGGATTTTGACGTGCGTTTATATTTCATATATTTACGCGCGTTTTCTTCCGTGTTTTTCCGTATTTACCGTCGTCTTTTATTCGTTTTCTCGTGTTTTCTTGTATTTTCTTGTTTTCTTTCACTTTTCCGTATTTTCCGTGTTTTGCAGGAGTTTGCTGGCATTTGGGACGCAAAACGATGATATCATGTGTCCCCGGAGCAACGGGAGGAGTCACGCGTGATCCAGGGGGTCAAACGACGAAGATTACATCTTTCAGCCCCTCACCCGGTCGGTTGGTCACTCCAACCGATCGGGTGATGCACGCGTGCACCACCCGGAAGCAGCTTGGAGCCCCCGAGAAGTCACCCGGTCGGTTTAGTGACCGGGTCAAAAGCTCAAAGTCTCTGGAAATTCGAAGCTGATTTCCAACCGATCGGGTGACCTTCACCCGATCGGTTCACCTGTAGCTGAATTTCAACAGCCACGACTCGAAGCTCCAACCGGTCTCCTCACCCGGCCCGCACCAAGATCCAACCGGTCGGCACCAAGATCCAACCGACCGCACCAGGATCCAACCGACCGGTTCATACTGACCGGGTGAAACCCCCGCATCGCGCTGTAATTTTGTGAAGCGGCTCACCCGACCGGTTGACTTGTCAACCGATCAGGTGATGCCGTTTTCTATAAATAGAACCCTAGGTTTCCCAGATTCGGGAGTTGGTTATTTTTTACTGTTTTCTTCATTTTGTGATGGCTGTAATTTTCCTGTTTTTGTAAGTTTTCGGATCTTTGTAAAACTTTAGTATTATCTTAATTGCTCTACTACCTTTGCATTCCTATCGTCTGATTATGATTTCAACGGTCTATTTTCATTTAGATCGCTTTTTAATGAATATTGGTGAGTAGTTCCCAAATCTGGGATTTTGGCGGAAACCCCTTCGGGGGCTCTTCCTGATGCGTCCATAGGGTTAGGAAATCGTTAGGGATTAGGAATCTAACGGTTACGCGGGGTGTTTTATTGTCATCGGTGGGAAAAAGACCGCCTTTGACCGTTGGGCCAAGGGGAATGAACTTGGCGGTTGACTCCCTAGCCATAGCTCATGCCCTTAGCGTAGACGCCGAATCCTAGCGCACGGGAGCGGCAGGATGAGACGTTAGGAGTTATCGTTGCGAGCTCAGTGCTCCCGGAATCGATCAGTGTTAATGGACACGGGAGTGCCCACTGATCGAACCCGGGAAGTCCGGTGTATCATCCTGGGCACCGACCGGAATATCGGGCCCATGGGATGCCGGTACCACTTTCAGAGGCAACGTCTCACCATTAGACCCTAATTCCGATCGCCATCCTACCCGTAGGCCGTATCGGCGAGAGTCGATCGTTGGGGTCGAAACTAAAGTCCCGGGTTTATTTTCATATTGTTCATACCTTGCATTCCTTTACCGTGACAACCCATCAACCGATCTGGGCTAGCTCGCCCACGGGGTGATTTCGGTCCTCCTTGACACAAGCACATCCTAGCCTCCCTGTGTTCGACCCCCAAGCCACACTACAACACCGTGCCCTTGCGGTTACAAATATCTAAACCCTCACGCGGGTCCCCCGGCCATTTGCGGTTCGCAAACCGGGGGCACGTTAACATCATCCTAAAATCTTTAACCCCAGACTTCAAACAATTCATTACTGGTTTCATCATGAATATTATTGAAACGGATCTTCCTGGTCTTCTCAACATGCTTAGGCAGTTTGAGGAGATCGAGAAGAAACCGACTGTGTTGGTTGTTGGCTCTGCTTCTTCAGACCAGCCAAAAGGCAAAGGTAAAAAGAGGCAGGTACCACAACCAGCCAAGGTAAAGAAAGGGAAGAATATAAAGGAGGGCTCCATCAAAATCCGAATGCTTTCACTGCCACAAGATAAGCCATTGGAAGAGGTACTGCAAGGTGTACCTTGCAGAAAAGAAAAATGGGCATACTGATGCCTCTACCTCAGGTACAAAAAATTCTTTTTAATAAAGCATAAATTTTCCATAAATGCTTTGTTACATGGTATGAGATACTAAGACATCTGTGTATTGTTTACAGGTGGCTGAAAGTGAAGCAGAGGATGGAAGAAGTTCTATGGACGGTCGGCATCGGAGTAATCGTTACTGCTGGGACCGTACAAGAACTTCAGAAGATATGAAGATGAAACGATCGATAATTTTCTTATTTTGAATAAAATGTATCGATGCTTAGGTTTAAAACAATGATTGAGTGTTAATCACTCAATGTTTATTTTGATAAACAAGTTTGATTCATTTTAATGAATCCATTGTTGAATGATATCTTTAAAATGTGCTTTGTTAAAATTGCGATTTATTGTGAATGGCTGATTGTTGTGGATAAGACTGTCTGTGTTGGTGTGCATAAATTCTTGATTGTCATGAAGAGCTCCTGACTCAATTTGATTATTTCGAGTTGATGATATATTATAGCCAATCTATAGTTACATGTAGGTTCAAGGAGCGTAAAATTGGATATGATCCAAATTACACGTAAGTTAAGATTAATTCTTAATCAAACTACATTTGATACTTTAATAGAAAAAGATTAAATGTAGTAAAAGGTAAGTACAGTGTAGGATGTTTGACTGAGTAAGTCAGCATCAAGACTCCTATAAACAGGTCTTGATATGACTCATTCGTCAGCCCCACCTGACACGGGTATGTACCTATTCAGCACTTATGAACTGGTTATACTTAATAAATAGTCTAAATATGATTAGATACGTAATTGAAAGTATTTAACCAGATAATTCTTAAAGTTAGTGGGAGCTGGCAATATAACTTAGTCCCGTCTCGGACTAAGTAAAAGGTTTCCAACTTATTAAATCGTCTATATGCGACATTAAATCAAAATAGTTTTGATTGTGTTAAGTATATAGAGACTTATGGTGTCGCTTATGTACCAGACATAATTGACACAAAAATGATTGGAATGAGCCATGACTGACTTATAGAAACGACTGACACTACATCATATTGTATGAGCTAAATTGTTAGCCATAAAAAAGGGAAAAATTGTTGGATATGATCCAAAGCAATTTCGAAGGATCAACCTGGGTGTGATCAAATGATGTATATATAAGACTCCATTAAAAAGCAAAATAGATACACGTTAGCAGATCCATTCTTAGGTTTGACATATGAATGTCCAGTGTGACTGATATGCTATAGCAGTATGAGATAACGAGATAAATAGCCTAAGTGCAAGTGGGAGATGTAGGAAGGCGTATGCCCTTGAGGCATTTATCCTAAGATAATCATCTCGTTCTAATAATAATATGGTATTAATTATTCTAAGTATGAATTCATTGAATCATATACTCAGATAATTTCCTTAGACTTATAGTCAGGTCATTACGTATCCAGATGTAGATCTCGATTATGAGAAGTTAGTGACCGATTTGAAACTTAAGTCTTAAACGGTTCATGGTCATAGATGTGTCGAGAATATGATATCGACAGATTGGTTAGACCATTGTGTCTTTGTCTTACCTTAGGATAATGATGACCTCATAGTCATTCGACTTGGTGAAGTCGGAGACGAGACACATGCGCTCATTAGAGAATGAGTTCACTGAACGACCAACTTAGAATTATTAAATGGTTAAGCTTTAACTACACTGTCAATAATAGCTCTAGAGTGATGATAGGCAAGCTGGTCCTTAAGATCTGAAGTCATTAGTACGAACCTGTGAATGGATAGTGTCACTTAGATCTATGATCTAGCTTCGAGGCTTGACCTGCTGAAAGATCTTAGGTTGGGTGACACCTGAAGCTCATGAGGAAAGTAGATGACTAAGATAGGATTCGTCTCTTCTGTTAGAGGGAAGTTAGTGTCACTGGATTAGTACGGTCTTTGTGTTAATCCTTGGCTGGGGTACGTTGTAGGATGTACAACGTAAATACAACAAAGACCAATGTATACTGATCGATGCTAGCTAGTGGGGTTGACGGTAAACCATACCCTAGGCCATGCAGAGACACAGTTTTGACGAAGGGACTAAAACTGTGGTATTCATCACTGACACAGTCAGAGTGATCCCGACGACAGGTTCGTCAATGGGTCGATCACATAAGTATGATTCTGAAACATGGACGACGTCTGCTGCTCGTGGTTACCGTCGTCTAGGGGTTTTGAGCCCCAACCTGTAGTAGGGTCAGGCTGTAGGGTCTCACACCGAGTAGTATCCTCATCTTAGTAATAGAAAGAATGTTAATAGGAATTCATCTGATGAAATGGAATATTTAAGTCTACAAGTTTATTGTGGGTTCAAGTTTTGATAGGGGACAAACTTTGCATGTGATGCAAACTATATTAAATGTTTTGTAAATTGTTTACGACAATATTTAATGGAATAAACACGTTGAAAAGATAACCTGGATAACGAGATCGTCCCGGTGTAATCGCAGGTTCAAACCGCGTCGAAAATAGAGCTCAAACAAGCCCAGAAACGCAAAAACAGTCAAAGGTAAGAGTGGGTTAGACCCACTTGGGCAAGTGGGTCCACCCGCAAGAGTAACGGGCATGGCCTGTTGAACCAGCGGGCACGGCCCACTGAGAGCAGTGGGCCCCGCACCATCTCCGGGTGCGCCCAATGTGGGCACGCCCATTGCCCCTGGCGGGCGCGCCCGCTAAGCTTAGTGGGCGCGCCCGCAACTTAAGTTTACTTATGGCTTTTTGAAACCCTTGTGACGGCTACGATGAATGACTTTTTGCCCATCGTTGGGCAATTTTTTGAGGGGTTAAACGAAGTCGGAATTTGTCGCCGTTTGTTTCTACGCATTCACCATTTGAAGCTCTTTGAAATGATAGCTTGTATCGTCTCTAAAGCTCAATGATGAGGGAGATTTAATTGGTTGAAGTTAGGCCTTTATGAAAGCCTTACTAACTTAAACTAACTTAAATTAAATTGAATTAAATCCCTCTTCACTAATTTAGTCCCGCATTGCTCGTGCGATGAGCATGGGGTCTAGCTCCCTATATAAAAGGGGTGCACACCCCTTGGAAATTTTGTACAAAGTCTCCAATTCGAGAAGCTCCTGATTTTTGAGCACGCTCGATCAAGGACTTAAATATTCCTCATATCTCTTCCTATCCTCCCGTCGGGTCCTAGCAAGACTACGAGGAGGTTTGGATTGGGTCCAGACGTCTTTGATGCAGGTCTACTCAAGTGAAACTTTCTTCGACAAGTAATCGGCTCGGAGGCGGCTCAGGTAGATCGGTTCGAAGGCGCAAGGCGGCTCGGCTACGAGAAGCGAAAGAAGGTGGTGCGTTACATCTTGCCTAACCCAAGGCCAAGATTCCAGGTATGTTAGTTAGTAGTTTTTTAGAATAATTTTTATAATGTCGCAGTAGGCTAGTTCCCTCTTAGGGTGGTCAGATCCACCCCAAGTCGGCTTAGATCTTGGCAAGGTTCTGGCTCGCCTTAGGGCCTTAGCTAAAATGTTTAGCTTTGTGTTTTTTTTTCGTTGCTATTTTATCCCTCTGTTGTCCGTCCTCCTTAGGATGGGAATAGATTTGAGCCCTAAGGGTCTACCAAAACCCTTCAGTTAGTCACACCGAATGGCATGACTACAAATTCATAGTGCCCATACTTGGTCCGAAATGTCGTCTTTGGGATGTCTTCACTTCTGAACTTCAATTGATGATAACCACTTCGGAGATCCAGCTTAGAGAATACTTGAGATCTGCCAAGTTGATCGAAGATGTCGTCAATGCACGGCAGCGGGTACTTGTTCTTTATGGTTACCTTATTT
The DNA here is from genome assembly GCA_030789695.1 of Scilla litardierei. NCBI lineage: Eukaryota > Viridiplantae > Streptophyta > Magnoliopsida > Asparagales > Asparagaceae > Scilla > Scilla litardierei. Next base: position 220,625,887 of record CM061142.1, on the reverse strand, counting down.
AGTTCTCGATAATCCACACACATCCATCTTGAGCCATCCTTCTTCTTGACCAAAAGAACTGGCGCACCCCAAGGAGATACGCTGGGATGAATCCGTTCCTTCTGCAACAGGTCGTCATGTTGTTTCCAAAGTTCCTCCAGTTCAGCAGGGGCCATACGATAAGGAGCCTTCGAAATAGGTTGAGTGTTCGGCATAAGGTCGATAGTGAAATCCAAAGCTTGATCAGGCGGCAATCCTGAAATATCTTCAAGAAATACGTCTGTAAAGTCTCGTACCACTCTAGGCTTCTCGGGCTCAACTTGCATCGATGCAATGATTAGTTCGTTCGGCTTGGCCCGAAACTTGATAGGCCCAAGTGAACGGTCTCCGCTCATGAATTCAAACACAGGATGGTCAAGGATTTCAAACACTACTTTCTTTTTGTGACAATCAATAGTAGCGTAGAAATTTCCTAACCAATCCATGCCGAATATCACATCGAAGTTTGGCATGTCGACCATCATAAAATCTGTGAACTACTCGTATCCACAAATCACCATAGAGTAAGATCGACAGCCACTAGAAGTTTTCACTACTCTACTCCCAGTAGTGATGTTCAAGAAATTTGGTAAAGGGTCAACATGAATATAATGTCTCTCTACAAATCCTCGGGATATAAAGCAGTGAGTGGCTCCAGAATCAAAAAGAGATAGGGCTGGATGAGAGGCTATTAAGACAACACCTAGTACATAGGAAATATGTCTTAACTAAAAGATAGACAAGTAACACATGCATATACCATAAGCATTGAAAAGAAGGGTTTACATATTACCTGATATCACTTGCTCATCCATCTCAACCTCTGCGGCTGTCATGGTGAAAACCTGACGCCTCGGCTGGTTCTGCCTTGCCAGTGAAAAAGCCTTCTGTTATGGAGCCAGAGGTGGTCCATGCTGAGTAGGTCCAGGATCTCCATGCTGAATAGGTCCAGAAGGTCCAGCAGTCATCGGCTTCTTGGTGCGGTGGGGAAAGTCTCTGCTAGCATGTGCAGATGCTCCACATATCAAGCATTGATTCAACAGCTCTCTGCAGTCCTTCTTGACATGACTAATCTGCTTGCAGTGAAAGCACACCGTCTGAGGTCGATTGTTGGCCGGTGCAGCAGGCCTCTTGAAGCGCATTCTTCCTCCAATCTGAAGCGCATTCTTATGCTTCATAATAAGCTCTTGCTTCCTAGCAGCATCCAACACTTCCTGATGTGTAGCCGGATTTATCAAAGACATTAAAGCCTGAATGTCCAGGTCTAGTCCCTGGAGAAACTGATAAGCACAGTCTTCGAGATCTTCCACCAGATGTGGGGCGAATTGACTAAGCATCAAAAATTCTGCCTCGTATTCGTCAACAGTCTGATTGCCTTGCTCCAGGTTGACAAAATGTTGCTGCAGTTCCCTCTTAGCTGATCGAGGAAAATATTGAGGATAAAATCGCTCTCGAAACATTGTCCAGTTGATGGGCTTGACAAGACGAGCTTCTTCAGTGTCCCACCAGTTTCGAGCATTACCAGTCAACTGTTTCTTGGCAACTTCTATCCAGCCTGCATGGTCAATGCGGGCAAGACTCAGGTCATCTTCTGGGTTCTGGGCCCATTCTTCTGCTTCCAACGGGCCTTCTCTTCCAGCAAAGCTCTTCGGGTTCAGCTCTCGAAATTGCTTGGCTCCAGGCACGGCTCGAGGAGGGGGTGGTGCAGGTGGTGCAGGCTGCTGACCCTGCTGAATCAGCTGATGTTGTATCTCCAACATTCCTCTCATGATACTCATGAGTTCATGGATGTCCGGAGCACCATTCCCGCTAGTTCCATTACAGTTGTGAGTGTGTGGTCTTCCTGCCAAGCTGCATAAGGAACAAGTTAAACATTTGTGTACAAAGTTATTCAAACGATCTGGTTAGTGATGATATTCACACGGCTTCTAAGTATTTCGCAGAGAGGAGGACCTGCATGGGCCACCACTAAAATCTGTCATACCCTGCTTCCCATTATACTTGGGAGCGAGGGCGCGAGTGGGTCCGCATGTGATTAAAGCAAAGAAGATGTACGTTTTTTTCTTTCTCCTTTGACTTAAGCACAATAAGTGTTAATTAGCAAAGCAGGTCCCTGCACGCGAATTTCTCAGAAGCAGCATAAATAGTCTACATTTTAAACACCAGCGTTCAAAGCAAAGTACACAAGTAATTAAAGCCTAGCATGGCCGTACAATCTGCTGAAAGTAAACACACCTGAAAACAACAAGTTAAATAATAAAACTGAAATAGAAATATCCCGCTCTAGCCTTCCGCAAGGAGGATCTTAGCGTCCTCGTAGCTCTGATCAGCGGGGTCCACCTCTAAGATAGGATCCTCAAAAGTAGGATCCTCGAGGTAATCTGTCTCTGAACCTAACATATATTTCATAAATACATTGAAATATATGTCAGCGATAAGTTCGACAAGATATTTAAAGTAATGAAATAAAGATTAACTTAGAAAAGGACAAAAGAGTGTTAGTACACATTTATGAATAATAAGTGCAGAAAGTAAAGTACGAGCATGTATGATTTGCAATTCAAAAAGTTAAGCAGTTGTATATTGAGTATTTGATTGTTTGTGCACGTGATAAGTCCATGTCTGAGTAGGTAAATGTTCTTGATACACCCTATCATTGAGGGTTTACCGTGACGCTTCTTGCCATCCCTAACCTGGAAAATGGCCAAGATGCTTGCCTCCATTGGTGTGGTTATGGAGGTAGCCGTAAGATGTTCAAGCCATATTTACGGACTCTACTACATGAACCAACCCCACCCAAAGTGTTTGTCTAGTCATCGACTATGTTTCATCCCATCTGTATTCGATGGTTTCATCCCATTTGTATTCGATGGTTTCACATATATGTTTCAAGTTATAACTTACCCTCTTTCCAAATTAGTTCAACTTGATAGCATGCAGGTAGTAAAGGTAGTTCAATTTAATAGCATGCATGTAATGAATTGTTCTAAACGATCAACATAAATATAACAAATCCATTTAAATTAGAAGACAACAAGTATAATGAAAGCACACGATTCGGCTTCTAACGTCGACAAGCACGTTAAAATGAGATTTTAGTACTAAGTTTGAACAATTCAATTTGCAATTCATTTACCAAAAATACTTGCCTCAGGGTGATGTTGGGTATTCAGGTGATGGTAACGTGAGGCGCGTTTTATCTGCGTCATTAGATTTGTGGTATTAGACTAATAGTTATTAACTAGTTAAAATATATTAAACTAACTTACTATAAAATAACATTAACTTAAAAACTAACATTAACTATTAACTTAATTACTTAAATTAACACTATAACAAAAATTAATTTATAACTTAAACTAACAATGATTAATAAAAAAATTTTACACTAATATAAACTTTAACTTAATATAACTTAACTTATAATAACTTAACCTTATACTAACTTAATTATTAACTTTACTATTAACTTACATAACTTTATTAATCTAAAACTTTATATAATACAACTTAAATCTTTATAGTACTAAACTTATATTATAATAACGTACCCTTTCTCTTCTCTCTGTCTGTTCCTCTTCTTCTCCCTTTCTTCTTCTTTTTTTTTGTTTTTGTCACGCCCCGCTTCCCAAAAATGTGGAGGCGAAGCGTGAGAAGGTCCGCTCAGACTTGAAGCTGCAAAACCGCAAGTCCGATAAGCGTCAATAAACATTAAATGACAGGTCCTTGCAATTGCGACACGAAACAAAGATAATAAACAAGGAAATGAGACAAAAAAGAAATCTCAGAATATCCATTAAATTAAATTTCCAACATCACAGAAAAAGCCACCAGGCTTACAGAGAAAAGAAACTAAGGGCCCCAGCATGGCCAAACAAAAGTACAAGGTACATAAAAAACATAGCACAGGTGCCACGCATCGACAACTTAACAAAAACCTAAACAAACGGAAGCTCAGTAGGGGTCACTAAGAATGGTCACCGGTAGCCTCGTACTCAACGTCATCAACGGGATCGGCACGAACTCCACGAACTCGTCACCCTCAACTGCAAACACTGGCTCAGCAACTAACATGCGTCACCCAAAGAGAAGGGGCACATGTCAGCAAGTCTACGAGACTTGTGCAAGGAAACAATAAAAGTAAAGCAACCTAACAGTTCTAAAGTAAAGTACGACATGGTATTTATGCAATAAAACAACATCAGTTAAGTATGACATGGATATAGCATGGCAAATAACATGGCATGGCAAGTAAACAAGTAAAAGACAAGTACATGAATTGTAAACACGTCGTGCACAGAGATTCCGCCATTTGCCTAGAGTGGCTGTACGGGCCAACTCTTACGCTCAAGTGACCGTTTATCCCTACCCCTTCACGTGTGTCGAGCCAGGGCATTACCCCCGAACACGGAATGCTCGCTTCTGGATCACGAGCCAGGAAGTGTTTTTAACACAGATGGCGTAGGGTTATGCCTGCATAACGGGTGCCTAGCCGGTAAAACGGAAACATGGATTTTGTACAAGTAGTGTAGCGTGTGCTACGATGCAAGTTCAACTAGGATGACATGTAAGATGCAATGCATGGCAGATGACAATTCAAGTGCGTACAGGTAAGGAATTTAAACATGACAGATATCAATGCATGAATGATATGGCAAGGTGACAGATCTAGCTTCGTTGTCAAGCTAGATCTCAAAGTTGCGCCTAGATCGCTATCATTTCACGATCTAGTCTCTTTCATGCTAAAACAAAGAATTGGCCTAAAAACATGGCCTAAAGAAGGGTTGGCAAGTTTTACTTGCCTGATCCTGAAGTTATTGGTGTCGACGAGTCCGTACAGAAAGTGCATATGTTTTCTGCGTTATCGGATTTATATATCAGTTAAAAGAAAACTAACTGGTTTTAGCAACTATCATCTTATTAATAAAAGGCACTGTTTTAATCATTTAAATCTAGCTTCTTACATGAACCATTAGGAATCTAGTTTATTGGTTAAGATGTAATACTTTTAACAATTTAACCTATATCATCTTGGTCAACGCCTATAATTGTTATGAGTATCTAATGCGTATACATATTGTTAAACAAACATTTACTGTTAAACACCCACACCTAGTTATATATATGAATTGACTTGTAAGTTTAATAGCAAAGCTTGTAGTAAGCAATCACCAATTACTAACTTGCATTTCCTATTCCATTAACACCAACAGCATATAAAACCCATTTAATAAAACCATAACAGGAAGTCTACTCAGCATCAACAACCTTCAACTAAGATCCAACAGTAAATAAAGAAATAAACCCTTTGCATGCAATAAGTGATAACGGAGGAGATAACTCAAGTTGGGTTCATATGCACAGTATCCTAGGCATATCATCTACCTACCTGATGATCTACAAACATCAAAAGTTCCCTATAGAAACCCTCACAACTGCAACCAACACATCTAACTAAAAAAAATCTTAATATCATGATTTCACCTTGAAATTTATGGTGTTTTTTTATCATACTCGGTGGATTTGTAAAGTCACTAACAATATTGATAACAACAATCAAGACATAATTTATATGGGAAACTAATACTAAAACTAAATAATAGTTAATAAGCCCAGTTTATAACCAAATAAGATTATCCAATTATTAAAAACAAGGCTAACCTTAAAAACTGCTGTTCTATGGTGCAGAGAAGGAGAGAGACGTCGGTGCGCCGCTATCGCCGGAGGGAAGCACGGAGGGAGGTCCGACGAGCTAGACGGAGATCAGCACGACATGGGGATGCTGTTGCAGTGCGCGCCACTGCGGACAACTGCTGCGCGCCTGGGCGCCATGGAAATCGAAATCCGGCGGCGGGGTCGCTGGGTTGGCCGGAGAGGGGTCCGCCGATGAGCTGGGGTACGTCGGGAGAGATGGGGAAGAGCGAAGTCGGAGAGGGAACTAAGGTACGGCGCTGGAGCTTCAAGTTGCGTGAACGGAAAAGTTTATGCGGCGCTGGGGGAAAGTGCGATGAAAGAAATGACGGGAGGCGGCTATGTTTTGGTTGCTGTGAGAAAAATGAGTATAACCCTAGGTTTTCAAATAAATAGAGGGCCCTAGGGCTAGGGTATTATTTTATAAAGGAAATAGGGTACAAGGTGCCATCACGTGGAGGAGAGAGGGGAAAACGTGTGGAGATGGGCTAACAAATGGGAAATATTTGATTCTATTTCTTTCTCTCCCTTGAACTAGCAGCATAAAATCCTAGGATATAATTTATTAGTTTAGGTTTTTAAAAAAACACAGCACTTACAACCAATTTTATAAAAGGAACTAAGTTTTCTTTTAGAGAACGCACAGAAATGTGAATTCAAATGTTTAAATAAAAAACGTTTTATTAAAAAGAAGTTATTATTGCAGGTTGGTCGCTCGATGCCAAAATTTCAAGGAAAAAATATCAGGACGATCGCGCCTCTGAGAGGATTATGAATACTGGGTCCGGTCACGCGTCTGAGCTACGGAAAATAGTATTAAAATCAAATACACAAAACGCACACGAAACACGGCTACACGCTAAAATATGTACGGTCGGAAAGTGACCGTGACATCCTACCCACCTTATGAATGAAGTCCGTCCTCGGACTTCCTAACATATCTAGTCGCTCTAGTAACTATCCCAAATCATTTCACGTCATAATTTAAACCAGAGGTAGTCATTGCAAGTGCTTATATAGATATGCACTAGATATTCAAACATTATCACTACTAACATGTATTCTTTCATGCACATTATACTCGTATACCTATCATAGTCATTCATACTACTACATGTATTTCAATCATATATATACATTCATTATATAGCTACTACTTACCTAGTACAAACAATAGTTCAGATACTCATATAGGATTAGTCTCACATTAGCAATTACAACCATCGCTCTACATATAGATAGCTACCTATGCATCGAGCATCCAAGAGTATAATACTCCCTAATATTTCTTAGCATACATTCAACACCAAACACATCGACACACATAGTCGCACCATACCAATACTCAAACAAGTCTTACTATATCTAATATACACGCACCACTACTATAATTTCACAGTATATATAGTCGTTCAAATGTATGAATTTATTTCACCATATCTTCACATCACGTACGGCCCTATAATTATACCCACGACACGCCATACCTATCATAGTCTTCAATACTTATAACTAAGCACACACTTACCCGTGCATGGTGCACACCCATACACGCTAATATTTCATTCACATATACCAATCATACCATTATATATCCGGCACAACTACACACCTTGTTTAGCTAGCTCACATATGTTCACCCAGACAAGTCCTTAGTAATAACTATACCGCAAGTCCAACACCTATAACTATATACTGGTATAGCGACCCATAATCATGTGCGTAACACAACCAGGCACAAACACTCCTATCATTGTATATACATCAACATCACTACATGCAACCACCGACATACATAACAATTTACTTAGAGTATACCCACTCGAGCTTGAGTGAGACTCAAAACGCATATCAGAAAAACTTTATATACGTAACACGATAGTTATACTTATACCAATACCACACCCTAATATAAATACATCTACCAATATAACCACTTACATACTATAATATCAATCACTATATTTAGTCAGGTCACATTCACATAATTAAATCACTTTACATGCCATATTAATAATACAGACATCGACACACGTATAATTATAATACCCTCCCTATACATACGCATTCATCTTATAGTCACACACATGTAACATATATTTTCACACCATAGCCTTCTACTTATAACTAGTACTCCAACACATCTACTTATACATACATAGTTACGACATTCAAAAAAATCGTGTATACCTCGAGGCATACACGCGCACATACAACATCCCGTAGAGGCAAACAATACCAAACAATTTATAATCTCACTACCATATGTATATCACATATATACTCATTCGGTAAATACAAAACTAATTACGTCTGAGCACAACACATAACTACGTATGAGCACACACTCACACGTACTAACATACAGGTCATATAACAGGCCTACTTACTTAACTATACGTACACCTATTATTATTACACCTAACATACACATAGTTTTACCAACCAAATTATTTCAACCATTATAAGTATCTCTAACTACATACACCATATTAGATATTCCAATACAGATTCCTTATACATACAGACGCCCCTAGAGTGGTATAGCTATCCTCGCACATATCTATAAATATTAACACACATACAATTTCATAACATCATGAATAACTCTGAGTATGTATATATCACACAATATGCAAACATTATTATACTATAGGGGGTACACTCACTCAAGCCTACATACTCAACTTAGGTACATGCACCACGACAACATCACAAAGGTCCAAGGGCCTACTAACTAACTAGGGTTGACACAGTCATTGACGAACACTAAAGCCTAGGCAATAGAGGGGACCGGGGTCGAAAGCGTGACGGGGAAGGATCGTTAAGCACGAGTTCAGATAGGGCGAGTACAAGGAGACAACTTGGTTAGGCGAAACAGTGGCTCAAATGTGAATGTTTGGGTAGAGAAAAGGGGGATGTAGATATTGCCCTCATAAGTTACCGGAAATAGGATATAAATGGTATAAGTCAAAAAAACACTAAAAGTATAAAACGGTCATATTTGAAAAAGTTGGAGTTCTCCTTCGCCTAGGAAAATATTTAAGAGTCGGTAAAATAAGTTGTTCGAAACAAATTTGAGTCGAATAGACTTAATAAGAGAAAATGGTTTATTGGCTTATATAGAGTTTTCAGGAGGGAAGTAAATCATTCACACAAACATTAAGGACGTAGTTTTAGGAAATATTTTACGGCAGTACCTTTAATATAATTTCGGTAAAAATCTTGAAACTCAAGGAATGAAATTAAATTAACTGAAGAATTTAAGCTCATGTTAAACGCTTTCAAAGTCTTTAAGCTAGGAAAAATTTAAAATAATCAATATGGAAACTACCTTTAGAGGAACCAGGATTTGCCATAGAGAAACTGATTTACACAAAAATCTTAAAGTACGAGTACCTCGAATCCTAGAACTGATATATATAAAAATGATTGAAATTCTATTTAGCTTGGAAAAGATATTTTAAAATATGTATGCTAAGCGATTAAGATGAAGCTCATAGTTTAGAAAGGAAAAAAATAGTATATCGAATTTTTAAAATAGTAATAAAATATTTAACAGAAATGCGAAAAATATAGATTAAAAATTGGTTACGAGACAGTAATTATAATTACAACCAATAGACTTCAAAATCTATAAGGGATTTTGACTCAATCAAAAAGTGAAGAATTTTAAATATATACGTAGAGAGTTTAAAATAAAATTTAGACTTAGCGAAAACTTTCAATGAAGGAAATCGAAAGATAACTTTCAGAAGATTCAAGATTCGTAATGGAGAGGTTCGAAAATTTGACGACGATCGTCATGAGGCGATCTCGTGAATCGAGGCAAGGGAAATGGTAGGATGACCAAAACATACATACGCCTAGGATAAGACTCAAGAAAACCTACGAAAACTCCTATGGTCAACCAACTAAAGGTTAGGGAACTAAGCGCTAAGACTCTCTAAGGGCTAGACAGCAATGAAACGCGTTCAGCTTGGTCCGAAATCAATGAACCCAAGCGAACGACCAAAGAATTCTAGAAGTCTATCATGGTCAAAGCTAGACAGGAACCACTAAGGTAACTCCTATGACGACCAATCAAATCCTGGCAGGGAGTCTAACAATCAAGGGTCTCTAACTGGCAAGAACGGACGTCTAACTAAGTCTTCCTACCACCTAGTGACATAGGAAACGACTAGACTCAAGGCTATAACTCGGATGTTGCAATTTATTTAATGGACAGTCCATAGTTATTATCGTTGTTCCGATAATTCGCAGTTGCAAGATGGGACCTGCATGGGCCACCAACAAAACCTGTCACGCCCCGCTTCCCAAAAATGTGGAGGCGAAGCGTGAGAAGGTCCGCTCAGACTTGAAGCTGCAAAGCCGCAAGTCTGATAAGCGTCAATAAACATTAAATGACAGGTCCTTGCAATTGCGACACGAAACAAAGATAAAAAACAAGGAAATGAGACAAAAAGAAATCTCAGAATATCCATTAAGTTAAATTTCCAACATCACAGAAAAAGCCACCAGGCTTACAGAGAAAAGAAACTAAGGGACACAGCATGGCCAAACAAAAGTACAAGGTACATAAAAAAACATAGCACAGGTGCCACGCATCGACAACTTAACAAAAACCTAAACAAACGGAAGCTCAGTAGGGGTCACTAAGAATGGTCACCGGTAGCCTCGTACTCAACGTCATCAACGGGATCGGCACGAACTCCACGAACTCGTCACCCTCAACTGCAAACACTGGCTCAGCAACTAACATGCGTCACCCAAAGAGAAGGGGCACATGTCAGCAAGTCTACGAGACTTGTGCAAGGAAACAATAAAAGTAAAGCAACCTAACAGTTCTAAAGTAAAGTACGACATGGTATTTATGCAATAAAACAACATCAGTTAAGTATGACATGGATATAGCATGGCAAATAACATGGCATGGCAAGTAAACAAGTAAAAGACAAGTACATGAATTGTAAACACGTCGTGCACAGAGATTCCGCCATTTGCCTAGAGTGGCTGTACGGGCCAACTCTTACGCTCAAGTGACCGTTTATCCCTACCCCTTCACGTGTGTCGAGCCAGGGCATTACCCCCGAACACGGAATGCTCGCTTCTGGATCACGAGCCAGGAAGTGTTTTTAACACAGATGGCGTAGGGTTATGCCTGCATAACGGGTGCCTAGCCGGTAAAACGGAAACATGGATTTTGTACAAGTAGTGTAGCGTGTGCTACGATGCAAGTTTAACTAGGATGACATGTAAGATGCAATGCATGGCAGATGACAATTCAAGTGCGTACAGGTAAGGAATTTAAACATGACAGATATCAATGCATGAATGATATGGCAAGGTGACAGATCTAGCTTCGTTGTCAAGCTAGATCTCAAAGTTGCGCCTAGATCGCTATCATTTCACGATCTAGTCTCTTTCACGCTAAAACAAAGAATTGGCCTAAAAACATGGCCTAAAGAAGGGTTGGCAAGTTTTACTTGCCTGATCCTGAAGTTATTGGTGTCGACGAGTCCGTACAGAAAGTGCATATGTTTTCTGCGTTATCGGATTTATATATCAGTTAAAAGAAAACTAACTGGTTTTAGCAACTATCATCTTATTAATAAAAGGCACTGTTTTAATCATTTAAATCTAGCTTCTTACATGAACCATTAGGAATCTAGTTTATTGGTTAAGATGTAATACTTTTAACAATTTAACCTATATCATCTTGGTCAACGCCTATAATTGTTATGAGTATCTAATGCGTATACATATTGTTAAACAAACATTTACTGTTAAACACCCACACCTAGTTATATATATGAATTGACTTGTAAGTTTAATAGCAAAGCTTGTAGTAAGCAATCACCAATTACTAACTTGCATTTCCTATTCCATTAACACCAACAGCATATAAAACCCATTTAATAAAACCATAACAGGAAGTCTACTCAGCATCAACAACCTTCAACTAAGATCCAACAGTAAATAAAGAAATAAACCCTTTGCATGCAATAAGTGATAACGGAGGAGATAACTCAAGTTGGGTTCATATGCACAGTATCCTAGGCATATCATCTACCTACCTGATGATCTACAAACATCAAAAGTTCCCTATAGAAACCCTCACAACTGCAACCAACACATCTAACTAAAAAAATCTTAATATCATGATTTCACCTTGAAATTTATGGTGTTTTTTTATCATACTCGGTGGATTTGTAAAGTCACTAACAATATTGATAACAACAATCAAGACATAATTTATATGGGAAACTAATACTAAAACTAAATAATAGTTAATAAGCCCAGTTTATAACCAAATAAGATTATCCAATTATTAAAAACAAGGCTAACCTTAAAAACTGCTGTTCTATGGTGCAGAGAAGGAGAGAGATGTCGGTGCGCCGCTATCGCCGGAGGGAAGCTCGGAGGGAGGTCCGACGAGCTAGACGGAGATCAGCACGACATGGGGATGATGCTGCAGTGCGCGCCACTGCGGACAACTGCTGCGCGCCTGGGCGCCATGGAAATCGAAATCCGGCAGCGGGGTCGCTGGGTTGGCCGGAGAGGGGTCCGCCGATGAGCTGGGGTACGTCGGGAGAGATGGGGAAGAGCGAAGTCGGAGAGGGAACTAAGGTACGGCACTGGAGCTTCAAGTTGCGTGAACGGAAAAGTTTATGCGACGCTGGGGGAAAGTGCGATGAAAGAAATGACAGGAGGCGGCTATGTTTTGGTTGCTGTGAGAAAAATGAGTATAACCCTAGGTTTTCAAATAAATAGAGGGCCCTAGGGCTAGGGTATTATTTTATAAAGGAAATAGGGTACAAGGTGCCATCACGTGGAGGAGAGAGGGGAAAACGTGTGGAGATGGGCTAACAAATGGGAAATATTTGATTCTATTTCTTTCTCTCCCTTGAACTAGCAGCATAAAATCCTAGGATATAATTTATTAGTTTAGGTTTTTAAAAAAACACAGCACTTACAACCAATCTTATAAAAGGAACTAAGTTTTCTTTTAGAGAACGCATAGAAATGTGAATTCAAATGTTTAAATAAAAAAAATGTTTTATTAAAAAGAAGTTATTATTGCAGGTTGGTCACTCGATGCCAAAATTTCAAGGAAAAAATATCAGGACGATCGCGCCTCTGAGAGGATTATGAATACTGGGTCCGGTCACGCGTCTGAGCTACGGAAAATAGTATTAAAATCAAATACACAAAACGCACACGAAACACGGCTACACGCTAAAATATGTACGGTCGGAAAGTGACCGTGACAGTTTTTGTGGGGAGCTCACGGCAAGCAAGGGGGTCGGATCCTTGGGTGGCGGCTTGGGCTCCGAAGGCAGCGCGGCGGTGGCGCCTGGGCGCGGCAGTGGCGCTTGGGCGCGTGTCACGGTCGCTTTTCGATCGTACTTCTTTCGTGCGCGTACTTTCCTTTCGTATGCGTATTTTTAATTAGTTGCCTCTTCTTGTATTCCAAACGTGTGATGTGATATGTCGTTGTGACCCTCTGAGAGAGTACTTATTTGTGGAATTTTTCGTGAACGTCATTTCACGGCTCATTCTTCCACAAAACAGCTTTGTATGAAGGGGTGTCGTAACTTTAGACTTCGTCGTTTGGTCTTTTTATTTTTAGTTCCATTTTTCGTTACCCTAACCTGTGACCGATCATCTTAGTCTCGACCCTCTTGTTGACACGGGTCGTCCCGATATTTTTCTCATATTTTTCAGACACAGTTAGGCTGACCAATCGACCTAACCACTTTCAATCCCTAATTAGCCTAAACTAACTCAAATCCAAACTCTAATTAAATCTAATCTAAATGGTATCATACGTATCATCACATGATATATTTCTAGGCTTATTGCACTCTAATTCTACTCTCACCCTCTCTCACACCCTCTCTCCAATCACCCTTAAATCTACTCCTTTTCCACCCTAGATAGCAAACAAACCCTTCTCATCAACAACTCACGCATCAACATCTCCTAGGGTTTTTCCACTTGCACAGCAGCCGACATATCTCCCTCCCAAGTCATACTACTGCACCTTCATCACCGGCCATCCCATCGTCGGCCACCCGCCGCCGGCAGCCCTAAAAACCTACCACAAAACCCCAACCACCCACGGCTCTATCCCAAAACAGCCGAACACCCCTCATACTGTAGCCCACCATCCCTTAAGCCCGCACAACTGCCCAGCCACGGCCTCCTCAGGCCTAGCGGCCCACCTCCGGCCAGCTCAGGCCATCACTCCGGCCCCTTCCCATTACAGGCGCCCCTAAACGACAGTCCCCCATCCCCTACAAAAAAAACTGCCAGTGCCAGCCCCTCATACCCTTGCTCCGGCCTCCGGCCACGCCCAAGCCGCTGGCGCACCCCTTTACACCGCCCAGTAATCTGGCCTCCCATCCTACATCTCCCCTCCACGCATACACAACCCGGTGCCGCCAAAATCTATCGTTCTCCCCTAAAAATTGTCTGTATCCGGCCTCCATCTCCCCCTAAACCTTGCCACACTTCCCCCTCGGCCTCCCCGCGCGTCACATAGCAGCCCCTCCTACATGTGGCCTCCCCATTGCCGCAACCCCCTGCCGTTTCCCCCTCCTTGCTCGCTGCGCCGTTGTCGCGCACCCCCCTCGACGGCCACCTGGATCCACACGGCTGTCCCCTAGGCCACAAGACCCTTGCACAGCCTTTCCTTTGCTGCTGGCATTCGTGTTGCTTGCCGTCGTTCATGCGTCGTGCTACCGTGGTCGCTAGCTGTCCTTCGTACCCTTCGCGCTACCGGAATTCAACCCCTGACGTCGCTACCTGACATCAGTGTAGCTCTTGCATCATGTTAAGGTATACCTGAACCGTATGAACTCAAACACTGCATGTCTAATAAGATAAAAATCATTAATTCTCCTTGCTTTATTAAACAACTAATTGAAGATTGATAATATGGGACTGTAAGTTGGGCGATGATTGAGCATGTAGCCAGATCTGGACTCTTTGATCGTGTGACTTGCAGCACATCATTTCAGGCAAGTGAAACTTGCCAGTATTTGTTTAGGCCATGTCTCAGGCCAATTTGTGAAATAGCGTAAAAGAGACTAGACGATGAAATGATAGTTGCCTAGACGCCATGCTTGATCTAGCTTGACAACGAAGCTAGATCTGACCCCCTTGCTATGTTATCATTTCATACCGTATGTCACATTTCTTTAAATTAACTGTACGCACTTTTAACTGCTTATTGCCATGTTCATGCATATTGCCATGTCATTTCATGCATCAACTTGCTCTATCATGATTGTGTAGCACACGCTACAATAAATTGTAAGCTGCGGCGAGTAGGATCTTGACTCCTACATCATGTAATGAGGCTAGGTGCACCCCTATGCCAAATGAAAAACCCTTCCTGGATCGTGATCCAGAAGATAAACACGTGGAGGGGTAGGGTTAAGCGACCACTCAGCGTAGAAGTGTCCACGTACATCCACTTCAGCTGTAAGGCGTAAACCCTGTGGGAGGGGTAGAGTTAAGCGACCACTCAGTGTAGAAGTGTGCCCGATCAGTAACTTCAGCTGTAAGACGTAAACCTTGTGCACAATGTGAATGCATGTTTTACTGCTTTTCATGAAATATTGTTTAGTAGCTTTTGCTACGACGTGCTAGATTTGTTAAATATCATATTCATTATAACTGTTGCACTCATTAATATCATGCCATGTCATCATTATTTTAGACATGCTAAGTTGCTTTATTACCTTTACGTTTTCTTGCACAAAAGTCTACCTTTTCCTTTTGGAGATTTTTGCTAACATGTGCCCTTTTCTCTTTAGGTGTCATATGTCAGGTTTTGAGCCTGAGTCAGTTGCTGAGGACGACTAGTTTGCTGACGTCCAGTTCGAGGATACCAGAGGCCAGTCTTGGTCTAAGCTCGAGGTTTCCCTTTAGTTGTTGTTTACTTTTCTAGTAGCTGCTGTTAGGTTGTTCGGTGCGTAGCACCATTTCTTGTTGTAGTTTCGGCCATGCTTGGGGCCTTTCATTTCAGACTATGTACTTTCTTTTATGATAATATCTGTGGATGTTTGGAATAATAAAATGAATGTTATTTGAATGTTGGTTAATTTTATTGCCTGCTTTCAATTATTATTATTGTTGTTGTTTATTTATGCAATGCAAGAATCAGCGAATGGATGAACACACAGACGCTTATCAGACTATGGCTTCACAGCTTCAGTCTGAGCGGACCTCTTTGCGTCTCGCCTTCCGTACTTGGGAAGCGGGGCGTGACAGTGGGGCAGCGGCGGCCTGCAGCAGGGCGGCGGTGGTTCGGGGGCCTGGGTGCGGGCCGTACGGCAGCAGCAGCACCTGCGGGGCGGCGACGGCGGTGGGTCGGCCTGGGATGCGGCGGCGGTCTGGGGTCGACGGCACAACTAGGGGCGGCGGCGATCTGGGGGCATGGCGTGATCCGAGGGGGCGGCACGATCCGGTGGGCACCATGAGGGTTTGGTTGTTTTGATCCTTGATTTTGTTTTAGATTTGATTTTGTTTTGGGTTGAATGGAGGAGGGGGATGGCTGATTTTGTTTTGGTTTGTTGTGGTGGCTGACGTTGTGGTGGTGGTGGTGGTGGTGGGATGTGGGTTTTGATGATGCTATTTTTGTTGTTTTAAGAACAGTAGAGGGGGGGTGGCTGTTGATGAGGAGAGCTGGAGGTGGGGGGAAATGAATGGGGATGTTGGATCTTACCTATTTCTTTCGGTGGGATTCATTTGGTAGGGTTAGGAGTAGTAATAATAGGGTACAAGTAATTTAGTTAATTAGTAATTAAATTTTTAGTCAACCGTAATTAGTTAGGGTCAATAGGCAAATAGTTACACCACGGTAAAAACTAAAAATAGAGACGCGATCGCATCGACGCGTGGAAGAAAATTACTCTGACGAAAACATCCGGACGATCGAAGTAAAAGAAATACAGGCACATACAATCAAACACAACTAAAAATACAGGCCATTACAACGGCGATAAAATTGAAAAAACTGGCAGGACACATGCTGACCAGACACCTGTAGAAGGATGACTATGCGCCTATCAAACCTACAATAGGCGGCAGTTCCAGGGGCAGATTCTGCAGGTTTTCTGTATAGCTGATCATTAAAACATCTATATCTGCCAGACTGCCACTACAGATATCCTATTAGAGTGATTCAAGTTGGGTTGGAAAGCTAACAAGATTTTCTTTCAAATGAGCTTGAAATGGACACGAAATTCCAACTACACAAAAACTGGCAACACTTTGAATCCGACTGATAGGTGTAGGAAATCTGATATTGGCTCACGAAATCATTCGTAACTTGAACTACAGATATCCTATTAGAATGATTCAATTTGGTTGGAAAGCTAACAAGATGTACTTTCAAATGATCTTGGAATGGACATGAAATTCCAACTACAGAAAAACTGGCAGCACTTTGAATCTGACTCATAGGTGCAGGAAATCTATCGGCCCACAAAAACAGTCGTAACTTGAACTACAGATATCCTATTGGAGCGATTCAACTTGGGTTAGAATGATTAGCGAGTTAGCTAACTAATGCAAGTGGTTTGGATGAAAATTCCAATTATAGAAAAATTGGCCTCAGTTTGAACGCAGACTGGTATGAAAAACAGAATGCAGCTTCAACCAGATTTGGGCTCTGTTTTGCAACATGCACCTGTTGAAGGGCGACCAGGCCTCTGGCGTGCACCCTAGGCGCTTGGTTATCCTTCATCAGGCCCCTGTTTTGAGTCAAAAGTTCTGATTCAAGTTTTGAATGCCTAGAAGCATATATGGTCAACTAGAGGTTATACTAATGATGTGTATACGTAGTGTAGGTGCCTCTTAGTAGTTCTAATTCAAGCTTTAACATTCTAAGACTCACAAAGAAGTAAATACTAAAGATTACAATGAATATCCTTACTTCTTCATGGTCTTGAGTCTTTTAGTTGTATGTCTTGAATGTCTCCATCATCATCTAGTCTTTGATCCTCAAGATGTTCTTTGAATCTTTTGAATCATCCATTCATTTCTTCTTTTTGGATTGAATATCCATTCTTTTGTTGAGCCATTGCTTGAGGTTTGATGTAGTCTTTGAGTTCTTCAAGCCAATGCTTCACCGTTGTTAATCTACTAAGTTCTCCACTTGAATCAACACGTGTAATCACTTTTGATCTTTTTGAATCTAAATGGTGACTCTTTAGTTAATTACAATCACATGGATGTATCACAATGATTTATGTTTGATCATCATCAAAACCAAGGTGGAGAGTCCAATACTCTACATTCTCCACCCTTTTTTATGATTACAAACCAAACAAAATAAATAATTGTGCATTAAATATACTTACTCCACCTGTAATGATGCCAATCAAATTAATATCAATAATCAATAGCATCATTAAGCCGTTAATAGTGTGTGTATGACATGCGGTTATGTATATATGACGTGCGTTTATATTTCATATATTCACGCACGTTTTCTTTTGTGTTTCTCTGTGTTTTTCCGCCGTCTTTTATTCGTTTTCTCGTATTTTCTCGTTTTCTTTCACTTTTCTTTGTTTATCCATGTTTGCAGGAGATTGACCGTGTAGGGGACGTTTAACGACGATATCTCAAGTCCCCGGAGCAACGGAAGGAGTCACGCGTGATCCAGGGGGTCATACGCCAAAAAATACATCTTTCAGCCCCTCACCCGGTCGGTTGGTCATCTCCAACCGATCGGGTGATGCACGCGTGCACCACCCGGTCTCAGCCGGAGCTCACATGGAAGTCACCCGACCGGTTCACAGACCGGTTCAGCGGGGGCATGTTCTCTGTTTTTTCGAGCAGAATTCCAACCGATCGGGTGACTCTCACCCGATCGGTTCATCTGTAGCTGATGATGAGAGGCTGAAGGCACGGGCACCCAACCGATCACTTCACCCGATGGCGCCAAGATCCAACCGGTCACTCCAAGAACTCACCCGACCGGTTCATATGATCGGGTGAAAGCTCGCCATTTTCTGTTCATTATTTGTAACGGGTCACCCGATCGGTTGACTTGTCAACCGATGGGTGATGCGAGAGTCTATAAATAGAACCCCTAGGGTTCCAGAAACGGGGGAGCTGCTAGTTTTTTACTGTTTTCTCCTATTGTGACGGCTGTAATTGTTACTCTTTTGTAAGTTTTCAGATCTTTCTCAAATTTTAGTATTGTCTTATCTACTCTATTACTTCCGCATTCCAATTGTCTGATTATGATTCCAACGGTTAATTTTTATTTAGATTGTTTTTTAACGGATTTTTGTGAGTAGTTCCCAAATCTGGGATTTTGGTGGAAACCCCTTCGGGGGCTCTTCCCGATGCGTCCATAGGGTTAGGAAATCGATAGGGATTAGGAATCTAACGGTTACGCTGGGTGTTTCATTGTCATCGGCGGGAAAAAGACCGCCTTTGACCGTTGGGCCAAGGGGGAATAAACCTGGCGGTTGACTCCCT
Source organism: Scilla litardierei (assembly GCA_030789695.1). Taxonomy (NCBI): domain Eukaryota; kingdom Viridiplantae; phylum Streptophyta; class Magnoliopsida; order Asparagales; family Asparagaceae; genus Scilla; species Scilla litardierei. Next base: position 220,606,672 of record CM061142.1, on the reverse strand, counting down.
AGCCGTAGCTCACGCCCATAGCGTAGATGTCGAATCCTAGCACGCGGGAGTGGCAGGATGAGACGTTGGGAGTTATCGTTGCGAGCTTAGTGCTCCCGGAATCGATCAGTGTTAATGGACACGGGAGTGCCCACTGATCGAATCCGGGAAGTCCGGTGTATCATCCTGGGCACCGACCGGAATATCGGGCCCATGGGACGCTGGTACCACTTTCAGAGGCAACGTCTCACCATTAGACCCTAATTCCGATCGCTATCCATACCCGTAGGACGTATCGACGAGAGCCTCTCGTTGGAGTGGAAAACAAAGTCCCGGGTTTATTTTCTTATTGTTCATACCCTTTATTCCTTTCCGTGACAACCATCCACCGATTCGGGCTAGCTCGCCCCCGGGGTGATTTTGGTCCTACTTGACTCAAGCACAACCTCGCCTCCCTGTGTTCGACCCCCAAGCCACACTACAACACCGTGCGCTTGCGGTTACAAATTTCTAAACCCTCACGCGGGTCCCCCGGCCATTTGCGGATAGCAAGCCGGGGCACACGTCAAGTTTATGGCGCCGTTGCCAGGGAGGCAACGTGTTTGTTATTTTTGGATCTCTTGAACCCTCGTGTCTAGCTCTCATCCCTACCTCGCGATAATTTTCGCATTCTCCTTTTTCTTTTTTAATTTTCTTATTCTTATTTCTTATTTTATCTGTTTCTTTCCCACTTGTCGCTTCACAGGTGTTTGTTTTTCATGCGCAGGAGTTCAAGAAGTCTTGACGACTTGATTCCCCTCGATCCAGAGATTAACGTCACCCTTAGGCGTTTGGCCGTCGAGAAGCGAAGAAGAGAGGATCCCGAATCCATGGAGGAGAACACCCCGCCGCACAAGTCCCTGTTGGAGTAATCGATGCCATCCATCGAGTCGACTTCCGCCATCCGATCTCCAGCTATTGCGGCCCAAAGCTTTGAGCTAAAGCCGTCTTTGGTGACGTGGATCCAGCAGGATCAGTTTGCGGGTGCACCCATGGAGAGCTCGATCGAGCATCTAGACTCCTTCTTGGAGAAGTGTGTCACCTTCTGGATTAACGGTGTCACAACTGAGGCTATTTGTCTGAAGCTGTTCCCATTCTCTTTGCGAGACAAAGCCAAGCAATGGCTAAGGGGGAAGGACCCCAACACTTTCAATACCTGGGAGAAGCTCTCCAACGCTTTTCTTACGAAGTTCTTTCCTCCGGGGAAGACCATGAAGTTGAGGAGTGAGATCTCCTCCTTCTCCCAGGCCAGCCACGAGTCCTTGCATGAAGCTTGGACGAGATATAAGGAAATGCAAAGAAGATGCCCTCACCATGAGCTTCCGAAGTGGCAGATTATTAATCTGTTCTACAATGGGTTGAGGGATGACCTGAAATCTTCTATGGACGCCGCGGCTGGGGGTTCCTTCATGTCTAGGAGCGAGGAAGATGTCGGACATATTCTGGAAAATATGGCATCCAACAATGAGCGGTGGTGTGACGAGAGAGCCACACCAAGATCTGGGGGTATACACAGAGTTGAGGACGTCGACAAACTTTCAAGCAAGTTCGACTTGCTTTCGACCCAGATCTCCGCACTAATGGTAGGAGCCGGTGGGGCCGGTACACAGCAAATTTCAGCGGTAGAATCCGAATTCTTTGGGGAATTCGACGGTGGTGACATCTCACCACCGTTGGATCAGGCGAGCGCACTATTTTACAACCCCACGGGAAATGCGCCGTATCCGTCAAGGACCAATTCCAACCCGGCCTACTCTCCAAACAACCGAAACCACCCAAACTTCAGTTACCGGCCACCATTTCAACCCTCGCCGCCTCAGCAGCCGCAGCAACAAACATATCAGCCGGCTAGGCCACAGCAGAGTCAGGTTCAGCAGCAACCATTTCAGCAGCAACCTCAGCAACAATTTTATGCCCACAGGAATCAGCAACCAATCCAGCAGCAGCAGTATGGCCAACAGAGGGCCGTCTCTCCGGTTGAGTCTCTCTTGACTCAATATATAACCAACCAGGAGAAGATCAACCAAAAACTGGAAATGGGTCAGCGGGCCCTCACAGACCAAGTAACCCAGCTGGGGTTACAAGTGGCGAACCTTTCGAGGTCACAAAACCAACTGCCGCCACAACCGGAGGTGAACCCGAGGGGAGCAACCCAAACGTCGGCACTCATGCACGAGCACGCAAATGTGTCCGCTATCGTTCTGAGAAGCGGGACACAAATCCCTACTAGAGTGCCCCCTAGCAAACCGGAAGCACCGTTGGTCGTTGAGCGACCGATCGAAAAATCAAACGACGATGGTGCTTCGTCATCAAATCCTATGACTCCGGAGGGAGTCTCTGAAGAAGAGAAGAAGAAGAAGGAGGAAGGGAGCCCGAATGTGTTCAAACCCGTTGTGCCATTTCCACAACGGTCAGCTCAGGCCAAAATTGATGAGAAATATGGCAAGTTCTTCGCCATGGTCAAGGACCTGAGCCTGCAAATCCCCTTCCTAGAAGCTATCGAAACAATCCCCTCCTATGCGAAATTCCTGAAAGATTTGGTGACTAGAGGGTCTAGAAAGGAGAAAGTAGTGTTGACGGTGGAGTGTAGCGCTCTTATCCAGAGGGCAAATCCGCCGAAACTCAAGGAACCGGGGAGCTTCTCAATTCCTTGCACGATCGGGGCAGTAAAGATTCATCGTGCACTCGTCGATCTCGGAGCGAGTGTAAGTTTGATGCCCCTGTCGATGTATAAAAGGATAGGAATGGGTGATTTGGAGCCTACCGGTATGAACCTACAACTAGCCGACCGGTCGGTCAAATATCCGGTGGGAATTGTGGATGACCTCCCCGTTAATGTGAGAGTGGTGCATGTGCCAGTGGACTTTGTAGTCATGGACATGCCTGAAGACGCACACACCCCCATCATCCTGGGACGGCCTTTCATGGCCACTGCTGGCGTTTTGATTGATGTAAAGAACGGAAAACTCTCTTTAAACGTCAGCGGAGAAAAAGTTGAATTTGATCTGGGGTTGTCCATGAAGTACCCCGATCCCCCAGATGACCCTCGGTGTAATTTGCTTGAGGTAGAAGAAGAAAAAGCTGCTGAAGAGAGCTCATGGGAGATTCTCTTAAGAAACCCCCCCGATGACTTGGGGGATTCAGAGGATGTAGACGGCCCCAAGAACAAAGAAGCTGCTGGGAAAGCGAGTGCAGCAAGAACGACCCCTCCCAGGTTCCCCAAGGCTCCTCCTGCGAGGAGAACCAGGAAAGAACCCATGGGCCTCACTAAAGACGAGGTCCGGATCCTAAAGAAGATGGCGGGAAGCGCCAATACGAAAGAGAAGCCCCCGTATCCCAAGAACAAGGAAAGGGTAGTCGAGCAAATATTTCTCCAGCCACTGACTACTCCAAAGGCCTTCAGCTCCAATGAAGAAGAGATGCCAAACTTCGGGCATCACCCGTATCAACCACCGTGAACATCTCTTGCGGGCGTCGAGCCAACGACGTTAAACAAGTGCGCTTCATGGGAGGCAACCCATGTTCTAAACTTTTTCCCCATTTTTAGCGTTATTTTTGACTTTATTTTATCTACTTTTATAAATAAAATCAGCCGCGAGAACATCCGTTCAGGGACTTAATCAATCTGTTGGTTTTTGCAGGAAACAAAGCCCCAACCGATCGGTTGATAACTCACCCGATCGGTTGGGATGTATCAGATACAAGCCGAAATCTGTCCCCAAATGAACCGATTGGTTGAAGAATGAGGAGACCGGGTGACAGACCGGGTGAGCTGGGGAGAACTCTCGGGAAATTTTTGGGGAATATCAACCGATCGGTTAAGTTCGAGCGCGATCGGTTGAAGCGACCGGGTGAGCAGCCCTCAATTCTCGGGAAAATGAGTGGAGCAGCCAACCGATCGGTTGACAAGTCAACCGCCTGTAGCACTTTTTCAGCAAGAGTCTTTGACCTAACCGTCAACCGATCGGGTGACAAGTCACCCGATCGGTTCGACTTAAAATCCTATATAAACCCCCCGACCGCCCATTCGATCCGCACTCGGCATTTTCAAATCTGGAACCGCCGTTCGCCTCTTCCTTGTGCGCATGCCTTCTTTCTTCCCCAAAATCAACCTCGATCGTCTTTCTCCGCCATCTCCCTACCCGTCCACCATCGATTTCTCTCCATTCTCCTCGATCCCCCCCACACACACACAAAACCCTAACTTTCACCCATTCTCCCCAATATCGAAACTTGTTGAAGAAATCGCCGCGGCTTCACAGCGTGCTCCTATCGTGTAGCATCGGGGCGTCTACGAGCAACGATCTTCATCTCATTTGGGTAAACTCGCTCCTTTGCTCAATTTTTATTTTTACCCCAGATTTTCCATTTGCTCGTTGGCCGTATTTCGTGTTAGTTTTGATTCATTGTACTTTTACATACTCGCACACACACACGACACCCGCACAATGCCTCCCCGCCGTGTTAAACCCACCGACGCCAGCTCTTCGAACCCTAGGCCCACCCGTCGCGCTCGTCGCGCACAGCCCCCCGCTCAACCCACCACCTCCAACCCATCTACCCCCGATCAAGACCAAGCCGATCGATTCACTGCCATGATCCTCCTAGCTGGACAGGGTGGTCGGATAACTGAGGAGTCCGTCGACCGAGACCTCCCCTTTCTTCAAAGCTTCATTCGCCACATCCGTGAAGACCCACCCGACATCTCCGAGCTCCACATTCCACCCCCCACGACCCCTGGTCCACAGCGCAGGCCCCCGTCACCACCTCCAGAGGGTGGTGCCCCTGCTTGATCTTTCTTTCCCTCTTTTGCCCCCCCTATTTGTGCCCATCTGTCTTTTCGGGGCCCTGCTTTGTCTCTGTCGGAGGAGGGGACCATTCGCGTGTCGCTTTCTGATTTCACCTTGTTTGTTTTTGACTCCCCCTTGCACATCTCTGCATTTCACTGATCATATCATTTCGCTAGCACTGTCAGGTCTAGCTTGGGGGACATCTTTTTGGTGTGCTGTCGTGTTTTGTTGTTTTTCTCATTTTCTCTGTGTGTGTGTGTGTGCTTGTTTTTCATTTTTTCTGAGTGTCGTGTCGTGTATTTTTATTTTTTATTTTTTATTTTATTTTCGTGTCGTTTGTTTTTGATTTTGATCTTTCTCTCTTTTCAGTTTCATCTCTGTTTTTTCCTCATTTTTCATTTCTTTTTGTGTCGGTGCGTATTCCCCCTCATCTTCATTGCCCTCCCCGTACTCACTCATATTGCATTGAGGGCAATGCAAACTTCAGCTTGGGGGAGTCGCACTGTGTGCGTCATTTGAGTCCTTCTTTTTCATTTTTTTGTGTCGTTTTCATCGTGTTTTTTATTTTTTCTTTTTTTTTCTCTTCTCTTCTTTTTAGCTCTTTCTCTTAGAGATGAATCCTATGATGAATCGCCACAAAATCACACACACCTAGCATTGCATCGATAATCACACTCACTAACCCTAGGATTTCGAGCCCTCTTGTATTTCACGCATCGTGGGTCCACTTAGCTTTTTTGTGAGTCGTGCGTCGTGACTAGCTATTTGATGTGCTTCTACTTGGTGATTTTATTTTATATACCTGTCCAGGAATGACCCCTAGATTATCATGCTTCGATTTGAATATGCGGTATTTGTTTCTACTATATGCATGCTATATTTATATCGTATATTTCAATTCGCATGCGTCGGGATTCCACAATTGAGGACTAGGATAACCCAAATAGCCTATGCTCTATTTAGCGAGAATAGTTTCCTTTGCCCGAGTGTTTAGATTTCGACTTCTTTTTTGTTTTACTTGGTGCAAATCCCCTCGTCGTGTACCGTTCTCCCACTTGGGAGAGTGCACATGTGTATAGCCAAAAACCCAAAAATAAAAAAAAAAAGTAGAAAAAAGGAAAAGAAAAACCCAAAAAGAGAAGAAAAGAAAAATTTTGTATAGCCAAAAAACCAAAAAAAATACAAATGCCCAAAACCCAAAAAAATTCCCGTGTGAATATCTTTTCCTACTTACCGAGAATAAAGGGAAGGCGAGAATTTGCACCGAGTGTTCTACTCCACATCATCTCAACCCCCATCGTTTTCGAAAACACTTGGCTTAGGAACTTTTTAGCTAGTATCTAGGCTATAGTGGCGTGATTTCCTTAACCCTAGTTGTGGGGTCCCCGATGCATGATACGCTTCTATTCTTACTCTTCTCATGCATGCTTGAACTGATATTCACCATAATTTCAAATTCGAATCGGTATTTGGGTCAATTCCTGGATTTGCGTATGTGAGCTCATAGCACATTGTAGAAAGCGACACCATTTGCTAGCACACGACCGCACTCACTCGCGCTTCACCGTGTGGGCCCACGACACTTATTTGGACTCGTTTTCCTAGGTTTAGTGGTGTGATTTGACGTCTGCTTGCTTGGTGTGTCGTTTTTGATTTTTGTTGGCTCTGACGGACGATCTAGGATATGGAGTTTTCTTTTTCTTTCTTCCTCTCTATTTTCTCCATCCGAGCTCCTACTCTCACTCGTCTTCCTCGAGGACGAGGAAGAGTTCAGCTTGGGGGATTTTGACGTGCGTTTATATTTCATATATTCACGCACGTTTTCTTTTGTGTTTCTCCGTGTTTTTCCACCGTCTTTTATTCGTTTTCTCGTATTTTCTCGTTTTCTTTCACTTTTCTTTGTTTATCCATGTTTGCAGGAGATTGACCGTGTAGGGGACGTTTAACGACGATACCTCAAGTCCCCGGAGCAACGGGAGGAGTCACGCGTGATCCAGGGGGTCATACGCCAAAAAATACATCTTTCAGCCCCTCACCCAGTCGGTTGGTCATCTCCAACCGATCGGGTGATGCACGCGTGCACCACCCGGTCTCAGCCGAAGCTCACATGGAAGTCACCCGACCGGTTCACAGACCGGTTCAGCGGGGGCCTGTTCTCTATTTTTTCGAGCAGAATTCCAACCGATCGGGTGATTCTCACCCGATCGGTTCATCTGTAGCTGATGATGAGAAGCTGAAGGCACGGGCACCCAACCGATCACTTCACCCGATGGCGCCAAGATCCAACCGGTCACTCCAAGAACTCACCCGACTGGTTCATATGATCGGGTGAAAGCTCGCCTTTTTCTGTTCATTATCTGTAACGGGTCACCCGATCGGTTGACTTGTCAACCGATCGGGTGATGCGAGAGTCTATAAATAGAACCCCTAGGGTTCCAGAAACGGGGGAGCTGCTAGTTTTTTACTGTTTTCTCCTATTGTGACGGCTGTAATTGTTACTCTTTTGTAAGTTTTCAGATCTTTCTCAAATTTTAGTATTGTCTTATCTACTCTATTACTTCCGCATTCCAATTGTCTGATTATGATTCCAACGGTTAATTTTTATTTAGATTGCTTTTTAATGGATTTTTGTGAGTAGTTCCCAAATCTGGGATTTTGGTGGAAACCCCTTCGGGGGCTCTTCCCGATGCGTCCATAGGGTTAGGAAATCGATAGGGATTAGGAATCTAACGGTTACGCTGGGTGTTTCATTGTCATCGGCGGGAAAAAGACCGCCTTTGACCGTTGGGCCAAGGGGGAATAAACTTGGCGGTTGACTCCCTAGCCGTAGCTCACGCCCATAGCGTAGACGTCGAATCCTAGCACGCGGGAGCGGCAGGATGAGACGTTGGGAGTTATCGTTGCGAGCTTAGTGCTCCCGGAATCGATCAGTGTTAATGGACACGGGAGTGCCCACTGATCGAATCCGGGAAGTCCGGTGTATCATCCTGGGCACCGACCGGAATATCGGGCCCATGGGACGCCGCTACCACTTTCAGAGGCAACGTCTCACCATTAGACCCTAATTCTGATCGCTATCCATACCCGTAGGACGTATCGGCGAGAGCCTCTCGTTGGAGTGGAAACCAAAGTCCCGGGTTTATTTTCTTATTGTTCATACCCTTTATTCCTTTCCGTGACAACCATCCACCGATTCAGGCTAGCTCGCCCCCGGGGTGATTTTGGTCCCACTTGACTCAAGCACAACCTCGCCTCCCTGTGTTCGACCCCCAAGCCACACTACAACACCGTGCGCTTACGGTTACAAATTTCTAAACCCCCACGCTGGTCCCCCGGCCATTTGCGGATAGCAAGCCGGGGCACACGTCAATATATCGCATGAATGAACAAAAATGATATGCATACACAATACAAATCATATAGGTGATACACATCATAAGCATGAACATGATTACCAACAGATACCAAATGTAATCAATATAGACCAAGGTAATCACCAATGCTCCCCCTGAATTATATAGATGATTGATCATACATAAAGGTTATATGATTCAAGTTATTGTTTAACACTCAACATATAATTAGCACAAAGCACATCCTTTGTTTATTTCTCTCCCCCTTTGGCATTATCCAAAAGGCATGGGAGGCATAGAAACAACAAATGCAAAAATAGAGTGGAAAACATATAGGTATATCTACTGTAAACTATATAAGCTACCAATTGTAAACAAGATATCAAAATAAAGATATCAATTGCAAGAGCAAATATCCAATAACTCAACCATCACAAATAAAGATATCAAATAGATAAGCAATAATCATAGTGTGATAAAGGATTACAATATATACTAATTGTAAACAGTAGTGTGAGCAGTGTTAGAAAAGTGACAATAGCATAATTAGTAGTAGCTAGCTACCAAATGTAAACATGATAACAAAATATGGATAACAATGCTAAAATCATGATAACACTTGTGAAAGAAAAACAAGTGATCAAATAGTGTCAAGTACACAAATAAGCTCAATTATCACAAAATTTATAACATTAAGTATAATGTGATAGACTATCCTTGAGCAATGGCATGACATAGACTATCCTTGAGGAAGGGCATGACATATGACATGAACATGATTAAAGACATAATGATAGAGTCAATATCATCACAATGACATATATCAATAAATAATATCAATAGACTGAGATCTAAGCCAAACATAGCAGAAAAATGCAACAAACATGCCTATGGAAATTTTTAGTCACATGTACCAAGTTATGTTATGAAATAATAACTCAAATTAAGTTCTAATGATCATAATACCAATGAACTAATCACTACATGTCAAAATATATCAATTGAAAGTGAAGTGACAATAAGCGGTGAAAATATATCAAAAGGGCACGAGTAATATCACAATCATGGTTATGAACTCATTACTCAAAATAAATTCTAATGAGCCTAACATACTCAAAGCATCACATTCTGTAATTACATCAAATGATCACATCTAGCACAAACCATCTCAAAAATCTCATAAAAGAGTGAAAATAGAAGTATGAGATGTTAGATGACAAAAAATAAGTATAATGGCATGGGCTAAACTCCATAAATCATCTCCAAAAGTAAGCATACCAATTCTAAGTGAAGTATGAGATGTGGGGTGACAAGGTGAAAAAAATGTATGAATATCAAACATCAACATCATGCAAAAGTGTTATGCCAAATAAAGATAGTAACTTCATAAAAATTATGGCATACACAATTTTAGCACACTAGGATACTAATTGAAACAATGTTCAAAAGAACCATAGTACTAGCATGCATTCCAGAATAGATACTCACAGAATGAGTCAACGATAAGCATGGAATGCCATGAGCATAAGCAAGATAAGCAATATATCCTAAGCTCAAAACTAGCATCAAGCAAGAGCATGTATCGATGATATCAAATGTAAATATTCTACCAAAGTATGCAAAGCAGGAAAAATAATGCCAAGATCAGGACATCACTTATGAAGGAAACCAAGTGAACAAATAGAATCATGATCTCATTCTAGCTCAATTATCACAAAGGATTCAACATAAGACATAATGTGACAAAACGTCTTTTGAGCAAAGGCATGTAGTATGCCATGATCATATATAAGATATAATGAAGATAATCTAGGTTTAAAGTCACAAGGTAGGACATAAACGAATAAAGTTACCATGTGCATCGCATGCATGCATACCAATTGTGCGAATATAACAAAAGCTTATGTAATCAGAATTTAATCGGATGTAGCATTAATGAATTCATAGTGCATTAGGATATATTCATGGAAGAATATCTATGACAAATATGCATATAATCATATACACTATAAAACTTATATGATCTTGTATAACACAAATTATCTTTAACATCTCATAAAAATAGCACAAAATATGAGCATGATATTAGAGATGACGTTGTGAGAAATATAGCATAAAGATCACTAACAAATATGCATAAGTGTTATGTCACTTGTGAAAATATCATACATGAAAGATTTAGCTATAGACAAGAAAGATCTCTCAAATAAAATTATACTAAACATAAGTCATGAAGTAATTAAAATGACAAGTAACATACATTCATCACCACAAATCATATCAACGCATCTCATAAAGATAACCATACCAATTGTAAGAAAAGTATGAGATGTATGGTGATACAATGAACAAATATGCATAAAGATCCTAAATCAATTAATCTTATTCATGACATGAATTATATATAACATGATAAAGTATTGCATGTCATAGGGAGATGAATGATTATACTAGAATGGCATGGCTTATCATTATAGGATTATTTAGAATAATCCATGAACATAGGCATCTATGAAAATTAGGTCCAGGTGATAGAATCAAAACAACAACGAATCTTTAATGAAAGAATTGAAAGGTTTTAATTGAAGGTTAAGATCTAAATATACTTAATACAATTTAATAAACAAACAAGCATGTCATACACATCAGTTTTCATATCCATAATTTTTAACAATCTTCACAAAGAAGCATGCATGTGAGGAATGAGATGTGTAATGACAACGTGTTCCAAAGATATGAAAATCAATTAACAACTAATCAACTCATTATATGAATGTTATGCTACATGATATATGAGTCATAATAAGACATATATGGCATACATGAGCATGGTAGTTACATAAACAAACAATCTGCAAGAGAGTGTGACATGAATGAGCTAATGAAGAAGTATGCTATATTACACAAATACAATATATTAAAATAGTAAACACATACTTACAACACTTTAGCTCTCCCTATATGTGTGCATCTCCAAATCACCATCCTCTCCTTTGAATTGATCCTTCATTTGTAAACCAAGGAGTGTGTAGGGTAGGCATCTTGTACAACAATCTGACAATTAAACAATTGGTGGTATCCAAAAGCTGTTTGGATCTAAGGGGTTAAGGAACACAATCAAGTAGTCCAATAACCAATCATATACCAATTGTAAATAAGAACTATCAATAAAAATGCATGACATGCATTGATAGGAGTTATTATAATCATGAAAATCGTACACAAGGAATTAACAATACTCTATAATTAGGAATTTAGATACACATAAACTAAGAATTTCTATGCATATGATTTAATCACAATACATAATGCCAGCAACATCATTATGAATACACACATCTAATACAATAGTGTGTGCTAGAAAGATTCCTCGTTCAATATGCATATGTGCACAAAATAAACATTCACGGCACAACCCATATGGCAAGAAAAGTAGTACCACAAAGAGTGTGCATGAAAAGCATATGGTATAATTTTTCATAACCAAATTGCTTTTCCCCTTTGGCATATCAACAAGATGGGAAGGTGCAAATTGATAATCACCAAGGGTTAGGGAAACCTACTAATCTATATGCACAACATAATATGAATGAAATGCAATGACATATAAATGAAAATAACATGATAGCAAACAAACATTTCATACTTCTGTATAATCATACAAAATATGCAAACTTGTGAGTAATGGACGAACTCACACATATATGGGTACAAAAAGTAATCATACAAGTATGGTACCCAATCAATGAAGTGCAATGTGAGTGAGTTAGCAAGGTGGAAATCAAATAAAGGCTGAGTTTGATTTTTATATATAGTCGCATGAGAATATGTCATTCCTAATATACGATTCTATACGTGTGTTCCTATCATGCCTAGAAACATTCTTAGGAATTCACAATGATAATGATTTGGGATTCTTAAGGAGAGGTTGTGTAGTGGCATGAGTAGGAAGTTGGGATGCAAGCTTGTGAGGTGGAACATAAATATTAGCATGTCCCGTGTGTGAAACATGCAAATGAGCATTAATTCTAGCATGAAACATTTTAAGCCACATGTTATAAATAATCCATGACTAAACATATGAATATGTATTATGAGTACACAACACACATGAGTCAAGAATTTGACACAAATGACATACTTAGACATGAATGGCATAAACGACACATAATATGCAAACATAAGATATGCATGAGATAGTCGCAGACACAAAGTGATATCTACATGCATCCAACACAGATAGATACCAAATGTAAGAATATACTTACAACATTAAGCTCCCCTACTTTGGTGCATCACTTAAGCACCATCAACTCTATTTGAATGGAAATCCTTGCAAATCAAGGAGTTGGTAGAGTTGGTATCCCAAAGTGGATTGAACCTAGAAACATAATTTTGGTATCCAAAAACCTTTTTGGATCCAATGGGTTAGGGAACAAATTTAAATACTAACTTCAAATAATTGTAACACATATCCTAATGTAATCACACACAATTTTCATGATACATGTAATCATATCACTTGATAAATATTTAACTATTTACATGCATGTACCAATTATACCAAAAGTAAATATGTATATTAATCCAAAAGCATGACATGTATCACATGCAACAAAACATAAATATTAACCAAAGCATGTATTGCATGAGAAAGTATTAAATATTCTACACATGAAAATCATAAACACAATGATTTACTAATAATCAATCAATGAAAATCAAATTCAATAAGAATTTAAGTTTGCAACAAACATGAGCATCCAAGACCGATATGCAAACAAAAGGATAAACCTATTCTTAACACAAATGCTTTGGTACTCATAAAATGAATATAAACTTATGGTACTAAGAATGTTATGTCAACAGAAACTAACCCTTTGGATACTAAGTCCAAGAGGACCTTGATTTCCCAACATAATCATCATTCAAAATAAAATCATGAATATAAGATTGCACATACATATCCTTAGCATTATTGCTAGTATTCTTAGGACCTCAAATAGTGTAGTTTTTGCTATCCTCTTCCTAATGGTTGCATGCACAAAAGGTTGATCTCTACGTGGTGCATGTGGCCTAGGAACATGGGATCTAGCAAGAGCATGTGGATATGTGTATGGAACATTGTGTTGTGCTAAAGCATGATGATGGGCATATGATCCATGGTGTGGTGTTGCATACATATGTGGATGAATATGAGGTGCATATGCATGAAGATGATCATGAGAATATGCACGCATACGTGGATGTGATGTGTGATCATAAACATGTGAAGGTGTATGAGCATGAGTACGTGCATGAGAGTGTCTCAAATGAGTGTTTGCACGTGCTCGTGGGTGTAGAACATAAAAACTATCATTTGTATGAACGTGAGGAGTGGAGGCATTCCTACGAGTATTGGTGTACATGAACGCATGTCCCTTCCTTTGATGTCCACCCTTGGTGGGTTTCTTTGCAAAGGAGGGAGGAATAGGAGTGGTGGCTTCCTTGGTAGTAGAACTACTCAAGTTGTTATAGACACTACTCGTGGATGCACCGGAGAATGGCCTCACAAAATCTATAGTTACTTCACTATATGAGATACGTGCATTGGATGCACTTGCCTTAGAATAACCAATGCCATCACGACGGTTTGCTGGTAATTGATTCTTTAGCAAATCGTCTAAAATTCCATTTCCCTTATTGAATCTCTCAACAATGGAGGACATGAGCTCATATTTCTTCGAAATTGAAGAAATAGTGGCATTCAAGGTGGATGCACATGTGGTGAACTCGTGCACTTGGGATTTGAGAGCCTCATTCTCAGTGCCCAAACTAGTGGTTTGAGATTGAAGATTTTCAATCTCAATATCGTTACTATCCATAATGGAAACACGATCAAGTTGAGATTTGAGGGACTCCACCTCTTTTCTCAACATGCCAGAGTAAGCAAACTTGCTTTCTCAATGGCGAGTGCCTCAACAATGGTGTCATTATTTGAGGTGTTACATGTAGATATGTTAGTGAGACTAGCAATCTTATTCTTAGCATCACAATATTTACTTATAATATTTTGATATTTATTAATTAATTGTTAATTGGCAATTCTAAGATCATCCATTGATACCTCATCGTTGCTATTACTTCCACTAGAATCAGTTGATTCGTCACTAGAATCATCCGTAGTTGCATTCTCTCGTGCCATCAAACCCATGAATGAATCCCTTTCATCATTGGAGGAAGAACACTCCGAGGTGAACTCTTCTTGCTCCTCTAGCATGTGCCATATTCGATATGCCGTCGTAGCCTTGGACACATGCATAAGAATGTCATAAGTAAAATAATCAAGCAAGATGTCCATTACCTCTTCATTTTTCTTCACCAATTCTTTTTGCTCATTTCTCCATTCATGTTCGAAAGTGGTAGGTGCACGAAGGGGCTTCTCCACAAGCTTCCAATAATCATCATCAATGGATTGAATATCGGCCTTCATCTTTACACACCAAATTTGATAGTTCTATCCATTGAGAAATGGTGGAATAGGCCTTCGTGTGTTGTTGTTGTTGGTTGCCATAGCTATAACCTCGCTTTGATACCAATTGTAAAGACCATGTGCTATGAGGAAGAAACACTAGGGGGAATAGTGTTTTATAGAATTATAAGGAATTTATGTCAAATAAAACCCTAATTAACCAACAAATGCGGAATTAAAGAAATGATCAACAAAACAAGAAAGAATGCAATGCAAACATGCAATGTATCCTAGTTCGGTGCCACCCAAGTCAAACCTGACTTGTTACAGGTGCCCTAATCCAGCAACACCAGAGATCACACTCGGATACTCTAGTAAATACCACTAGAGCTTCCCTTTAGCCCACTTGCGAAAACAGCAACAAGTGCAATCGACCGACAATCGATGTCCGTGTATCCCAACACCCAAGAACATGCAAATACCTTATTCCCATAACTTGGAACTAAGCACACTCTCAAAAACCGAGAGCAAACCCTTTCCTTGACTCCCACAACTTGGGATCAAGCCAACACTCTCAAATAGAGCAAACCTTTTCCTTGACTCCCATAACTTGGGATCAAGCCAACACTCTAAAATACCGAGGGCAAACCTTTCTCCTTGACTCCCACAACTTGGGATCAAGCCAACCCTCTCACCAACCGAGAGTACTCAAATATACAACTTGAAATTCACTCACATATGCCATGAATAAGAACTTACTTGTGAAGACTATAGTGTGTGTGTGAAGTGCTCAATGAGGGAGGAGATATCCCTTGAGATGCTTGCCCAAAGATGAAAGCAAATCTAGCTTAGATGTGTGCTTTAGAGGGCAAGAGAGAATTAGAGAGCACTTGAGAGGAGAAAGAGGCTTGAGAATGAGACTAAAAATGTTTTCTTAAGAGACCAAGAGCGCTAACATATTCATCACATCTCCTATATATAGTACCTCAAGGGAAGACCAAAACCTCAAGCAAAAAAGACCCCAAAAATAATCTCCCAACGGCTAGAATTGGGCTAAAAACGATTCGGACAGGCGCCTGTAGAAGGGGGGACAGGTGCCTGGTCCACTGTAGCCAACAGCTATAAAATTGAAAAAACTGGCAGGACACATGCTGACTAGGCGCCTGAAGAAGGATGACCAGGCGCCTGTCAAACCTACAACAGGCGGCAGTTCGAGGGGCAGATTCTGCAGTTTTTCTACACAGCTGACCACTAAAACATCTTTATCTGCCACTACAGGTATCCTATTAGAGTGTTTCAAGTTGGGTTGGAAAGCTAACAAGGTGTGCTTTCCAATAAGCTTGAAATGGACACAAAATTCCAACTACAGAAAAACTGCAGCACTTTGAATCCGATTGATAGGTGCAGGAAATTTGATACTGGCTTATGAAAACAGTCGTAACTTAAACTACAGATATCCTATTGGAGTGATTCAAGTTGGTTGGAAAGCTAACAATATGTGCTTTCAAATGATCTTGGAATGGACAAAAAATTCCAACTACAGAAAAACTGGCAGCACTTTGAATCCGACTGATAAGTGTAGGAAATCTGATATCGGCTCACAAAAACAGTCGTAACTTGAACTACAGATATCATATTGGAGTGATTCAATTTGGGTTGGTAAGCTTAGTTAGTTAGCTAATTACTACAAGTGGTTTAGATGAAAAATTCCAATTACAGAAAAACTGGCCTCAGTTTGACGGCAGACTGGTCTGAAAAACAGAATACAGCTTCAACCAGATTTGGACTCTGTTTTGCAACATGCGCCTG
This sequence comes from Scilla litardierei, assembly GCA_030789695.1. Lineage (NCBI taxonomy): Eukaryota > Viridiplantae > Streptophyta > Magnoliopsida > Asparagales > Asparagaceae > Scilla > Scilla litardierei. The sequence goes on along the minus strand of CM061142.1, from coordinate 220,590,251 downwards.
CTGAAAGGCAACCAGGCCTCTAGTGTGAACACCAGGTGCCTGGTTATCCTTCATCAGGCCACTGTTTTAAGTCAAAAGTTCTGATTCAAGTTTTGAATGCCTAGAAGCATATGTGGTCAACTAGAGGCTATACTAATGATGTGTATAGGTAGTGTAGGTACATCTAAGTAGTTCTAATTCAAGGCTTAACATTCTAAGACTCACAAAGAAGTAAATACTAAAGATTACAATGAATATCCTTACTTCTTCATGGTCTTGATTCTTTTAGTTGTATGTCTTGAATGTCTCCATCATCATCTAGTCTTTGATCCTCAAGATGTTCTTTGAATCTTTTGAATCATCCATTCATTTCTTCTTTTTGGATTGAATATCCATTCTTTTGTTGAGCCATTGCTTGAGGTTTGATGTAGTCTTTGAGTTCTTCAAGCCAATGCTTCACATTTGTTGATATACCAAGTTCTCCACTTGAATCAACATGTGTAGTCACTTTTGATCTTCTTGAATGTAATTGGTGGCACTTTAGTTAACAGCAATCACATGGATTAATCACAAAGATTTATGTTTAATCATCATCAAAACCAAGGTGGAGAGTCCAATACTCAACATTAAATAACCCAATAAAAATATTTTTGTGCAGAAATCAAAATCAATTAAACCGCAATAAATAAGAAGATGGAGTTTGGAAAGCTTAGCTATGGAGTTTGATCTATCTCTGTCAATCAGCACGTTGTCCACTCTGCAATGGCAAAAACTGCATCTCAATCCGACGTCTGGATCTCAAGATATCAAGCTTCAAAGTTCTAGGGTTCTTTCTGTAATTTCTAACAAGTTTCTGGCTTCTGCTGCAAAATTTAACTGTGGGAATATGCCTATCATTCTGCATGCATCCGTGTCAGACTATTTAGTATGCATGCATCAGCGTCAGTTTCGTTCAGTTTACATGTGGGGAAGCTATCGGATCAGTCAGATATTCAGTTTGCGTCAGTTTCCTCGGATTCTGTGCATGGATGTCAGGCTGCAGTCATCGGGTCTCCTGCTCGAGCCTTCGTCCATGGATGAACTCGTTTTTTGTGTGCACGGAAGTTGCAGCATTGTCGCCTCATGCGCTGGGCTGTCAGCCGACTATGGGGCTCAGCTTTCGTGTAGAGAGAAAAAATTGGCCGACCGTTGGATTTTGTGCACATAATCTGTCTGTGGCTGCTCATTGGTGTGTGAGATTACGAAGAGATACTGTTGGGCTGCACCTATCTTTCAATTTTTAATCCTCCCCTCTCTTAATAATTGCGACAACTTCTCCTCTTTTTTGCATGCGCTCTCAAAACCGACAGCTCCTTTATTTGAGTTCCTTTTCTCTCATCAAACTTGGGTGTAAGGACCGTCTATGCCTTGCAATACTAACAACAAACATCTAGAGGAGGCTGAATAGAGTAATGGCAATAATCTTGCAATTAAAAATTAAACTTGCAAATGTGGAATTATTCGTGCAAAAGAAATTTAAACAACACAATCAAGCAAACACTAACACAAAGATTTTACCCAGGTTCCCTAACTTGGGTACATCCAGACACACCAATATTCACTATGATCCTACACAAGGTAATGAATACAATCTCACAAAGAGCTACCCTACATAAGGGATTTGAACTTCACAAACAGAGAACCAAACTCTCACAAAGAGAGTAGTACTCAACCAACCCTACACAATGGTTAAACTCTCACAAAGAGAGAAACTAACGCTCACAAAGAAAGTTAGGGTTAAACTCTCACAAAGAGAGAAACTAACTCTCACAAAGAAAGTTAGAGTTACACTTCACAAAGGTGAAATAAATACACTTACCATGCCTTGATGAGATACACTTACTCAAAGATGAATACAAGGCATGTGAGAGGATCTCCAAGTGTTGAGATGAGCTTGATTGAACTTGAAGGATTTTCCTTGAGCTAACTTCAATGCATGAAGAGGAATGTGCTCATGAGAGGAAAATGAGAGAAATGAGTTGCTTTAAGATTCTCAATGATATTCAATATGAGTCAAGAGTTCTATAGAACTAAACCCTCTCATATATATATATATAGGAAAATTTTCAAATGAGAACATTTCGCACCGTGCGAAAATGTTTTTATCTTTTTTTTGAAATTTTTTTTTTCAAAAATTCTTTTTTCCACCCTCATCATATGTTGTTATACCCCCCTCAAAAAATAATGGTTGAGAAATAATGTCATTTGGTCTTCGATCAAGCCATTTCATCAAATTCGCACGTTTTGAGACCGTTAAATTTGTAACGGGTGGATGGGTGCTCTAATGCCCAACGGGTTCACCCATTATTTTCCCTGGGGTATATAATTGTATGGATTAAACATCAAAAAAAGAATTTTTGAAAAAAAAATTTCAAAAAAATAAAAAAAAAGTTTTCGCACGGCTTTCGCACGGGATTTTTCGCACCCGAAGATTGCCCTATATATATATATATATATATATATATATATATATATATATATATATATATATATATATATATATATATATATATATATATATATATTACAAATGAGAGATGTTATCAAGAGAAATTGGATAAGAGATATCTATTATATAAAAGACGGATGTTATCAAGAGAAATTGATAAGAGAATTTGGACATGAGAAATTGGATAAGAGAATTTGGATATCTATATTATAAAAGAGGGATGTTATCAAGAGAAATTGGATAAGAAATATTGGACATGAGAAATTGGATAAGAGATATCTATATTATAAAAGAGGGATGTTATCAAGAGAAATTGGATAAGAGATATTGGAAAAGAGAAATTGGATAAGAGATATCTATATTATAAAAGAGGGATGTTATCAAGAGAAATTGGATAAGAGATATTGGAAAAGAGAAATTGGATAAGAGATATCTATATTATAAAAGAGGGTCGTTATCAAGAGAAATTGGATAAGAGATATTGGACAAGAGAAATTGGATAAGAGATATCTATATTATAAGAGAGGGATGTTATCAAGAGAAATTGGATAAGAGATATCTATATTATAAAAGAGGGATGTTATCAAGAGAAATTGGATAAGCGATATTGGAAAAGAGAAATTGGATAAGAGATATCTATATTATAAAAGAGGGATGTTATCAAGAGAAATTGGATAAGAGATATTGGAAAAGAGAAATTGGATAAGAGATATCTATATTATAAAAGAGGGATGTTATCAAGAGAAATTGGATAACAGATATTGGATAAGAGAAATTGGATAAGAGATATCTATATTATAAAAGAGGGTTGTTATCAAGAGATATTGGATAAGAGATATTGGACAAGAGAAATTGGATAAGAGATATCTATATTATAAGAGAGGGATGTTATCAAGAGAAATTGGATAAGAGATATCTATATTATAAAAGAGGGATGTTATCAAGAGAAATTGGATAAGAGATATTGGAAAAGAGAAATTGGATAAGAGATATCTATATTATAAAAGAGGGTTGTTATCAAGAGAAATTGGATAAGAGATATTGGACAAGAGAAATTGGATAAGAGATATCTATATTATAAGAGAGAGATGTTATCAAGAGAAATTGGATAAGAGATATCTATATTATAAAAGAGGGATGTTATCAAGAGAAATTGGATAAGCGATATTGGAAAAGAGAAGTTGGATAAGAGATATCTATATTATAAAAGAGGGATGTTATCAAGAAAAATTGGATAAGAGATATTGGAAAAGAGAAATTAGATAAGAGATATCTATATTATAAAAGAGGGATGTTATCAAGAGAAATTGGATAAGATATATTGGAAAAGAGAAATTGGATAAGATATATCTATATTATAAAAGAGGGATGTTATCAAGAGAAATTGGATAACAGATATTGGAAAAGAGAAATTGGATAAGAGATATCTATATTACATTTGACAGTGTTTTTTGAATCCTAGGGCTGACTAGGACAAGATAAAAGACGGTTGAGATTTGCCCATGGAAAATCAACGGTTAAGATGATTTGATGTAAAACTTTTTAAGAGAAACTGAGTTTTTTAAACTTGAGGTGGGACCAGTTAAGTTTTTGAAACTAGGTTTTTGAAACATGGAATCATTGCATATGCCGCACCAAAGCTCAAAAAAATGCTGCGTTTTTGAAACTGGGTTGAGACGGTTGAGTTTTTGATATGACGCAACATACTGGCATAATAAAGCGATACCCATTAGAGAAAAGAAAAGGAATGCAGACTAAAGGAATAATGGCATAATAAAGCAATACTCATCATTTTCTCTAATGGTGTAATAAATTTTTTGCTGGCATAATAAAGCGAAACGCACAGTTAACAAAGGAATGCAGACTAAAAAATGAGAAAAATTGGGCTAAATTAAAATGAACGCACAGAACACCACTCCTCAAGGACGCCTCGCCTTCAGCCGAGCACTAAAATCATTTCACCCAATACACATCATTTCTCGAGTTCTCAAGAAACACCTCGGCTTCTAAATTCTGCTGTCAGTTCATTAATCCGCCAGCTTCATAAAACTAATTGACGCATGGTCCAATTCGGATCGGAGCTGAGGGAGGTGGAGGTCATGCTTGGATCGGAGCAGATAGTCTGAGACTCCATCGCCACCGCCTCCTCGATCTCGAGCTCCTCTCCGTCGAAACCCCTCAGCGTGATCGTCTTCTTCAATTCGGCCGCCATCGAGACACGTATAGAGAAACCCTAGAGAGAGAAAATAGAGACGATGGAAGATGATTGAGGCTGATAATTGAAAGGCTGGGGTTTGGGAGTTTATTTATTGGGGATATTCGACTCCGATCTCGAACTCCTCGCATGGGTCAGCGATTCCAACGCGCCTAAAGAGCTCATCTCTGAAGATGTGAATTCGATCTCATGGCTCCAAACTTGTAGATTTTTATGCCGTATGATTTTGTTTGTGATGTTTTACTGATTTATCAGTTGAGATTTATGTTAATTGATTGGTTTTCTGGAATCCTCGGCTCCTCAAGGACTCCTCGCCTTCTCCACACGACTCCTCAAGAACGTCTGCCATCAATTGGTTCCGCCATCAATTGGTTTTGCCATCATCCAGAGCACCCGCCAGCCTCAAGAACATCCCCATCAATTTCTTCCTCTCCCATCGCAGGTAACATCCGCCATCAATTATTCGGCGAGTTCATAAAGCAAGAGCAGGGGAAGGCATCTTGTGTTGAACCAAGTTTGAATTTTGAAGAAGTTACAGCAACAGCAGCCAAAACGTGAGTTTTAATATTCAACTCACTTTTCAATTTTGTATTTATTACTTTGAAAGTAAGGTTTATTGATTGATTTCTGCTGATGCAAACTCTGTAATCACAAGAATATTATGGCAAATGTGATTGCCTCAAGCCTGATAAATTTCGTAGTACAAATCAGTTGCTTCATAACAAAGCCAAATGACGATTGTAGGTACATACTGAAAGCTGCTTTATGTTTGCAATCGGCCCTTTGAAACTATGTAATTTTCTATGCCCTCCAACATCAAGTCAATGTTATGAGCCACATAACTACTGTAAAAGTCCCCGAGAAGAGAAATTTAGTATTGATCTGATGGTGGGTATCTTTTCACTCTTACATACTTTTCTTTTACGGTTTTTTACAGATTCGATTTTTAATTTTTAAAATTTTTTTCGTCTTCTCTTCTTGCATGCTCCTCCTCTTCCAGATAACCGGCCTGTTAGATTTTGTTGCTGATCAGAAACCGCCGGTTTTGGAGAAAAAAATGGTGTGCATGAGTTATTTTCTATGCCAATTACCAAGGTGTCAGTTGCATCAATGTTTGTATTTTGGTTGCTGACTTCAGTTTTGCCTGATTCCAACATTGTAAACGGAGAAGCGGAGAAGGTAAAGAAAGCCTCACATCAAGTGGGGGCTTTTGACCACCAGATTGCCGGAAATTTCTTGGCCAAGGAATTTGATTCGAAGAAGCAGACGTCAAGGGAGAAGATTCCTGATCTCCAACTTGACTTGAATGGAAACGAATATAATTTCCTTTAGTTTTATTCAAAGCCTTCAACTTGACTTCAGTGTATTTACATCAGCGCTTTGTGGGTGCTCGAAGCACTTAATGACATTGGTTGTTGCCGACAAGTAATTCCCAGGGGCCGAGGCCTTCAATGCCTTGCAAGCTGATGTATTGAAGGGCATTTGTTTGTGCTTATCTATGTCTTATTTTTGCCATGCTATGTTTAGGTTTGTGGCCTTACATGGCAACTGTGATTGCTGGAATATAATTGAAGCAGGGTTATGATGTTAATTTGGCTTCAAAATTAGGCTAATGTATGTACTTAGCGAAAACTTCAGGCTTGAAACAGATGAAACAGACGAGAATGAACAGAGAAAAATTGGGGAGCACGAGCAAGGTGATATTCTTGCTCTTCGCTGTAAAGTTGGAATTAAAGGTTTGGGAGCTTCACCTTAAAGTTAGATCTTCTCATATGAAGTCGAAGCACGCCGAATCCACAAATTTAAAGCCTTTGTCCCCTTCACAATCTCGGCCATCGATGGCCGAAGGCGTTCACGCCGAATGCTAAATTGTAGTTCGTTTAAATTTTGGAGGGGAAATAATTTTTGGTAAGAACAAAGATTTTGAGGGGATATCTTAAATGAACTGCGCCCGATTAGCAATAATTATCTTAAATGAACCGAAGCCGAAGACGCCCGCGCCGAAGGCGCCTGCTGAATTTTTTTACACTAATTTGTTGTTCCGAGCCGAAGGGGCCCGCGCCAAAGGGGCCATCACCGAATTTGTTGTTCTACGTCGAATTTGTTGTTCCGCACCGATGACGTTCTCACCGAATTTGTTGTTCCACGTCGAAGCCGCCTGCGCCAAATTTTTTGTTCCGCTCCGAATTCGCCCGTGCCGCTAAATATTTTTACGCTAATTTGTTGTTCCGAGCAATTTTGACTGTGAGAATAATTTTTTGGGAAACAAAGATTTTGCAGGGACAAATCTTAATTGAACCGTGCCCGCGGGCACGGGTTATGACTAGTATATATATATATATATATATAGCAAAAAATGTACCTAAGAACGTGCGCAGGTAGAATTACCTGCGCACGCCCCCTCTGTTCGGTGTTTGTAAGTATTTTTTTTTTAATTTTTTTTTTTTCAGTAGCTAGATATACTTGTTATGAAGCTTCCCACAAAATTTCAGGTCAATCCGACACCGTTTGAGCCTCCGTTCATCGATTTCAAAAACGTTGCGCAAAACTGTCCAAATTCTGGACAGTTTTGCGCAACGTTTTTGAAATCGATGAACGGAGGCTCAAACGGTGTCGGATTGATCTGAAATTTTGTGGGGAGCTTCATAACAAGTATATCTAGCTACTGCAAAAAAAAATTTCAAAAAAAATATTTAGAAACCCCGAACAGAGGGGGCGTGCGCAGGTAATTCTACCTGCGCACGTTCTCAGGCACATTTGCCCCATATATATATATATATATATATATATATATATATATATATATATATATATATATATATATATATATAATAGGGATGTTATCATGAGATTTTAGATACGTGATTTTGGATAAGAGTTGAGAAATTGGTTATAAATGAGGGATGTTATTAAGAGAAATTGGATAAGATAAGAGAAATTGAGTTTGAAATTTTAAGTTTGAAACAAAATTTTGGGCGTTCTACAGCTTGGGGGGAAATGAGCTGCACCCATGAAATTTTGAAAGCCCGCATGAAATTCATTGAATATAAATGACAACAAACTGCTTGTTTCTTCTCCATCACTATTTTTTTCTTCTCATTTTCGCAGAGCAAGCCCCTGTAAGAGAGCTCCATCCCATTTTTGAAGCCGGAGAGCACCATCGTCGGGAGTTTCGATCACTTTATCAGATCGCTGGAGAGCTCCATACTGTTTTCGACGATGTAGAGCTCCATCCTTCGCTACAGTTTCCCAAAACGAGGTAGAACACTAAAAGCCCCATCAAAATTCCAAATTGATACTAACCCATCTCATATAACCTTAAATTTCTTCCATTTTTACTCTTTTTGGGTTAAAAAGGTGCTCCATTTTTCATATACAAACAGTGTCATTTCCGATCTCTTCGTGGTGGAGGTTGACGAGTTCGAACTCAACTTCTCCCACAAATCTCTCTCCACGAGCTCAGCTTGCAGGTATTCTTTTTTAAAAAAATTCATGTGTTTATTTCTCATTTGTTGCATTTTATCTAGATTGAGACAGAAAAGCTCCGATCTTGACAGCATTTGATGGATTCAATCGGGGTTTTGTGTAATTTTTGATGTAATTGATGGAAGCTAGCAGCAACAGCCACCGACGGCGCCAGTGGTGATGACCCGGCCGTCATCGGCCGCCACGTCTCTGGCAATCCAACACTGATGCTCGATTGGGAGATGTTTTGAGTGAGAGGTTGCTAGCAGGCATGTCATCAGGCTGAAGGTGGGTGGGTAGGTGGGTGGGTCTAATGATTGAGTTTGGTTGGCTTTCTTCTCTTAATGTTCTGAATTTTTTATTTTTAATCTTCTAAATTTCATGGTATTCATTTATGTGGACATATAAAATCAAGTGTATGAGATTTACTTTGGCATTTATGAGGTCGGTTTGAGCCAAGATGAGCTTGACAGGCTGCACCATGACCTTCTTTCCCAGTTTGACCACGACATCATGGAAATGCATCAATTTAAGGATCTCATATGCTGGCACAAATTGAATTTTTTTGAATTTTTTTGAAGACACCTTCTACAAATTGAATTTTTTGTATGGGGAATGAATCAGTATATGCAACGTTGATTTTTGCTAGAAAACATTGTCGACAGGTGCTAACACTGACAAGGATGTAGAATTATAGGAAATTGAGGCAATTCGGTTCCTTGGTCTTCATCGGTTCATTGGTGTGTATTGCAGGAAAGGTTTATGAGATCGGATCATTCAATATCAGGAGCTTAAAAGGCCACAATGAACAGCAGAACAAATGCCTCAACTACTTCAGCTCCCTCTATGGATCAATGTCGCCGGTAGAAACCAACATGAAGGCTGTGGATGCACAAAGAGAATGGCTCTAGTAGCGAACCAATTTAAGGGATTCATGAAGTTGACAACAAAGTTTTGGTTAATTGCTTAATTCTTATATTTGTTTTTCAGTGTGTGTATCCACAAAGAATCAACTGATGCTTGACTTTTGAAATATGATGGAATTCCATGCTCTGCTGACTGTTTTCCTAAAAAAATTTCCTTTGGGATCACAGTGTCTTAGGTGGGTTAAAAGTCTGGATTGTAGCTGTAGTTATGCGACACAAGCACACACACACACAACCACCAGAGCATACACATGCACGTCACATAGAATGTAAACTCAATATTATGTTCCTGGTGATGGAAGATATCATGATTTATGTTTAATGCATGTTCATTATTTTGTGGCACATCTCTTAAGCTGTTTACTTCTTGCTACTTATAGTATTTTGATATGGCAACAAATTTGCAACAAGTGAAAGACAGTGGGTTGAAGCCCAAGTTGAGAATGCTAAACAACATGCTATTCTTTTAATGCTAAAGTTTCAAATATCCTCAGCTGAAGCTCACATACATCGTGATGTTCATTCTCTTAGGTACCTTTCTAATTGATTTTTTATTTTATTGCTGCTTACGCTGCTTACTGTTTAAATGGTATTTAAATGATCTTTTATACTAATACATTATTTATTCCAGCAGGGTTTCATTTGCTATATTTTGTACTAAGACATAGGTCGATGAGATCTATTCTGGATTTCAACATCTATAACAAGCATGTAAACTTTTTGCTCAACACTTTCTCTATTTCATTCCTAATTTTGAAGTTGTAACCCCAGTTGCAGTTGCAGTTTAAGAAGAGCGACGGTAGTGGGAGGCTTCAAACGCTGCAGCTCAAAGCTTTATTCAGACTTTGGCATCTCTTCAATATTTATTTCAACATATATAACAAGCAGGTAAATTTTTTTCCTTCTAGCTCTTTGCTTAGAATTGTAGATTTTATAAAAAAAAATTTAATGTGTTTTGAAAGAATTTTGTTTATGAAGGTTGGAAACATAAGATTGGCGTATTGGACTTAACAAATGCTGAGAAATATATTGGTTAGTGACTTAATGTGGCTTCATAATTTGAAATTGTCAATATTTTGTAGGATTTTCTGCTTTATCAAGTAGCGATACCATGTTTTATAGGTATTAGATTTGGGGTACAATTATCACATTGATTAGTTAAACTTCATGAACAAACATAGTTTGTGAAATTATTAAATCATTTAGTAACTATTGACTGCATTGGTTGGGAATGAATAGCTGAATGTTCAAGTTAGGCAATGTTCGGATGAATGAAAGAATGTCAAATATCTATAACGCATATAAACTTTATTGACATGAAATCTACTTAGTTTTTTTTTCAGGTCCATAAAAGTATATTTAAATTTCAAGGTGTGTCTTCTGGTAATTATTCCCAACAAATTGAATATATATGTACATGAATTTTGATAACTTGAAATCTTACAGGTGATCAATATGTCCTAGATTGATCTGAAAGAGACTTGCGAACAACTTGCTTTATCCACCAAAGTGCATAAGTTGAAAACTTAAACCCCTTTGAAGCATCAAACTTTTCAGCACCCTTTACCAGACATTGGCATCCTTCCTGATGCCTAAAATTTTCATCATGGTATATTACTTTATTTTAACTTTCAAATTTATCACATCTTGCATCTACAAATATGGTTGTTATGGTCAACAATTGTATGCACTTACAATTTTGTTTTTTGCTTGATGTTGGGTCATCATTTTTTCATTCCATTTATACTGTCCATGAAACACATAAGGTTGTACAAATGCAGACCAGTTTGTTTAGTTAGATTACACCATTTGCAATGTAGCAACTGATGCTTCAATAACGTGCTCCTAATGGTTAGAAAAATATCCTCATCTTCTATCTCCATGTTTGTCAAATTTGTCGCTGCCATTAACTGGATTATTTTGCCTCTTATGTGTTTTCCACCATTACTAACATCTTATTAATAGGCATGAACTAGAGATGAGAAGAAAACTTATAACTATACGTCGAATAGAAGAGATGACCTAAGATAGTCAACCAATTTTTGATGTCGTAGAATGTACGCGAAAAGAAGCAAATAACAATGATGCAAGGGTGAAAGATCAACAAGAAAGCAAAGAGTGCAAGAATAAAGATGAAAAAAAGTTCATGGTTCCATTTTACAGGCTTTTTGTGTTTGCAAATTCCATGGACTTTTTCTTAATAACTGTGGGCACGGTTGCAACAGCGGCAAATGGAGAAGTACAACATATCATGGTGTTTCTCTTTGGAAATTTGATCAATGCCTTTGGAGGCACTCAAAATATCGACAAAGTGGTTCATGAAGTTTTGCAGGTGTGATTATAATAGTTTCAATTTTCAAACCCAGTTAGGTTTGGCAAATTGAAGAAATTAATTGTGACTAAATAAAGTTAACAATCTTCTATTAATTCATTTGCTACTTAACTATTACAAGTGTACAATATAACCAAATTAATGGGAAATCACGTTATATCTGTCTTTAGTAATTCAGGGACCTTAAAACTTTTTAAAGACATTTTTTGTTCCAGTTTGATACTTCATAATTTTAAAGAGGGTTTTCACATTTGGGATATGTCAAAAAAAAGAAAGAGAGAAAATATATCATGGGAATTAAACTATCATCACAAATATTCCTTGCAATCATAATTTTTCATATTCCACATCTACCAAGGTCACCAGAAAATTGTAGGGGAAAATTGTGAGATACTTCTCATTCATAGCTGATGATATTAAAGAAGTTTAAACAAGTGCAACCTATGGTGTAACTAATCATATTTCTAGCAGTACTCAGGTTTTACCCTAAATACACCTTTTCTTCAAATCCATGACTCATATAGAAAATAATCTTTAACAAAACAAGTGTATATGCCTTCAGGTAGCTCTTCAGTTCGTCTATTTGGCATTAGGAGCAGGTGTAGCTTCATTCCTTCGTAAGCATATCACTTATATTTCCATCAATACAAATAATGACTATTAGTTGGCACTTATTATAGCATGTATAATGATTAGAGTAGACTGAGGATAGAGCACATCACTTCTTTCTCAGAGGTAACTTGCTGGATGGCTACTAGAGAAAAACATGCATCAAAAAAATATTGAACCTATACCTGAACGCAATATTGAAGCAGGAAATTGCATACTTTGATAAAAAAAATAAACTTTGGAGAAGTTGTTGAGAGGATTTCAGGTGACACCGTTCTCATACAAGATGCGATGGGTGAGAAGGTATGCTGAACTAATGTTAAAGCTTTCTCAGGCATCAACCTTGGAGCAGGCTAAAAACACTAGCCATGCAAGTTTCAAATGACCAAAAAGATATCCAAAGAAAGAAAAGAAACTCCATAAAAGAACAAAGTTTCCCATCAGACGTTAGAGCCAAGTATTTCATTGAATTTGTTGGATGTTGGGGATCAAAATAATCAGATTCAAACATCCTTAATCCATTCATTCATCCATTCATCCATTCAAAATAAAAAATAGATTTTATTTTTGTCAAATTTGTTAATTCAAGTATTTTTTCACATGATGTTCTTATATATTTAACAAACTGAGATGTTTTCTTAGATGTATTAGCTATTTGACCATTCAAACTGGAAAAAATCAAGTAGCTGTGGAACACAAAAATCCTGTCATATAAAGTTATTAACAACTTTATATGAGAACCTGTAACGGCTTGAAAAAAATGTTAATTAACATCTGACATGTTCATGTTTGGCAATCTTTAGACCAAACATGATGCAAAAAACACATTAAATTCATTTCACAGACTGCAATCCTTGAGTTAATGTGCAGGGTACCATACATGGGTAGATCGATGTTTGAAGGTGTTCTATGTGAGTATCCTAAGAGAACAGATCTTTGGAGTGTGTACCTTAATCAAGTAATTTATCTATTGTCTCTCCACTCAAAATCCATTGTCTCTCCACTCAAAATTGGCTAATGCTCATTTTTACATTTTCATGCTCATTTTTATAGTTTCATTTTAAATTGTTGACATTTGCACTCAAAGTATCATTTGCACTATCATTTGCACTCATTTGCACTGACGTGATTCGAATTTTAAAATCCAAGTTAAAAGTTGGACATGTTTAGGCCTGGCAAACAAATTTGAATATTGATGTGATTTAAATGATATTAAACCTGGCAAACAAATAAAAGAAGTTGGACAAAAGAAGTTGAGTGAGTACTTTTTGTGATATTACTCACTCACTCACTTCAAACACATTTGGACAGGTTAAAAATTTTTAACAGGTTAACTTTTATTGTTAACTTTGAGTGATATTACTAAAAGTGGCAAACAATTTTTAACCTGTCCAACATTTTCAAATAAATCCATGTTAACTTTTATTGTTCTGTTTGCCAGGTTTAATATCATGATATATACGAGTAATTTTTTCATTATGTGATCTTTCAGGGGCATAGCTGCCCAAAATCTATTCATGTGGTAGTATTCTACAAATTGTTTGCAATTGTGTACACTATTATTTTGAAAATTATTTGAGCTTCTGCAAATGCAATATGTGTTCTGTCATTGTTGTTAGCTTGGAATTGGATCTGTTGGATCCCCTCATAGAATCACCAGGTTGTTAGCTTCAATTTTTGGTTGTTTTATATTATAGCAGTTACTCATGTTAGCCTATTGTCACCCACAGCTGTTGAGCCATTAGGGCTGGGGATTTCATTGTGAAGCCTCTCCAGATAAAAGACGTGTAGAAACTGAGAAACAACGCGAAGCCAGAAGCACCCAAAGCTGGATCTAAAAGGAAATAGCGCTAGACTTGATGGCCGATAGCGGCGACGGATCCGGGAGGAGGCCTCGCCTTGCCGACGTTGCGGTGGCATAAGATTAAGAAAATAAGAATCACATTTGGTGTATATCATTTGATGTATTGTTCTGGCACTTACGATAAAAACTGTTCATGCAAATTATGATGTCAAAATATATACTATGCATACAAATCATGCATCCAAATTATGTTGTCACGAGAACGTGATATTGAATAATATTCTGTATTCATGTTGAATAAAGAAATAAAGAAGAACAAGTAGAAGAAACCTTTGGTGCATTAGGATTTTTGGGAAGATCATAAAAAATGCAGAGTTCTAAAAAGAAGGTGGAAGTATATAAGGGATAGAAAAACTAGCATGAAATTGTCAATTCTGCCATTTGTATGCGAAAATCTTATTTATCCTGCTATAGCAGGTTACAGCATTGTAGGCAAAGTGCAGAGTAGGCATGGATGGAGCTAGATCTCTTGGAGTTTCTCAAAATAAGAATATCATACTTGGACCTCATGAAATATGGATGTGTGAGTTTGATATGCCTAGATTTTCTACAACATTCCTACTAATTAGCTATAAGCATATGCATGGTCACAATATGGATCACTTTGTATCTACTTAAGGAACAGTTAAAGTGGTGTATTATTTTTAATTAGGATTCTGGTTGGAATACTTTAATATAGGCAAAAATATTGTTGATCATGCTGCATTTCTTTGTTTACATTGAGTGCGCGTCTGTAGTTTGGATGTTTTTAATTTAATATTTATTAGGACGTGAGAAGGCAACTAGAGGGAGATAATGTGGATGGATTTTGTTTCACAAAATTGACAGGCAATTGTAGTGAGATAAACTAACAATAATACTAAAATTATCAATATTTCTCGAGCGTTTCTCTTTTGGCTCGGATTATATATTTTTTCTTGCGCCCGCGCCGAAGCTAAATTATGGAGGGGAAAAAATTTGAGGGGATTCTGAAATGAACCGTACCCGCGGGCACGGTTTATGACTATCTATTATAAATTTGACAACCTTTTTTGAATCTTAGACCTGACTAGGACAAGCTGACTAGGACAAATGGGTTAATAGAAAGATAGTGCAGATTCAATCTTGATAAACCAATGGTTGAGATGAGATTATGTGGAAAGTTTTGGAGAGAAAAACATTTCTGGGGAAATGAAAGTTGATGGGGATATGAAATTTTTGGGGAATGAAAGTTTTGTGAATAGCAGAGTGCATGCAATTAATGTATTTGGGGAAAAACCCTTTAACTTGCACTAAATCTGTCGATCGAATGCACACAATTAATATGAGAATAATTTCCAATGCCGAAGGCGCCCGCGCCGCCTTCGGCGCCTGCCAAATTTTTTACCCTAATTTTTTGTTCCGCACCAAAGACACCCGCGCCGAATTTGTTGTTCTACGCCTTATTTGTTGTTTCGCGTCGAAAGGGTCCGCGTCGAATTAGTTGTTCTACCGAATTTGGTGTTCTGCGCCAAAGGCGCCCGCGTCGAATTTGTTGTTCCGTGTCGAAGGCACTTGCGCCGAATTTGTTGTTCTGCACCTAAAGCGCCCGTGCCGCTAAATATTTTTACGCTACTTTGTTGGTCCGCACAATTTTTACTATGGAAATAATGTTTTGGGAACAAAGATTTCACGGGAAAAAAATCTTAAAAGAACCGTGGCCTCGGGCATGGGTTATATACTAGTGTGTGTGTGTGTGTGTGTGTGTATCTTCATGTGAGAACATTTCGCACCGTGCGAAAATGTTTTTAGTTTTTTTTTTGAAATTTTTTTTTCAAAAATTCTTTTTTCCACCCTCATTATATGTTGTTATACCCCCCTCAAAAAATAATGGTTGAGAAATAATGTCATTTGGCCTTCGATCAATGCATTTTATCAAATTCGCACGTTTTGAGACCGTTAAATTTGTAACGGGTGGATGAGTGCTCTAATGCCCAACGGGTTCACCCATTATTTTCCCTGGGGTATATAATTGTATGGATTAAACATCAAAAAAATTTGAAAAAAAAATTTCAAAAAAAATAAAAAAAAGATTTCGCACGGCTTTCGCACTGGGTTTTTCGCACCCGAAGATTGCCATATATATATATATATATATATATATATATATATATATATATATATATATATATATATATATAGGAATCCAAGAAAACACCATAAAACCCAAGTTAGAATCCAAAGGAAGAATTCTACAACGGCTAGAATCTGTGATTTTATGGCACTGACAGGCGACTGATGAAGGAATATCAGTCGACTGATCAACATCTAGATTATTCCCAATGGATATAATCATAGCAAAGACATGCGACTGTACAAGAATACACAGGTGCATGTACACTATGTAGGCGCCTGTAGAGACTTCGTCAGGCGTCTGTCATATGGGATGGAATGGACCAGGAAAATCACAACATTCGCACTTGCGCACTCAGACGACTGATGAGCCAAGTCCAGGTGCCTGAAGAAAGACAGGTGACTGAAAACTCTACCTCAATCGGCTGCCGCACAAGATGGATTGGTGCTCAAGTTTGACAGGTTACACACAATGGCACTCAGACGACTTCTGAACAATCGGCAGGCGCCTGATGGTGGACATGTGCATGTCTTTTGTTCTTCAGTCGCATGCACCAAAAGCTCGAGAAAGAGTCAAGAAATTGTTGACTTGAGCTATGCATAACAGTCACATGTAGAAGGCTGGTCAGGCACCTAGAGATTACCCAGTCACCCGTCCTGCCTTCTGCAGGCGCCTGTTGGAAGGCCAAAAACTCCAGTTGAGTTATTTGGCATGGGGAACCTATTGGATTGGATTCTATGAATATCCTAATGTTCACTAATATGGTAAATGCATATACATGAATGAGTAGACCATCAATCAAGGCATTACAAAATCCTAGACTCAAAAAAAGAAATGCAAGTGTTAAGGCCAAAAATTACCAAAACAATCAAGATGCTGACGTGGACCCTTTCTTGTAGAGTTAGAGCCTCGTCAGTCTGTTGAATGGGACCATAGGTTGGTAGATTTAGGGTCGTTGGTAGTTTGTAGTCAACTTACGATGCTTATTCGACCCTCGAATAGATCGAGCCTCGATCGGTTGATATTGAGAAGTACCGACACGACCTTTCCACCGGATCGGGTCTCGATGATCTGCACCACAAGGAATCGTCAGGAGGGGTCAGATCTGGGTCCCGACCCAAATCTCCTATGATGCTTAAGTTAGAATGGGACTTAACTGAGGGAGGGAGCTTGGAGCTGCTGAGATCGACCCACAGAGGCTCGTCCCAGGTCTAGCGTAGCAAGCTCTTGTGAAAGAAGAAATATAAGTTAGATTATGTAATGTCAAAGTATCAGATCTCGTACCCCCTTTATTTTTTCCATCTCCCATGTATTTATAGACCTCTGAGGTCTCTTCAGTGATGTTGGGAGGACAAGGGTCACCAATTAAGGTGCCACGATCTTCCCCCTTAATAGGGGTAAGCGTCACCCACGTCCCTGCTATTTATGAGCTCACCTTCAATCCCACGTTCAATTGGTGGGAGTGCAACATGCGAATGGTACGTGTGCGTTGATTGAGCTAGCTTCGGGCCTCTTTCATGGGTTCTGTAGACATTATTCACTCGCCGAACGAGCCCCCTCGAGTGCCGGTCTGATGACTCAACAATGGCCCCCCGTCGCTCGACCTAAGAAAATTTGCATGTTGGGGTCAAGTGACATTACATCGCATTAATGGGGCACGGAAGTCGAGGAATTAATACTTAAGTTTTAGGCGCCAAAGCACCCACTTTGCTGATTTGGATGATTCACTGGTTAGAAATCCAAGATGCTAAGAGGCTCGGATCTTCGACACGTGTCTCAACATGTTGTGGTCGTCTAGTCGATATAAGGCGGTTCCAGAGCAGAAATTTAAAGTCGTCGTCTTCATCGTTCTCAATTTAGATTTTCTCCTTTCGAAAATGGCTTTGTCATCCATCCTTGCCTCTAGGAGGACCTCGGCTTTCGTCATGCAAAAGAACAAAGAGGGAGCCGTGGTGCCCGGCCTGATCGCCAACCAAATATCCAAAGTTGGAGCCAATCAAATCCCCGAATTCCAGAGCAAATATGTCCGGCTCGACTACCAGATCCGGTTACCAGGGAGGGATGAAAGGGTTCATCGTCCAGACGATCGGGAGGTTGGGGTCTACGTCAAAGCCTTCCAACGAGTGCTTCGATTCCCCATGCATCCTTTCATGCGCTACATACTGAGTACATTGAACCTTTCCCTTTGTCAACTGATGCCAAACGACATAGGTGTGTTGGTTGGTTTCATCGCTTTGTGCATGATGAAGAAAGTTGAACCATCAATGGGGTTGTTCAATTACTTCTCCTCGATTCCTCCCCTCAAGAATCTGGGTTGGTACATGATAATAGCCCACCGAGGCAGGAAGCTATTTGACGATCTCCCTTCCTCGAATTCAAATTGGAAAGACAAGTTCGTATGCGTGGTCTTTCAAGACGAGGCGAGCTTTTGTACCGGATGGGATGTGCCTGACTTAGGTCTAGCCGAGGACAAGCCTCTATCCAGATCAGATAAGGAAGCTACCGATGCATTGTTGAACCTGCCAGAGAATATAATGAAGACGAAGTGGTTGTAGTCCGACTTGGTGCTGCGTCAGACCGTGTGGACGAATGGTCGATCCATTTCTGCCCATCAACTGTTCGATCTTCGTTTCATGTCCTAACATTTTTTTACTTGAGACCCCATGCTCCTGTTATGACATGCCATCATGTTATTTGCATCATCTCATGTACATGCACGTGGCTGCATTTTAGGATGTGACATTTGAGGTGGAGTTGGATTTCCTACTTGGACATGCTTGACGTGCTCCAATTCGTGGTTTTAGGTTTATGGAGCTGAAGGCAGGGAGATGGAGTTAGAGTTATGGTTGGGGAGCTTAGGTTGTGAGTTAGGTGGTGAGGGGAGAGGATGAGAGTTGTACTTTTGGGTTGTTTGGGTAGAGTTGTGGTGATTGTATAAGATGTATAACTGTGATAATGTATAGTGGATGATAGTGTATATAGAGGTCAGTGTTCTTGTTTTCAGTCTTTCTCTGTGGTTTCTTTGGTCTTTCTATGTTATGTGTGTATGTTTCTCGGGAACATTACAGGTACTATCCCAGCAGTGCGCAGTGCACATGATGACTCAATTGTATTTTCTTTTCCTTCTTCCTTCGTAACATCCGCTGCTCTGGGAGAACCTGGGATGAATTCGTACTTTCCAGCTATCTAGGGGAGTGTGGCGTTACAGGACCGCAAGGATGCGAATTATGATTATGTGACTTCATCGATTATAGCTGGTCAATTATGTTAAAAATCTTCTTGAAGGTTAGTCGTAGCCCTCCTTGTTTTTAGATTAGGGGACTAAAAGATGTCTGTCATAGTTGTTAAGACTCATCAAGCTATGACGTGGTCTCTTTTAGAAACCGACTCCATCATACATGAGATGTAGTCTGGTAGTAACCCAAACCGCTGCGTTGGGTCTCCTCGAGTATCAGTGTAAGTTAGTATTAGACATGAAACCAAGGGTTCACCTAGACTAGTCATTATGGTTTGTTGAGTCTCCTCAAGATCATAAGTGATGATCGATCCAAAATGTAACCCTAGAGAGACCTAGCTATGGCGCAAATTACAAGGAGATAAATCCTCGGCAACGGCGCCAAAAACTTGATCGCGTCTGAGTGTACACCCGAAAAATGACTTGTAGTCTTACCGCAAGTGCACGGTGTAGCGGCGAGCAGGTATCGAACTCAGGGAGGAACAAATGATAGTACCTTATTCAAATCGCCTAGCTATCAAAAGAGTGAGAATAGTTTTGATATCACAGTCATAATCGTTCAAATATCTAGAAAGTATCAATATAATAAAGCGTCTAGGGATAAGAAATCCCCATTACGGACCTTCTCTCATTCTTGTAAGTCATAAGTTTCATTGTTACTAAGCTTGAATATAGGTGAACTAGTCGCAACTTAATGTAGAACCAAGATCACGCTCTCGCGCTATTGCCAGTCTATAGCAAACCTAGGATAGGGCCCACTCTCGTGCAAACCCTAGCCTAAGCCGCTAGCGTGAAGAACGACATCATTGTTCAATCGTATCTTGAGCACACTCTCGTGCAAACTTGAGCTACGACCTAGGTTATGATAGTTCATATCCGTCCAATCTCTTGCAAATGGATATTAGTATAGAATCACAATTAAAAATCCTAGCTTTGGCCCAATCTCTTGCAAACCAAATCTAGAGAAATCCAATTGTCAATCTAAATCGAATATCTAGTCCTTCCTATCAATTGGGATCCAATCTCTTGCAAATCCCAATCGATATGAATTCCTAGCTACCCGTAATCTATCGATCAAAACCTAACCTTAATCAATTCTAGCAACAAATCTACGAATTCATCACAATTAAGAGATAGGGTCCATAGGGTTCATCCCCATGCCCTACGACGACGGCACTACTCACAAAGCATCATGCAAATCTCAGAAAAATCAATAATAATCACGGCACAATTCATTGCAAAAGAGAAACAATGCATAAAAATCGAGTTTTTAATAGAAATAGACAAACCAATGTAATTGCCGACGATCTCCAGCTGAGATTTCACAAAGAGTAGCCGTCTAAATCCTAAAAGAAAGTCTCAAAATTAATGTTCTAAAAGCTCCCTAAACTAGGGTAAAAACAGGGCTTAAATACCCTCTAAAATCGTCCAAAAAATCGTGCCAAAACTGCCCCTGCGCAGCCCAGAAATCGCAGCCCTAACAGCAGTCGGAGACCCTTGTCACTCGGCCGAGTGACCCTTGTCACTCGGCCGAGTGACAAACCCTGCAGAAAAACAGTAACTTCGGGGGTTTCAGGGTCTGTCGGGGGGTGGCTCGGACGAGTGGACTTCTTCATTCGGCCGAGTGAACATTCATACTCGGCCGAGTGGGCCTCCAAAAGATCTCTGAAAATTCCAGTAACTTCGGCCTTTTCTCTGGACGAATTCCCTGTACCACTCGGGCGAGTGAAGTTTCTCACTCGGCCAGTGGGCTTTCTTTGTTCGGCCGAGTACACGCTGAAATCATCATGTGTGTATCCGTTCTGGTCGGCCGAGTGGGACTTCTTGTTCGGCCGAGTGGCGGGTCTACTCGGCCGAGTGGTGTGCTGAAATGCTCGTTTCTTCTTCTTTTTGCCTCCTCGTCGCTCCTATTGATTTCCTTCTTCTTCCGCTCATCCTCCATCGCTGATAAGTCCTCGAATGAGCCGTGGGCGACACTCCTAAGCGCGTGCAAATCCTTTGATCTCAAATTCGCTCCAAATCGCTCCATATTTTCTGAAATACGACAAAAACAAGAAATAGTGAAAATCATCGCAATATTGTCGAATAATCGTGAAAAACGTGATATGGGCGATCAAAATGGCATGCAAACATGCAGAAAAAAGGTATAAAATATGGAGTGATCAAAATCCCTCAAGCTTACCTCTTACTCGTCCTCGAGGAAGATAAGTAAAAGGCGAACCCGACGGAAAAATAATAAAAAGTGAAAAATGGAAGAAATAGAAAGTAAGGAAGGAAAGCAAAGAGAGAGAGGTGCTAGATCATTTTCTCAGGACGTGGGCTTTGCTTACTCGTATAGCATACATCGAATATAATAAACACATGCCCAAGATTTTTATCTCGATATCATAATCATATGGATGCATTCAAAATAGAAAACCCGAGAATATCACAGCAATATGAAATATGGAATCGTTCTAGAATTAACATCGTCTGAAGCATCTAAAGCGGTATACATAATCATAGACCACACACTTTTCAATTGAATGCTTTCTATTTGGAGTAGAAGAGATATCACACAATATGGATCAATAAGAATAGAAAGGTATGGTTTTCATGAAATGCATGCTAAGTTTCAATTCCTGGATTTCGTAAAACCTTTAGTAATCTCACCGAGTATAGAAAATTACCTAGCTTAGGTTGTCATGCACAGTCAAGTAGTCACTCTCTCACACATCATTGGATCTTCTCCCCCAAGCTTATCTATAAGCGTGGTGGCATAAGATAAATCAATAAATACATTCCCCATTTTTTTGTAGCTCCATGAAAAATAAAAAATAAAAACAAAAGAGGGAAGAAAGAGTGAAAGAGTATGAGATGGGATCATGTATAAGCTCCTTTTCTTTTTTTTTCTTTTTCTCTTTTTTTGTTTTTTTTGTTTTTTTTAATGTAGCATATATACGTCTGAGATCCCAAATCAAAAGATGGAAAGATATTCATACATTTTTTCTTTTTATTCTGGGGGCATTGTAGCATGGAATTTAATAGCGGGGGAAATGCCAATAACAGAATCGCTAAAGGGAGATTCACCAATGAATATAAGTATAGAAATAATGCTCAGGATATGTGGAGAAAGAAATATATGTAACACTCGGTTCACTCTATAGGACGTGCACGACAACTTTCAGCAGAGTAATGTAATCTACTCAGTTTAATCTCAGAAAGTAAACTAATCCAGTTATATCAACCTAACATACATCCATTCAACCTGAAAGTGAAGCGTACAATTTTCATGCAATAAGAAGTGATATAAGAAAGGAAAGCAATACTCCAGTATAAGCAATCAATGTGTGAAGCTTGGTGTGTTATCTACGAAGAGTATACAGTGAAAATCATCAGATTCAGCTAATAAAAGAATTTCATCTATATTCATACATGAAAGTGCGGGTTATTATCTCAAATGCATATCAAGACATAGCATATGATATCTGAAATAAAAACTATGGCATGACAAAGTAATATGCATATAGAGATAAGCTAACATCACGTCATCGTCATCACAGAAAATTCATCTCTAGCAAAAAGATGAAAGAAATAAGGATAAAAGGAAATAAAAACTACTGTACAATGCAGCACACTCAAGAAATAGAAAAAACGTGATGCATGATAAGAAAAAACGAAAAAGTGGTGAAAATAAGTGTAAAAACGAAGAAATGCGAGAAAATAAAAATAAAAGGCGACAAAAATGAAAAGTGTGAGAACTCACTCCCCCAAGCTAAAGTGCAGTGTCCTCAATGTGCGAAGTGTGGCACACTGAGAGACGAGATATGGGTGGGGCGGGTGAGGATGCATGCATGATGAAAAGAAAAAAGGAAAAACAAAATAAAAATATGATGGGTATGCAAGTGATGCATGCAGAGACCAAAATGGTGCAAATATGAGTGTCCCCAAAAAGTACTCCCTCACTCCCAAACAGATATATACAGATAGGACCAAAATGTGAACAAAACAGTGCGTGGAGGAGGGGTGCAAAATCATCAGGATCACAAAAAATATCTAGCGTATCGACAGCAAAAATATGGAAGGCATCCAGTGTGTGCCTAAGGGGGTGGGGGTGCACCAGCACCGTCCTGTGGCGGAGGTGGTGGTAGGCGTGGTGGCTGCTGGGTGGGTGTAGGTGGCAGAGGCAGACGCGCAAGAATCTGATTCAGGCAAGCCTGAATACTAGGAAGTACGGCGACGCGGGTCGGGACTGCTCTGACGGTGGCAGAGAGAGCCCTAAAGTCTCCTCTGAGTCCACTAACTGCCCCCTCAAGAGCACAAATGCTCTGAACTAGGGTGTCGGGGGGAGGTGGAGCAGAGGGTCGAACAGGTCGAACAGGAGAAGAACGGGGCTGTCTCACATGGCCGCCGTAAAGGATAGGTGCAGCTATGGGGTGGTGCTCGGGTGCATTGCTCGCTAAGTGTCGCTCAGCCTCTATGTGGGGCTGAGACACATGCAAGGTCAAAGAGGAAGGAGCAGAAGCTGAAGCTGAAGTGAAAACAGACGACGAGGCAGGTGGAGAGGTCAGTGACACAGAAGTAGGGACAGACGTCATGACGCTCTCGGAGTATACAGCGACGGTGGAGACAGTGAGGTCGACGACTGGAGAGGTCGTGAAGGGTGCAGAAAATGGCTCCCAAGGAGTCAAAAACAACAATGAGGAAAGGGTCTCTACCGCGGCGGTGAAGGAGGTCTCGTCGCTCTCTAAAATGGTGATGGGGCGCTCACGGCTAGCAGAAGAAATGGGATCATCGAGATGGGCACAGTGATGGTAGCGATGGTGGAAGAAGACTCAGCAAAAGTGCTCCTGACACTAACAGGAGTGTGGACTGAGGTGTCGGGAGGTGTAGACTGGTCAGGTACAGGCTGAGGGATCACATGGTCCAAGTGTGGAATGAGGGGCTCCTGCGGAGCATCCTCGGGCTCTAACACGTATGCGGCGGGGATAAGGAGATCCATCGCTGGAATCCAATCTCCGCCCGTGGGTCCTATATGTGTCCGAGCAGGGCTCAGAATAATCATGTAATCTGCAGCGAAAGGACCGTGGAGCCA
Source organism: Scilla litardierei (assembly GCA_030789695.1). Taxonomy (NCBI): domain Eukaryota; kingdom Viridiplantae; phylum Streptophyta; class Magnoliopsida; order Asparagales; family Asparagaceae; genus Scilla; species Scilla litardierei. Next base: position 220,565,972 of record CM061142.1, on the reverse strand, counting down.
CACCTAGTGCTGACGACCATGAGGACGCATCATCCTCATCCGGGCCATAACGTCTATAGATAGTGAAGTGGGGCCCGATGGTCAAAGCAAGTCAGCTGGTAGGTCGACGCCGGTCATAAGGGCCAAGAGGGTAATCAACCCGCCGCAGCAAATAGGTGTCCGAGCACCGACAGAAATAACTATGCGGTCGATGTACTAACTGGCAATATCAATCTCGACGACGGGGACCAGGACATCACTATCCCTATCGAAGACACTAGGACACGTCATCGCATAGAGCATGTAGAGCTCTAGCGTGGACAGCGTCCCGGGCTCGTACCTCGCAATAAAAGTGGTCGCCATGAGGCACTGTGCAATGTGAAGGCAGGGGTGGAGAATCGCAGATGCCTTGACCCTACTAGGGTCAAAGGCGAGTGGTGAACCTGTGATTCGTGTCCAAAAGGCGTGCATGTCGAACGACGGGTGTGGGATGTGCATGGGAGCGTAAGCACGGTCTGGGATCGGTACAGCGGGCCACTGGAAGAACGCTCGAAGCATGTCGAGAGTGACCTCGCACTCTCGATCCATCAGTCGAAATGAGCATCCTCCAGCGATCCGGGAAATAGAGCTCAGGACCTCAAGTGTCGGGTGGATGTAGGTATCCGCCGACACAGACAGAAAGTCGCGCCATCCCATGTTGTCGCACAACGTGAGCAGCCCTCAAGTACCCATAGGCGATCTAAGTCAGCAAGGTGTGCGAACCTAGAGGGTACAATAGAGCGATGGGAGATACGCTCAAATCTGGCGCGGTGTGCGTCATCTCTGAACGTGATCCCCATCGTATCGATAGCGGGGGCCGGCTGTGCAGGTGGTGGAATGGGATCGGCAGGAGGCAGCTGTGTAGGTGGGGATGGACTAGGTGGCGGGGAGTCCACCCTAGCAGAAGAGGAGCCAGGATCACCTGACTTCTTCCGCTTGGAAGCGGGCTCCCGAGTGAGTGGCATAAGGCGAGGCGGCATATGTGCCGCGAGACATGCCCACTACCCAAATAAAAATACGAAGTGCTAGATGATGGAATGAGTATACCTGAGCACGACGCGAGAGAAAAATCTGAGGTGTGCGAAGAGACGCCTCCTTCGTGAAGCTTCGAGTGCGTCCAGAAGCTCCCCAAAGCTCCCCCCAAGCTATCCTAAAAAGCAAACAATAAAATCAGCAGTGTACATCAACAAATATGGGGGAGATGGATGTACAATAGATATATATAGGAATTGATTTGAGTTTGGAGCGCAATGGGCGTACGAAATGTGAGAATGGAGGAGAAAATCGGATTGGGGTGAAATGGGTGAGTGGCCAGCGGCTGGGAGGACGGCGCCGACGAGGAGTGGTGGCGGGGTGGCATCGGCGATAGCAGCGGCCGTTCGGGCAACGGAGCGACGGATTCGGGCGATAGCAGCTGAGGCAGCTCGGGCGATGGCGAAGGAAATTGGGGATTTTTGCGTTTCGAAATTCGCGCAGCCTGCTCAGCATATATATACGAAAGTTACGACTGGGCCGAGTGAAGAAGATTTCGAAATTAACTTCGCAACTTACGACTCGACCGAATGGACAAATTCCCACTCGGTCGAATGGACAAATTCCACTCGGATCAGCAAATTTTTAGAGCGTGCAGGGTATCTGATTCACTCGGCCGAGTGACTAGTCACTAGCCCGAGTGGCAAATTATACTGTAAAACGCAGAAAATAACAGAGAGTTGGTCAGAAGCATCTTCCCTGATCTGCACTCCACTCGGCCGAATGGAGCCTTTGCTCGGCCGAGTGACATATGTCATTCGGCCGAGTGGAATCCTGTTTTCTGCAACGGCTCTCTGTTTTCGCTCTATTCTCTATTTTTCTTCCTCCCGTCAGTCTCTCCCTTCTCCTGGGGCCTGAGCACCTTCGTGGAGCGCTCTCCCTTGCCTTAGTCATCCTCCATATGATTGATCTCTCGTTCTCCATCTCCTGTCATTAAAAAAACCCCGTTGTCATGATTTTTATAGACACTAGACTCTAAACACTAAGAAAAGTATAAAATAAAAATGAAAATCAACTAAGAATGATATAAAACCGTCGGGTTGCCTCCCAACAAGCGCTCGTTTAAGGTCATGAGCTCGACCCCTTATGATTTTCGTTTAGCGCGTGATGTTGGGCGCATGCGAGATACGCCCGTCAAATTTGCCGGGAAGGCCACTTGGATTTGGTTGTTGATGCTCGTTGGCTTTCCTCGGCACCCCCTCATCATGGGTAGTGTTGGGGGATAAGTCCCCCAAGCTTGAGCTAGTCCCAATCTTCTTCTTCACCAGTGACACCGATCTTCTATTCGATGGAGATTTCTTCGATTTGTTGGCCGTTGAGAGCTTGCAAAGCTCCCTTATCCTTGCAACATCAGCGTTGTCTTTGTTATCGGCCGTTGAGCTATCCGAAGGATCATCCAACTTTTCTTCAATGCTAGAAGTTTGTCCTTCTTCAAGGCCATCATCATGGAGAGCGCCAATGGAATACGGAATGGCTTCGTCGATCACCTCATCAAGGAGGTCCACATAATCCAACTCCTCTTGGTAGGGCATATGCTTCATGGCTTTGGGGATATGGAACTCAACCTCGATGTTGCCGACATTCAAAGATAAAGTACCGTCCCTCACGTCGACTATCACGCCGGCGGTGGCTAAGAACATGTTCAAGTATAAGTGAAGTGTCGCCCTCCTCCTTAATGTCCATAATGACGAAGTCGCACGGTAAGCATATCCCTCCCGAAACTTGTAGCGGAATGTTCTCTGCAATCCCTACCGGTCTAGTAACCCGACCATCCGCTAGTTGTATTCTTATGTCGGTTGGCTTCAAGTCGGTCCCCGTATTCAATTTTCGGAACATGTTAAGGGGCATTAGGCTCACACTTTCTCCCAAGTCAACTAAGGCCTTTTGCAATGGGACTCCTCCAAGTGTGCATGGGATGCGAAAGCTTCCGGGATCCTTGAATTTCTCGGGCTCCATTTTCCTCCGGGTGAACCAAGTTCCTTGTTCGGCAAGCATTATTTTCTCCTTCCTTTTCTTTCCCGATATTAAGTCCTTCAAGAACTTTGCATACGACGGTATCTCCACTATAGCATCCAAGAAAGGTATGTTTAGGCTTACTCCCTTTAAATATTCAAGGAACTTGGCGAGCTTCTTCTCTATTTTGGCTCTTGCCAACCGTTGTGGAAAGGGCACCGGTGACATGTAGGTGCGCTCCTCATTAGGCTTCTTCATTTCAGAATTTCCAACTTCTTGCGGCTCTTTTGTGCTCTCCTCTTCAATAGCCGGCTCTTTATCATCCAAAATCTCCACCACGGGCTCCTTGGTTTGGACCATGGCGGGAGTGGTATCCTTCCCGCTCCTAGTTGTGACCGCCACTATCACATTTATGTCGTCGGTATTGCTCCGTGGATTGGGCTCCGGTTGAGCCGGTTATTGTTGAGTGTTTTTGTTTAGCAACGCAAGTAGCTCTCCAAGTTGCACAACGACGGTATTAAGCGAGTCTTGTTGCACCGTCAACCTAGCATTGGTTTTTCTTTGCTCCACCATGAATTCCTCCACCCTAGCTTCATGATCCGATCGTGGTTGAGCCTGTGGCGGGTTTGGAGCTCTCCAACTTTGGTTATATCCAGGTGGCCTATACGGTCACGCTTGTTCCCTAGGCGGGTAACTTTGTTGTGGTGGCCCCCTCGGTTGGTATTGAGGTTGTGGAGGTGGAGGCCTAGCTTGAGGTTGTTTCAGCGACGGTGGGTTTAGAGCCCCTTCATTATTCGCATACGAAAATCCCGGATGATTCCTTGCGACCGGGTTGGCCCAATAACCGGAGTTCCCCGCAACATATTGCACTTGTTCCAAGGCTCCCTCTCCATGCTCTCCTCCTACGAACATAGCTTGAGATTGGTCTTGCCAATCACTCATATTGCCTCTCGGCGTAGATGTGGAGGGAGCTCCATGTGGCTCGGTGATATGCTTCTCTAATCTCTCCACTACCTTGTGGAGAGAGTCGAACTTATTGGAAAGCTCTGCTACGGCCTTGGCCTCATATATGCTCGTTGGCTTCAAGGAGGTAGAAGATTGACCTCGCTCGTCGCCCCATTGTTGATTATTAGAGGCCATCTCCTCTAATAGGGCCGTAGCTTCATCCGGTGTTTTGGAAAGAATGTCTCAGTTGGCGGTTGCATCTATGATTTGCTTAGTGCCCGGTTAGAGTCCAATATAAAAGCTGTGAACTAGCTCCCAAGCTTCTCTACTGTGATGGGGGCACTGATTCTGTAGATCCTTAAAGCGCTCCCATGCCTCGTATAGGGTCTCCTGCGGTCCTTGCTTAAAGGACATGAGTGCGCTTCTAATCTTCATTGTCTTAGATGGCGGGTAGAATTTATCGAAAAACGCACTAGCCAACTCATCCCAAGTAGTGAATATACCTTCCGCTTGCGTTCTCAACCAATATAGAGCTTTATCTCTGAGGGTGAAGGGGAAGAGTCGCAATCTGATAGCATCGACGGAAACACCCGGCATTTGAAAGGTGGCGCACTTGGACAAGAATAGCTGAAGATGATAATGTGGATTCTCAAGGGAGTTTCCATGGAATGTGTCTTGCTGCATTAAGACCACTAATCCCGTCTTGAGCTCAAAATTCTTATCCGTCGCCAACTCCGGCATAGCGATGGAGGAAGTGGTGGAAGAAGTTTTAGGCCGAAACCTATCTCTGATAGATATAATCCTCGCCATACGTGCCGCTAATTCTTTCGGTGTCTCCAGGTGGTTCATACAATTATCCTCTATATTGAGTCTCTTCTCGGCTCTGATCCTGCTCTCAGTACGTTCGATCTCCGGATCAAATATTATATCCTCTGGGTCCGCTGTTGATCTTGTGTACATGCACAGAAGAATAGAGCTTCGATGGAGTTGTTAGCATGATAGAGGTGTAAAATAAGAATAATAATAAAATAAAAAAGAAATAACTAGGTAAGGAAAATAAAACACTGTCGCCTCCCCGGCAACAACGCCAAAAACTTGATCGATCCAAAATGTAACCCTAGAGAGATCTAGCTATGTCGCAAATTACACGGAGATAAATCCCCGGCAACGGCGCCAAAAACTTGATCGCGTCCGAGTGTACACCCGAAAAATGACTTGTAGTCTTACCGCAAGCACACGGTGTAGCGGCGAGCGGGTATCGAACTCAGGGAGGAACAAATGACAGTACCTTATTCAAATCACCTAGCTATCAAAAGAGTGAGAATAGTTTTGATATCACAGTCACAATCGTTCAAATATCTAGAAAGTATCAATATAATAAAGCGTCTAGGGATAGGAAATCCCCACTACGGACCTTCTCTCATTCTTGTAAGTCATAAGTTTCATTGTTGCTAAGCTTCAATATAGGTGAACTAGTCGCAACTTAATGTAGAACCAAGCTCACGATCTCGCGCTATTTCCGGTCTATAGCAAACCTAGGATAGGGCCCACTCTCGTGCAAACCCTAGCCTAAGATGCTAGCGTGAAGAACGACATCATTGTTCAATCATATCTCGAGCCCACTCTCGTGCAAACTTGAGCTACGACCTAGGTTATGATAGATCCTATCCGTCCAATCTCTTGCAAATGGATATTAGTATAGAATCACAATTAAAAATCCTAGCTTTGGCCCAATCTCTTGCAAACCAAATCTAGAGAAATCCAATTGTCAATCTAAATCAAAATCCCCCAAGCTTACCTCTTACTCGTCCTCGAGGAAGATATGTAAAAGGTGAACCCGACGGAAAAATAATAAAAAATGAAAAATGGAAGAAATAGAAAGTAAGTAAGGAAGGAAAGCAAAGAGAGAGAGATGCTAGATCATTTTCTCAGGACGTTGTCTTTGCTTACTCGTATAGCATACATCGAATATAATAAACACATGCCCAAGATTTTTATCTCGATATCATAATCATATGGATGCATTCAAAATAGAAAACCCGAGAATATCAAAGCAATATGAAATATGGAATCATTCTAGAATTAACATCGTCTGAAGCATCTAAAGCGGTATACATAATCATAGACCACACACTTTTCAATTGAATGCTTTCTATTTGGAGTAGAAGAGATATCACACAATATGGATCAATAAGAATAGAAAGGTATGGTTTTCATGAAATGCAGGCTAAGTTTCAATTCCTGGATTTCGTAAAACCTTTAGTAATCTCACCGAGTATAGAAAATTACCTAGCTTAGGTTGTCATGCACAGTCAAGTAGTCACTCTCTCTCACATCATTGGATCCTCTCCCCCAAGCTTATCTATAAACGTGGTGGCATAAGATAAATCAATAAATACATTCCCCGTTTTTTGTAGCTCCATGAAAAATAAAAAATAAAAACAAAAGAGGGAAGAAAGAGTGAAAGAGTATGAGATGGGATCATGTATAAGCTTCTTTTCTTTTTTCTTTTTCTTTTTTCTTTTTCTCTTTTTTTGTTTTTTTGTTTTTTTAATGTAGCATATATACATCTGAGATCCCAAATCAAAAGATAGAAAGATATTCATACATTTTTTTCTTTTTATTCTGGGGGCATTGGAGCATGGAATTTAATAGCGGGGGAAATGCCAATAATAGAATCGCTAAAGGGAGATTCACCAATGAATATAAGTATAGAAATAATGCTCAGGATATGTGGAGAAAGAAATATATGTAACACTCGGTTCACTCTATAGAACGTGCACGACAACTTTCAACAGAGTAATGTAATCTACTCAGTTTAATCTCAGAAAGTAAACTAATCTAGATATATCAACCTAACATACATCCATTCAACCTGAAAGTGAAGCGTACAATTTTAATGCAATAAGAAGTGATATAAGAAAGGAAAGCAGTACTCTAGATATAAGCAATCAATGCGTGAAGCTTGGTATGTTATCTACGAAGAGTATACAGTGAAAATCATCAGATTCAGCTAATAAAAGAATTTCATCCATATTCATACATGAAAGTGCGGGTTATAATCTCAAATGCATAGCAAGACATAGCATATGATATCTGAAATAAAAACTATGGCATGACAAAGTAATATGCATATAGAGATAAGCTAACATCACGTCATCGTCATCGCAGAAAATTCATCTCTAGCAAAAAGATGAAAGAAATAAGGATAAAAAGGAAATAAAAACTACTGTACAATGCAACACACTCAAGAAATAGAAAAAAAAACGTGATGCATGATAAGAGAAAGCAAAAAAGTGGTGAAAATAAGTGTAAAAACGAAGAAATGCGAGAAAATAAAAATAAAGGTCGACAAAAATGAAAAGTGTGAGAACTCACTCCCCCAAGCTAAAGTGCATAGTGTCCTCAATGTGCGAAGTGTGGCACACCGAGAGACGAGATATGGGTGGGGCGGGTGAGGTTGCATGCATGATGAAAAGAAAAAAAGGAAAAACAAAATAAAAATATGATGGGTATGCAAGTGATGCATGCAGAGACCAAAATGGTGCAAATATGAGTGTCCCCAAAAAGTACTCCCTCACTCCCAAACAGATATATACAGATAGGACCAAAATGTGAACAAAACAGTGCGTGGAGGAGGGGTGCAAAATCAGCAGGATCACAAAAAATATCTAGCATATCGACAGCAAAAATATGGAAGGCATCCAGTGTGTGCCTAAGGGGGGTGGGGGTGCACCAGCACCGTCCTGTGGCGGAGGTGGTGGTAGGCGTGGTGGCTGCTGGGTGGGTGTGGGTGGCAGAGGCAGACGTGCAAGAATCTGATTCAGGCAAGCCTGAATACTAGGAAGTATGGCGACGTGGGTCTGGACTGCACTGACGGTGGCGGAGAGAGCCCTAAAGTCTCCTCTGAGTCCACTAACTACCCCCTCAAGAGCACGAATGCTCTGAACTAGGGTGTCAGGGGGGTGGTGGAGCAGAGGGTCGAACAGGTCGAACAGGAGAAGAACGGGGCTGTCACACATGGCCGTCGTAAAGGATATGTGCAGCTATGGGGTGGTGCTCAGGTGCTGTGCTCGCTAAGTGTCGCTCAGCCTCTGTGTCAGGCTGAGACGCATGCAAGGTCGAAGAGGAAGGAGCAGCAGCAGAAGCTGAAGTGAAAACAGACGACAATGCAGGCGGAGAGGTCAGTGATACAGAAGTGGGGACAGACGTCATGACGCTTTTGGAGTATACATCGGCGGTGGAGACAGTGAGGTGGACGACTGGGGAGGTCATGAAGGGTGCAAAAAATGGCTCCCCAGGAGTCGAAAACAACAATGAGGAAAGGGTCTCTACCACGGCGGTGAAGGAGGTCTCGCCGCTCTCTAAAATGGTGGTGGGGCGCTCGGGGCTAGCAGCAGAAATGGGATCATCGAGATGGGCACAGTGATGGTAGCGGTGGTGGACGAAGACTCAGCAAAAGTGCTCCCGACACTAACAGAAGTGTGGACTGAGGTGTCAGGAGGTGCAGACTGGTCAGGTGCAGGTTAAGGGATCACAGGGTCCAGGGGTGGAATGAGGGGCTCCTACGGAGCATCCTCGGGCTCTAACACGTATGCAGCGGGGATAAGGAGATCCATCACTGGAATCCAATCTCCGCCCACGGGTCCTATATGTGTCCGAGCAGGGTTCGGAAGGATCATGTAATCCGCAGCGAAAGGACCATAGAGGCACACCCAGTGCTGACGACCATAAGGACGCAACATCCTCATCTGGTCCATAACGTCTATCGATAGTGAAGTGGGGCCCGGTGGTCGAAGCAAGTCAGCTAGTAGGTCGACGCCGATGATAAGGACCAAGAGGGTAATCAAACCGCCACAGCAAATTGGCGTCCGAGCGCCTACAGAAATAACTATGCGGTCGATGTACCAAATAGCAATATCAATCTCGACGATGGGGACCAGGACATTACTACCCCTATCGAAGACCCTAGGACGCGTCATCGCATAGAGCATGTAGAGCTCTGGTGTGGACAGCGTCCCGGGCTCGTACCTCGCAAGAAAAGTGGTCGCCATGAGGCGCTGTGCAATGCGGAGGCAGGGGTGGAGAATCGCAGATGCCTTGGCCCTACTAGGGTCAAAGGCGAGTGGTGAACCCGTGATCCGTGTCCAAAAGGTGTGCGTGTCGAATGACGGGGGTGGGAAGTGCGTGGGAGCGTAAGCGCAGTCTGGGATCGGTACAGTGGGCCACTGGAAGAATGCTCGAAGCATGTCGAGAGTGACCTCGCACTCTAAATCCATCAGTCGAAATGAGCATCCTCCAGCGGTCCGGGAAATAGAGCTCAGGACCTCAAGTGTCGTGTGGATGTAGGTATCCGCCGACATAGACAGAAAGTCGCGCCATCCTACGTTGTCGCACAACGTGAGCAGCCCCTCAAGTATCCCTAGACGATCTAAGTCAGCAAGGTGTGCAAACCTAGAGGGTACAATCGAGCGATGGGAGATACGCTCAAATCTGGTGCGGTGTGCGTCATCTCTGAACGTGATCCCCATCGCATCGATAGCGGGGGCCGGCTGTGCAGGTGGTGGAATGGGATCGGCAGGAGGCGGCTGTGTAGGTGGGGGTGGACTAGGTGGCGGGGAGTCTGCTCTAGTGGAAGAGGAGCCAGGATCACTTGACTTCTTCCGCTTGGAAGCGGGCTCCTGAGTGCGTGGCCTAAGGCGAGGCGGCATATGTGTCACGAGACGTGCCCACTACCCAAATAAAAATGCGAAGTACTAGATGATGGAACTAGTATACCTGAGCACGACGCGAGAGCAAAATCTGAGGTGTGCGAAGAGACACCTCCTCCGCGAAGCTTCGAGTGCGTCCAGAAGCTCCCCAAAGCTCCCCAAGCTATCCTGAAAAGCAAACAATAAAATCAGCGGTGTACATCAAGAAATATGGGGGAGATGGGTGTACAATAGATATATATAGGAATTGATATGAGTTTGGGGCATAATGGACGTACGAAATGGGAGAATGGAGGAGAAAATCGGATTGGGGTGAAATGGGGGAGTAGCCGACGGCTGGGAGGGCGGCGCCGATGAGGAGCGGCGGCGGGGCGGCGTCGGCGATAGCAGCGGCGGCTCAGGCGACAGAGCGGTGGATTCGGGCGATAGCAGCTGAGGCAGCTCGGGTGATGGCAAAGGAAATTGGGGATTTTTGCGTTTTGAAATTCGCGCAGCCCGCTCAGTATATACATTGGAATGTTGTGACTCGGCCGAGTGACGATCTCACTCGGCCGAGTGAAGAAGATTTCGAAATTAAATTCGTAACTTACGACTCGGCCGAATGGAAAAATTTCCACTCGGCCGAGTGGCATTGCCACTCAGCAAATTTTTAGAGCGTGTAGGGTATCTGATTCACTCGGCCGAGTGACTAGTCACTCGCCCGAGTGGCAAATTATACTGTAAAACACAGGAAATAACAGAGAGTTGGTCAAAAGGATCTTCCCTGATCTGCACTCCACTCGACCGAATGGAGTCTTTGCTCGGCCGAGTGACATATGTCACTCGGCCGAGTGGCATCCTGTTTTCTGCAACAGCTCTCTGTTTTCACTCTGTTCTCTGTTTTTCTTCCTCCCGTCAGTCTCTCCCTTCTCCTGGGGCCTAAGCGCTTTCCTGGAGCGCTCTCCCTTGCCTTAGTCATCCTCCATATGATTGATCTCTCGTTCTCCATCTCCTGTCATTAAAAATAAACCACGTTGTCATGATTTTTATAGACACTAGACTCTAAACACTAAGAAAAGTCTAAAATAAAAATGAAAATCAACTAAGAATGATATAAAACTGTCAGGTTGCCTCCCAAAAAGCGCTCGTTTAAGGTCATGAGCTCGTCCCCTTATGATTTTTGTTTAGCGTGTGATGTTGGGCGCATGCGAGATACGCCCGTCAAATTTACCGGGAAGGCCACTTGGATTTGGTTGTTGATGCTCGTGGGCTTTCCTCGGCGTCCCCTCATCATGGATAGTGTTGGGGGATAAGTCCCCCAAGCTTGAGCTAGTCCCAATCTTCTTCTTCACCGGTGACACCGATCTTCTATTCGGTGGAGCTTTCTTCGATTTGTTGGCCGTTGAGAGCTTGCAAAGCTCCCTTATCCTTGCGACATCAGCGTCGTCTTTGTCATCGGCCGTTGAGCTATCCGGAGGATCCTCCAACTTTTGTTCAATGCTAGAAGTTTGTCCTTCTTTAAGGCCATCATCATGGAGAGTGCCAATGGAATGCAGAATGGCTTCGTCGATCACCTCGTCAAGGAGGTCCACATAATCCAACTCCTCTTGGTAGGGCATATGCTTCATGGCTTTGGGGATTTGGAACTCAACCTCGATGTTGCCGAGATTCAAAGATAAAGTACCCTCCCTCACGTCGACTATCACGCCGGCGGTGGCTAAGAACGGGCGTCCAAGTATAAGTGAAGTGTCGCCCTCCTCCTTAATGTCCATAATGACGAAGTCGCATGGTAAGCATATCCCTCCCAGAACTTGTAGCGGAATGTTCTCCGTAATCCCTACCGGTCTAGTAACCCGACCATCCGCTAGTTGTATTCTCATGTCGGTTGGCTTCAAGTCGGTCCCTGTATTCAATTTCCGGAACAAGCTAATGGGCATTAGGCTCACACTTGCTCCCAAGTCAACTAAGGCCTTTTGCAATGGGACTCCTCCAAGTGTGCATGGGATGTGAAAGCTTCTGGGATCCTTGAATTTCACGGGCTCCTTTTCCCTCCAGGTGAACCAAGTTCTTTTTTCGGCAAGCATTATTTTCTCCTTCCTTTTCTTTCCCGATATTAAGTCCTTCAAGAACTTTGCATACGACGGGATCTCCACTATAGCATCCAAGAAAGGTATGTTGAGGCTTACACCCCTCAAATATTCAAGGAACTTGGCGAGCGTCTTCTCTATTTTGGCTCTTGTCAACTGTTGTGGAAAGGGCACCGGCGGCATCTCCTCATTAGGCTTATTCATTTCAGAATTTCCAACTTCTTGCGGTTCTTTCGTGCTCTCCTCTTCAATAGCCGGCTCTTTGTCATCCAAAATCTCCACCACGGGCTCCTTGGTTTGGACCATGGCAGGAGTGGTATCCTTCCCACCCCTAGTTGTGACCGCCACTACCGCATTTATGTGGCCGGTATTGCTCCGTGGATTGTGCTCCAGTTGAGCCGGTAATTATTGAGTGTTTTTGTTTAACAACGCAAGTTGCTCTCCAAGTTGCGCAACGACGGTATTAACCGAGTCTTGTTGCGCCGTCAACCTAGCATTGATTTTTCTTTGCTCCGCCATGAATTCCTCCACCCTAGCTTCATGATCCGATCGTGGTTGCGCCTGTGGTGTGTTTGGAGCTCTCCAACTTTGGTTATATCCGGACGGCCTATACGGTCCCGCTTGTTCCCTAGGCGGGTAACTTTGTTGTGGTGGCCCCCTCGGTTGGTATTGAGGTTGTGGAGGTGGAGGCCTAGCTTGAGGTTTTTGCGGCAGCGGTGGGTTTAAAGCCCCTTCATTATTCGCATACGAAAATCCCGAATGATTCCTTGCGACCGGGTTGGCCCAATAACCGGAGTTCCCCGCAACATATTGCACTTGTTCCAAGGCTCCCTCTCCATGCTCTCCTCCTACGAACATAGCTTGAGATTGGTCTTGCCAATCACTCATATTGCCTCTCGGCGTAGATGTGGAGGGAGCTCCATGTGGCTCGGTGATATGCTTCTCTAATCTCTCCACTACCTTGTGGAGAGATTCGAACTTATTGGAAAGCTCTGCTACGGCCTTGGCCTCATATATGCTCGTTGGCTTCAAGGAGGTAGAAGATTGACCTCGCTCGTCGCCCCATTGTTGATTATTAGAGGCCATCTCCTCTAATAGGGCCGTAGCTTCATCCGGTGTTTTGGAAAGAATGTCTCAGTTGGCGGTTGCATCTATGATTTGCTTAGTGCCCGGTTAGAGTCCAATATAAAAGCTGTGAACTAGCTCCCAAGCTTCTCTACTGTGATGGGGGCACTGATGCTGTAGATCCTTAAAGCGCTCCCATGCCTCGTATAGGGTCTCCTGCGGTCCTTGCTTAAAGGACATGAGTGCGCTTCTAATCTTCATTGTCTTAGATGGCGGGTAGAATTTATCGACAAACGCACTAGCCAACTCATCCCAAGTAGTGAATATACCTTCCGCTTGCGTTCTCAACCAATATAGAGCTTTATCTCTGAGGGTGAAGGGGAAGAGTCGCAATCTGATAGCATCGACGGAAACACCCGGCATTTGAAAGGTGGCGCACTTGGACAAGAATAGCTGAAGATGATAATGTGGATTCTCATGGGAGTTTCCATGGAATGGGTCTTGCTGCATTAAGACCACTAATCCCGTCTTGAGCTCAAAATTCTTATCCGTCGCCAACTCCGGCATAGCGATGGAGGAAGTGGTGGAAGAAGTTTTAGGCCGAAGCCTATCTCTGATAGATATAATCCTCGCCATACGTGCCGCTAATTCTTCCGGTGTCTCCGGGCGGTTCATACAATTATCCTCTATATTGAGTCTCTTCTCGGCTCTGATCCTCCTCTCAGTACGTTCGATCTCCGGATCAAATATTATATCCTCTGGGTCCGATGTTGATCTTGTGTACATGCACAGAAGAATAGAGCTTCGATGGAGTTGTTAGCATGATAGAGGTGTAAAATAAGAAAAATAATAAAATAAAAAAGAAATAACTAGGTAAGGAAAATAAAACACTGTCGCCTCCCCGGCAATGGCACCAAAAACTTGATCGATCCAAAATGTAACCCTAGAGAGATCTAGCTATGTCGCAAATTACACGGAGATAAATCCCCGGCAACGGCGCCAAAAAATTGATCGCGTCCGAGTGTACACCCGAAAAATGACTTGTAGTCTTACCGCAAGCACACGGTGTAGCGGTGAGCGGGTATCGAACTCAGGGAGGAACAAATGACAGTACCTTATTCAAATCACCTAGCTATCAAAAGAGTGAGAATAGTTTTGATATCACAGTCACAATCGTTCAAATATCTAGAAAGTATCAATATAATAAAGCGTCTAGGGATAGGAAATCCCCACTACGGACCTTCTCTCATTCTTGTAAGTCATAAGTTTCATTGTTGCTAAGCTTGAATATAGGTGAACTAGTCGCAACTTAATGTAGAACCAAGCTCACACTCTCGCGCTATTTCCGGTCTATAGCAAACCTAGGATAGGGCCCACTCTCGTGCTAACCCTAGCCTAAGATGCTAGCGTGAAGAATGACATCATTGTTTAATCATATCTCGAGCCCACTCTCGTGCAAACTTGAGCTACGACCTAGGTTATGATAGTTCCTATCCGTCCAATCTCTTACAAATGGATATTAGTATAGAATCACAATTAAAAATCCTAGCTTTGGCCCAATCTCTTGCAAACCAAATCTAGAGAAATCCAATTGTCAATCTAAATCGAATATCTAGTCCTTCCTATCAATTGGGATCCAATCTCTTGCAAATCCCAATCGATATGAATTCCTAGCTACACGTAATCTATCGATCAAAACCTAACCTTAATCAATTCTAGCAACAAATCTACAAATTCATCACAATTAAGAGATATGGTCCATAGGGTTCATCCCCATGCCCTACGACGACGGCACTACTCACAAAGCATCATGCAAATCTCAGAAAAATCAATAATAATCACGGCACAATTCATTGCAAAAGAGAAATAATGCATAAAATCGAGTTTTTAATAGAAATAGACAAACCAATGTAATTGCCGACGATCTCCAGCTGAGATTTCACAAAGAGTAGCCGTCAAAATCCTAAAAGAAAGTCTCAAAATTAATGTTCTAAAAGCTCTCTAAACTAGGGTAAAAACAGGGCTTAAATACCCTCTAAAATCGTCCAAAAAATCGTGCCAAAACTGCCCCTGCGCAGCCCAGAAATCGCAGCCCTAACAGCAGTCGGAGAGGGTCACTCGGCCGAGTGACCCTTGTCACTCGGCTGAGTGACAAACCCTGCAGAAAAACAGTAACTTCGGGGGTTTTAGGGTCTGTCATCGGGGGGTGGCTCGGCCGAGTGGACTTCTTCATTCGACCGAGTGAACATTCATACTCGGCCGAGTGGGCCTCCAAAAGATCTCTGAAAATTCCAGTAACTTCGACCGTTTCTCTAGACGAATTCCATGTACCACTCGGGTGAGTGAAGTTTCTCACTCGGCCGAGTGGGATTTCTTTGTTCGGTCGAGTACACGCTGAAATCATCCTATGCGTATCCGTTCTGGTCGGTCGAGTGGGACTTCTTGTTCTGCCGAGTGGCGGGTCTACTCGGCCGAGTGGTGTGCTGAAATGCTCGTTTCTTCTTCTTTTTGCCTCCTCGTCGCTCCTATTGATTTCCTTCTTCTTCCGCTCATCCTCCATCGCTGATAAGTCCTCGAATGAGCCGTGGACGACACTCCTAAGCGCGTGCAAATCCCTTGATCTCAAATTCGCTCCAAATTGCTCCATATTTCCTGAAATACGACAAAAATAAGAAATAGTGAAAAGCATCGCAATATTGTCGAATAATCATGAAAAACGCGATATGGGCGATCAAAATGGCATGCAAACATGCAGAAAAAAGGTATAAAATATGGAGTGATCAAGTGACTAGGGGTAAAAACCAATAGGGAGTCATATGTGATGTGATTGATAATGAGTTTATCTACCAAATGCAGAGTCTATCAACTTGTTGAGTCTCCTCAAGGTTGTAAGGCTCAGGGTGGTTGGGTCCCTATCCGATTAAATAATTATATTCATTCATCTATATGTCTAAAGATGATCGCAGAAATAGTGGGGGGATATAGTT
The DNA here is from genome assembly GCA_030789695.1 of Scilla litardierei. NCBI lineage: Eukaryota > Viridiplantae > Streptophyta > Magnoliopsida > Asparagales > Asparagaceae > Scilla > Scilla litardierei. Next base: position 220,550,195 of record CM061142.1, on the reverse strand, counting down.
GAATAAAAACCATTTTAACTATATTTAAAAATCATGAACACATGCTAAACTAGGGATATTCTATGTTTTACCGGGTGGAATCCAAAATTATAATATCCTTAAAAGAAATAAGTCAACTGGACAAAATGATTAGTTAAGGAATATTTAATAAACCAAACTATATTCTCATTGATATTAAAATGTTCTTCCAAGTACTGAGTTAAGGACAAAGATTTCCTTAAGCTCTAAAATCTAACACTATAAAAGCACGCTTCTTTACACTCGCCCATATGAATATGGGCAGCTTAAACATACTGATGTACAAAGCAGTTTCTCCATATGACTTGTTGAGTCTCCTCAAGGTTGTATGGAAAAACAGTTTCAATCCGCAAGGTTGGAAACTTCGATCAAACTGTTTGGCTCAAAGATGAGTGTAAGAGCGGTGCAAGACAATGTATCCAAATTAGATCTTAAGATGAGCAACTTGTTGAGTCTCCTCAAGATTGTAAAGCTCAAGTGTTTGGATGCATGTGATGCTTGCACAACTAATATTTGTGTTATGATGAAAATTGTCTAAATGTGATTTAGAAAAGAGAAGGCACTAAGGAAAATTCATTGAGAAAGAATATTTGGTTTATCATAAGACAAGGCATAGTAGGAGGAATTGAAAATACGACATGTTTGATGTCTAAAATTTCAGAATAATTGTTATACAAAGAAAGTCTCACATATTGCCTAATGAATAAATGTTGTCTTTAGGCCATATGGAACTTATATCACACTTGGCGAATATCGTCACATCACTTTAGAAGAAATGTTTTGATGTGATTATAACGTATAACAATGTTGTATTAAGAGTTAATACATGAATATGCAAGTTAGTAGAAAATCTTATATGGCAAAATAGACTAGGCCGTACTGAAGAGACTAAGCTTCATAAGTCACATAAAGAGGGGTCTGACCTCTCGTATTATGAGTTGAAAGACACTTGTGAATCTTGTCTCAAAGGTATGCTGGCCGAAATTCCACCTGTAAGGCAGTGGGAGAATGAGTTGGTAAACTCGTAGTCTCGTACATACAGATGTACCCGGACCCAAGTCTAAATAAGCCAAGATAAGGTATTCTTATTACGACATGTGTTCTTGATGAAACACAAGTCTAAAAAAATAGAGAACGCAATGACAAAAGTATTTGAACCGATTCGATGGATCGAAGAGTCGAATACTTAGCTATGTAAATCTTGCGAAATTAAAATAAAATGAGATTTTCTCTCAGGTCAAGTGTTTTAACACATCGGTGTGTTAGAGAAAATGAATCATACTCTATTAGACTTAGTGCGATACATGGATAGTGACTCTGAGTTACAATCTTCGTTCTGGGTTAAAACCCAGATAATAATGCTTAGGTATTTAATAAGGTTATGTTAAAACCTTATGAATATAATATTCCTCAAATTAATCGTTAGGAAGTCTGAAGGATTACTCGAGTTTCGTGAGACGACAAGTCGAGTACAACGTTATAGTTGATGACGACTTTGTCACCTTCCAGAATGCCATTCGGAGTAGGGACTCTGATTAATAACTTGATGCAATCCGAAATAGGGTTCTTGCACGTAAATAAGATATGGACATTAGTTTACGTGCCCAAGGAAATTGTTTCCTTTGGTTGCAAGTGAATCTTCGAGTCTAGAAGGTTGGTGCAGAAGGAAAATAGTGAAGTACAACTTATGTTGGTTGAGAACGGTTATCATCCTAACTCCTATAAACAGATTATGATGAAACTTTCTCGCCAGCAGATGTGTACAGATCTGTTCGGATCAGACTCAATGTAAATGCTCATGATGACCATGAATACTGGAATATGTTTGTTTTCTAAATATGATTTAGAAGAACAAACTTATAGAGTTTTCAAGGTCAGTGGGAGCGAATAAAAGGCATACGAGGCATCAAGGAGCCGGAACATATGGTTTGACAAAGTGGTCAAAGAGTTTGACACTTTATCAGAAATGATTATGAACCATATGTCATGGCCTGTTTAGCCCTATACAGCGACTGACACGGTAGTCCTCCATGCACGAGTAGATGGAGTGTAAGGAGTTGATGAGACGTGATATGGGGTGTATGTGGCTAGTGGCAGTTGTGTAATTTTGTGAAAGGTGTGAGTGTGTTTTAGTCATTAGGCAACACAGGTGGAAGTGTGTATAGAGAAATGGTGGGTGTGTAAAGTAATGTCATACTTGTAATTTTGAAGGAGTGGGTTAGTATAAGAGGGGCTAGTGTGAAAATGGATGGGATTAGTGGCATACTTGTAAATATTTAGAAGGGTGAGGGGCAAAATGGTCTTTTGGTCTAAAAGAGGTGTATGTGTGTAGTAAAAGAGTGCGTGCATAAAGTAATGGCAAACTTGTAAATACATGAAAGTTGAGGGGTAGTTTTGGGAGGGTATTATGGACATTTAACCATGTGCATGCTTATCCTAGAGTAGGTTCTAGTGATAGATATTTTTAGGGAAATTTCTAAACCTTTCTTTAACTTTCCTTTTCTTTTTCTTTTCATTCCCATCTCTCTCTCCCCCTCCTAGACATGGCCGAAATTCCTCTTCCCCCTTTCCTCTTCATCCAAGATCAAAACCCTAAATTTTACTTCCAAAAATTCAAGAAAAAACCTAGCTCTTCAAGTAGAAAGAAAGATGGAAGGAATAGAAAGAAACGAAAGGAAGAAAGGTATTTCCTTGAGGTTGGATTCTAACTTTGGTTGGGGAATTTTTATTTAGGGTTATGATGATGCTATGAAGTTATTTTGATTGCTCATGATCTTAAATTCTTGTGGTGTGTGTGCAATAGATCAAAAGATCAAAATTTTCATTGGTTTTCTTAGCAAACTACCCTTCCCTGAAAATCCTGAAATCATGCTGTGAGTTTCTTCATGTATTTTGATCACTATGGCTTGAATCACTTTCTGAAAAAAAAATATTCATGTATCTCACGAAATCCTACCCCAGATTCATATAAAATTTGACATATGTTGAGTTCAATAAGTAGGACCAAAAATTCAATGTTTACAACATGTCTGAAATTCTGTCAAACTGGACACAGTTTAGAAGAATGAAGCTCAGTACCTGCACACTCTATGGAATTTTCTGTTCTTGGTCTTGTTGAAAAGTTAACAAGTTTTTCTACAATTTCATCTCAGTGCATATTTTTCGAAATTCTGGCTACAACATGCCCAAAATTAACTTTTAATACAGACCCTGAAATCTGTCTGAAAAACAGTCTGAACGGGTTGCACCAAATAAATCACCATAAATTATCTAGTCCACATTTCTGCATGAAATTTTATAGGTGAATCCAGGACTACTATATATTCAACTTCCATCTAGAGAGTTTTGTCAAATTCACAAGAGAAATTGATTAAACATGCTGATTTTGTGGCTGTTCCTGCAAATTTCAGCAAGCTGGACTATTTTAGGTGAAGTTGAATCTTGTGGTGATATTAAATTTTCCATTCCAATATGCATGAATGATGTTGATACCTTTAAGAAAGTTTAGTTATGATATTTGTTACTAAAATTGATGGTGTGACACTCTTTATTTATATGGCGATTGCTATATGTTTGTTAAAATGCCCCATTGAATGTGATGTTAAAGAGGAATTAGGAAATTGCCATTTTAATGTGTGTGCCATGTATTACATTTATAAACTTGTGTATGTTTATTAAAGATTATGACACATGATATGTCAACTGGGATGTCTCGATCTGTCCTAAGACGGGTGAGCATCCTAGTACGGGGATGTGGGAAGTTTGGGTATTACTTAACTATAAGGGACTGGACTGAGAAGTTGGGAGAAAAGATATGCGATGCGTGATACTTATTCCCACTCGCCTTTACCGGGAGTGGAGGGGATTTGGTGGTTGTGTTATTATGGGAAGCCTCACTCCTGCCAGGGACGGGGGAGCTGAGAGGCCCAGCGTACAGTGCCCGTGTCCACTGCGTCGTTTGCTAAATTCACCCCAAATTTGGGGTGAGGTTCAGGCCCTTATCTTTAGGAGATACCCATGCTTCCAAAGAGTCACTAACATCTGCTAGCTAATAAACTTCATATGTGTTGTTACACAATTGTATGTTGTACTCTTCACTTTGGTTACTTGTATCCCTATTGCCTCTACACTCATAACTCCTATATGATTCCCATATCCTAGTTAGTTTCCTACTGGGCACGTTTGACGTGCTCATTTTTACTTTTCAGGTCTTGAGCAGGTGACACCAGAGCAGAATCTCCCTCAGGAGATTACTCAGACGTGAGTTTTTGACTTGGGGACACCACTTTTTGGGGGCTATACTTTGTAATGTGGGTTAGGTCAACTTGTGAGCGAGTTATCTTTTGTAGCTGTGGCATGTGATGGCAGTTTGTAGTACCTCTCATGTATCTTGGTGTTAGTTCCACTTGGTACTTGATGCTGGTGTGTAATCCACTCTTGGTTTGTAATTCTGTGGTTATGTACTTTTTGTGATGGCAGTATGTGTTGCTTCTTTCTTTTATATGTATGTGATGTATGATCCTAGCATTCGTAATGGCCTGCTTGTTGTGTGATTTCTATTCACGCTTGGTGTAACACCACGGCTTGTCAAGCTCCATCATCCCTTTCCCATGATATGGATTGCCCTATAAGGTATTTGTGAGAATGGGGCGTGACACCATCTAAATGACCAGTTAACTTATTTGGATTATTCTTGTAAAGTACGATAAGCTGGATGAGATCCAGGCAAGACATTAATTATGAATTACAAGAGACCAAGGAAATTATTTACATAAGATTCAATTATATGGTCTAACATGAACATAGAAACCCCTTAAGTCTATACGAATGTAACGGCCGCTTTCCGACCGTTCGTATTTTTTGCGCGTACGACTCCTTTCGTGTGCGTATTTTATTTGGCACTTTATTGGTTTCGGTATATACGATGTGATATGTTGTTGTGACCATATGGAAGTGTATTATTTTATAATAATTTTTGGGAACGTCATTTCACGGCTCGTCTTCTCGCAAAACAGCTTTGAATGGAAGGGCGTTTTGGTCTTTTGGCTCCAACACTCAGTTCCCGATTTTACAATAATTCTCGGTAGGTGTAGCACGTGGCCAGACCCCGTAGCCCCATACTTCTCGTTTCTATGATCGTCCCGGTATTTTCGGATTATTTTTCCGATGCCCGTAGTGGGACTTATCCCCTAATCAATTTTCATCTCTTAATTAATCCTAAACCTATTTGAAATTTGAATTTAACCCTATCCCTCAAATGTCTCATACGTGCCAAGGAGATTAATTTCAGCCTTTATTAGCACCTTCTATTTTCCCTATTTCCACTTCTCCTATCTCTATATCTCTCACCCAAGTAACCAAAAGTCTATAGCCATTTAGCACTAACTCTCATTTTAAAAGCCCTCCATGCTTAACCTCCTAGGGCAAATGTCGGAGCCACCACAAACCCATTCCACGCCGAGTTTTGCTTCTTCTCCGGCCACCCAAGGCCGTCCCCGGCCCCTCCCTTGACTTCGGCCATCTTCCACCTCTCCCTCCTTCTCTCTCCCCCCCTAAAAAGCCATTAAAAACCACAAGAAAACCCACCCCAGGCTATCATTGCGCCTGAAGCTTGCAACCGCCGGCCACCCCTCTCCGGCGACCCCCTCCGGCTGACTCTGCCTCCCTCGAGTCCCCCTCGACCTTCCCTAGTTGCTGCACCCATCCTCCCTTCTTTCTCCCTCCTCACAACCCCTCAAACCCCATTGAAAAATCCATCAAAACACAGTTTTTGGACAGATCCGCCGCCCACCAGAAAACCCGACGCCCGACGCCCATCCACCACCGCTGACGACAGCCACCACCGCCGTTCAACTCCTCTCTGACCCCCGATCATCTCCAACTCCCCTTACCCTCTTTCCTTCGAAACATCTCCCAAACTCGACTTAACGACAGTTTTACAGATCTGCACCACCGTCGGAAAAACTCGCGTCCACCGGCCATCCGGCCACCTACGACGACCATCCTACCACTGTTGGATTCCTATCGAAACCCCCTACCAACTGCAATTTCCCTTACACTCATAGCCCACCTGTAGCTCCGTGAATCCTCGTAGGAACACGTCGTATCGGCTGTTTTTCACAGATCTGGAAGCTGAACTTCGACACCCGCGCACGATCACCTCCGACCACACCCGGCGACAACTCCACTGCCGTTGGCTTCGTCTTGAAGTCCTTTACCTTCTTCAACTTCCTATTTTCGCTGTTCGTCGCTGGAATTCTGCTGAGACGCGCGACAACAGACGTTGCGCAAATCTGTCCTCTCCGGCTTCTCACAGCCACCCACCACCGTACGCTCACGCTGTCTACCACCCACCGGGGCGAGCATTTTCCTCTGGTCCTACTTCATCTACGACAGCCCCTTTGGACTCTCGGAGTTCACGTGATTTGCCGCACGCATGTACTTTTAGCCGATGTCGACGTTATCGTGAAGATCCGTTGCGCTACTCGCAACGGGAGGAGAATCGTTGTTAGCTCGCTGATTTCATGCCACCACCCCACTGTCCAGAGTTACCTCGTTGCGCTACCCACGGTCGAGGAGTTCCAGACGACGCCGACGTTTCGCCATTCAGACCCGACTTCCGCTTGTTGGACGACATCACGAGGTTGGTTTCCCTAACGAGTAGTAAAACCCACACCGTAGCTAACCCGAAACCTAAACTAAAATTGGTCAACTTGAACTAAATTTATTTTCAGCATCTGTAAAATGTTGCCACTTTAGGAAAGATCGACGATCGGACAAATTTTCTGTGCACATAGGGTAGACGTCGATCTAGACTGAAAAAATTTCAAATCGTGACTTTTTGACTATTAGGATAGTCCCGCCAATTTTAGAAACAAACCCTAATAGGATTTGTTGAAAAATGCGACCTGACACCGTCGCCGTGACCCTGTTTCAGATGGACTACCGCAGACGCGACGCTTGGACGGGACGCTCCGGACGGACGACACACTCGCCACCGCAGGCAAGTGTACTGACTGGACTAAAATGTTGCAGTTTAAATTCCCAAGAATAGGAAGTCGGTCAAGTAGTAAACCTGGTGAGTCCAGGGTCGTATTCCACAGGGACAAACTAATCTACAATTTTTACAATCTGAAACTTGCTTGGAAATGATTTAGCAAAGTATGAACCACCCTTTGAAGGTGAATTTTTAGTTGGGTTTTTGTTTAAGGTAAAACGGGTACGAAAAGTAACAAAAATAAATAACGTAAAAATAATACGGTAAAAATGTGAGTGTGCTGTGTTTTCGTTAGTGTTGTAGGGTCTCATGGTAATCTTTCTTCATGGATGACTCAATCCCTCATCCATGCCAAGGTATGTGGATCGGATGAGTTAACTTTGAAAGAACATGATTTTTTAGCAAATTACATAAACATTGAATCGGTCGTTTTCAAGACAATGACGTATAAATAGATGAACCTCGCGGTTCACCACCCTCCTTGGGCCCCTCTACGGGTTTGTGCACGTAGACGATGCCTCGCGGCATGTCATCCTCAGTGGATTCCTCACGGATAATGCGAAATTAATTAAGAAAGCGAAAACCGACATTTTCAATGTTTTTAGATTATTACAGTTGCTATGAAGAAATGAAACATGAAACCCATCAACACTAACTACCACACAATACAATCACATGAATTTCAGCTAGCCATGGTAATAAAAACAACGATTTTCATTATTACAAACATCGTTTAATACAATACTTAGTACAAATACAATAAAAACATAGGAAAAGTGGAAGGAAATCACCCAAAATGATGCTAAAAGAGCCCCAAAATTCCCCTATAGCTGCTCCAACTCCTCTGGAATTTGGGGGAGAAGCCCCCAAAACTTGTTTCACTCAAATCGGAGTTCGGATCATGAAGTTATGAGCCAAATACCTCAATTTATAGGAAATTTAAGTTTATTGGGCTTGCGGGTCTGCTGGCTGCAGACCCGCACCCAGTCAGCAAGTCGGCAGAGGATGGCGGGTCAAAGGGGCTTGGCGGGCACCGCCCGCGTGGTAAACGCGGGCGGGCGCCCGCCTGAGTGGACGGGCGGGCTGCCCGGCCCGCCTGCGGAACAGGCGGGCTTTGACCCGCCTGTTAACGGGCGGGCCAGCGCACGCCTGTCACAGGCGGGTGGGCCCCTCTTTTTAAAGCTTTTTTTTATTTTTTTTCTTTTTCTTCTTTTCCAATAGCTTTACTGGGCCTTTTTAATCTCCAAAAATTGCTTCGATCTCCGAAAAATATGGAAAAAATAGCCGTTGGATTCGGAAAATTACAAGCTTTACCTAAAAATAAAATGGAGACAAAATTAGGCCATAAAAATGGTATTTTGCGTATAAACAAGCGATGTACTCTAATTTTAAATGATATTTCAATAATACATGTATTAGAGACCAAATGGACATCAAATATACGTAAAATACAATCAAATGAGGGGAAAATAAATGCAATATTCTCTCAGAATCATGTACTCACTTTTACTTTCGGCCGTGTCTAGGCCATAGACTCTAAGAATTGTTAGATGTGAACAAAGAGAACCGGACGTGAAGTGATAGCGTCCGGGACCCCCCTTGACGACTTAGACTTGACGACGAAATCTAAGCGCCACAACAACAACAATTGACACCTTAGGGTTTTCCTGTGTGTGCGTGCGTGTGGACCCCCTAGAATAACAATTCCTTGCGTGTCATGTCGTGTCCTGTTACACAAAAAGCCTTCGGGCGTTTCAGATGCTCTCTACGCGAGAGTGATCCCTGTTACACAAAAAGGCTCCGGGCGTTTCGGATGCTCTCCACACGAGAGTGATCCCTGTTACACAAAAAGCCTCTGGGCGTTTCGGATGCTCTCTATGCAGGAGTGATCCCTGTTATACAAAAAGCCTCCGGGCGTTTTGGATGCTCTCTCAGCGAGAGTGATCCATGTACCTTCTTGTCTGGAGCACTTGGGTTGGGGTAGGGTTGAGCGTGCGCACAGGGAGAGGGTCTGATCCCCCTCGAACCGTAAGGCGTGAACCCTTCGAGTCACACGTGTCTTGTCACGTCTTGTCTTGTCCCGCCTTGTCTTGTCCAGTGTAGGTTAGTCCTGTAGTCGGTAGCACACGCTATGACTACTGCTTGACGTGTTTACTTTCCCTGCTCCGTTTACTTTCTATAACTTCCATGTATAACCTCAGCATGTTAATCAACCAGTAAAATATTTCTTTAAAATTTCAGTACACTTGCAGTAGAGTCTAACATTTCCTTGTAGACTTTACCTGACGTACAGTTCCTTTTCTCTTGGGTACTGTACGTCAGGTGTCGAGCCAGAGTTCGTGGACGAGGCAGACTTACCAGAGTACGTGGATGCCCGAGGACGTCGACCCGGAGGACGTACCTGACTAGGACCAGACTTAGACGTTTCCCACCGTTGCGGACTTCCAGAGATTACTACTTTTTAGTTTGGGTGTGTAGCACCATTTTGCTTTCTGTTTTAGGTTGGGTGTGTAGCACCATTAGTTTCCTTTTTCTGCATTGTAGCCATGCTGGGCTCCTTTTTAGACTTTTGTACTCTCTGGATATTATCTCTTATTAATGGATGCAACTTCCTTTCTGTACTTTCTGTTGTTCCGAATTTTATAAGTGCAAGAACCTGAAATTTTAAAATGGTACCCCTACAGACGCTTATTGGGTCCGAGCTTCACAGCTCCGGCCTAAGCGGGCCTTAATCACGCTTCACCTCCGTAGTTTGGGAAGCGGGGCGTGACAGTAGACGGTTTAGCAGATTCACTCATGAAGGCTCTGTCACATAAAGTCTATAGAGACTTATGTGTAAATGCGGTATGAGATGCCGGGATAAATGTGCCTGAGTGCAAGTGAGAGATGTTGGGAGATAGGTACGCCCTCGAACTCGAGGCAATCTATCTCTGTGTAAGTATACAAATATCTTATTCAAAATTACAGTAAGCTGTATGGTAAGAATTTACTAAGTTAATAATAATATAGTCTTCATTATAACTTAGGTATAGTTCTGAGACTTAATGCGGGGTCAAATATGTATCGAGATGGAGATCTCGGTCATAGAGAAGTATTTGACCGATTATAGCATAGGTCTAAAAATGTTCATGGCCGTAAATGTTTCGAGAAATGGATATCGACACATCGGATTGACCATTGTGTCTTAGTCTTCACAATGTAATGGTGATGATGATCTCATAGTCGTTTGACTTGGCCAAGTCGAAGACGAGACACAGGTGATTATAGGAGAATGAGTTCACTGAACGACCCAACGAGAGTTATCATATGGTTTATATTGACAAATCTGGGATAACTTTTAGTGACGATAGGCAATTTTGTCTTTTGACTTGAGGTCATTGTACGAACATGTACATGAACGGTGTCACTTAGATCACTGATCTAGCCTCCGGGTAAGCCTCGTTGAAAGGTTTTTGGTTGTGTGACATTTGAATCGTGCGAGGAGAGTAATGACCAAGATAGGATTCGTCTCTCCCAGTCAAGAGGAGTTAGTGTCGCACGTGTTAGTTCGATCTTTAGTAAAAACTCTGGCCAGAGTATGTTGGAAGAAGTCCAACATTATTTGACTAAAGATCGATGGAGACTAACCAAGTTCAAGCTAGTAGGGTTGACAGTTGACCATACCCTAGGTTTGACTAGACGACATAGTTTTAACGAAAAGACTATAACTGCGGTATTCATCACGAACACAGTCAAGGTGGTCCCGACAATACTCATGTCAATGAGTTAACCACATAAGTATGATACCGAAATATGGACGACACCTGCTGCTCGTGGTCTCTCTCGTCTGGGGTTTTGAGCCCCACCTGTAGTAGGGTCAGACTGTAGGGTCTCACACAGAGTGAGTCCTTCGTCAAGTAATAAGTAGCAATTAGGGAGAATATGCATTTGATGCAATGGAGAGAAAACTGCAAAGAGTTTACAGTTAGCTTGCAGACTCGGGATAAATGATCCTGAGTGCAAGTGGGAGATGTTGGAGGATGTATGCCCTCAGTTCATTTGTATTTGATGCAAATGATTTTTTTGTAATAGATGTGTGAATTTTGCATATGATGAAAAGGGAATTAAATGTGTCGTAAAATATTTACGTGTACATTTAATATAATAAACACGTGGAAGAGTTATCTGGATGACGAGATCGTCTCAGTCTAAACGCAGGTTCAAACCGCGTAAAAAACAGACTCCAAACATGCGAAATAGAGCCAAAACAGTGCCAGTTGCCCCAATATTGGGCATTGCAGGTTTGGCACCCGCTAGGCAGGTGCCCGACCTGCATGGTATGTAGGCACCCTGCACCCGCTAAGCGGGGGGCGTCCAGCCCGCTTGCGGGTGGGCAGGCGCCCAAGCTGGGGCGGGCGGGTGCCCTGCCCGCCCTTTGCAGGCGGGCGCTGAAGCTGGGGCGCCCAGCCCGCCCATGCAGGCTGGGGCGCCCGGCCTACACGCGCAAGGCTGGTGGGGGCCCACCAGCAAGGGTATTTGGCTCTTTTGACGGCTAAGTTTTTTCTGCGAACTATGGCTTTTTACCCATGTTTGGGACGAAATTTGAGGGGTCAAACGAAGTCGAATTTGAGCGTCGTTTGGTCCTATGCGTTTACCATTCAACCATCTTCGATTTGATAGGTTGTATCACTTACGAAGCTCAACGGTGAGGGCGGAAAAATTCGCTAAAGTTTGGCCTTTGTGAAAGACAAACTTTAATTAATTTTTTCTCCAAAACTTTTAGTCCCACATCGGATATGGAGTGAAGGGAAGGGGTCAGGTGCCTATATAAATAGGGGCCTACTTCCCTCCTTGAAACTCATCCCAAGCTTCATATCTGAGTAGCTCCATTAAACGTGAGCAACCCGGATCTAAGCTTAAATTAAATATTCTTTTTCTCCCTAAATTTCTTCCTTGCTTCAGTTCGGGCTCTAGCAAAGCTACGAAGGAGCTCGGATCGGAAGTCTTGACGAAGGATCCACTCAAGGTGAAATCTTCTTCGACGTGTGGTTGGCTCGACGACAAGGGTGTTGCTCGCCTCGGGATGCGATGTGATTCGAGAAGAGGTTCTACTTGGGACGACATGCAGCTCGAGACGCAGTTCGGCTTGGGAGAAGCGGCGCGGGGGCCAAAGAAACATTGCTGAAAATGACGCTTCATGTTCTGTGGAAATGAAGTGAAAGGTATGTAGTTTAAATTAAACATGCATTTGTAAATTGCAAATGTTAGATAGTCTATCCTTAGGGGTTGGTCGGACCCAACATTGGGATAGTAGAGAACTTGGCTAGGGTTAATATCTTTAGGGCTAGACTTTAAATAGTTTTAAGTTGATTTTTCCCCTGCTTTATTTGATTTCTTCGCCCGAATGACTTAGGCCAGACGTCGAATTTATTGCTCGAAGGATCGGCAAAACCCTACAAAGATGTTCTTTGAAGCTTTTGAAATCATCCATTTATTTATTCTCTTTGGATTGAATCTACATTCATTTGTTGAAGCCATTGGCTTGAGGTTTGATGTAGTCTTTGAGTTCTTCAAGCCAATGCTTCACCTTTATTGATCTACCAAGTTCTCCACTTGAATCATCACGTGTATTCACTTTTGATTTTCTTGAATCTAATTGGTGACTCTTTAATTAACTGCAATCATATAGGTTAATCACAATGATTTATGTTTGATCATTATCAAAACCAAGGTGGAGAGTCCAATACTCAACACCCTTGACATTATTAATGCTAGTAACTGCTTTGGGGCTGGAGTATGTCGTTGGGATGATCGCACCAGGGTAAATCTCTCGTGCACTCTGTGACTGATTTTATTTACTCTGGGTCTGATTGATTATGCTGAATAATTGCATGTGATATCTCAAGAATTTTTATTAGCCTATTCACCTCCTCTAGATTTAGATCCAGATCCACCAAGTGGTATCAGAGCAGATTAGAGGATCTAGACTAGAGAACCATGAATATCCTCTATTCAGCTTTTGCTGAAGGCCAGTCTACAGTTAGACCCCCTAATTTAATGGCACAGATTTTGCATATTGGAAAGCTAGGATGAAAATATATCTTGTGTCAGTTGATTATGATGTGTGGAAAATTGTTGAAAAAGGATACACTCCTCCTGTAATGAAAATAGAAAAATGTTGAAATTCCAAAACATGTAGAAAAATGGGATGATGCTGATAGAAAACGTTATTCATTGAATGGTAGAGCTATGAATGCACTTATTTGCTCTTTGGATAAAGCTGAATTTAATAGTATCTCCCAATGTTTAACTGTGCCGGAAATTTGGCACGCATTGGAGGTGACGCATGAGGGAACATCGCAGGTGAATGAATCCCGACTTGCCTTGCTGAGCACAGAATATGAAAGCTTCCGAATGCATCATACGGAGTCCATCAAAGAGATGTTTGCAATGTTCACAGATATCGTCTATAATTCCAACGCTATTGGAAAACCATACTCAAGTCTGGAGCAAGTAAGAAAGATCTTGAGGACGCTGCCAAGCTCGTTCCGTCCTAAAGTCACAGCTATCCAGGAAGCTAAGGATCTCTCAAAGCTGAGCGTGGAGGAACTGATATGGAACCTAATGTCCCACAAGCTTGAAATAAAGAGCATCGAAGCAAGAGAGAAACCAGAGGCCAAGGCTCCCAAACCACTACCTCTTCAAGCTGAAGAAGATGAAGATAATGAACTTGATGAGGAGCAGGCACTGATGGTAAGTGGCTTCAGAAGATACATCAAGACCAAGCAGGGAAGAGCTGAAATGGCACAAAGGTTTGATCGTTCTAATAAATTTAATCCTGCTAGAAATTTTTCTGAGCAGAATGCTACTGATGAAATCCAATGTTTTAAATGCAGAAAGCAGGTACACTATATAAAGAATTGCACACAATGAAAGAATAACATTGCAGAGAAGAAAGCAAAATCTTACGTGGGATGAGGATAGCGAGGATGAGACTCAGGAGGAGACTGCTCATTCATCCCTCTGCTTAATGGGAGAGCTTGATGAGGTAAAATATTGCACTAACAGAGAACTTCTGAATATTTGTAAAGAAATGCAAGATGAAATTGAAAGCCTAGAATCCACTGTAGAGAAGCTTAGAAATTCTAACTTTGAACTGCAACAAGATAATTGAACATGTCAATAGAAGTTGATAAACTGAAAGAAAAAGTTGTTGCATGTAATTCTACAATTAATCTGTTGAGAAAAGAAAAATCTAGCATGCATGAAAAAGCTGAATGCCATAACTGTCCTACTTTTTAAAAAGAAAATAACATGCATAAAGAAAAAGTTACTAAGCTAGAAAATGAAACCAAAGAGCTTAAAGAAAAAATGATTGAGTTTAAAAAGAAAGCTGAAAACATGAAAAAGAATGAAGAGAAAAATAAGAAGGCTTTCATTAGTAAATGCACTTTGCTTGTGAACGAAAATCTTTACTTGAAATCTAAAGTCACGAACCTAGAATTGACCATAAAGAAATTTGGTGTGGGAAAACAATCTTTGGATATAATTCTTGGAAACCAAATATATGACAATAATAGGCGTGGACTTGGATATGATTTGAAATATGTTGAAAAGCCAAAATATAAGAGAGTTCACAATGAGACAACCAAAGTGAGAAATATTCATGCAAAGTGCTTTACTTGTGGCAGTGTTGGTCATACGTCTCATTATTGCAAATATAGGAACAAGAATATTGAATTTAAGCAAATTTGGGTTCCTAAGAGTTTGATGACTAACATAAGTGGACCTTGTTGGATTCCAAGGCCACACATAACATCTTCCTTGTATGTAAGATGGAGGGGCGAGGAACTATGGATCGGACGTCGCATTTCATTAAAAAGTTCCTTAGCCAAACGACAACGTGAAGGTATGGGTTCTTCCTTGAGCTTAATGTATACCTTCATAGTATTTTTCTCTGGGTGCTTGATTTGTTTTGTTTGTGTGCTAGCATTTGCTTGTTAGAAGGCTTTAGTTCTATATAAAATCAAAACAAAAAATTGAAAAAAATACAAAAAGTTATAAAAATGGTGCTTAATGTGTATCTTTCTTTTGAATCATTAAATTGGTATTAATGAATGATATTCATATCCATGTAGAAATTGATGTATTATTGTTATACCTACATGTGCATGTTTGATTTTCCAAATAACCATGACAAGTTCAATGATTTGAATAATTTGATTTCTACACCTACATTGTCACTTCCATAAGTATTAAATATTGTTGTACATTTGGAGACATCTTTTATAAAATATCGAAAAGTGAATGTAGGAGGATAAACTAACAGAAAATATATGGGATATGATGTGTCCTTCCTTGGATAAAAAATAGAGCTCAAAAGAATTGAATTGAAAAAAAATTATATATATAAATAAAAAGGGAAATGAAAAGAGCTCCGGATGAAAAATGGATACGATCCATGGCAACGACACTACCCATTAGTATCCAACATAAGCTTTAAGATTAAACTTTAGCATTGGTGTTATACTCGTCAAGCAATGCCACCCCACATCTAAGCGTCCTCATAGGCTATGTTTTGGGTGTGGTAACTTGAACTCATTTTCAATGAGATGTGAAAAATCAATCCTAGATGATATCATGTTACATGGAAAACTGGATTGGTTTTGGTTGAATTTCTTGAAAGTTCTCCTTATGTGCTTCAATTTTTAATCATTACCCTTACACAATGGTTTAGAAGTCTTTGTTATAATTTTCATTGGATTTCACTTGTTTATTCTAAGAATGACTACATGCAAGTGTTTGTTATAGTTTATAATAATCTTTTTTTGCATGAGATATGAAATTGACTTCGTATGTACACTTTTGATGATAACAAAAGGGGGAGAATATTTATGTGGAAGATTTGATATGTGCTTAATGCATAATTGAATAATGTGCTTAATGAATGGTGTGCTTAATGCTTAATGTGTAATGTGCGTAAAGCATAATTGAATAATGCGCTTAATGAATATGTGTTCAAGGGGGAGCATGCATATAGGGGGAGCATGCATATATGTTTGAACATCATCGCATATCATTATTATATTTTTGCATACTTCCTCCATCACCACACTACACACACACACACACACACACACACACACATGTCACAATGATATTATTTGGATAGTTATTGCTCACATCTTATATATGGTTTGTCATCATCAAAAGGGGGAGATTGTTGGATACAATGTGTAGTTGGATACACCGATCGATAACTTCGTGTTTGATGATAACAAACGTGTGTGAACGTTCTGATGTGTGTGCTAAGTGTTTTCAGGAGTGGAAAGCACGCAAATATTCAATTAGAGACTTAGTCAAAGTGATGGAGAAAATTGCAATTCATTTGCAACGTGGACCTGGTCAAAGATGGAGAGATGATGAGGGAATCCCATTCAAATCAATTTGTGATTGTTGCAAATCCAATTCAAATCAATTGATGATTAAATCAAATCACACTGCCATTCAAATCCCATTACAAATCATATTCAAATTAGATATCCAATTTGAATATCAATTCAAACTTCCTATCCCATCCAAATCCCTAGTATTGTGGGATTCTACTTGAGCCATCTCCTCTCCATAATATTATAAAAACCCCATCACAAGAGATAGTAAGGAGTGCGGCCAATGCAAAAAAACAAAGAGAGAGGTTGCAGCCAAGTACAAAGAAAAGACCAATGCTAAAACCCTAGTTCATATCCTATAAGCCGCAACCAAGCAAAGCAAGCACCGCCTTCCCTTGCCGCAAGCCACGAGCCAAATATCCCATCTCCTATAACCTCAAAGCCATAACATCATTGTCAACATCATCTATACACCTTGGAGGTTCATCTAAGTGCTATTATGAAAAAGGAGAGTCATCAACTTGCCGCACCAACAAAGACCAAACTTTTGCAAGTTTGGTGGCTGACGGCCGCACACAAGCCCTTGCCGACCGAAGGGAAGCCTCGCATTTTGGCTGGTTGACCGAGAGGTCCTCCCGCATCAAGCCTTGCCGATCGAGAGCTGCAACTCATGCACCAACTAGCTGCTAACCGATAGGGGGCTCCGCATCTTGCCTTACTGACCGACGGATCGCCCCGCATCCACGCTTAGTTAACGACCCAAGCCACAGCCTGCATCCAAGCGCCATCCAACCAAGCGTCCCCCGCACCAACCCATCTGCTGACGGAGGCAAGCTCCCACATTTTTGGGCTGTCGACCGAGAGGAGAAGCAGCATCCAAGCACTTGTTGACCAAGCCCGCAACCTTCGCATCCTAGCTTGATGACCGAGTGTTGTACCTGCATTTGTGGTGTGCTAACTGAGAGCTCCCCCCGCAACATCCATTGCTGATCAAGTGTGCAACCTCTACATTACATGGCTGATTAAGTGCGCAAACACTTGAAGGCCGCAACATCTTGGGGTGTCGCAACCTTTGGAGCCCGCAACACTTGGAGGCCGCAAGATCAGGGTGTCGCAACTTGAGTTACTGACTTGGTGGACTTCAGACTGACGAGTACATCTTGTCAGACCAGATCTGACCAGCGCTGAACGACAGAGACGATAACACCGACACGAACTAAGCTTTGCTAAGCTCTCTATTATTTAATACTCGTGTATTGTTGTGTTGATCTTTGTAGGTTACTAAAACATTCTTTTTGGGGGTTTTGGGGTCTTGACTAGTCAGTGCTAGTCAGGAGAGAGCTTTTACTAGATTAGTAAGTGTTTGGCACTTTAGTGAGTGCGGTACGAACTTGATGAGCGTAGAGTGGGTGCTCGTAGCTCTTTATAGTTGTACCCTTGACATTATTAACGCTAGTAACTGCTTTGGGGCTGGAGTAGGTCGTTGGGACGACCGAACCAGGGTAAATCTCTCGTGCACTCTGTGATTGATTTTATTTACTCTGTGTCTGATTGATTGTGCTGAATAATTACATGTGATATCTCAAGAATTTTTATTATTCACCCCCCTCTAGGCTTAGATCCAGATCCATCATGAACGACCCTATCGTGTCATCAGTCGTAAGACGAAGGGGCCATCCCGCGGCTGAACGAGCCTATCATGTCATCAGCCGTAAGACGAAGGGGCCACCCCCTCGCGGCTAAACGACCCTATCGTGTCGTCAGTCATAATACGAAGGGGCCACCCCCTCGCGGCTGAATGATCCTCTCGTGTCATCAGCCGTAAGACGAAGGGGCCACCCCTCACGGCTGAACAACCCTATCTTGTCGTTAGCCGTAAGACGAAGGGGCCACCCCCTCGCGGCTGAACGACCCTCTAGTGTCGCCAGTCTTAAGACGAAGGGGCCACCCCTCGTGGCGGAACGACCCTCTCGTGTCGTCAGCCGTAAGACGAAGGGGACATCCCCTCGCGGCCGAACGACCCTATCGTGTCGTCAGCCGTAAGACGAAGGGACCACCCCATCGCAGCCGAATGACCCTATCGTGTCATTAGCCATAAGAGGAAGGGGTCACCCCCTCGCAACTGAACGGCCTTATCGTGTCATCAACCGTAAGACGAAGGGGCCACCCCCTCGCACCTAAACGACCCTCTCGTGTCGTCAGCCGTAAGACGGAGGGAGGGACTACCCCCTTCGCAACTGAACGGAGTGGACTAGCTAGGGTATAATTCAACGGTTCAACCCCTTCCGTCTTGAGCAAGGGCTTAACCCGTTGAAAGGGGTCAACAGGCAATACGACCACCCATACGAATACTGACAAACAAAGAGGTATATGTCAACTTTTTGACGATATCTTACATTACAAAATTGTCATTATCCTACGATATATGCCCCTTATACATTTGAAAATTTTGGTGGGGGTAAGAAGCACATTGAGATCCTTCAGCAAATCAAGATGCCCTCGATCTCCTTCGATCAAAGCAACATGCTCTTGATCACTCAGAGCACCAACATCTGCAACTTCGCTCGGCACGATGACAGTTCCGTCAACGGGAACAGCCCCCTCCATGGCTTGGCCTTGATCATCGTCGTTAACGATCAGGAAAAACACAGGGATTTGGTCAATCTCAGTGGCAATATCGGGGAATTGATCCTTCACTTCCGATCGACACCACTCATACCCCGCTGTATACAATTCATCGAAGTCGGGCAACGTGTCCTTATATGCTTGGACAGCCTTCTCCTCAATTTCCCCTGTGTCGACTCCCCAAACGGTATTAACGAGTCGGGCAAGTAGCTCGTTCTCTTTTCTTCCCACTTGGCCCTTTCCTCTAGCATCGTCTTCTCCTCTCGCTCCCTCAAGGCAATTTGATCAGCCTCCTTCTTACGAGACTCACCTAAATCATGTTCAAGTTCGAGCATCCATCATTGTATCAATTTACACAAAAGCTCCAATCTATCCAGCTTTGCATGAGATTTCTCGACGGCCATTTTGACCGCCCCCAGCGTGACTTCATGATTAGCCACCATCGATGCACGTCGGTGCAACGCAACATTAGCCACAAGAGCCTACATACAAGTCATAGCTGTCAATATAGATGCCTGCTTCATTCATAATGAAGACTAGTGCAATAGTTACCTGAATGCTCGCATGGACAACAATTGAGGACAACCTCTCGTAATCGACCCTCTCCAGAACGGCCTTATCCCGGGAAGGGTCGCATTCTCGGCAATCCTTGAGGCGGTCCCGCAATCCAAAGAGCTGAATCACCCCCTCTTGATTGGAAATTCCGGCTGAAAGAGCTCCTCCGCGGACAGTCAAACATGGCTTGAGCCGATCGATTTCCAGCAAAAGCGGGAATATCCTTAGTCAGAGGCACCGGAGGGAACAAACCCTCAAGGCCATGAATCCTGATATAGAATGGGCTCCGGAAGAGGTGGGGACCCTCCTAAATCTTTCTCTGGAGGAGCCCCCTGTTCCTGTTCATGGGGTTGGACCTCGTCACGCAACTGACTCGCATCCAAAGAGGCAGACCGACCCACGACATCATTCGACCCAGACAACTCCGAGTCGCTAAGACGAAGTTGCCGCCTCCTTTTCCTTCACCCCTCAACTGCAACCACCTCAAATTCGGTGGGGAGCTTTTTCTATTTTCTCTGCTGAGGATGAGCTAGTTGAGAGGCCCCATGAACGACAATGAGTAAATCCTCAGAGGTCCGTATCACTCCTTCCTCTAGAAGGGGCACTCGAGGAGATAACATATTCTCCTCAGCTTCTCTGGTAGAAGCATCGACCTCTTCGCTCAACTCATGGACCACCTGGTACTCTAGACCGACTATGCCTGCAAAGAAAAAGCAGAATTCAATAGGACGAAGATCAAATGGGTTATGGGCGGGGTCGGATTCGTCCATACAGTGCGACGCAACACCGAGTCAGACCACAACCATTTCGTCTTCCTAATCCCCTCAGGCAGATTCAACAATGCATCGGCGATTTCCTTTCCCTCATTGGATAAAGGCTTGTCTTCGGTCGGGCCCAAATCATGCATACCCCACGAGTGCAGAAACTCGCCTTACCTTGAAATACCACGAATACGAATTCGTCCTTCCAATTCGAATTCAAGCTTGGGAGGTCGTCAAATAATTTCCTACATCGACGGGCGGTTATCATGTACCAACCCAGCGTCTTGAGGGAAGGAATCTTGAAGAAGTAATTGAACAACTCCATTGTCGGTTCAACCCTCTTCATCACGCACAATGCGATGAAACCAACCAATACTCCTATGGCATTCGGCATCAATTGGCAAAGGGAAAGATTCAACGTACTCAGTAAATAGCGCATGAAAGGATGCATGGAAAATCGAAGTCCTCGTTGAAAGGCCTTGACATACACTTCAACCCCTCGGTCGGTAGGGCGATGAACCCTTTCGTCCCTCCCAGACAACCGAATTTGGTAATCAAGTCGAACATACTTTTCCTGGAACTCATGAATTTGATCTGCGCCTACTTTGGAGACTTGGTTGGCGATCAAACTAGGCACGACGACTTCCTACTTACCTTTCTGAGCGATGGAAGCTGAACCCCTACCAGAAGCATGACCCGATGAAGAAGCCATCTTCCAAAGAAGAAAATCTGAGTTAGGGATGACAAAGACGATGATTTCGATTTTTCCCTCCGGAACTGTCTTATATAGACAAGGTGACCTCATCGTGTTGGGACAGTGTCTGTGATCCGGGCCTCCTAGTATCTCAAATTTCGAATCGACGCATCGTCCAAATCGGAAAAGCAAGCATTTTGGCGCCTAAAACTCGAGTGCTAGTTTCTCGACTGCCGTGCCCCCATTAATAAGATGTAACGTCACTTGACCCCAACAGATGAACTGTCCAAGCTCGAGCGATAGTGGCCATTGTTGCATCATTGGGCTGGCTCTCGAGGGATTCGTTCAGTGGGCGATCGAAGCCCACAAATCCCATGAACGAAGCCCGAAGCAAACTCAGTCAAAGCCCACGTGTCATTCACCCGTTGCGCTTCCACCCATCGAACACGAGATTGAAGGAAGCTCATAAATAGTGGGGATGTGGGCGACGGTTACCCCTATAAAGGAGGGAGGATCGTGGCGCCATAATTGGTGATCGTTATCCTCCCAAAGTCACTGAAGAGACCTCGAAGATCTATAAATACACAGGAGATGAACATAACAAGGGGGTACGAGATTCGATACTCTGACATTCTATACTCTACTTAATATTTCTTCCTCCAAATAGCTTGTGAAGCCTGACTCGAGATGAGCCTCCGTGGGTCGATCTCGACAGCTCCAAGCTCTCTCCCTCTTAAGTTCCTGCACTAGCTAACTTAAGCATCGGAGGGGATTTGGGTCGGGACCCAGATCCGACACCCCTGACATTCCTTTGTAATACATGAAACTCGTGGAGTGATACAACAGGAGGGTCGTATCTCTATCAACGGTCGTAGAAGACTCGATCTGCTGTGTTGGTTGAACGGCCATTACATTCCAAATTTCGTCTAACAACGACCACGATCATACTAACCAGGGTCCCACACAACTAGCTGACGAGGCTTCACTGCAACAGAAAAGTCCACATCAGCCTCGATACCGTTAACACTATTTTTGGCCTTAACAACAACCATATATAAATATCTCTAAATACATACACGTATAAACACAATCAATAATACGCACACAGTATTCATATATACGAGAACGGGGTATTACATTACAGGTATCCATGTTTTGGATTCAGAAGTATTAGCGAATGATTTGATTTGCTTTATTTGACGTTTAGGAACCCTATATAATTCTGAGGATAAATGCAAATGAATGGACTTGCACATCATGTCCACATTCATGCATTTGATGGAGAGGAATTTGTAAAGACTCTCATACTTATAGCCATTTAATCATTGTTTAATAGAAATGTTACAAGGAGATGAAGAGACCATTATTTAATGTATATGTTACAAGTAGAGAAAGCGTTTTTATCTACCCACACCACATATGAGGTTGTAGTATAAATAGATGTTCTCTACCTCACTTGTAAACATATCATATCTCATCTCAATCTTATCTCAAGATTGTTGTCTACATCAATAATATTTTTTCCACTCATCTTTCACATATTTTTGTTCTATTAGTTTTCTTATTACAAATTGTTTTTTTAATTCTTTATCACAACAATATAAAATATTCATGTGGATCAGGCGGCAGTGTCATGACACAAAAAGGTGGGTCCCACAGCCAGTACAAGCCCATGTGAGACTTGTACTTTCCACTTTTTTGTGTCTTGACACTAGATCAGATGCAATCTTTTTTAGCTTAAATCTTATAAAATATTCAGTTCATCCCTTAAATCTTATAAAATATGTAGTTCATCCGATGAATAGTTACTGGCCAAATTCTTTCGTTCAGCGCAAAATCGACTCGTTTAAGACGGAAAAATAATGGCCCTGTTGGAGGACAGTCGAGCGACCCGGCCGTTAGAGTAGACCCGAGTCGCTTCGATTCGTTTTGGTATCTTCTCGGTCGCCTTTTCGCCTCCCAGTCTCCATTTTCCCGGGTATCATTTCCCTAACACCAAACAACCCTCAGCTTCAAAACGCCATCGCTGCCAAATCATACCGAAACATCGCCGCCATCCGCGACGAGCTTATGCTACAGGTTCGATCCTCGATCCTCCATTTACTTAGTTTTTATCTAGGGTTTTACTTTCACCCCCTCAGCACAAAGTTCTTTGAAAAAAATTTAAAAAATAATTTATGATAGCATTCGATCAGAATTTCTCTTTGGGCCTCTTACGTATTCGCGAACACTCTACGAGCATCAGCCATCTGAGCTCTTGTGTGGGTGTGTGTGTGAAAGCGAATTTGTTCGTTATGCAGGATTGGACAGTTTCTTTGGACTCGGGATTATGCTCGAATTTATGTTGCTGTTCTCTGGTTCGATAAGGTTGTAAATGCCATCGTAGGTGAGCAGCTGTTCAGTTATAGCATCGTTACAGTATGATTCTCTAGTTTATTCTGTTGTTATCTTTAATTGCGAATCCTAATTTAGGAAGAAACACGTATCCAAATGTCATATTAATGTAGTTAAGGACATGCGTGTGGTCGCAACTAGCTTGAGAACAACCTAAGATAGACATCCATTGATTTACACCAAGAATTCACATTGACTCGTTATCTCTTTGTGTTAGTTATGAGTGAACTGATCTGGCATGTCCATGAGCAAGTCACATTAATATTTAATGATTGATGCGGAGGGTTGATCATCCCATATTTACGACCGGTTACGCTTTATGGATCGAACTGGATGCCTTGCTAAATAATGCTTAGGAATGCCTCAAGGTTGACAAAGATGTCAATTATGTTAAGCACAGTTGGTATTTGATATCAAACATGTAATAAATCTTTTATTGTGTGGATATTTCTATTGTTATTACTTTAAAGATAGTTAATTTGCTAATTCAGTTTGTCTTTATTACTTATATCCAGAGCACATTTTGATCGTTCAACCTCATAGACAATCATACCGTTGATCCTAAAAGTATATTTCAGTGTCTTATATTTTCTTTTTAATACCTATACGATGTTATTATAGTGCCCCATAGTTATATCATGTTCATTCTCAATTTGTTCTTCTAGACTGGACTTGAGTATTAGAAAAAAGCAAAGCATTTCTTTATGACCTTCCTTTTTTTTTCATTGTTTTACTAATTTATTACTTTTTTCTTGCATTTGTATAATCTTTACTTAGTTCCTCTTTTTGACCCGGGGCTGGGGCTGGGGCTTGAGGGAAGAGAGCAGTATCATCACTTGTGGCGCAATGCCAGTAAGCGATGAAAGCGAATCATATCTTGAGGAAAGCCAGCTCAGTCAGCGTCGAGTCTCTTTCTTGGTGATAATGGTTCAAGAATGGAATCTTATTGGAACTGTCCATATCTAGTTCATCCTTGGAATCATATCACATCAAACCTCCTTACAACGAGAAAGAGAGCACTTGATGAAATAACAACTATCATTTCCTGTCCCCATAGACCTCTCCGAAAGAGGAAGAAATCTGTTGTATATACATTTGTACCACCCTGGTCATGTCTTCGTTTATAAAGAAATAGAGGAAGTCATACGCGGGTTTCGTTAAGCATACTCATACGCTATCTAAACTCATGCATTCGATTAGACTATACCTTGTATGGCTTCTTATGTGTTTTGTGTGCATGCATGTGGTGGAATGTTAATGTGTTCAAACTTGGATAATCACTATTTTATTATGATTAACATTTTTGACAGATTTCAAGGAAAATTTCGTGTTAGGCCTTTTAAAGATAAATTAGTTTGAATCATATTAGTTTGAATCGAAGAGGGGCCAAGGACTCAATTGTTGACAAAAATAGTTGTTTTCTGGAACTACATAGGGTTATTCCTTTATTCTAGTATGTCCATTATAATTAAAAAATCTAGCTAGTATTGGTTATCTCACTCTTTTGGAACCTTAACTAAATTGCTAACCAGCTTCCAATCTGTAACTTTCACTAGTTTTCCTTCTACAATTTCCATATACATGTGACATGTTTATGTGGCAAATTCCAACTTCAGGCGGTGTTCATGTCTTCTTTTGGACGAGCAATTTATGTTTTTATTTGAAAGAAATAATCTAGCACCAATTTGGATGTTAAGAGAACATCATTTGCGAGCCATGCGATATGTCTCTAGACTGTTACTTGATAAGGGGTATCTAAATAATAGCATTCTGTATACTTTTGGCATTTAGCATCTATGTGAAATTTTAGTAGAAGTTGTAGATAGTAAATTATCTTGTCATAGAGTTGGGTAATGAAAACCACGTTTCTCTTGATGTCGTTTTGATATCATTAAAAGAATACTCAGCCAGGTGTGTGCTCATTATTTTTTGTTCAAGCTAGAAAAATGGGTGTGCATGGATCTTTATATGTCAATTACTTCCCACATCTTATTATTGCTGAACTTTCCAAGTCAGAGTTTAGACTTCTACTCTCAATTCTACGTAACTCTTAAACATATGCTTAATGCCAACATATAGTTTTTACATGGTTTAATTTTGCAATCACATTTATGTGACTGATGATAAAAAATAATTCACATATTCTGGAATCTATATGCATTTGTTTTACCTGATAGGCATGCGAGATGAGAGCACTCTTATCTTCATTCTTAATTAGCAAATTATTCTGAGAAAACTCTTCCTTAAGAGGATTATTTGGTTGCATCCTTTTAATCTATTCTTAGTAAATTTCTATTTTTGAATTTTAATTTTGTAAAACATTATATCTCTCACAATCAATGTTATAAGTTGTACAGAGGATAGAAGCTCAAATTCTTTCATTTTTTTGTGGTATTATCCCATGCTTTATTCATATGAACTTATCAAAGATGTGTCGATGTTGTCTATGCATCATCTTTTATGCCTTATAGGCATTTGTGGGTCTTAGTTTTCAAATTAGCGATTTAGTGCTATTGATGTATAACCCGAGAAAATTTCAAAATTTTGGGGAAAATTTTAGAAAGAACAAAAGAAAACTAGGGTTTCAAGATTTCTCATGAAGGATTTGACTTCTTTCGAAAATAGATCTTTTCTGGTTTTGGGGTTTAATCAGTCAAATCTTTTCATTCATTAATAAAATCACTTTGTGGCCTATTTATGAGCTTATAACTGGAAACAACTACTACTCTCAACCAATGTGGGATTAAACTTTTATTAAACACTAATAAAGAGAAAAAGAAACTAAATAAAAGTAGATCTAACAAGTGGTTCAACTCAGGATTGGACCCAGTTATAATGAACTAGGTTGACTCTCACGTCTCCGCATGCGTCTGAAAATGTAAATTTAGATGTCCCATCAACTCTCCCTAAGCGTAGGGCATGATGGCTGCTATAATACTTATAGTAAGTCTCGATCTATTCTCTATAGCTCTACTCTAGAAACCCAAACACATTTTGAATTTATCTGACCGTTCGAATTAACCAAGTAGCGTTGGGGTAGCCTCCTTGCCTGTTTGATATTACATTTCATTTAAGATATAGCCAATCTGGCCCTTGCATGTAGGTAAAGGCCGCAATTTTATTGAGAAGTTGAAATACATGAGCACTCATCTCATTCTGGCATGGCTCCAAGAAAGAATCTGTGGGTATTACTGTGGATATTGCTGTTGAATTTTTATAAACTATTAAATCTTCAATGTTAAAAGTCGAGCTTATAGCATAAAGTAAGTGGATGTCTATAACATACGTATTAGAGCCGATTTTTTAAGATTTTGAATTAGCAAGCATTGCGAGCTTGTAGTTTCTTTAATGGTCTAGAAGGAAACCTTCCAGGGTTGATTCGTATCTGTTACGACCTTAAGATCGGCCCAGTCGATCTAGGCTAGTATGATCAAAGCCTAAGTAAATAGCCCGTCGAATCTCCTTAAAGAGAACTAGCTCTGAGAAGAAGCTCGCCGAGACTTAAATAAGCCCGCCGAGGCTCGGAGCAGCCCGTACCTGTAGAGCGGCAAACTTGTCAACCGAACCAAAGAGAAGAGCCCTCCGGGTGATCGCACACGATCTGTGCCAGCTCGCCCCAAAGGTAGCTCGTCCCAAAGGTAGCTCGCCTAACTCTTTACCCAGAGGAAGTCCGCCCAACGAAGAGCATGAGACGTCGGGCTCGGGCGACGAGCTCGGCCAATGAGGGAGGCGACCTGTCATAAATATCACTGACAGTTTCGCCTCCTGATAGCTTCAGGCCTGACAACTATACGCCTGACATTTTCATGCCTGACAGTTTCGGCTCTGACATTGTCGGCCTGATCTTCTGACACATTGACACCGCAAGCACAGCTAAAGCAACCGACTCTAATAACCCTTCTAACACCCTGATACCGCAAGCTCAGCTAAAGCAACCGACTCCAACAGCCTATAAGTACCCCATCTCATCCAACGACAAAGGGGGTTGGCTAATGAGTAAAAAAATCCTAACACTTCTATTTACATTCAAGGCCGAATATCCTCCATATATTCAGGCCTTCCACTAAAGTTCGCCATGCGGATGTCGATCTACATCTGAGATCGTCCAGCGTGTCCGACGTTCTCCAAACAGTCATCAATTGACTTAAGCATCAGAGAGGCTTTCGGTTGACAGCCAACCGAGCATTTCTGACGAGTTGTTCTGCTTGCAGGAAGCTCGCCCCAACTACCAGCGGTCGGTGTGACCTGCGTCGACCTTCACCAATCGACGTGCGACCTTCACCAAACGAAGGGCGACCTTGAGATCTTTATCCTCAAAGTGCTCTCGAATGCGTGATTAGCCTCGTCTACACACCAAACACTTGTAATTATTGTAACCGTGATTCCCATTTTAATACAAATTCAATGTTAGCGGACTTTATCCCGCAACATTTGGCGCTGTCTGTGGAAAGAAGGGTTACATCTATGGCAGACCCCACACAAAGTCACCACAGTTATCGTAGTGGTAAACAACCAATACTCGAGGAGGCCCCCTCTCCTAGGAGGCCCCCCAGAGAGATGCGCCCCTTGAGGGGCCAGACGCTATCATCGAGGCCGCACCTTGTGGCGTCTATCAAAGCTTTGAGATCTTCGACAAAGTAATGAAGGATATGGCTGCAGCAAAATCTGCAAGACTGCCTCCAACATCAGGCCCCTCCAGACCTCTCAATCTGAAGCGGAACATCCTCCCCGAATTTGATGAAGAAGCGGCCGTACGAAGGAGGCGCTTCGATGAAGAGGAGTTAGCGGCACTGCAGATGCGTCTCGATGATGAAGAGGCGGCTGCTAGGCAGAAACGGTTCGACGAGGAGGCCACAATACAAAGACGGCTTGATGAAGAAGCAACTGCCCGACATCGACGTTACATCGTTGCCGCGAGGGAGAGGATCCAGCAGGGGAGCCTGAGAATCCCATATGCATTGATCGAGATAGTGCATGAGAGCATCCCGCGAGATCAAGCTGTGGAGAGCCACTCTCGCAGGAGACCGCCTAGCCCTATATGTGAAGGGCGCCACAATCAAGGCAGAAGCCCCCCTCGGGCTGAGCGCCTCTCTCCTAGGCGCAATGACCGGCTGGAGCAGAGTCGCGAGCAAAGTCCGATCCCCAGGGCACATAGAAGGGACTCTCCTGAGCGCTGAGGTGGCTGATCCGGGGGTTCCAACTACAAGCAAGAGATCCGAGTCAGTCAGAATGCCGCACGAAGGTCGCCAGCACCTCCCCAGCATCCCGAAGAAGCCATGCCAACCCGCTGACCCGGAGGGTAATCTCAACCCCGATACCGCGTAGGTTTAAGCTACCACAGCTTGAATTGTACGATGATTCGGGCGATCCACTTGAACACATGCAGCGCTACAGGGGGTGATGGAGATCCAAGGAGTGGACGACGAGCTCCTCTGCCGTGCCTTCCAGACGACTTTGAAGAAATCCGTCGTGGAATGGTACAATGACTTGCCCGACAGATTGATTGACTCCTTTGGCGATCTGTCCCACAAGTTCCGTCTGTAATTTTGAGAGGGGCAAAGAAGGAAGAAGGCACACACGACTATCTGTTCACGGTGGTGCATGAGGAAGGGAGACCTTTCGGAGGTTCCATCGGCGCTTAAATGAAGAGCGTCTTAGCGTGACGAGTTGCAGAGATGAGCTCGTCATGACAGCCTTCAAGAAGGGACTTACTAATCATGGCCTGCACAAATCCTTGCTCCACGACCCGCCGATGGACCTCGACGCTCTCTTTTCTAGAGCGGACAAGTTCATGCTCAGTGAGGAGTCATTGGGGGTGAAGAGGTAGTCACCTCAACCGAGCGTCCCAGAGCTGAACCCCGGCCTCTACCTAGGCCAAGGCAGGAAGACCGCCCCCCCGAGGGCGAGATCAAGATCGCCCCCGAGGGCGCAACCAGGGAGGCCCCCGAGGGCAGGATCGCCCCGGACCTCTGAGGGGGTTCCTCGCTCCAAGGAACCCCGTTCCCAAGAACGGACTTGAGAGAGCACTGGAGGAGGCACATTATATAAGGCTCAATGCCCTCTAGCCGAAGTGATGGCAACGGCCAAGACGGATGGGCTTCTAGAGATCCGCCCCAGGAGATGAGGACAAAGCCGATCTCGCGCAATGCGTAGAAGTACTGTCGCTACCACCGCGACCACGGCCACTACACCGGCGAGTGCTTTGTTTTGAAGAAAGACATAGAACGGCTAATTCAGGGCGGCCATCTTCAGAGGTTCGTCGATCAAGGAGGCCAAAGGCGAGAAGGGCGAACTCCCGCGGAACCTCTCCGGCCGACCCAGGTCCAGAACGCCAAACAAGCCACCCATCCTATTACTGGTCCGGTCATGCGCATATATGTAATATGCGGTGGGCCGGCCTTAGGCGGAACCTCTGCATCGCAAAGAAAGTGTTATGCGCAGCAGGTTATAATGGTGGGCGCTGACGCATGGGCGAAGCGTAGAAGAGTAGCTCCACCCCACATCTCCTTCTCTGACGACGACCTGGAGGGGATCGAGCTGCCACATGATGATGCCATTGTCATCGAAGCACTCATTGGGCCGGTAATTGTGAGCAGACTCTTGGTCGATACCGACAGCTCGTGCGACATACTGTTTTTGTCAACGATCCAGTGGAAGGGCGTAAAGGAGATGCTACTGACGGAGGAAGCGGACAGAATTGTGTCGATTGGCACGAAGTTAACTGCGGAGCTGAAGGCGGGGCTGATCGACATCCTCAAGGAGAATGCTGATATCTTCGCATGGTCATCCTCAGACATGCCTGGAGTCGACAAGGCGGCGATCGCACATGAGCTGCACGTCGACCCTGAAGCTCGTCCTTTTGCGGCAGAGGAAGCGGAGCGCTGAGGGAGAGAAAGTGCGGGCAGCGGGCGAAGAGGTGGAGCGGCTCCTTGAAGCCGGATTCATTAGAGAGGTGAGGTATCCTGACTGGCTCGCCAATGTGGTGATGGTGAAGAAGCCCAGCGTCAAATGGCGAATGTGTGTGGACTTCACCGACCTCAACAAAGTCTGCCAAAGGATAGCTTCCCACTGCCAAGGATCACATGGTGGACAATGCCTCAGGGTATGAACTTCTAACTTTTATGGATGCCTTTTCAGGCTACAACCAAATACAGATGGCGACCTATGATGAGGAGAAGACGGCGTTCATCACAGACCGGTGGACATTCTGCTACACCAAAATGCCGTTCGGACTCAAGAACACCAGAGCGACCTACCAACGGATGGTCGACAAGATCTTCCATCCCCAGGTCGACAGGAAAGACGTCTACATCGACGACATATTGGTGAAATCAAAGAAGGCCAAAAATCATCTCACCAACCTGAAGGAGACATTCCAAAAGGTGCGGCGCTATAACATGCGGCTCAACCTAGCCAAGTGCATATTCGGAGTCGAGTCTGGGAAGTTCCTCGGCTTTATGATCACCAAGCGAGGAATTGAGGCCAACACCGACAAGATCGCTGCCCTCACTAACATGACGGAGCCAAGGATGATCTGGGACCCGCAGAGGCTGAATGAACAGATCGCCGCACTGGGAAGATTCTTGTCGAAGTCTGCAGAGAGGTCTCTTCAATTCTTTAAGATTCTTCGAAAAGCCCTCGCTGAGAGGAAGGGCGCAAGGAAGGCGGTGGAGTGGGATGACTCCTGCGCAAGAGCTTTCGGCGACCTGAGGACCTATCTACAGAGCCCGTCGCTGCTCGCAAAGCCCGAAGACGGAGAGCAGCTCGGCCTCTACCTCACCACTACTGAGGAAGCGGTAAGCTCGCCACTACCGAGGAACCGGTAAGCTTGGTCCTAGTGAAGGATGACTAGGGCATGCAGAGGCCGGTCTACTACGCCAGTCGGGTGCTCTGAGACACGGAGATCCGCTATAACCCCATTGAGAAGATCGCCTACTGCCTAGTTCTGACCGCAGACCCTACTTCCAGGTGTACACCATTGTCGTCTACACACTAACTCGCCACTTGAAAAGAACTTGAGGAGGACGAAAAGATCCTGTCGAATGCTGAATTGGAGTGTCGAGCTCAGCGAGCTCGACATCATCTATAAAACAAGGGCAGCGACCAAGGGGCAAGCACTAGCGGACTTCATGGCGGAGTGCACTATAGAAAAGGATGGCGAAGCTTCGCCCAACGGTCACCTGGATGCGAAACTGCAGCAGTTCGCCTGCGAAAGTCCTCCCTCTCCATCAACCCAGTTCGGCGGCGAGCAATGGGTCGTCCACGTCGATGGATCGGCCACCGCGTCAGGGAGCGGAGCCGACATTGTAATAGAGACTACGGAGGGGAGCATATTGGGGTACGTCCTCCGCTTCAACTTCTCGGCAACCAACAATGTGGCGGAGTACGAGGCTGTCCTCAACGGCCTAAAGCTCTGCCGGGCGCTGGGAGCGACAAATGTGCGGTTGATTAGCGATTCAAGGCTGGTCGTTCAGCAAATTGAAGGAAGCTTGGCAAGGGAGGAACTGATGAAGCGGTACCTGAAGTGCGCCCAGACCGAACTCCTCAAATTCAGGAAAGCGACGGTCCAACATCTACCAAGGTCGAACAACCTCTGCGCCGACGCCCTCTTAAAGCTGACGTCGTCTTCTCCGGTAGAGATTAAGAAAGCCATCTACTTTGAGAACTTACTGACACCCAGCATCGAGGAGGGCGAACTGATGTGCATCGACCAAGAGCGATCGTGGATGAGCCCGATCGTCGCCTACCTGAAAACCGGAGCCCTATCAGAAGATAGGCCGGAGGCGCGGAAGATCGAGAGACGGGCTTTGTCGTTCGTGATCTTTGGCGACGTACTCTACCGAAAGCGCCACGCGAAGAACGATGTATTGCCCTATTTAAAGTGTCTTGGGTCGAGAAGAGCTGAGGAAGTCATCCGTGAAATACATGAAGGATGCTGCGGGAATCATTATGGTGGCCGCACCTTGGCACATAAGACAGTCTGGCAGGGCTACTATTGGCCGACCATGCTGAAGGACGCAATCGACTTCGTTAAGCGGTGTGAGGAATGCCAGAAATTCTTCAAGCATACAAAGGCTCCTCCCGCCGACCTGATTCCAATTCTCAGCCCAGTCCTATTCGCCAAGTGGGGCCTCGACATCCTCGGACCGTTCCCAATGGCAACCAGAGGAGGAAGTTCCTAGTTGTCGCCGTCGACTACTTCACCAAGTGGATCGAAGCGGAGACCCTAGTGTGCATTACCTCAAAGGACATGAAGAACTTCGTCTGGAAGCCTACCATATGCCGCTTCGGGATACCCTGCTCCATTGTGACAGACAACAGGACGCAGTTTGACTCCGCAGACTTCAGAGAATTTTGCTCAGATTGGGGCGTCAACCTTCATTTTGCCTCCGTGGCGCACCCGCAGTGCAATGGCATGGCCGAGGCAGCGAACAAATGCATTCTTGGACCCTTGAAGAAGAAGGCCTGCAATGCCCCTGGATCTTGGCTTGACGAGCTACCCGACATCTTTTGGTCTTACCGCACTACATCAAAGCTTCAATTGGCGAGAGCCCCTTCATGCTAGCCTATGGGGCGGAAGCCGTCGTCCCGGTGGAGGTCGACGAACAATCTCTCCGCCTCCAGTACTTTGACGAACAAGCAAATGAAGAAGGCCTCGACCTCAACACTGAACTCCTCGACGAGGTAAGGGATCGTGCTCTATCATGTCTTATTAAACACAACCAAAGGATGGTGAGGAACTACAACTCTCGGGAGGAAGCTTCAGAGTCGGGGACATCGTCCTTAGTGACGCAACCTTCAAACCTGAGATCGATCGCCGTGGAAAGCTTTCCGTCAAATGGGAAGGCCCCTACAAAATAGCGGACATTGTGGGTCCCATGACCTACATTATGCAAACATGGAGGGCGAAGAATTAGCTCATCCGTGGAATGCCCAACATTTACTTAAGTACTATCAATAAAATTTGTGATTTTATGGTTGTACAAACAATGTGTTATTTGAATGAAAGTTTCAGATCCCCTCCCAGATAGAAAGCGCATCCATAAAGGTCGTCTTAATCATCCGGAGTGGGCTACCTCGCTACAAGTAAACTCTAATGTTTTCGTTTGTACATACGTATTATGCGAACTAAATTTGCAGCCCAAATGCGGGGTGGACGACGGTCCAATACCCGTCCGATTATAGGGGATACATGGTAGGCGACGACCCAATACCCACACTCTCAAAGATCTCCGGGGCAGCTCGCCACCAAAATCGGAGCGATAATGCGGGGTCGGCTACGACCCATCTATACCCGTCCTCTCAAAGACTTCTAGGGCAGCTCGCCACCCAAACCGGAGCGATAATGCGGGGTAGGCGACGACCCAATACCCGTCCAATAACAGAGGATGCGGGGTAGGCGATGGCCCAATATATTCTCTCTCAAAGACCTCCGGGGCAGCTCGCCACCCAAACTGGAGCGAAAATGCGGGGTCGGCTATGGCCCATCTATACCCGTCCACTCAAGAAAGTCCGGGGCAGGCCTTCGAAGCTGCGCCCCCGATAGGTCGTCATAGAGACCTAAGGGTCTGGGGATTGCCTCCGAAGCGTCCCCCCACCCGAAGGAAGTCCGGGGCAGGCCTCCGAAGCTGCACCCCTGATAGGTCGCCATAGAGCCCTAAGGGTCTGGGGATTGCCTCTGGAGCGTCCCCCTCCCGAAGGAAGTCCGGGGCAGGCATCCAAAGCCGCGCCCTCGATAGGTTGCCAGGATTTGCGGATTGCCTTCAAAGCGCCCCTATTCTATGAAAGTCCGAGGCGAGCTCCCCAAGCTCTCCAGCGACGACCCACTAAGGAACCTCACCGACGCAACTTCACAAAGAATGACTCTACAACATTCCGCTTCTCCTCGCTCCTAGGCTCTTCCAAGCAGAAAGTTGGCGGCATACAAGCACATAGACAAATAAGGCGAACTACCTCAAATGTGATATCTTTCATTAAATTGAAAATATTTACACCAAGTTTTCTTTTTAAATACAAGCATACAAGTCCTAAGCCCGGCCCCAAGATCGGCCCTACATATGCCCCCAGTTAACTATGGCGCATCTACTCGGCCGTCGACCTTCTCATCCTGCCCCTCAGCCAGTGTCTCCACCACGGTCTCCGCCGGCTCCGCCGCTGCGACCTCCCCCTGACCGCCCACGTCGCCACCCGCCTGATCGCCGGCCGATGGACCTCATACTTCTCTGACGTTCTCTTCCCATCCGAGGCCACCAACAATGGGGAGAAGTCAACCTTCAACTCGGGATGCAGCCTCTTCAATCTCTTCTCCGCCCTTCCGAGGCCCGTCCGCAGGCTCGCCTGCCGGCCCTCCTCTTTGCTCTTGACCCTCACATCCTTTATTATTGGAAGGAGCTCGTCGAGCTGATATTTGCGGAAAGCATTCGCCTTCAAGGTTTTCGGATCGACCTCAGCTCCGCCATTTGATGCTTGAGCTCAGCGATCTCCTTCATCTTTGCCTCCACTTCCTCGGCATGGGCGTTCATCGCAGCGACCCTTTGGGCCTCCTCGTCCCGAAGCCGCCGCTCTAACTCATGCAAGATCTTCCCCTGCTGCACGGTTTCCTCTTTCTGGGTCGCATAGTACCCGCAGACTTGCTCCAGCTTCTCCTCCCTGTCCCGCAGCTTCTCGGCAACCTGCTTGAGTTCGGCCTTCTGCTGCTGCAGCTTATCGGTGGCCGTCTTGAGCTCCGCCTTCTTCCTCCCAAGGGTCGCTTTGAGCATGACCACGTTAGTGTGGTGCAGCAGGGACGTCATTGCTGCCACAGCCTATAAAAGGAACAAAGTGCATAACCTGCATGAAAGAACGAAGACCAGAAGTATGAGCAGAGAGAGAAACAAACCTGCATGCTGTGCCAAACCACAGTGTCACAAAGGCGCTCGGCTCCGACATCCCACAGGAACTCCGGCTCCCTCGGCAACAGACAGTTCTTCGCTAGACGGGCCGCAACCCCGACGTCCTCGAACAGTGATTCCTTGGCGCCCACCGGGAAGCTCGGCGCAAAAAGCTCCACCTTTGGGATGGCCAGGACCTTGGCTTTCTTCACCTTGAAGCTTGCGAGCACTGCCTCGTCGCTTTGGTGCCCCGACTTGCTCCGATCCGGCTCCACTGCTCCCAAAAGGGGCATCCAAAGGGCCAACGCTCGGCCCCGGTAGCCTTGCCGATCTGCACTCCGGCTGGAGACTTTGGAGGGAGGGCCGAGTGAAGGGGGACCGCAATGGCGAGCTTGGCCGGCGGGCCCTGGGGCGTGGCGGCCGTCATATCGGCCACTGGCTCCTCGGCAGCATCGAGGTCGATAATGCCACCCCACACGAGCTCGCTCTCTCGATGGGTAGGAAAGGCAGTCGCGGACGTTTTTTTCTTCGTTCTCTTGCTTCGCTCCTCCTCATCAGCCCGAACGGTGGACGCCACCTCCAGGCTTCGTTTCTGCCCAGCCTTCTTCGACAAGCTCGGCGCCGCCTCCTTGCCTTTGACATTGGCATCTGGCTCCTCGGCCGACGGTCCCCCATAGACATCCTTATCAGCTCGTCTCTTGACAAACTCATGTTCGTATCTGCAAAGAGAAAAGAGATCAGGGTGAGCATATATGAAGAAGGTCGCTTAAATCACAGTACTGTAGGGCCAGATATGTAGGGCGATCTGGTCGTCCTTAACTAACTTCGCATGTTTTCGGAGTTCTTGGGTGATCTCCATTAAGGTCTTGGAGTTCTCCAGACCCCGCCCATGCAAAGTCACCTCCTTATTCACTTGGGGATTCAACCTCCCTAGTTCGACCGCAAAGTCAAGTCCGTCGGCGTCGAAATGAAGACGAATCTCTCCTTCCAAGCCCTCACTTTACTCGGCAGATCGAGGACAAGATGCCGATCACTCCTAGCACTAACATAATAGTACAACCCTCTACGCTTCGCCTTGAAGAAGTACCAGAACAGCAACAGGGTCGGACTTATGTCGCTGTCGAAGTAGAGAACAAGAAAGTCGACCATGGCGCTGTTCGAGTTCGGCATCAGTTGAAAGAGGGGAAGCTCGAGGAAATTCAGCATGTGCATGAGGAAGGGATGGAGCGGAAATCGAAGTCTAAGTTCGAAGGTCGGATAATAGACCCCGACTTCGTTGTCCCTAGGCGAACAGACCCTTTCATTGGACTCGGGGAGGCAGACTGTGTAGAGCGGTCAGATGTATTTAGAGCGGATTTCGGCACGACTGATATGTTGTGTCTGAGACACTATAACCTGGATCTCCGTCGGAACCGCTGTTGTAACTTCGCCGATGGTCGGCTTTGAGCCTTTCTTCTTGGGTTTCTTAGGGACCGTCGACGTCGAGGGGACGGCGAGGGTTGTTTTCCGCTCCTCCGGCCAAGACTTCGCCATATCCGCCGATACCGTCTGCTCATCCTTCTCCGCGGTGCTAGCACCCTTTAATTCGTCGAAGTTCTTCTCTACGTATTTATTGGAGGAAGAAGATTTGGATGAGGCCGTATGTGAAAGATCGAAGAAAGTACCTAGAATGAAGATCAACGGAGCTCCGACGAAGCGGTGACAAACCGCGAGAACTCTCGAAAACGAAGAACGAAAGAAGAAGCTTTTGAAATTCAAATGCAGAAGCCCTCAACTGTTGCCCCTTCTTTCTATTTTATAGAGGAAGTCGGGCGATCTTGGCCGTTGAAGATGTGCCACGTGGCTAGATCTAAAGCAAAGCTGTCGCCTCGACTTCTCCCCAGAACCGTACGGGACATGCGTCGTGCTTCGAGTGGCTGGGCGCCTCGATTTCTCCCTGCTGCCGAATCGTCATAATTATTGTATAGATTCGACGGTCATCTCGCATTTAATGCCACAGCTGTCGGCCAAAAGAGAGTGAAGCATGTCATCCGAGCCGAGCCGGACTTCCCGTTTTGAACTCGAATGATGGGGGCAATTGTTACGACTTTAAGATCGGCCCAGTCGATCTAGGCCCGTATGATCAAAGCCCAAGTAAATAGCCTGCCGAATCTCCTTAAAGAGAACTAGCTTCGAGAAGAAGCTCGCAGAGGTTTAGACAAGCTCGCCGAGGCTCGGAGCAGCCCGCACCTGGAGAGTGGCAAACTTGTCAACTGGCCAAAGAGAAGAGCCTTTCGGCTGATCGCACACGATCTACGCCAGCTCGCCCCAAAGGTAGCTCGCTTAACTCTCCACCCAGAGGAAGTCCGTCCAACGAAGAGCATGAGACGTCGGGCTCGGACGATGAGCTTGACCTATGAGGGAGGCGACCTGCCATAAATATCACTGACAGTTTCGCCGCTTGATAGCTTCAGGCCTGACAACTATACGCCTGACATTTTCATGCCTGACAGTTTCGGCTCTAACATTGTCGGCCTGGTCTTCTGACACACTGATACCGCCAGCACAGCTAAAGCAACCGACTCCAACAACCCTCCTGACACCCTGATACCGTCAGCTCAGCTAAAGCAACCGACTTCAACAGCCTATAAATACCCCCCTCCTCCAATGACAAAGGGGGTTGGCTAATGAGTAAGAAATCACAACGCTTCTATTTACATTCAAGGCCGAATATCCACCATATATTTAGGCCTTCCACTCAAGTTCGCCACACGGGTGCCGATCTACCTCTGAGATCGCCTAGCGTGTCCGACGTTCTCCAAACAGTCATCAATTGACTTAAGCATCGGAGAGGCTTTCGGTTGACAGCCAACCGAGCCCTTCTGACGAGTTGTTCTTCTTGCAGGAAGCTCGCCTCAGCTACTAGCGGTCGGAGCGACCTGCGGCGACATTCATCGATTAACGTGCGACCTTCATCAAACAAAGGGCGACCTTGAGATCTCTATCCTCAAAGTGCTCTCGAATGCGTGATTAGCCTCGTTTACACACCAAATACTTTAATCATTGTAACCGTGATTCTCATTTTAATACAAATTCACTGTTAGCGGACTTTACTCCGCAACAGTATCATTACATAATCACATGCTTTAAATTCTTTGAGAAGTTTATGCGCATATGCATAGCTTACATCGTTCATTGCTAGAATGAGTCCTCATGTTGATCTTTTTATGTAAATCATGAATGTGTTATGCAAATGACTCAGCTGACTATGATATTTTATGCTAATATCACATGTGAATTATGTCTACAGGCTACCAAGCTTTATACACATGAATGATTTCAAATGGATTCATGTTAATGGACATATTCACCGAGCTATTATATGCATACTCGATGGTTGGTAACATCAGATCTCAATTCATAGGATTCTAACCCACTAAATATCTATGAGACTCCTTAAACTTCAATTCATTATCTTAGTTTGGCCGTCGGGTTGAATGCTAGAAACAATGGAGAATTTTAGCTTAGTGTCCATTATATGCCATTCGGGTTTTCAAAAATAACTTATGAATTTAACATCCTTATCTGAAATAATAGTTCTGAGCAGATCATGTTTAGTTTCTTCTAGGTATATTAAAGTTTCATGTTAAGAGAATAAGATAAATTCTTGCAGTAGGAGATAGTGTCTCAAATATCTTAATACACACATTACCGCGTAGAACTCCTCGTCATGGATTATTTATGTTTAGCATCATTTAGTTTCTCGCTAAAATATGCGATATGATGCCCTTCTTGGCTCAGTACTTTGCATATCCTTACGCCTGAAGCATCGTACACTACCATAAACACTTTCATGAAATCCGAAAGACACATCATGTGCTTCGGTTATACATTTTTTGAAATCAACAAACGTCTTATTTATAGTTTAGTCCATTAAAATTCTCTCCTTATTATACAATTAGTGCGAAATCCCCTTATAAATCGATGGTCGAATATGGATAAACCATGAATGCTATGAACTTCATGTATGTTATGATGTTCAGGCCATTGTATGCTCACTTGGAAGGCCATTGTATGCTCACTTGGATCTTCTGGAGA
The DNA here is from genome assembly GCA_030789695.1 of Scilla litardierei. Taxonomy (NCBI): domain Eukaryota; kingdom Viridiplantae; phylum Streptophyta; class Magnoliopsida; order Asparagales; family Asparagaceae; genus Scilla; species Scilla litardierei. The sequence goes on along the minus strand of CM061142.1, from coordinate 220,510,836 downwards.
TCCACACAAACTCCATCGATTAGATAACAAAACCTAAGATGTTGACGTGATCTGTCATGAAGAAACAATTCTTTAGGTTTGCGTAAAGGCTCTCTTTGTGGTAACCAAGGTTGTAAAAAACGCTAGGCGCTAGGCGTTCGGATTGCTAGCGCCTAGCGCCCAGAGCATTACTCGGGGATTAATCGGGGATTAATCGGCCTAGGCGGATTTGTATTTTTTAATTATTTTAATTATTTTTATATAATATATTTATGTTTATATATAAATATAAATATATTATTTAAAATACATCAAATATTTAATACATACTAAATAAAATCTAGTTTACCAACTTTAGAGTATTTTTGTGCAACAAAATAAAATTTAAAAGATACTCTTGTGCAATTAAACCATTTACCAAAAACACAGACCAGGAACCGCCCAGGAACCGCCTAGGAACCGCCCAGAGCGCCCAGACACCGTCCAAAATGCTTAAGCGGCCGATTAATCCCAAAAACGCCCAGATTGACCGTCCAGGCCATACTCGGAGCGTTTACTGGCCGCCTAGCGCCTAGGGGCCGCCCAGGCGACCGCCCAGGCCGATTTTTAGAACACTGGTGGTAACACACATGATGCAGATGGTCTATATATTATTCATTCGATTGATTATAGATGAGTATGTTATAAAGTACACAAGTAAATTTTTTCTCATAAATGATATGAGTACTTGATGTTGTTTTGCGGCACGGCCGTGCACCCGTCCTTGTTGCAAGGCAGCTCTCTGTTTATTTAGCACGACCGTGCAAACTGTCCGTGTTGCTTGCACGGCCGTGCACACTGCCCGTGCACATCAGCAGCTCTCTGTTTTACAGACGTAGATTGGCGCACGGCTGTGCAGATTTGTCGCACGGCCGTGCCGATACCCAGAAACCATAGAACGGCCAGATTTGAGTTCTAATCTCAACCGTTGATTTCCAAAGGAATTAAATTGGACGGCTGAGATTCCACATGACCCATGGAGCTATTTAAACCTCTCTTATGGTTTATTTTGATGAGAGCGCATGTCGTCATCAAGTGTATTCTTCCTCGCACGTCTCGGAGCTTTGGGGCATGAATTTGGTGAGTGAACTTCTTGAGATTTCTCTGTGAAACTCATTGTAATCTTCTTCTTGTTATCTCTCTTTTCGGGTTGAAGGATTTGTGTGAGAGCTTTTGTTTTCTTCTCTTTTGGTGAGATTTGAGATCTCCATTGGGTTTATGAGAAGAGTTTGAACTCCACGTGTGGAGTTATTGGTGCTTTCTATTGTTGAAAAAGATTGAAGAAGTCGATGTAATTCTCTCTGATCATATTAGTGGAAACCGTCATCGGGAAGCTGGACGTAGGCTCCGTTAGTGGGCCAAACTAGGGTAAACTCTATGTCGCTTGACTTTGTTGCTTTCCTGCTTTCGTTACTTTTCGTATTACTTGTTTTGGTTGGATATTGTGCTATTGTGGTGTATCTCTGAAAAATCACGGCATAACGATTGTTCGGTAGCTATCCGTTGTTTTGAAGGGGACTGTCCCGCTTGCTGTCCGCCCCTATTGGTTTGTATCCCAACAAGTGGTATCAGAGCTTTCAGGTTGTCGGAGGTTACACAATGGCGGAGACATATTCAACATCTGGTTACAAGATTGAGAAGTTTACAGGAAAGAATAGCTTTACTCTCTGGTGTATGAGGGTGAAGGCTATGCTCAAGCACGAAGGGCTTTACAGGATAGTCTTTGACAAGAAATCTATTCCAGAATCTGTCACAGACTATATGAGATCGGAGCTAGAGATAAAAGCACACATCGCTATTCAGATGGCACTGTCAGACAAGATCTTTTGCAAGGTTGCAAAAGAGGAGGCTGCAGAGGCATTGTAGAAAAGGCTTGAATCTTTGTACCTGACTAAGTCACTCACGGAGAGGCTGTATTTGTTACAGAAATTATTTATGCTCAAGATGAAAGAGAAGACATCGTTACAGGATCATCTTGATCAACTGAATCAGTTGGTGCAGGATTTGCAAGCGGTGGAAGAGAATGTAAGTGATGAGTACCAAGCAATTGCACTGCTTTGTTCTCTACCTGAGGAGTATTCACACTTCGTCGAGACCATGACACAAGTGAAGAACAAAATCTCTTTGGAGGAGGTCGAGGCAGCTCTATACTTGCATGAGCTTAGAAAGGTGTCGAGGGCGACACAAGCACTGATGGTCAGGATGTGGCTCTCTTTGGGGGTCGTCAAGGTGGACGATCCAAATCTAGCTCCAAGTTTGGGAGACCCAAGTCCAATGGTCATGGTAGTAACGACCGGACGTGCCATTATTGTAAGAAGGAGACTGCAGAGGCATTGTAGAAAAGGCTTGAATCTTTGTACCTGACTAAGTCACTCACGGAGACTGAATCAGTTGGTGCACGAGGGCGACACAAGCACTGATGGTCAGGATGTGGCTCTCTTTGGGGTCGTCAAGGTGGACGATCCAAATCTAGCTCCAAGTTTGGGAGACCCAAGTCCAATGGTCATGGTAGTAACGACCAGACGTGCCATTATTGTAAGAAGGTAGGACACTAGAAGAACAAGTGTCCACTGTTAAAGGCCAAGGGTAACGAGTTTGCTCAGCTAATAGCAGCTTTTGGAGGTGCATGCATTGATGCTGATAATGGAGAAATATTAGCTGTCTTCTGTGGAAGACAATCGGACTTCATGGATTCTTGTTACATGGTGTGATTCTCATATGACTCCACTGCGGAGCCATTTTGTGACATACTTTTAGAGATGGACCAGACGTATACATGGTGAACGGAGCAATGTCTAGTGTGGTGGGGGTCGGCACAGTTCGGTCCAAGATGGAAAATGGAGCCATTCGAATACTTACGGGTGTTAGGCATGCACCCGATTTGTAGCGGAATTTGCTTTCGCTTGGAGCCTTGACAGGTGTGGGGTGTTGCGTGGTGCTCAAGGGAGAGCGACTACGAGTGTCTAGGGGAGGTCGTTTTGTGATGACGTCACGGAAGTTTGGCAACCTTTATAGGTTTCAGGGTCAGACGATGGTGAGTTAGAAGTCTGGTGCACCAAAGAGCTCCAGTGGAGGAGCGTTTGAGACTCATAGGGACATCATGATAGAGAAGCGAGGTCGGTTGCCGGATGGGATAGCTGCAGTGTGTAGTGAGGGATCGTCAGGAGACGAAGTCCATAGTACATCCCCTCGTGGTTCAGCTCCATGTGCGGATCAGATTGTCTACGGGGAAGCAGGTGACTTCAGGGTAGAGTTGCAGTCCTCAGAAGGATGCGTTGCTGAGCGCAAGGAGGAGTTGGGTATTCGGGTAGAGCAGTTGCACCACATTGATGTGCACTCACGCAGGCGACGTGGGTGGCATGGCTCAAGGTGGACGAGACGTGGTTCGTCCAAAGGATCGTCTGGAGTGCGTAGACCAAGGGACTCAGAGATGACTAGGAGCAGTGGGTCTCACAGAGATCATGGTGGTGCTTTGGAAGTCCTATTGGAGAGTTAAATCCAAAGGCAGTGAGTTGAGGTCGTCGAAGCCGAATGAAGATGTTGCTCTCACTATGGTTTGAGGTTTCGGCCGATACCGTTGGGTATCGGCAGTATCGTTTCAGTCTCGGTGGGTAACGAGACCAAAACTAGGGCACAGTTTTGCTATCGGCCGATACTGAATGGTATCAGTCAGTTTCGACCGATACCGACCGATACCATTCAGTATCGGTCGAAGACAGAGGAAGAAGAATGTGTAATTAAATAAAAATTCTCTTAAAAACCCAAAAATGAGATATTGACACGCTATTCACATCCCTACATTTGTCTAAACATAGTACGCATTATTTACAAGTTTGCCATATTGTAACTAACGAGAGAGTTTTTTTAGCTAAATGGTTAACATGAATAACATATTTTTAACTAGTATTGTTCATAATTATGTTATAAGTTACAAATTATCTTTATTAGTTTGCCATTATCTTATTAGTAACAAATTTTAACTAATATTATTAGTTACATGTAATTTACAGTTTTTGAAATTACCGATACAGACGAACCGAAACTCAATTCCGAAACCGCCGAGACGGGTGATACCGATACCGAAACCTAAATTTTCGGAAGAGCGATACCGAGACCGAAGTCGAGACCTCAAACATTGGCTCTCACTTCATGTTTGGGGAAGACGGTGCTCGGTGCTTCCTCAGAGGGTAGAGGCGGATCAACTCAGGCGACTACTGTGGAGTGCGGCCATGCGGTACTTTGGACGACACATGTTTGGTGTCAGTTCAGTCGATGATGGAGCATGAGGTCGCAGTTTTAACCTCAAAGAGAGATCGTCATATGTAGGGTGGCGAGCATGGTTCAGTTCTTTGAGCTCAACGGGAGTTTTGGCTCGAAAGGTCTCTTGGAGTGTTAATGCGCCAAAGGACGTGGTTTCCGATGACATGTTGGTGTTTCCTTGATCAGATGGAGAGGTCTGGAATCTGGGTAGAGCCGTGAAGAGCCTTTGATGACAAGGTTCGTTGGAGGAAATTTGAAGCAGAGAGAGTTTGTTGTTTTTTGGTGCTTCAAATTTTAGAATCTGGGAGGTTGACACAGCCGTGCATGTCTTAGCACGGTCGTGCACGTCAGAAGACAGATTTGCGGCCGTGCCGTGTAGCCGTCCATGCTGCCAGGCAGCTCTCTGTGTATTTAGCATGGCCGTGCCAACTGTCCGTGTTGCTTGCATGGCCGTGCACATTGCCGGTGCACATCAGCAGCTTTCTATTTTACAGATGCAGATTGCCGCACGGCCGTGCGGATTTGTCGCACGGCTGTGTTGATACCCAAAAACCATAGAACGGCCAGATTTGAGTTTCTAATCTCGACCGTCGATTTCCAAAGGGGTTTAATCGGACGGCTGAGATTCCACACGGCCCATGGAGCTATTTAAACCACTCTTAGGGTTTATTTTGATCTGAGCGCGTGTCGTCATCAAGTATCTTCTTCCTCGCACGTTTCGGAGCTTTGGGGCATGAATTTGGTGAGTGAACTTCTTGAGATTTCTCTGTAAAACTCATTGTAATCTTCTAGCGAAAATACCACCGTTCTGGGAAAACAATTGCAGCGACAGCTTCGACACCGCAACATCCCGCATCTACTCCCCACTTCGCCGTACTACCCCGCATCTACGGCACGTAGACAATTGGCGCATGACGTATATTGGCACAGTTTGGCGTCAACGTATTTACTTGTTATCTCTCTTTTTGGGTTGAGGGATTTGGGTGAGAGCTTTTGTTTTCTTTACTTTTGGAGAGATTTGAGATCTCCATTGGGTTTGTGAGAAGAGTTTGAACTCCACGTGTGGAGTTATTGCTGCTCTATATTGTTGAAGAAGATTGAAGAAGTCGGTGCAATTCTCTCTGATCATATTAGTAGAAACCGTCATCGGGAAGCTGGATGTAGGCTCCGTTAGTGGGCCGAACCAGGGTAAACTCTGTGTCGCGTGACTTTGTTGCTTTCCTGCTTTCGTTACTTTTCGTATTACTTGTTTTGGTTGGATATTGTGCTATTGTGGTGTATCTCTGAAAGATTGCGACATAATGATTGTTGGATAGCTATCCGTCGTTTTGAAGGGGACCGTTCCGCTTGCTTCCGCTGTCCGCCCCTATTGGTTCGTATCCCAAAACTTGAGTCATTACTCGCATAAAAGTTCTAGTAGCATTGGATAATTCAAATGGTATAATCATTCACTCATACAAACCATTCTTTGTTTTGAAGGTTGTTTTCCTTTTGTCTCCTGTACCCACTCAAATCGAATCCACTCAAATCTAATGATAATTATTCGTAAGATCAATTTTTGAAAATATAGTGGCACCGGTCATCATATCAAACATGTCATCCACTTAGGAATAGGAAACCATATTTAACTATGAATTTATTAATTACATAGCTATCCACACATCCTCCATTATCCATTCTTTTTTGGTGTGAGGAGTGTTAGTTAAGCATATGGATTCAAACTTTCACTAATAAAACTCTTAGTTAACAGCTTGTTAACTTGCCTATTTAATTCAACATGCTCAGAGTGGTTCAAATGGTAGTGAGACAAGTTCGGAAGGATAACTCTCGGAACTAAGTCTATAGCATGCTGTATATCATGCATAAGTGGTAGACAATTTGGGAGGTTCTCAGGAAAAACATCATTGAATTCCTTCAATAGTACTGTTACTTTTTCAGGTATCTCTTCTTGATAAGGCTTGCTCACTTCTCTAGCGACTAACGCGAACATAGTTGAGTCCTCTGTGATTTTTTCGGGCTATTTTGGATTTTTGATTTGTAAGTTCTTTTTGTTCGTCGCTTCCTGCATGCTCTCTAGAGCGATCATTGGGTTGAATATGATTCGGCTTGATTATCATATCTTCATGAGTAAACAAATGAGTAAACAAATACGAGTTTGAGCGATAAAAAATCGTGACATTTTTATCAAAAAACTAAGATCTACCAAAGTTGATATGACTTACATTCATTGGTAGCACATCCCATCTAATCTTATCCTTATATTAGGTAAATTGAATGGGGACAAGTCATCTTTTTTTGATGCTAATAGATGATGCATCTACTCACGACTTCTTATAAGAGTTAGGATAGTGGACTATCTGTAATCTTAATTGGAAAGTAAGGTTGGAAGATACAACATTGTTGCAACTCCCATGGTTAATGATCACTTTATGATTCTTATCACCGTGTTTCATAAAGATAAGAGAGATTGCACTCCTATACCAGTCATTTCTCTCTTTGGATTGAGCCATGGAATAACGTAGAATTCTAAGTCTAGAGTGTTTGAAGGAATGATCAGAAAACTCTACTCGAATGTATGTACTTTGAATACATCCTAGTCTCGCCGAATCTTCATCTGGCCAAATCTTCATCGGTCTCATTGTTGGATCCGGAATTGCCTTATGTCACGTGTAGGAAATCCTGTAGATAGCATACTAAACTCTAGAGGGGTGATTCGTGTTTCAAAAAATAGTTGCACAAATTTATAACTAATCCTTCTAATTTAGCCTAAGCTACTTGATGGTGTTACCTATTCAAAAGCTTAATCAACCTAATCTATTACTTGCAATGAAAAAGAGTAAGTTTGCACAGTGGAATATAGAACACAATATGCAGTAATCGAGAAAAGAGAAAGAGACAATCAATTGCAAACACACATGAAATTACCCTGGTTTACCCACCATGTGCTACTCCAGTTCTCAATATCTTGTTGAGATTTTCCACTAAACAACTCTTTTAATCAAGAGAGCAAATGCCTCACAACAGAGGGCTTCCAACTACACTTGCATAGCTTTACTTACCAGGGCTTCCAATACAACAACTCAATACACCTCTTCTTCAAAGAGGAGCCTCTTACAATTTGAGGCTATTCTCTACAATCAAAAGAACAACCAACTTACCAACCCACCACAATACTTGTGAGTTACAAACCTTTCTTGAGGATGAGATTGCTCTTACAAGATCCTATAGCCAATGGATGAAGCTCTTTATGTATACAAGTGGTTATGGAATAAAACTTTTTGATCTCAAAGAAATTGAAAGATTAAAACTTTAAGAGATCAAAGTAAATCTTGATTGGAATCTCAAAAATTCAAGATTATAAGCTTGATGAGATTCCTAATTAAAAAGCCTAAGTGCTTTGCTTAAAAGCTTTTGAAAATCAAACCGGAAAGTTAGGGCTGCGAAATTTGAGAGATTAGAAGAATTTTAAACTTTGTAAATCTCAGAAAATATATGCAATACTTGGTGCCGAAATTTCTCATCCAACTCTCTTTAAATAACCCTTGAAAATCTATTGGAAATCTTGGATGAATCGACAGCACTCTGCAAAAGTAGCGGTTGTGTTTTTCCCAGCGGTAGTCGACTCCCGTTATATTGGTAGTTGACTCCCATCAACACTGCGGTCGACTCCCAATTGTACTATGGTCGACTCTTATGGGTCCAGAGAGCAACGCTCTTCTCACATTCAAAACAATCTACTCTTATTGAAAAACAGTCGACTCTAATTTTGATATGGTGTTTTTAAACTATGAAAACGTTATGAAATTAATTTAAAATAATTTTAAATCTTTTCTAAAACATTTGTGAAGTTTGAAACATCAATTGGTGTGTATGTGTGCAAGCTTCATCTAATGACTTTACCATTCTAAGAATAAAATACACCAGTGATTTATTTTAGTGATCTTGATGCATTCATTTGATCTTGAGTTCCTTATCTTTGAATCTTGCGCTTCTCATGAGTCTTTGGCTTGGGCAATTGATTTCTAATATGAGCTCCAAGTCCAATAGCTTTTCATCATCAATTTTTAGCTTTAATCTTATGATGAACTCCAAGTTGTTGACTTTAGGAACCTACACTCACAAATTAACTTAAAACATAATTAGCAACACTAATTGTTTGCTTAATAATCAAAACCTAGGACCGTTGCAATAGCCAACACTCATAACACTCTTTACCTGTGATATAGATACGATCAAGATTTTTAATTTTTAGTTTTAGTTATTTGGAGTCTATTTGGAGTCTTATTTATCTTAAAGAGTTTACTTTTTGGGTGAGTTTAGTACCACATCGGATGTAATAGGAAAAATGTTAAGTTGTAAGCCTAAAAAAGGCCATAGACTTGTTTTATGTTAGTGAATCAATAATTCAATGAAGAAATCAAAGAGAATTTTTCTCAAAACATTTGAAAGGTTCCCTCCTCCTTGGTGAGAAGCCACAAAAACCCTTGGTGAGAAGTCAAGAACCATATTATATCAGTTTCTTTCCTAAATCTCTCATCAAATTTCTAAATTCTATTATGTTCTACATAAATTTGGTATCAGAGCCGAAGATCCAATTTTTGCTCTCTTTCGATTTTAGATTTCAAAAAAAAATCACAAAACCCTCTGCGAACCGCCGAGCACGCTGCTCCTTTTGCTATACGCCGCCCACCCTTCTTTCTTCACTCTCGATCTCTCCAGAAAAGTAAAAAACTTTAATCCAAAACCAACGCTGTCCTCCTTTGTTCACCCTCTCTTCAATCTCTTTTTGCACGAAGCCTCGCATGACGAACGCCGCCCACACAAGCTACCCCATCCCTGTTCGACTCTTACCAAAATATATATATAAAAAATTAATAAACTATAATCTCTTCAGCGCCGCTGCCCCTGACTGCAGCGCTGCCGCTCCTAACCTCTCTCGCCGATCTCTTTTGCAACCAAAAAAGGAGAGAAAAGACCTGAACCTCTCTCTTCTCCCTGTATCCTTTCTGCCATCCCCTATGAAGTCTGCACGCTGCCCTTTTGCACACGCTCTCTCCTCACCTAAAATATTCCAAAAAAAGAACGAAGATCGAAAAAAGGGAGAAACAGAAGGAGGGAGCGTACCTGGCCGTCGATCTCCACCACCTCCACCTTCGAAACCTAGCAGCACCCACGAGTAGCCTTCTCCATCGCATCTTCCATACCCACAAGCAAGGGGTTCCGCTGTGCGGCAGTAGACAGACATGCCCAGTGCTCTCTGAACTTGGTGTAGCCAAGGTCTTAAATCAGATCTCAACGTCTCAACCCAGCGCTCCTCCGACCGTAGGTGACGCTGTCCCACCTCAATCTGCCACTGCAAGGCCTACCCGACGTCGTAGGCACTTTTCACTAACGACAACACCAAACTTCTGTCGCTACTGTCAAATCACGCTTGAACCTAAAACGAGTACAGAAGTTGAGGTCGAAGTTAAACACGGTGCGTGAACTCTGAGGATAAAAAATATTAGAGATGAGAATCAAAGATATTTTTGCGAATTTTTGCTGCTTTTTCGGCTGGATTTTGAGGATTTTACACAGTTCCACTATTTTGATGATTTCAGTTCCGTTTGAAGTCCAAATTCAGTGTCATTCGCGCTAGTAGATAGCTGAATCAGCCAACTACCATAACTACCATCCGTACAAGAAGATCTAGTCTAAATTATGGGATGCTATACTGATTACTATGACAAAGACTACACGGGCTATTCTCCTCAAATAATATATGATTGAGTTTCATACTTTTATGGTTTCGAAGACATGTATGGATATGATTATTTGAATCAATCTAGAGTATTTCTTCTCCAAATTTTGTTTTTCAGAAGAACAGAAGAAGACCAGAAGTATACATATGCATATCATAAGTTAAAAGGAGAAGCGCGATCTTGGTATATGCACCTTTCATTTCATAGTCGTCGATTGACAATGTTCAAAATCCGTCTTTGAATCACTATTCTTTCAAGCATCAGTATATTCCACGGGCACACCGACAATCTTCAGTAGAGAAATGATCAAATAAAGAGAAACGAATCATTTAAGAGATAGAACAATGGTGGAAGGAACAACAAAGTAAACTTAAGCCAGAGTCCGTGATAGAGATTGATCTAACACCCGAGGCAGAGTGTGAGCTTGAACATGAGCTGAAGCCAGATCGTGACCAAGAGATTGAGACATAGTTGGAGCCTGAGTTTGAATTGGAGCCTGAGCCTGAATTAAAGTCCGAGTCTGACTTGAAGCCTGAGCTAGTATTGGAGCCCCAGCAAGAGCCCGAGTTTGCACCTGAGTCAGAGTAGGAACTAGAGCTTGATTCCGCACCGCAATATGAGCTAGAGGCTTATCTAGAGCTATCTATTGAACGAGCTCCAGAATTGTAGATAGAAGCACCGCTGAAGCTGATTGAGCACATCGAATTCATTATTACTTATCCTCCTCTTACTAACAAACAGATGTTATAATTTTTTGTAAGTGGAATAAAATTTTCAAAAGACATTCTTCTACCAATCTGTATCCTGTCACACTTCAGAGTTTGTGGACGCTTCTTTTCCAATTACAAGGGATTGATTGTGTAATACCCCCCTATGCGTGAAATACGATGTGTATGCTTTTATATATGTAGTTTGTATGTGTGGGTGTGTAAAGCTATTAGTGTGTGTGTGTGTGTATATATATATACATTGTAGGGATATGTGTAGTAATGTATCGTTGTATGTACATATCCCTTGGATGTGTTGGATATTTGTGTATGGTATTTGGATATGGGTGTACGGTATTTATATATATCGGTGTAGGGTATTAGTGTGTATGGATGTGGGTAGTGTGTGTAGGAGGGGCTAGTGTGAAAGGGGTTGTGGGTGATGGCATCCCTTATAATTATATACCCAAGTTGGAGGGTATTTATGTGGGAGGGTGTTTATGCCATTTTACCATTGGCATCTTCTAGGGCCTTTAACCCTTAACTCAAGGATGAAGAAAAAAGAGATTAGAGAAGAGATTAAAGAAAAGAAAAGAAAAGAAAGGAAAAATCTAGAAACAAATAATCTCTCATTATCTCTTATTTCTTCTTCTCATTTTTATTTTCTCCTCTCCTCCATCTCCCATGGTAGAAATTCCCCCAAAAAACCAGAGAGAGAGAGAGAGAGAGAGGAGAAGAAGAAGAAGAAGAAGAAAGGAAGAGATGGGTTTTCAATGCAAGATGAAATCTTCTTCGAGCCTTGAAGCTAGAAGAATGGAGGAGCCATAGAAAGGAGGAATCTTGGAGGGTTTATGGAGACAAGATACTAGCTTTGAGGTAGGAAACCTAACCTCTATGGTATGTTATTCAACTTTAAGTTTTCTTATGAATCCCCTTATGTTTTTGGTGCCACAACTCTGTGCTGTTTTTGGAATACATATTACTTCCTTCTTAGTCGTCTAAAAATTTCAAATTAATACACGCTGGATATCAAATTAGGTACAATTTTCATGTAGAGACTGACCTTAATTTGTGACTGCAACTAGACTAAAATTGCTAATATGTATCGTAGGCAGATTCTGCACTATGTTAGTCAACAAGTATAACCTTCACTCACGTTGTTCAATTGACTTGATTTAAGATAATATTGAATCCTAACTTAATTATCTACAAATTTCATATTGGGACCTTAATCAGAATTCGATTGTAAAATGATTGAATTCACCGATCTTTATTGCTACATTTTTCAGTTTCAGGACAGATTTTGCACCCTTTATGGAACACGCCCTAACTATTAACCTAGATATCCTAAAATGATGATTCTTGTTGCTCTGGAAACATAACTAAATTATCTACAAGTTTCATTTAGAAATTTATACCAAATTCTAATTACTATTGTTGTGATGATGTGGTTGTTGCAGATTCGTGCCATGAAGTTATCACCTTCGCATGATACTAGTATGATCCAAGCCATTCTTTATTGTTATTTTTACTCTCATTACTAGTTATCGTTGTTATGTCATGGAAGGAAGCTCCTTTATGTTATGTTTTAATAAATAATGTCCATGTTCATTATGCCCACCACGTGTTTGTGAAAATGCATACATGAAGGCAAGTTTAAGAAACATAAGAATTACCACCTTGTACATTTAGGCACTGGGCCAAATTATGGATTTGTGATATTGGATGAATCTATAGCATGGAATCACATGTTATGGTTTGATGAGTTGATATTGTTGTGGTGAAGGGCATGGCGCACTTAGATGCATGACCCGGTTGTTATGAAAGAAAGATATGTGATGGAAATGGAAGATAATGTAAGCAATGGTGCCATGCCTAGATGACCCCATACCATATTACATATGTCATTGCCATGTTTACGTTCATTAATTTCATGCATAATCTTAGGATGTCTCAATCCACTCTAAAGTGGGTGAGCTTCTAAGATGTGGGTTTGGGTGAAACCTGTGTGTAGTGTGTAGACAGAAGGACTGGACTAGTGAGGATGATTGTATGTATCTCGCTCGCCCTCCCGACAACTAGCATGGGGAGTGGATGAGGTTAGAGAGGCCCATGGGTGTACTCATGATGCACTATGAGGTAGAGTCAACTTATGTGGTTTGAGTGATTCTCACTCCTACCAGACTGGGGAAGTTCGAGAGGCCCCGTTAAAGTTAATCAGTGTTTGTGTACCACTGGCAGGGTAATTTGAGAGCCACCCACCTGAGGTAAGGTCCAGTTCATGATGTTCTACAGTTACCCAGGTTTCCAAGAAGCATCAATAGCAAATAAGAATAAAGTTGTATAATCTGTGTTTGTTACCTCTTGTTATAGTTGTAGTTGTAGTTCTTTTGTACACTATGTCATGTGTTGGGAGATGACGATGCACTCGAGCCAATTTATCTTTATGTATATGTACAAACATCTTATTCGAAATAACAGTAAGCTGTTTGGTAAGAATTTACCTAAGTAAATAATAATGTAGTCTACGCTAGAACTTAGGTAGAGGTCAAACAAATATCGAGATGAGGATCTTGATCATAGAGAATTGCTTGACCGTTTGCAGCATAAGTCTAAAATTGTTCGTAGTCGTAGATGTTTCGAGAAACATATATCGATACATCAGATAGACCATTGTGTCTTTGTATTCACCATGGAGTGGTGATGATGATCTCATCGTTGTTCGACTTGGCAAAGTCGGAGACGAGACGCATGTGCTCATTAGAGAATGTGTTTACTGAACGACCTAATGAGAGTTATCATATGATTAATATTTACTAATCTGTCAGTCTCAGTGATAATAGGCAATTGGTTCTTAGACTTGATGTCATTGTACGAACCTGTATGTGAATGGTGTCACTTAGATCCCTTACCTAGCTTCGAGGTAAGGCCTATCGAAAGGTCTTTGACTGGGTGACACTTGAAGCGTATGAGAAGAGTAATGACCAAGAGATGGTTCGTCTCTCCTGTTTATGAGGAGTTAGTGTCGCACATGTTAGTTCGGTCTTTAGTGAAAAATTTGGATAAAGTATGTTGGAAGAAGTCCAACATTATAAGACTAAAGACCGATGTAGACTAACCGAGTTCAAGCTATTAGGGTTGCCAGTCGACCATACTCTAGGCTTGGCTAAGAGACATAGTTTTGATGAAGGGATTAAAACTGCGGCATTCATCACAGACACAATCAAGGTGGTTCCGACAATATTCATGTCAATAAGTTAACCACATAATGATGATACCGAAACAGAGACGACACCTGTTGCTCGTGGTCTCTGCCGTCTAGGGTTTCGAGCCCCACCTGTAGTAGGGTCAGGCTGTTGGGTTTCACACAAAGTGGGATCTTCGTCAAGTAATAGCCAGGATTAGGGAGAAAATACATCGAATGTATGTGAATTATTTGTGTCACAAAAGGTTTGCGATACAAACTTCGGAATATTAAAGATGTTGGATTAATTACATTTGATGCAAAAGAATTTAAATACATCACAAAAATGTTTGCGTGCCAATTTATTAAATAAAGACAGAATATTGTTGCACTGGTTTCGGGAATGTCCTTGTTGAAACCCCAGTTCAAACGGATCCAAAAACGGACCCTAAATGAGCCAATTACATAGAAAAGGCCCAAAAGCTTTTAAAAAGAGGGAGGCCCCTTAGGACCCGGCCCAATGCTCCCACTGGCACCCTCAAAGGCGCCAGGTGCCCACAGGGCGCGTGCCTCGCACACGCCCAGCTGGGCGTGCCAGGCGGGTGGGACCCCGCGAGGCACGCGCCCAGCTGGGCGTGCCAGGCGGGTGGGGCCCCGCGGTGGGCCCCACATGTAGGGCTTTGTGCCCGTTACATGGCGGCTCTGTTTTGAGTAAACGTGTTTTGGGGTGGTCATCTTTGAGTCATCGTTTGAGGGGTTAAACGAAGTCGGAATTGATAACCGTTTATTTCTATGCATTCACCGTTTAGCACCCTTCGATTTGATATATGATATCGCTTGTGAAGCTCAACGATAAGGGATGAAAAATTCGTTGAAGTTTAGCCTTCGTGAATGTCAAACTTGAAGTTGATTCTCTCCTCAAATTATTAATCCCACATCGAAAATTGAAAGGTGAGGAGGGGTCAGCTCCCTATATAAATAGGGGCTAGCTCACCTTCTTGAAATCTGCACGAAGTTCCAGATCAGCGTAGCTCCATTAAACGTAAGCAAGTCCGGATTAAAGCTTAAATTAATATTATATCTTTCTTCCATCTCTTCCTTGCTCCTGATCGGTCTCTTGCAAAGCTACTAAGGAGTTCGGATCGGATCCGAAGTCTTGATGGAGGATCCACTCAAGGTGAAACTTTTTGGAGCGTGTGGTTGACTCGGCGACAATGCGATTGCTCGCTTTGGGACGCTGTTCGGTTCGGGAGAAGTGGCTCAGCCCCAACGCGGGGCACTAGTTCGTGGGATTCTACGTATTGCTAACGTGCGATGCAAATGTTAGTAGCTTAATATTCATGCGTTTATAGTTGCAATTAACTTTATAGATCTATCCTTAGAGGCTGGTCAGACCCACCCTGAGATAGTAGAGATTCTGGCTAGGGTTTAATTTTTTAGGGCTGTTCTTAAAACGGTTTTAAGATTTTTCGCTGTGTTTTGTTTTTGTCGTCCGATCGACTTAGGTCGGACGTCGATATTTGAGCCCTAAGGACCTTGAAATCCCAACAATATGTTCTTGGTCATGCTTACTAGTTATGTTTTCTTGTAGTTCTTTTATTCTTTCATGTGCATGTTTCATGCCTTTACTTTTATGCCAAGTTCTGTAGTCGTATAACTCATCGTGAATAATGTGCAATAGAGTTGTGGATTCCTACTAGACACGCTTTGACGTGCCCTCCACCCTTTTCCCCACAGGTAGCAGGTAGCTTCTCAGTTGAGGGTTGTCATAGAGTTGGAGATAGATGTGGAGTCCCTTGGAGTATGAGTTTGGAGATGGAGGTGGTGGCAGGTAGCTGGAGTGCAGGGTGTAGTGATAGGGAATGTGTTGTACTGTGTGTGTTGTACATATGTGAGGTTAACTGTTGTACATATGTATGCACATCTTTATGATACCTTTGAGATGGCTATTGGTTTGTGGACTTGAGCTTCTCTGTGTTGTCTTTCTGTGATGTATTTTTGGAGCACACCTGTACTATCCCAGCATGTTCACACATGGCCTGCTCCTTCTGCATTGACTTTTCTCCTTTCTCTCCCTATCTTTCTTATCACCTCCGCCTCCTCAGGAATACTTGGGATGGATTCTTACTTTCCGGGTATTCTGGGGAGCAGGACGTGACAGATTGCTGCCCAGTTGTGCTACTTTTGCCGACCTTCATTAGGTGATAAAGTTCTCAAGCCGGGAAGAATGGCATGGATGACATGGATACGATCAATATTTTTAATTTTTAGTTTTAAGTATTTGGAGTCTATTTGGAGTCTTTTATTTATCTTAAAGAGTTTTAGTTTTTTTGGTTGAGTTTTGTACCACGTCAGATGGAATAAAAAAAGTGTTGAGTTGTAAGCCTATAAAATACACTAGACTTGTTATATGTTAGTGAATCAATAAATCAATGAAGAAATCAAAGAGCAATTTTCTTAAAACCCTTGAAAGGTTCCTCCCTCTTTAGTGAGAAGTCTCGAAAACCCTTGGTGAGGAGTCAAGAATCATAATCTATCAATTTCTTCCTTAAATCTTCCATTAAATCCCTAAATTCTACCATGTCCGACATCAACCTGGCTCATGGACTTTCCCTTCGTACTCTCCTTGGTCATGTCCCTCGTTCACAAACAGGTATTGACTTGCAAAATGACTGTAACCATTGCACTTTCAACACTATATACATGACCCTGCCTGGGAAGATTCACTTATCATTCCTTTGTCTTTATCATTATATTAGTAAGGGGTTCTGGGTTTGATTTAGGCTGAAACTAATCATGTGTTAGTTTCTATCAGTTTGTGTTGGTTGGCTAAGCAGTTCTTGTGAATCAAAATGTTTTGCTATAGGTGGCTTATGGAAACTGTCAAGCTCATGCATGAGCTGATTAGCATGCTTTAAAGTATGAACCTCACGAATGATGAGTTTCTTTTGGAGGTCAGGTCTAAAGCCAGCTCTAAATCTAGATAAGGTCATCATCACATCTTTCGATACATTATATTGCATCAAACATTCATCAAATGTGGTGATGTAGTCTAGTACATATCCAATATTCTGGGTTAGACTCTATTGCTGATCATGGAGCCGTTGATACTAAGAGATATTCAAGTATTTCTTCTTCAGTTTCTCCTTCATCCCATCTCACATAACTATATGCAGTTGTCTTACTTGCCAACTTGCGCCTAACATTTTGTCAAAACAATTTAGTTAGTTTAATTAGTTTCATTTTGGTAAATTTCACAAATCAATCATCTGACACGAGGTACCAATCAAAGTAGTGGTTTATGTCGGCTATTCATTAGATAAAAACCTTAGGGTCTAATCGACCATTAAAAGTAACTGCATCCATCTTGATACACGGCATCACATTCTAATTTGGGTCACATTTATCAAGAAGTACCTCTCTTTGGGTTGTTTAGGAGGATTGGGAGCCTTATTTGTGTATGAACCCACACCTGATTCATTCTGAAGAGAGTTCTCTAGGTGCATGCCACGATCTATAATTTCATGGGACCAAGATCTACGCTCATGGATAACAGCTCCTGAAATGCTTATCCGATTGAGAATCTCTTATCATTTGCTGCGGTTCAGAATTCATAGGGATCATGATATTTGATGTTTGGTACTCTACCATTTTGTGTAGTCATGCAATGGGACCAAGATCTTGTTGTGATTCTCACTGATCACTAGAAGACTTACTGATTACAGTAAAACAGTAAAATACTGATCACGGTAAAACAGTAAAAATTGGAGAGTAAAAAAAAGGTTTTCACTATTTCTCACCAGGAAATAAATTACATACTAAGGTAAACACCAAAAAAAACTTACTACAATTTTTACCTCTCTAGGGCAACTTCCCTCTCTGGGGTAATTTTCTCTCACTGGAAAAATCCCTCACTCTTACACCTCTCTGGGTTTCCTTCTCTCTTTCTCTTGAAGAAGAGAACTTGTGATTTGGGATGATGGAGCCTTTCCTCATACCCCCCTTTTATAAGCATGTAAGGGGGAGGGGTAGATGCACAAGCAATGGAGAGGGGGTAGATGCAACTACCATAAGCATGAGGGAGGAGGTAGATGCAACTACCCCCCACATTTGACTAATCCAACAGGCTGCTGGAAACAAACCAGCAATTCTCCCCCTCCAGCAGCATCCAATTGATTGCCATTTAACAACCATCACAGCTATGTCTTTGCACAGCTCCAGCTTCTCCCGTGTCACCACCTTCGTGAACATATCTGCTGGATCCTCCTTTGTGTATATCTTCACTAGTCTCAACAGTTGTTGATCCATCACTTCCGATATCCAATGATACCGAATGTCAATGTGCTTTGTCCGAGCATGATACATCGAATTCTTGCTCAGATCTAAAGCACTTTGACTATCACAATGTACCATGTACATTTTCTGCTTGATCCCTAATTCTTGGAGAAATCGCTTTAACCACAACATTTCCTTACCAGCTTCTGTAATTGCAAGATACTCTGCCTCTGTTGTGGATAGCGCAACGCACTTTTGCAATCTTGATTGCCAGGACACAGCTCCCCCTGCAAAAGTGTAGACAAATCCTGATGTAGATTTTCTACTATCAAGATCTCCAGCCATATCTGAATCTGTATAGCCCTCCAAGATTAGATCAGCTTCTCCGTAGCACAGACATGCATTTGAAGTACCCTTCAGGTATCGAAGAATCCACTTGACCGCCTCCCAATGTTTCTTTTCTGCATCAGAAAGGAATCGGCTCACCATTCCCACTGCATGTGCAATGTCAGGATGTGTACACACCATTGCATACATCAAACTGCCAACTACTGAAGAATAAGGTATCGATGACATCTCCTCCGTCTCTTTCTTGGATGAAGGGCTTGACCTCCTGCTCAACTTGAAGTGGTTGGCCAATGGAATGTTAACTGGTTTGGCATGATCCATCTTGAATCTCGTGATCACGCGTTCAACGTACTTCTCCTGAGATAGCCATAGCTTGTAGTGTTTCCTATCTCGGACTATCTGTATTCCCACAATTTGTTGAGCCGGACCTAAGTCTTTCATATCAAAAGACTTAGAGAGTTCCTTCTTCAGCTGGCCGATTTTTGTTGCATCTTGTCCAACGATCAGCATATTGATCACATATCGTCAACATATAAAAGGAATGCAACGAAGTTACCGTCTGGAAACTGCTGTGTATAAACACACTGGTCTGCAGCGGTCCTTTTGTAGCCTTGACTCATCATGAATGAGTCAAACTTCATGTTCCACTGTCGCGGTGCTTGCTTGAGGCCGTACAAACTCTTCTTCAGTTTGCATACGAGGTTTTCTTTGCCTGAAACCTCGAAACTTTCTGGCTGCTCCATGTAGATTTCTTCATGTAGATCACCATGAAGAAATGCTGTCTTGACATCCATCTGCTCAAGCTCTAAATTTAACCTGGCTACCAATCCGAGGATGACGCGGATTGAAGCCATCTTCACAACAGGTGAAAAGATCTCGTCAAAGTCAATACCTTTCTTCTGAAGGAATCCTTTGACCACCAGCCGAGCTTTGTGTTTCACCATCTTTCCGTTGCCATCTTTCTTGAGCTTGAACACCCACTTGTTCTTCAGCGCCTTCTTTCCTTGTGGAAGTTTGACTAACTCATAAGTGTGATTCTTCTGCAGAGATTCCATCTCATCCTGCATAGCTTGCAGCCAACTTTCTTTGTTCTTGTGAGATATCGCTTCATGGAAACTCTCTGGCTCCCCCTCTTCAGAAAGTAGAAGATATTCAGCTTCTGAATATCTGGTTGATGGAATCCGGCCTCATTCAGATCTTCGTGTTTGTGAGTTGTTGACTTCAGGAGGCGTACCATCATCTGCCTGCGGTGATGGTGGTGCAGTAGCTGCTGGAGAGGATTGTGGCTCCCCCTGCTCAGCATCCGCCTCTTCTTCCACGTCTTGTTCAACAGCCTCCTCCTCTTCTGGTATTTCTTCATGCACCTCTTCGTATTGCGTTGGTGCTGGGTCTGGAACAATGTCTTCAGCACTTGAGCTTGCAGTTGAAGACGCCATGGGCTTTTCAATGTCTTCCAATGTCTGATTTTCTTGGAACATCACATCCATGCTCCGAATAACCTTCTTTGTCTTTGGGTCCCACAACCTGTATCCAAATTCTTCATCTCCATAGCCGATGAAGATTCAAGGAATGGTCCTTGCATCAAGCTTCTGCCTTTGCTCCTTGGATACATGTGCAAAGGCTAAGCAACCGAATACCCTCAAGTGGGAGTATGCGGGATTCTTACCAGACAACACCTTCTCTGGAACTGCGAAATCCAAAGGTACTGATGGTGATCAGTTGATGAGATAGCAGGCGGCACGTACAGCTTCCCCCCAGAATGGCTTTGGTAGCTTAGCCATACTGAGCATTCTTCTGACCTTCTCCATGACCGTTCGGTTCATCCTTTCAGCTACGCCGTTGTGTTGTGGAATGCGAGGAACCGTCTTCTCATGTCTAATGCCTTGACTTCTGCAGTAGATATCGAATGATCTGGAAGTATATTCGCCTCCATTGTCTGAGCGGAGGCACTTTAACTTCTTTCCTGTCTCACGTTCGACCATGACGTGGAACAACTTGAAGAAGTCGAGCACTTGGTCTTTCGTCCTTAAGAAGTAGACCCACACCTTCCGAGAAGCATCATCAATGAAGGTCAGAAAATACCTATTGCCACCCAGCGATTCAACTTCCAAGAGACCGCAAACATCAGAGTGTACCAGACTAAGTAACTCTGATCTCCTTGTTGAAGAAGAACTGAAGGAGACTCGATGTTGCTTGCCAACTAAGCAATGCTGACAAGGATCTAGTCCAGCATCCTTAGTGATTGAGATCAACTCCTTCTTTGTCAAGAGAAATAACCCTCTCTCACTCATGTGACCAAATCGTTGGTGCCACAGACTTGGAGTAGCTTCACGTTCCACCACGTTAAGGCTATCGGTATATATCTTCGCATGAGTTTTGTATAACGTACCGCAAATGTGCCCCGTTGCAATAATCATGGCACATTTCGTCATTCTTCATGTGCCGTTGCTGAAGTGGTTGTCGAAGCCCTGTTTGTCAAGGACTGTCCCAGAGAGCAAGTTCAGCCGGAGATCTGGCACATGACGGACATCCTTCAGCGTGATTGTGCAGCCGACGTTTTTCTGAATCCGAACGTCACCAATTCCCACGATCTTGCAGGAACTTGTATTCCACATCTTCACGATGCCAAAGTCTCCTGCCTTGTAGTTGGTGAAGAAGTCACTTCGAGGAGTGGCGTGGAATGATGCTGCTGTATCAACCACCCACTCGCTTTCCTGGTTGGAAACGTGAAGGCATGTCTCTTCTTGGATAGAACAGATATCCACTTCTCCGGTACAAGTGACTAACGTCTCTCCATCCTTCTTCTTCTGTTGAGAACTATTTTGACATTGTTCTCGCAACAGCTTCCGGCAGTTTTTCTTCATGTGGCCCTCCATGCCACAATGGTAACACTTGTAGGTAGGCCTCCTCCCGTCTGTGGACCTACCACGGCTTTTGCTCCTGCCTCTGCCCCAGCTTCGACCACCTCCTTGTTGTCTTCCTCGAGTCTCTGTCACGAGGGCATGCGATTGGTCGGTGCCGGCTTCTTTTCTCCTGGCCTCCTCGTTGAAGAGTGCATCCTTAACCATAGACATGGTAAGTTTGCCGTTTGGGGCCGAATTGTTGAGAGAGACCACCAACGTCTCCCAGTTGTCCGGAAGAGAACTGAGAAGAAGAAGAGCTTGCTCTTCATCTCCAAGCTGTAACTCCACCGCAGATAGTTGATTCACCAGGCTCTGGAACTCGCTCGTGTGTTCAGCAACGGAAGTTCCACTCCGCAGCTTCAAATTTACCAGTCGCCTCATTAATAAGGCTTTATTTTGAGCAGTCTTGGCTTGGTACATGTCCTCTAGCTTTTGCCATAGGGCATATGCGTCCGTCTCTTGCGCAACATGATGGAAGACGCTGTGATTGATCCATTGTCGGATTTGACCGATCGTCTTTCGATTCATCTTCTTCCAGTCAGCTTCTTTGGTGGATTCCGGCTTTACTCCTTTGACCTCCAATGGGTCAAATAAATCTTTATAACTGAGGAGATCCTCCATTCGAGGTCTCCACATTGTGTAATTTATGGCCGTCAGTTTGACCATAGCTCCTGACGATGATGATTCTTCCATTGATATTTTGAAGAGAAAAATAATGGTAAAAAAAATTTCCCTCCCAAAAATTTCACTCCTTTTTTACTCTCTCACACACAGCTCACCTGGGCTCTGATACCACTTGTGATTCTCACTGATCACTAGAAGACTTACTGATTACAGTAAAACAGTAAAATACTGATCACAGTAAAACAGTAAAAATTGGAGAGTAAAAAAAGGTTTTCACTATTTCTCACCAGGAAATAAATTACATACTAAGGTAAACACCAAAAAATACTTGCTACAATTTTCACCTCTCTGGAGTAACTTCCATCTCTGGGGTAATTTTCTCTCACTGGAGAAATCCCTCACTCTTACACCTCTCTGGGTATCCTTCTCTCTTTCTCTTGAAGTTGAGAACTTGTGATTTGGGATGATGGAGCCTCTCCTCATACCCCCCCCTTTTATAAGCATGTAAGGGGGAGGGGTAGATGCACAAGCAATGGAGAGGGGGTAGATGCAACTACCATAAGCATGAGGGAGGAGGTAGATGCAACTACCCCCCCACATTTGACTAATCCAGCATGCTGCTGGAAACAAACCAGCAGATCTACGCTTATGGATAACAGCTCCTAAAATGCTTATCCGATTGAGAATATCTCTTATCATTTGCCGCGGTTCAGAATTCATAGGGATCAGGATATTTGATGTTTGGAACTCTACCATTTTGTGTAGTCATGCAATGAAGATAACCTTAAATGTATGATGCT
The DNA here is from genome assembly GCA_030789695.1 of Scilla litardierei. Classification (NCBI taxonomy): domain Eukaryota; kingdom Viridiplantae; phylum Streptophyta; class Magnoliopsida; order Asparagales; family Asparagaceae; genus Scilla; species Scilla litardierei. Next base: position 220,487,976 of record CM061142.1, on the reverse strand, counting down.
ATGCAAAATAAGGATATTTTTATGTATATATACTATTATCATTTTATCATATTTAATTAATTTTAAATTTTTTAAATGAAATTACAAGATGATTATTCAATTTCCTACATGATGCTAACATATGAATGAAGAGATCAGCTAGCTAGCAGTAGTCAAAGTGACCCCCTTCTAAACTCACTCAACAGCTTAATCAAATGGAGTGTAATGTGAAGAAATATACTGTTAGTTTATAATGTCTTACAATTTAATTCTTAATGAAATTTACCCGTTCTTTTGCAATTCGGGTCGGGTCGGGTCGGGTCGGGTCCAAAATTAACAATGATTATTTAGGGCTTTAAAGGATTTGGACAGGATTTGTTTTTTTATATTGGCTCTACGGGTCCTCATTGTCATAAACTCATGTGATGTTTGGTAAACGAGTGTGGAAAGAAAGAAAGCTAGCATCAAAATTGCAAGTAAAATGCTAAGCTAAAGCTCACAAGATTTTATTACACAGAAGATGAACATGCCCAGTGAAGCAGTTTACTTGTCTTGATTGAGTTGGCTAACAGTTGTCTTGAATAGAATTGAAGCTGTCTTGAATAGAATTGAATTTGGACTGGAAATAATCTTGGAATCTTGAAACAGTAGGATGACATGAAAAATTAGCAGAAAAATCCTTTAAAATTTGCAAACCGCACTGTGCAAGTCAACGGCTCAGTTAACACGCTGAGTCGTTGATCAGGTCAACACAGCGTGGCTTAAAACGGCTTTAGGTTGGCTTAGTTTGCTCGAGTCGATTCGATTAAAGTTGATGAATGTTGGCTCAATCGACGACATGGATCGGTGTGGCTTGGCGGCTTGGCTTGACGTTAGTAACGGCTCACCAGAGCCTTTATTGTAGCAATCTAGCACGTTGATGCCGATGTTATTTTCTGATGATTTTGCTAGCGATTCTTTGTCGAAGTGCTCCTTTGGGTTTATCGAGAGACCTCGAGTCTTTTGTGGTGGTCGACGTACCCAGTCGTCGACAGTGGTGGCACCAGTGATTGAGAACCTCGGTAGAGGTGGTTTGGCGAACGTTCATCGATGGTGACGGTGGATTTGGTTGAAGACGGCATCAACGAAGGATGAACGTGATTTGGGGGTGGCAGCGTTGGTTGCTAGAGCTGACTGAGATGTCAACGGTTTAGGGTTAGGGCTAGGGCATTTGTTTTGTTTATTTTGATCTAAATTTGAAAAAAGATGTGATCTTTTTGTTCGGTACCAAATTTGATGTAGAATCAGAGAAAATTATGGAATTTTGTGAAATTTTTTGGGGGAAGAACAAAAGAAAATTAGGATCCCGAAGCTTTTCATCAATGATTTGATTTCTCGTCAAAATAAACCTTTCTCAGGTTTGTGGTTTAATCACTCAAAGCTTTTCATTCATTAATAAAATCAGTTTTGGGCTAATTTATATGCTTACAACTAGAAGCAACTCCTGTCAACCAATGTGGGACTAAATTTTTATTCAATAATAATAAAGAGAGAAAACAACTAAATAAAAATAGAGCCTAACATGTGGCTCACCTCAGGCTCGGACCCAGCTATAGTGAACTAGGTTGGTTTTCACGTTTCCGCAGAAATGTGTAAACTTGGATGTCCCCATCAGCTATTCTTAGTATTTCATAATGATCTAACTTGATTTTGTTTGCTGGCTGTGTAGATTTTACCTCTAAATTACTTGTTCATGTATCTGTGAATCGTGTCATTAAGCTTCAAGAAATGGTTCTTGGGAATTCTACAAGAATTTAGAGCTCTTGCTAATAGTATCATCATGCCTACGTGATTGTTTTTTGCGATAGGTTGGAAGTTCTAAAATCTCAAGTTTCTTTCTTGCACAACGTTTAGCTTTGTATGCTCTTATGCTTGAGTCCACTGATCCCGAATTATAAGTGTTTTTGTATGTACATGGTTCATTTTTTTCATGTCTGTTGACTATCTGATGCAATACTTCGAAATGAGTTATCTCGAGCAAGTTTTCTAATTTCACGTGCAATATCACTTGCTTAATTGCAAATAATTTACTTCGTTTATGTGAGATGGAGAGGACAATATCTATCATCAAGATGCTGATAATTTCCATTAAAGAGTGGGATAGGTTTAGTTTGTATGTCAAGCAAAAGGGGACATGGAAAGAGTGGTCATATTTATTATATGGTACTTGTATTCATATACTTTATTAATTTTGGTTAGGCTAAGTTTATCTTTTCTTTTTTCTTAATTTCTTTGGGTCATATATTCTGCAGCAAGACAATTATTTTACATTTTTTCTTTTGCGAATAGTTTATATCATAACTACGGTTATAAACTTCTGGTTGTACACAGTTCTTTTTTATTTTCTTACACGGGCTTAATAGCAAATCATATATTTGATAACGAGCACATTAGCCCTTTCTTTGCTACATAATTTTTTATACCATCATGCCTCTATTTGTACACGTGTATCAGACGTGCCTTTGGGTGAGCAATTATAAACATATTACTCCAAGTTCTTTTTCCGATGTTTCTCTTTTTTCGTTTCTCTTCTACGATGTTCTTTATCCTTGTTTTAGTTTTGGATTTTAAGTAGAGATACTCTGTTTTTTGATCTCATTCTCATTGTTTGATCACCAATTGGTAGCCAACAAGAACTACCTTTAACTGATTCCGACAATATTTAATTAAATTTGGAATTCTAAACAAACTTTAGTGACCTAGAACCGAATCATAAACAAGGAATTTTTTTAAAATGCAAATCTCAACCAAGATTTAAACTGGGAATATGAATATCTTGTTTTTCGAGGTAATACTTGAATGAGATTTGAGGACTCTCGGCCAAAATCTGTTGAGTAGGCCTTGTAAGCTCTTGGATTTGGAGAATGGACAGTTTATTGTTAAATCCGTTTTGAGGATCTAAAAGTTCTCTCTCTACTTTCATTTACTTCCTTGCATTGTTGTAAAAAGCCCAATAAAGCCCAGCTTAAGCCCCAACGTAGTCCTTTTGCTTTTCATTGCGCTTTAGCCCCCCTTCAAGATTTTGAACGTGTTATATTTTATGAATCATCTTCTTATATTGAATTATTGATATCAATTTCATAAGACAATAGTATCATGTATCAAAGAGATATTAGTATAATTTTTCTGTCATATCTTTCTTTCTTTTGCATGTTTTATTTTTGTTATGATTTTTTGTCCATATTTTTCTCCTTTTTCACTAGTGCATTATTGCGTTTTTGTTCCTTTGGCACTGCTTAAGTATCGCCCCAACCGCTTTTTACAACCTTCCTTTCTCCATTTATTTGAGATGAAAAATGAATGATATAAACTGAGTCAAACTCCTATTACTTTCTTCCAAGTTATTCACCTTTTTTATCCTTCAGTGCGACTAAATAAGAAATAATTATTTCACTGCTTTGTATTTCATTCGTCAGTTCACTGTTGTGTCAACTGGTTAACAACTTTCTAACGGCTTGTCTACTAGCTAATTTATCTATTTATAACTATATAAATATGAGTGTGTGATGCTCTACTGATCTCCAGCATTTGCTTGGTGTAATGCATGAACGGGTGTTTTCTCAATACAAAATAAAAGATTTGATATGTGAAACACGAGACACATTTAATTTCCAAGAAAATGTGAGGGTTCATATGCTAAAACTTTGTTTAGACGAAGTTTTTCCTCATGTGCAGGCGTCTGCAAAGATATGTAGAGTCGAAGACGGTCTCTGTTCCCAAGACCCCCAGCTGTGTCGAACATCTTTTTTCCCCCTACAATCCATTTCCAAGTATGAAGAAAGAAAAGAGCGGCTGGGCTCATCTTCCGACGGAGCTCCTTAAGATGATTGCTGACAACCTCCCTAACCTTGCTGACAATGCCTGCTTTGCCACTGTCTGCACTTCTTGGCGCTGCGTCGCAAAATCCATCCACATACCTCCTCAAGACCCTTGGCTCATGCTCCCTTGTAACCACAACCAAGAAAAACATCACCTCGAGGTCTTCAGCCTCAGCGACAACAAGAGGATATACAGGCCTCCAATCGGCAAGCACAATTTCTGCTTGGGCCTCAACCGCGGCTGTTGGATTCTCGTCATCGGCAATGAACCTGATGCCTTTCTCCTGAACCCTATCACTGGTGCCAAGATCGATATCCCCTCTCTAGATGCAATTCCAAACGTGCATCGCTTTGACGCCCTCATCTCTCGAGCTGCTCTTTCCTCCGATCCGTCTGAATCCCCAGACTGGGTGCTGATGGTATTTTTTGCTACTGCTCAAAAGTTTGCAATTTGCCGAGGCAGAGATCAGGCCTGGACTGCAGTACCGTGCTCATGGGAAGGATTCAAATCCATGGCCTACTTCAACGGAAAATTCTATGCAGTGACGTCCAATTATAAGCTAGTGATTTGTGATACTAGCACCTCTCCCCCCCAAGTCTCTACCCACGGGCAGTTTTGGTATCCAACTCCGCATCGCTTCTATCTGGTGGAATCTGCCAGCGATCTGCTACTAGTTACGAGAGATATTATTAAACACGGAAATGCAGGAGAAGGCGACTCCTTTAATGTGCTGGTGTTGCATATGGGAGGGCCGAGGCCAGAATGGTCGAAAATTGATAGCATTGGCGACCGGGTTCTGTTCTTGTCGAATAATCACTCATTGTTGCTTCCAGTGAGAGAGTGTCCTGGTTGCAGGCCGAATTGCATATACTATGGTGATCCTATCTATAAGTTGGAACACATGAATGTTGTTGAAGCTGATCATAACATTGGTGCCTATATGATAAAGAAAGAAAGAGTTGAGATGATCCCATGTCTTCTTAAAAACTCTGGAGACTGGGGACTAGCTTCATGGGTTCGGCATATCCCGTGATGAATGGTGATTTTACTCTCAAGGTTAGATCGATTTATTATGTGTTGGCTCAATTTTAGTTTGAAACGATTCGACGGCCTTAACTCTGTATTGTTTAGTGTCAAAGCAGGAGCTGCATGGACTGATAGCCTTTGAGGTTGCGGGGTCTGAAGCTGCGCACTAAAACTGCATTTTGCGAGTTGCTCTGGGGAATTTTCTTTTAGGAATGTTGGGCTGCTTGCAGGTAATTTCTGCAATTTGTAGGGTCTCTTTCTTTCAGGGTATGATTTCCAAATGAAGCTGATGTTGGACGTTTCTTATGTCAATTTGTCAATTGACTGTATATATCTTGACAGTTCATAAATCGAGCATTAATTTTATGGGCTGAAACATGGGATATTGCAGGACGGTATTTTTTTTTTCAATTCCGTTTTCATTTCACGCCTTGCTGGATTTCAAATAGATTCCTCTAATAGCATTTTAAAGTCCTTGACGCTACACCGAGACGTTGATGAATATGCTTCTCTTGAGATGGAATTGAGCTATATCCTGTAGAAGTTTGCAGCAAAGTTTAAAATCTGTTCTCTAGTAAAGATGGTCTTAGCAACAACTGAATGGTATATATGTAGGGAAAGAAATGCACGAAGTACATGAAGGAGTAGTCCCCTGCGTAATGATATTACATTCTCAAATTATACTTAATTAACACATGAAACTCAAGTTAAAAAAACTATAGCTCATGATCATTTGCTTTAAAATTTTTTTACACATGAATGTGTGAAACTTGATCACATTTTTCACTTCCATGCCATGTTCATCATCGTTGCCCAAGTATAGGTTAGTAATATGGAAAAACATGAACAATAACAAACATTCATGGGTCAAAATGGACCAATAAAACGGGCCTTCAAAGACTAGCCCCAATCCCAAACATTTCTTTTGAGAGAGCTGGGCCGAGGTTGTCCCTTTTCAGGATGGACTCGAAACTTGTGGGCTGGTCCTTGCTCATTTTAGTCCCTATCATTTATAGGGATCGATTCTTGGTAGGTGTGAAATGTGCAAACATCTTTAACCAGCTTTTCGGTGTATCTTTAAAAAAAAGGGGTTTAAAGCTGAACAAGCAGTTGGCTGCGTCACCATATCGTCACATGAGCTCCAGGTAGGCGTAAACGATAATAGAAGCAAAGGTAAACTGGTGACCTCATCATGTTCAGCATCGTAAACGATAATAGAAGCAGTCCCATCCGACGCTTTGCTTCGTGCCTGGGAATACAGCCTGGATTTTGAAATAAAAATAAGAATTTCGGGGGGAAAAGGGTCGGGGGGTTGTCCTGCAATTGCATGGACCAATGGCCTACACGTCCATCGTCGGTACTCACCCTCACGAAATTAGTGCTGCGTCTGTGGTCTGTAAGTACACACGTACCCACACGTACCCACCCTCTCTGCGGTTTCGATGCGATCTTCGATATGACGCCACCTTGTCTCCCGGCTCACGCATGCTTTTAGTGTGGTTGATATTTCCGAATTTGTTCTAGTTTGGTGAAGAGGAAATTGCCAAGAACAAAATATTTTTATGCAAGGATCCAGCAGACCCTAGTTACCGTTTAGAGCCTCTATGTTTCCAGGATTATGGAGTTGAAAGTGGTTTAGAAATCTCAATTATGCTGTGAACGTGTCTTTGGGAAGACTCCATGCCTTTGTTTACAGAGAATGTGAGAGTTCATACATGGATATGATACCATATCTTTAAATAGATTATAATCTTATCATCTCACTAAGTAATATATTTACAACACTCTCGCTTATCAAGCCATAAGTGTGAACTCTGCTCATGAATACTTTGGGATTCTGAGCATCATATGCGTATCACAAGGGTGCATGATCATGAGTTAATAGGATTTGACTAGTTAAAACATTTGGCTATAGAAAACCATGTGGGAAAAATCATAGGTAAAGAAAAAGAGTACAAATTCCTTTAGCCCCCCCTCCCCCCATGATTTGTACAAGCTCTTCTGTTTTCAGATCTCTTAGGCACCTCATTCCAATATTTTATTCAAGCTTCCTGAAAGTGGTCGTAGGAAGTGACTTAGGGCCTGTTCTTTTGCTGGAAAATGAAAATGGGAAAGTTTGCTGACGTGGCGGGCTGATTTGATGTTTTTTGGGATTCCTGAGTATGGTTTGTAATCCTAGCTTTTTAAGAGGAAAGTTGGGATTTGTGGGTCCCACTATTTCTCCTCTCTCTATCTCTCTCCTCTCTCTCACCAACTTTCCACTTCTCATTCCAACTTTTTACAACCAAAAGAACACAAGAAAGTTGGGTGGACCCCATTTTACTTTCCCAACCCCACTTTCCATACAACTTTCCACCCAAAAGAACACAAAACTCTATTTTCTCTCTCCTCAAATTCCAAACTTTCCCAACTTTCCCATTTCAACTTTCAAGCAAAAGAACATGCCCTTAGTGAACATGTCCGCTAGGCTTTCACTTGATTGCACTTGTTTGACGTTGATCTCACCGTCTCTTTGCAGTTCATGTGTCTACAAGAATTTAAGAGAGATATGCATTGTTTTGTCTCCTTTCATGTAGCCTCATCGTAAATGGGCAATGTAAGCAGCGTTATCCTCGAACATATTGGTGACTCAAGGTCACCAGTCTTTAATCTGGTCGTTACTAGGATGTGATGTACAACTGAGCATATCCAAACGCATTCTCTGCTTGCTTCATGGATGGCGAGAATTTCTGAGTGATTGGATGAGGTTGTCTTCATAGTCTGCTTGACAGATTTCCAGGATATTGCCGTCCCATAGTAGGTAAATATGTATCCTGTTTGTGTCTTTTCATTGTGGGGATCAGACCTGTATCCTGCATAGCATAACCAACAAGTGTGGATGCTGATTCTTTTTTTGTAAAACAAGCCTAAATCTGTTGACCCTTGGAGGTAGCACAGAAGATGCTTAACCCCGGTCCAGTGGCGCTTTCTGGGCGCTGCACTTTATCTGGCTAGTAAATTCACCGCAAGCACTATATCGGGACGTATGTCAGTTAGCCAGATATAAAAATGCTCTAATAGCACTCAAATTCAGGATCAAGTATATCATCCTCCTCTTCCAGCGGACGGAAGAGGTTTTTATGTGCATCCAAGGATCGTACTACCATATGTGTTCTTTATGTATATACATTGGTCCATGTGAAATCATTGCAGTAATTTCTTTGTGTATGTGGTTTGGTATAACATGATTCCATCTTTTAGATGTTTAATTTGTTAGCCAAGACAGAATTTTGTTTTACCAAGGTCTTTCATTTCAAATTCTCTTGTAAGGCTTACAGATATATCATTGGTCTCTTCAGGAGATCCTATGAGATTTAAATCATCTACGTTGACTGCAATTATTATGAATCATGTTCCCTTTGCTCTTATAAATATGCAAGGGCAGATCTTATTATTATGGAATCCTTGTTGTACATGGGATTCGTTGAGTCAGTTACACCACATCATTCCCGAATTATTAAGACCATATAATAATCTTTGTAGCTTAACAGAATAGACGTCCCGAGATCTATCTTTTAAATTTGTAGCTAGTGAAAAACCATCAGGAAGTTTCATATATATCTCTTTATCGAGATTTCCATATAGATATGCAGTCACAACATCTATTAGCTGCCTATCTAATCCTTCCTTTGCTGTTAAACTTATTAAGAATTGGAAAGTGATCGCATCCATTACCAGTGAGTATATTTCTTCATAGTCTATACCCAGGCTGTGGAAAAATTCATGTGCTACAAGCCTTGCTTTGTAGCGTGCGATCTCATTATTTTTATTTCTTTTTTGACAAATACACATTTATATCGCACAGGTTAGATACCATTCAGTGTCTGGACTATTGGTCCAATGACTTTGTGTTTCTTAAGCGAGGCCAACTCTGCTTCTATTGCTTTATTCCACTTTGGCCAATCATTTCTTCGTTTGCATTCATCAACGGAATGTAAATTATTGTCATCGTCGCTTTCAACGACGTGAATGACAGTATGAAACACGAAGTCATCATCGACAATTGTACTCTTTTTGTCCAACACATTCCCCGTATGTACATAGTTTAATGATATTTTAGTTTCTCCCGGTTTTTCCTCTGTAGTAGATTCCGGGAGGGGTGATGGTATGTACTGTTGGATCCTGTGTATGGTAAACAACACTAGAGGGGGAGGGGGGGGGGGGTTGAATAGTGTTGTGCAAATAGTAAACTTTTTCGTTTGTTGATTAGCACAATTAAAATCCTTCTAATGTTGCCTAAGAAACCAAGTAGAGTGATCTATGCTTGGTTCTTAATCAACAAGGTAATCTTACAATGAATATAAATATGAGTTACAAGCAAGATACGATTACAAGCAATAAATCTTTTACACAAGAATAGATCTTTTTACACAGCGGTAATAAATAAATTAACTTTGCATTAATATGAACAACAGATTACAGAGATACAATTGTTAGTAGATAGAATAAAATGCTAGATCAAAAAATCACAGAAAAATGCAAACGCAAAGACAAGAAATTTTTATCCTGGTTCCCTACAACTTGGGTACGTCCAGTCCCCGACTAACGAGATTTATCCACTATTGCCTTAGCAATACAAGTACCTAACTCCACTCGTTAGGATTTTCCAAACACCTAGCCTTGACTAGGATTTCCAACCACCTAGACTTGTCTAGGATTTCCAATGTCCTTTTCAACAAAGGGGAATCCACAAAGAAAAACAAAGTTTCCAATTCACCACAATATTGGTGGAGATTGGATTACACCCATAATTTTATAGCCAAAATAAATAAAGCAATTGTGTGTTTACGTGGCTAAAGAATTTAGATCGATCTTTAGATCACACAAATAATATTAGTTTATACGTTGTGATCTAGATTTATCGTTTTCAAAAATTCCTTTCAAGAATGAAAATTAAAGAACAAGGATTTTTAAAACTCTTTTTGAAAAATAGCCAAGCTAAAAATATAGATCTAAAAAAAAACTTCAGAACAAGATTAGAGATCAGAAATTAAAAACAAAACTGGCTATAGCGTTGAGAGCAATAGAACGACGAGAGATCCTTTAGAATTTTAGCTAAATAGAATAGAGAGATTAGATGTGTTTAGAAATGATCTCATAGGAGTCTATTTATAGAGTTTCAAGAGATGAATTTGAATTTCAAACGATTTGACTTTCAGCCCAAACATATATGAAAATGGAGTGAAATCAGGAAGCAGAGTAGTTGGAAAACGACAGCTGGTAGTCGACTCTCTCAGGGTGGTAGTCGACTCCCATAGAATTTCAGTAGAAATTATGCTTCCAGCTGGTAGTCGACTCCCTCCTCTGGTAGTCAACTGCCAGAGCAGTTTTCTCTGAAACTCAGCTAGTTGAGAAGTGTAATCAACTCCTGGGTGTATTGGAGGTTGACTACTGATAATAGATCGACTAGCTTTTGCTCTCAAGAGTTAAAAAGGATTTTAAAAATATTTAAAACATTTTTCTTCGAAATCATTTTTGTGTGTGCGATATCTACTTTGGCTTTGACATAATCCTAAGAAACAAAAAACTCACACACTTAACTAAGACGAGATCTTCAGGAAGCCGTTTAGATGATTGAAGTAGATGCGTGCTTCTCCTGAATTTTGAGTTCCTTCTTCATTAAGCTTGAGCACGAGCTACATCTTGTGCTTGACGTAGAACTAGCAAATTCGTCTTCGTCTTTCGAGTATGGTTGAGCTTCTTCGGAGTATGCGTAAAGTCACCATTTGCATAACCTGCACACTTGAGTTGTAGTGTAGTTAGTACATAAACATCATTTGGTGTGCTCATCATCAAAAACACTTAGGGGTGGGATTCAATTTCCCATCACTCTCCCCCCTTATGATGATGACACCCAAATGAAAAATGAAGTAAATTAAGTGAATATTGACTTAATAAAATAACTTACTCCCCCTACTTAGATGCGGTACTCCCCTAGCATCAAAGCCGGTTAGCAAAGCAATATTCACATTTTTGCATTTTATCCTTTTTCTCCCCCTTGTCATCAATCAAAAAGATGACACATATGAACATAGAGATTTAAGTCTATAAACCAAGGAGTAGGGATGAGAATAGGCTTGGGTAGCCCGCTGCCCAATTGGACGGGCCCGAAAATCCCGACTCAAACAGTAGACCGATTGGGTATCGGGCCTGCCCAAACATGTAATTTTTACCCAATAGTTTTTTCGAGCTGAGCATCGGGCCTACCCAAAGCCCAATCAGGTCAAACATCGGGCCTACCCAAAGCCCGAGCCAACCGATGCCAAAATGACCATGTTTCTGTTCGAGCTATCCGATTGGGTATTGGGTTGTCCATTTTGGTGGATGGAGGCCGCCGCCTGGATCTCTTTACACAAAAACTCGCATCAGCGCCTAGGGGCCAGAGCTCTCCTTTCCCGTACGAGCTGTCGTGCCCCTGAGTTTTCCTTACCGCCCGTCGATCTTTCCTCAACTCTTACCCTCCTCATCCTCCTCTGACCACGTTGCCACCTGCCAATCGTTCTTCAACTCTCATCCTCATCCTCCTTCGACCACGTTGCCGCCCGCCGTCTGATGGGCTTCTCTACTTACAGCTCAGATCTACCTTCTCATTCTCCACCTCCGACCACGTCGCCATCTAAACTCCGATGACCACCGCGATGCTCGGTCGGAAAGATGCCGGCGAGTGCCTCGGGAACGGAGGTGGCGGTGAGGGAAATGGGGACACAGTCTAGTCCTCTGCGTTGGTAAGGAGGAGGCGAGGGCGTTGGGAGAAGGCCGCCATTAATGTTTGCAAGGATTGTAAGTTACTTGTTCGATGAAATGACAAAGAGAAAGAGCAAGGAACCTGCTGGGCTCTTAAATGCTTTTGCCACATGAAGTCGAGCATCAGCATTCAACACACACGTGGCATGATGTGTGCACTGATTTTCTTTTTCTTTATGTTTATGGTCTTTGAAAGTTTCGCCCAGCATGATCTTTTTAATGCAGACTTCATTTGGAATATGAAACAGTGTTAGCTTGGGTTAAGAATATAAAATTGTAAATGTTCATTGCAAAGGCCTTGATTTATTATGGTAGTCAACATGCAAATGCTTTAGATCACTCTATATACGATGATTGAAGAATCAACAGCTTTGGGTCTTATGTGTTAAACTTGGTTCTGATATTTTGTGTAATTAATACTATGTGACATGTTTGTTATTATATTTTTAATGTTTTTATGATAATTTTTTTATTATATTTTTAATGTTTTTATGATAATTTTATTAAGAGGCCCGATGGACATGCCCAAAGCCCGATGGGCATACCTAAAGCCCTATTTAAACCCATTTGGGCATTTTAAAAAAGCCTATATGGGCTTTGGGCTAGCCTGAAAGCCCGTCCGTTTGAATTGGGCATCTATTTGGCACGGCTCAGCTTGGCCCGGCCCGACCCATTCTCCTCCTTACCAAGGAGAGATATAATTCAAAAGATAACTTTCTGCAAAATAAGGTTAGTAGATAATAGTCAAGCATGTTTGAGCATAACATATCAAACCATACGCATAACCAAACCATAAGTGTATCAAACCACAACACCATAGCAGAGTATAGTTATTACAGACCAAATTGTTTTAAAGAACCATTGTTTTGAAGCTTGTTTAAGGATGTCCTCCATTTTTCTCCTTCTTCAACTCCTTGATCTTCATGCTTAGAGTTTCCTCAGTCATCTTGTTGCTCTTCACCACCAATTCTTTGAGATCATCTACCTTCTTGTTGAGGTCTTCGAAGCCTTTCTCTTGAGAAATCTTCAGCTTTCCAATTTTCTTCAAGAGCATGTCTTGAAGCTCAACAATGTAAGCTGGCGGTTCTTCATCTTCTTCTTCGCCATCATTGCCTTTTTCTTCTTCATCTATGTTAGAAATGAGGGGTTCTTTACCTTTCTTCTTTGAGGATGGTGATCCACCTTCAGCAGCGAGCTTCTCCTCTGGAATATTCTGATCGAGGTCTTTGTGAAGACTCATTCGGCCAAGAGCATGTACATCAAAGATACGGGCCGGTTCCAGAATTTCGGTTTCATTATCCAAAGGTATGTTAAATCCAATAAACAAGATGGTAAGATAGTGACCATGTGATAAGGAAGATGATAGTCTATCAGAAGAAGTAGATGCAAGGATGGAATCCATAATGACTTTGGCCCAATTTATACGGATGTTTCCTAACATGGCGTAGATACACTTAGCTTGCTTCTCAGATAACACATAGTGACTTCCAGATTTCTGAGTAATATTATAAGACAATATATTTGCTAGAATTCTTCCAGGATAGCAAAGATCGCTACAGGATAGTTTTGTCTGGAAGTATCTTCCAGGCAAATACATTTTCTCTAGAATATTCTCATCGATCATCTCTATGTCATCCAATAGCATTCCAGTGTAGGGGATTCCTAATACTTGTCCTAGAGATTTGACAGTTATAGCAAGTTTGTAATCAAGAACTTTAGTAATGAATCGACATTTATCAAGATCATAATCCATGTTGGCATAAAATAGATATACTAATCTAGGATAACGCAGATGAGAATTTTCAGAGGAAAATAGATTAGCCAAGTTCTGAAATTCTAAGATACTATCAATGACATAATTTTCAAGATGATCAATTTTGACAAACCTTTCATGAAGGATTTGTCTTTTGGATATATTGAGAAATTTTTCAAAGGAAGCAGTCTTGAAAAGATATGGTTCGATGATTTCTTTTTCAGTTAGAGAGAATTCGCTATCAACCTTCCTCTTCTTAACACCAACCTTCTTGATAGGCATCCTAGATAGTAAAAATTAAGACTAGGTATGCAAGATTAACAAGAAGTAAATTGAAGTAATGAGAAGTTGATGAGAGGGAATTATACCTTAGGGGTCTTCTTGAGAAGTTGAAAAAGGTTCAAGAAATTTTACCAAGAGAAGAAAAAAATATTTCAAGAGGATGAAAACAGTGGTGGTAGTCAGCTACCTAGGGTTTGTGCTTGGGGGTTTTATGTTTTGAGATGAAAGAAGATGAAGTTTAGGAGCCTTTGGATCATAAGATTAGATGGTTGAGATCTTATTTTCTTAGTGGGTTTAAGTTACCCTTTGGATATGATCCCAACAAACTCAAATGAAACCCAATATGAGTTGAAAAAAACAGAAACCAAACCCAGATTTTCGTGTCCACACTCTGGTAGTCGACTCCCTCAGGGTGGTAGTCGACTCCCTGCTGGGTTGAGCTGTTTTCTCATCCCAAGGGGGTTTAACGCAATGGAGTGTGTTTGATAGAAAATCTTTCTTACGAAGATGTAACAAAATATCCATACGCATTTATATCATAAAATAATAATTGAGCAATCATTTTAAATACTCAAATAAATTAATTTTTTTGCGAAGCAATCTGTTTTCATCGCAAAGCTTTTGATGCCGTTCTTTGTTCCTCCTCCTTGGTTTTAGAGTACCTGAAAATATGAACGTTTATGGTACTCTTTATTTATTGAGTCCAGGAGGTTAATCTTTAGGAAACCAAACCCAATACGGTTTAGTTCCTTCATTAGAAACATATCTATAATTCTTATTTAAATGAACTTTGCGAATAAAATCAGTTGCGTACCTCTTTTGCTTTTAATCGGTCAAGTTCTTCGGTATCCAGATGCTAAGAAAATTTTGATTAGTATGATGCATCCTAGTACGCTTAACCTTTTTCTTGGTATGATTAGAATCATATCCAAATCCGGTTTTGCTAGATGAAGTTTTTTGTAATTTATTAAACTATCTAGCTTCCCTTTTTCTTTATTGAAATTTTCAACAATCTTCATCGTAGAGTCGTATATGTCATTGACAGATACGAGAAGATTATTCAAACTTTCAACTTTCTCATTCATAGAAAGAATGTCTTTTTCTAAAGAGTCATTCTTTTCTTTCAACATAATATTCTCTTTAATGAGATCTTCCTTTTCTTTTGCATCTTTCTTAACCATTCTAAGAGTTTTCTTGTGTTCTTTTATGACCTTTTCATGCATTTTGTATAGCTCCTTATATGCTCCCCTATAGTCCATGTCTTCATCATCGCTTGATGATGAATCACTATCACTAGATGATGAATCATGCAAGGTACTTACATTTGATGACGTGGAGGCTAAGAAACACATATGGGCTGTTTCTCTTCTTTCGTCTTTGTCATCCGATGAGGATTCATCGGACAAGGAAACATCGTTTTGATCGAAGGCTGCGTAAGCTTCCTTCTTAGATCGTCGAAATTTGTTCCTTTTGTCGCTTCTTCGTTCATTGTTCTCTCTGTTCTTCCCACGATCTTTGGAGTCTCGATTGTTCTTCTCCAAGGAACAATCTCTCTTTACGTGTCCTGGTTTGTTGTAGCCAAAACAAATAATACTGTTAGTGGGACGAAATGAACGTTTACCATACTAACTTGTAATAAGCTCTTTAAAGTTCTTTGAGACAAAGGCAATATGGTCCTATTTGTCAGTATAGTCGGAGTCTTCTTCTTGAGCTTTGAATGCTAGACTCTTCTTCTTTGGCTTTTCTTCGATGCTCTTGTCTTCCTCGAGTTCTATCTCATATGCCATGAGATTTCCCATCAGTTCTTCAATAGTGAGATCCTTTACGTTGTGAGCTTCTCGAATGGCTGTTGTCTTTCCTTTCCATTCGGGTCTGAGAGATCTTAGTATCTTCATCACATGCTCATATTTAGATAGTTTCTTCCTAGACCTACGAACTCATTAGTAATATTAGTAAAACGAGTATTCACATCGGTGATACTTTCTCATTCTTCCGTCTTAAAAGATTCAAATTTAGAATGCAAAACGTTTATGCAGGATTCCTTTACCTTCTCGGTTCCCTCATGAATTACGTGAAGGGTATGCCATATTTGATGTGCTGTCTCGCATTGAGAGACTCGATTGAATTCATTACTTGTTACGGCGCAAAATAATGCGTTCATCGCCTTTGCATTTAGATTGGCTCTCTTCTTCTCGTCCGCTGACCATTTTCCGAACTCAACTTCGGTGGGTGCATTGTATGGTACTTTGGTGATAGTTCTCGCTTCAATGTCTAGTGACTCTAGGTAAGTCTTCATACTGATCTTCCAGCTTGCGTAGTTCGTTCCGTTGAACAATGATGGTCGCATGGTGTTGAGTCCTTCAGAATGAAAAGATGTTGATGCCATCGCTTTTCGAGCCTTACTCTGATACCAAGTGTTGGATCCTGTGGATGGCAAACAACACTAGAAGGGGGGTTGAATAGTGTTGTGCAAATAGAAAAATTTTTCGCTTGTTGATTAGCACAATTAAAAACCTTCTAATGTTGCCTAATAAACCAAGTAGAGTGATCTACGCTTGGTTCTTAATCAACAAGGTAATCTTACAATGAATATAAATATGAGTTACAAGCAAGATAAGATTACAATCAATAAATCTTTTACACAAGAATAGATCTTTTTACATAGCGAAAATAAATAAATTAACTTTGCAATAATATGAACAACAAATTACAGAGATACAATTGTTAGCAGATAGAATAAAATGCTAGAGCAAAGATAAACAATCACAGAAAAATGCAAACGCAAAGACAAGGAATTTTATCCTGGTTCCCCACAACTTGGGTACGTCCAGTCCCCGACCAATCCGGTACGAGATTTATCCACTATTGCCTTAGCAATACAAGTACCTAACTCCACTCGTTAGGATTTTCCAAACACCTAGCCTTGACCAGGATTTTCAACCACCTAGACTTGTCTAGGATTTCCAACGTCCCTTTCAACAAAGGGGAATCCACAAAGAAAAACAAAGTTTCCAATTCACCACAATATTGGTGGAGATTGGATTACACCCAGAATTCTATAGCCAAAATAAATAAAGCAATTGTGCGTTTACGTGGCTAAAGAATTTAGATCGATCTTTAGATCACACAAAACATATTAGTTTATTCGTTGTGATTTAGATCTATCGTTTTCAAAAATTCCTTTCAAGAATGAAAATTGAAGAACAAGGATTTTTAAAAACTCTTTTTGAAAAATAGCCAAGCTAAAAATATAGATCTCAAAAAAACTTCAGGACAAGATTAGAGATCAGAAATTAAAAACAATGCTGGCTATAGCGTTAAGAGCAATAGAACGATGAGAGATCCTTTAGAATTTTAGCTAAATAGAATAGAGAGATTAGATGTGTTTAGAAATGAGCTCATAGGAGTCTATTTATAGAGTTTCAAGACATGAATTTGAATTTCAAACGATTTTACTTTCAGCCCAAACAGATATGGAAAGGGAGTGAAATCAGGAAGCAGAGTCGTTGGAAAACGACAGCTGGGTGTCGACTCCCTCAGGGTGGTAGTCGACTCCCAGATAATTTTAGTAGAAATTATGCTTCTAGCTAGTAGTCGACTCACTCCTCTGGTAGTCGACTACCAGAGCAGTTTTCTCTGAAACTCAGCTAGTTGAGAAGTGTAATCAACTCCTGGGTGTATTGGAGGTTGACTACTGATAATAGATCGACTAGCTTTTGCTCTCAAGAGTTAAAAAGGATTTTAAAAACATTTAAAACATTTTTCTTTGAAATCATTTATGTGTGCGCGATATCTATTTTGGCTTTGACATAATCCTAAGAAACAAAAAACTCACACACTTAGACTAAGACGAGATCTTCAGGAAGCCGTTTAGATGATTGGAGTAGATGCGTGTGACCGGCGCCCCGCTTGCGTCGCGGCGGCGCGGTGTCGTTTACCGCAAGTTTCACGGTTAGTGTAGGGTGCGGGAATATAGAACTCAGGGAGGCGAGGTTGTGCTTGGGTCAAGTAGGACCTAAATCACCCCGAGGGGCGAGCTAGCCCGAATCGGTGGTTGGTTGTCACGAAAGGGAATAAAAGCGTAAGAACGAAAAGAAAGTAAACCCGGGACTTTGGTTTCCAACCCGACGAGAGACTCTCGCCGATACGGCTTACGGGTATGGATAGCGATCGGGATTAGGGTCTAATGGTGAGACGTTGCCTCTGAAAGTGGTACCGGCGTCCCATGGGCCCGATATTCCGGTCGGTGCCCAGGATGATACACCGGACTTCCCGGATTCGATCAGTAGGCACTCCCGTGTCCATTAACACTGATCGATCACGGGAGCACTAAGTCCGCAACGATATCTCCTAACGCCTCATCCTGCCGCTGTCGCGTGCTAGGATTCGGCGTCTACGCTAAAGGCGTGAGCTATGGCTAGGGAGTCAACCGCCAAGTTTATTCCCCCTTGGCCCGACGATCAAAGGCGGTATTTTTCCCGCCGATGACAATGAAACGCCCCGCGTAACCGTTAGATTCCCACTCCCTATCGATTTCCTAACCCTATGGACGCATCAGGAAGAGCCCCCAAAGGGGTTTCCACCAAAATCCCAGATTTGGGAACTACTCACAAAAATTCATGAAAAAGCAATCTAAATGAAATTTAACCGTTGAAATCATAATCGGACAATTGCAATGCGGAAGTAAAGGAGTAATAAAGACAATACTAAAATTTTAGAAAGATCTGAAAACTTACAAAAGAGTAACAATTATAGCCGTCACAAGGAAATAAAACAGTAGAAAAACAGCAACTCCCGTTTCTGGAACCCTAGGGGTTCTATATATAGGCCGTCGCATCAAACGATCGGTTGACAAGTCAACCGATCGGTTGATCCGTTACAAATAAATATCAGAAAACGGTGAGTTTTCACCCGATCACATGAACCGATCGGGTGAGTTCTTGAGCGACCGGTTGGATCTTGGAGCGGTCGGGTGAATCGGCCGGTTCGACGTCCGTGTCTTCAGCTCATCTTTCTCAGCTACAGATGAACCGATCGGGTGAGAGTCACCCGATCGGTTGGCGCTTTGCTTCGAGAAAACAGAGAATAGCCCCCGCTGAACCGGTCTGTGAACCGGTCGGGTGACTTCGTTGTGAGCTGCGGCAGAGACCGGTTGGTGCACGCGTGCATCACCCGATCGGTTGGAGATGACCAACCGACCGGGTGAGGGGCTGAAAGATGAATACTTCGCCGTTTGACCCCCTGGATCACGCGTGACTTCTCCCGTATCTCCGGGGACTTGGGATATCATCGTAAAAGGTCCCCTACGTGGTCGAACTCCTGCAATCATGGACAAACAAAGAAAAGTGAAAGAAAACGGGAAAATATACGAAAACGAATAGGAGACGGCGGAAAACACGGAGAAACACAAAAGAAAACGTGCGTGAATATATAAAATATAAGCGCACGTCAAAATCCCCCAAGCTGAACTCTTCCTCGTCCTCAAGGAAGACGAGTGAGAGTAGGAGCTCGGAAGAAAGAAATAGAGTGGAAGAAAGAAAAAGAAAACTCTAAGCCCTAGATCGCCCATCAGAGCCAACAAAATCAAAAACCACTCACCTAGCAAGCAAACGCCAAATCACACCACTAAACCTAGGAAAGCGAGTCCAAATAAGTGTCGTGGGTCCACGCAGTGAAGCGCGAGTGAGCGTGGTCGTGTGCTAGCAAATGGTGATGCTTTCTACGATGTGCTACGAGGCTCGATATACACAAATCCAAGATATGACCCAAATATCGAATCGAATTGAATTAAGCGGCGAATATAAGTTCAAGCATGCATGAGAATAGAGAGAATAGAAGCGTATCATGCATCGGGGACTCCACAACTAGGGTTAAGGAAGTCACGCCACTATAGCCTAGATACTAGCTAAAAAGTTCCCAAGCCAAGTGTTTTCGATAACGACGGGGGTTGAGATGATGTGGAGAAGAACACTCGGTGCAAATTCTCGCCTTCCCTTTATTCTTGGCAAGTATGAAAATATTCACACGTGAATTTTTTTGGGTTTTGGGTATTTGCATATTTTTTTGGCTTTTTGGCTATACAATCTTTTTCTTTTCTTTTCTTTTTGGGTTTTTCTTTTCTTTTCTCCTTTTTTTTGGATTTTTGGGATATTGTCTATACACATGTGTACTCTCCCAAGTGGGAGAATGGTACACGACGAGGGGATTTGCACCAAGTAAAACAAAAAAGAAGTCGAAATCTAAACACTCGGGCAAAGGAGACTATTCTTGCTAAATAGAGCTTAGGCTAAATGGGTTATCCTAGTCCTTAGTTGTGGAATCCTGACGCATGCGAATTGAAGTATACGATATAAATAGCATGCATATAGAAGCAGACATTAGAAGCAAACCGCATATTCAATATCGAAACATGATAATATAGGGGTCATTCCTGAACAGGTATATAAAGTAAAACCACAAAGCAGAAGCACACCAAATGCTAGTCACGACACATGACTCACAAAAAGCTAAGTGGACCCACGATGCGTGAAATGCAAGAGGACTCGAAATCCTAGGGTTAGTGAGTGTGATTATCGATGCAATGCTAGGTGTGTGTGACTTTGTGGCGATTCATCATAGGATTCATTTCTAGGAGAAAGAGCTAAAGAAAGAAGGAAAAAGAAAAAAGAAAAACACGATGGAAAACGACTCAAATAACGTAGAAAAACAACACAAATGACGCATGAAGTGCGACTCCCCCAAGCTGAAACTTGCATTGCCCTCAATGCAATAAGAGTGAGTACGGGAGGGCAATGAAAATGGGGGGATACGCACAGACACGAAAAGAAATGAAAACGAGGAAAACACATAGATGAAACCGAAAAAGAAAGAAAGATCAAAATCAAAATCAAACAATACGAAAATAAAAATAAAATAAAATTACACGACACGACACTCAAAAAGTGAAAAACAAACACACACAAAAAATGAGAAAAACAAACAAAACACGACAGCACACCAAAACAGACGTCCCCAAGCTAGACCAGAAAGAGCTAGCGAAACGATATGATTAATGAAATCCAGATATGTGCAAGGGGGAGTCAAAAACAAAAGGGGTGAATCTAGAAAACAACACGCAAATAGTCCCCTCCCTCCGACAGAGACAAAGCGGGGCCCCGAAAAGACAGAAGGGCTCAAAAATGGGGGGGGGGGGGGCAAAAGCGGGAGAGAAAGATCAAGCAGGGGCACCACCCTCTGGGGGTGGTGACGGGGGCCTGCGCTGGGGACCAGAGGTCGTGGGGGGTGGAATGTGGAGCTCGGAGACGTCGGGTGGGTCTTCGCGGATGTGGCGAACGAAGCTTTGAAGGAAGGGGAGGTCACGGTCGACGGATTCCTGGGTTATCCGACCACCCTGACCAGCAAGGAGGACCATGGCCGTGAATCGGTCGGCATGGTCATCGGATTGGAATTGCATCCCATATTCGGGATCGTAACCGGGAGGTGGGGAAGTGGTGCGTGGTGTGGTGGATGGGTTAGAGGTGGTGGGCTGTGTGCGACGGGTACGACGGGTGGGCCTAGGGTTCGAAGAGCTAGCGTCGGTGGGTTTAATACGGCGGGGAGGCATTGTGTAGGTGTTGTTTGTGCGCGTAGGTGTGTGAATGTACAACGAATTCAACACAAACACAAAATACGACCAACAAGCAAACATAATATTTGGGAAAAGATTAAAATTAAGCAAAGGAGCGAGGTTACCCAAAATGAGATGAAGATAGTTGCTCGTGGATGCCCCGATGCTGCTCGATTGGAGCACGATGTGAAGCCGCAGCGATCTCTTCAACAAGTTCCGAAGCGGGGGGGGGGGGGGGGGGGGGGAGAAAAATGGGGGAAATCTAGGGTTTGTGTGTAGGGAGATGACGGGGGAATGGAGAGAAATGATGGTGGATGGGTAGGGAAATGGTTGGAGAAGAAGATCGAGGCTGATCTTGGGGAAGAAAGCAGGAAGGCGCACGACGGGAGACGAAACGGCAGAGGTTCGGGCGATCGGGCGAGGGAGAAAACGAACGGGTGTCGGGGGTGGTTATATAGGATTTTAAGTCGAACCGATCGGGTGACTTGTCACCCGATCGGTTGACTATTAAGTCGAAAATCTTGCCGAAGAAATGCTACAGGCGAACCGATCGGTTGAATTGTCAACCGATCGGTTGGCCGCTCCACTCAATTTCCCGAGAACTTAGGGCTGCTCACCCGGTCAGGTCAACCGATCGCGCTCGAACTCAACCGATCGGTTGATATTCCCCAAAATTTCCCGAGAGTTCTCCCCAGCTCACCCGGTCTGCCACCCGGTCTCTTCATTACTCAACCGATCGGGTCATATGGGGACAGATCTCGACATGTATCTGATACGTCCCAACCGATCGAGTGAGTTGTCACCCGATCGGTTGGGGCCTGTTTCCTGCAAAAACCAAGAAATTTGCTTAAGTCCCCGAACGGATGTTCTCGCGGCTGATTTTATTTATAAAAATAGATAAAATAAAGTAAAAATTAACGCTAAAAAGTGGGAAAAAGTTTAGAACATGGGTTGCCTCCCATGAAGCGCACTTGTTTAACGTCGTTGGCTCGACGCCCGCAGCGGTGATCAATTTGGATCCGGAGGGTTAGAGGAAGAGATGTCGCTCGTGGGGGGTCCGACCGGAGAGAATTCTGGTTCTCCTACTGCATAGTGTTTTAGATACTGCCCGTTTACTTTAAACGGCTCATCCCTTCCCATTATCTCGATAGCCCCATGCGGGAAAACCTTGGTGACGCGGAACGGTCCCGACCATCTTGACCTGAGTTTCCCAGGAAAGAGCTTCAGCCGTGAGTTGAACAGGAGAACTAAGTCTCCTTCTCTGAATTCCCTCCTTAAGATTCGCTTATCGTGCCACCGCTTCAGTTTCTCCTTGTAGATCTTGGCGTTCTCATAGGCATTGAGCCGGATTTCGTCGAGTTCGTTGAGTTGTAGCTGCCGGTGCACTCCTACCTTCTTGGTGTCGAAATTCAGATTCTTAACCGCCCAATATGCCTTATGTTCCAATTCCACAGGAAGATGGCAAGCTTTCCCATAGACGAGCCGGTAGGGAGTTGTGCCGATAGTAGTTTTAAATGCCGTCCTGTAGGCCCAAAGCGCGTCAGGGAGCTTTGATGACCAGTCCTTCCTGGAATTGGCCACTGTCTTTTCTAGTATGCTTTTAATCTCCCGGTTAGAGACTTCCGCCTGACCACTGGTCTGGGGGGTGGTAGGCACGCCCCACCCGGTGTCGTACCCCGTATTTTTTAAGAGGGCCTCAAATTTCTTTTCTATAAAGTGGCTTCCTCCGTCATTGATCAGGACACGAGGCACACCGAACCGCGGGAAGATGTTGCTTTTAAAGAACTTGGCCACCACTCTGGAGTCATTGGCTGGACTGGCCACCGCTTCAACCCATTTCGACACGTAGTCTACGGCCACCAAGATGTACTGGTTCCCCGAGGAAGAAGGGAACGGTCCCATGAAGTCCACTCCCCATACATCGAAGATTTCTATCTCTAGGATGTAGTGTTGAGGCATCTCATTTCTTTTGGAGATATTCCCAGCTCTTTGGCATCTA
The DNA here is from genome assembly GCA_030789695.1 of Scilla litardierei. NCBI lineage: Eukaryota > Viridiplantae > Streptophyta > Magnoliopsida > Asparagales > Asparagaceae > Scilla > Scilla litardierei. The sequence goes on along the minus strand of CM061142.1, from coordinate 220,464,690 downwards.
TCGCAGGCTTGGACATAAACATGTGTGTCCTTGAAGAGCGTAGGCCAGTAAAACCCGCTTTGGAGGATTTTTGCGGTGGTCTTGTAGGTGCTCGCGTGCCCTCCACATTACTGCCCGTGGCAGTGGGAAATGATGGAAGTCGCCTCAGTTTCAGGGATGCATCTTCGTATCACCCCATCATTGCAGGTTTTGTATAGGTGGGGGTCATCCCAATAGAATTTGCAGACCTCATGGAAAAATTTCTTCTTCTGCTGAAAGCTCACATTGTGGGGAACGATGGCACAAGCCAGATAATTTGTGATGTCGGCGTACCAGGGGGTCCAGGAGGAAGATACAAAGAAGAGATGCTCGTCAGGGAGTGAATCATCGATTGGTGTAGCATTCAAATCAAGAGCGGGCATCCTGGACAGGTGATCGGCAACAACATTCTCCGCCCCCTTTTTGTCTCTGATTTCCAGGTCAAACTCCTGGAGGAGGAGAATCCATCTGATGAGTCGTGGCTTGGCTTCCTTCTTGTTCAACAGATATTTAAGAGCCGCGTGATCCGTGTGTACGATCACCTTGGCGCCAACGAGATATTGTCGGAACTTATCCATGGCGTAGATCACCGCGAGCAATTCCTTTTCCGTGGTAGTATAATTTCTTTGGGCGGCATCAAGGGTTTTGCTCGTATAGTATATGACATGAAGATTTTTATCTTTCCTCTGCCCTAGGACGGCACCAACCGCATAATCACTAGCGTCACACATCAGCTCAAAGGGGAGTTCCCAGTCCGGTGGTTGTATTATGGGTGCGGAAATCAAGGCTTGCTTCAAAGTGCGGAAGGCCTCCATACACTCCTTGCCGAAGACGAAAGGTGCGTCCTTCACGAGGAGTTGGGTCAGAGGCCTGGAAATTTTCGAGAAGTCTTTTATAAAACGGCGATAAAATCCCGCATGTCCTAAGAAACCACGGACTCCTCGAAGGTTGTGCGGTGGTGGAAGCTTTTCAATCACTTCGATTTTAGCCTTATCAACCTCGATTCCCCTCGAAGAGATGATGTGTCCCAGAACAACTCCCTCTTGGACCATGAAGTGACACTTCTCCCAGTTTAGGACTAGACCCTTTTCCTGACACCTCTCCAGGACCTTAGTGAGATTACTGAGGCACGAGTCAAATTCAGTTCCGTAGACTGAGAAGTCGTCCATGAAAACCTCCATGATGTCTTGGGAGTAGTCGGAGAAGATAGCGGACATGAGTCTCTGGAATGTAGCAGGGGCGTTACAAAGCCCGAACGGCATTCTTCTATAGGCGTACGTCCCGAACGGGCAAGTGAAAGTCGTCTTCTCCTGGTCATCATTATGAATAGGGATTTGAAGAAATCCTGAATACCCGTCCATAAAACAGAAATAATTATGCTTCGCCAGCCTCTCGAGCATCTGGTCAATAAAGGGGAGGGGGTAATGATCCTTCCTTGTAGCCTTGTTCAGCTTCCTATAGTCAATGCACATCCTGTACCCCGTAACGGTCCTCGTTGGTACAAGCTCGTTCTTTTCATTACGAACCACCGTCATTCCTCCCTTCTTGGGTACAACGTGTACCGGGCTAACCCAGCGACTATCGGAGATAGGGTATATAATACCGGCATGTAGAAGCCTAACAATCTCTTTCTTCACAACTTCCATCATTATGGGATTCAACCTCCGCTGTGGCTCAATCGAGGAGGCTTGCTCATCTTCAAGTAGAATTCTATGTGAGCAGAGGCCTAAGCTAACCCCTTTTAAATCCTCAATTGCATATCCGAAAACTCCTTTAAACCTTTTTAGAACTCCAAGAAGTTTGGTCATTTGGTCCTCAGGTAGTGAAGAGTTAACTATAACCGGAAGGGTCGAGCCTGCTCCCAAATATTCATATTTAAGTCCCGGCGGTAATTCTTTCATCTCAACTTCTTGGGGCCCTGACGCATACTTTTCAAGCTGAGCATCCTCAAGGGAACAAAGTTCTTCGTGGATTTCACTGAAGCCAGAATCCGGAATCTCACCCTCGGCTTTGGCTCCTAGCGGTGAAATTTCGCAGGGTACAGTGGGGACGATCGAGAGATGCACCGGGTCTCTTCCGAGCTCACCATAATTATCCGGGAAGAAAGCTTGTAGGTGAAAACAGGTTTCAGTCATCGATGATTCTCCACAACCGTTTCCAGCTTCTCCATCGTCCAAAGACCGGGGACACTCAATAGAAGTCTGCAAGGGGTAGATTGATTCCTATTCAGCGTCGCCTCCAAACCTGGTCGGGTGGTTCTCCTGACACAACTCTGCGGCTGACTCTTCTTCACTACATTCGAGACCATGGTTGTCGATACACGCCATTTCTCCGTGGGGAAAGGGAGTTGCCATGGCGAGGTACTCCTGCGCATCTCGATATCTCTGGCATTCCACAGCGGCAGACAGGAGGGATAGTATATTTGAAGTATTCAGTGATTCTGCTAAGCTCTGCGCCAAACAGCGGATATGGTGAGAGTGATCCCAGATGTCTCCTGAAACTGCGTGCAACATCTTCTTCACTTCGCTTCTCGGCGGCCAAACGCCTAAGGGTGGCGTTAATCTCCGGATCGAGGGGAATCAAGTCGTCAAGACTCCTTGAACTCCTGCGCATGAAAAACAACAAACACCCGTGAAGCGACAAGTGGGAAAGAAACAGATAATATAAGAAATAAAAATAAGAAAAATAAAAAGAAAAAGGAGAATGCGAAAATTATCGCGAGGTAGGGATGTGAGCTAGACACGAGGGTTCAAGAGATCCTAAAATAACAAGCACGTTGCCTCCCCGGCAATGGCGCCATAAACTTGACCGGCGCCCCGCTTGCATCGCGGCGGCGCGGTGTCGTTTACCGCAAGTTTCACGGTTAGTGTAGGGTGCGGGAATATCGAACTCAGGGAGGCGAGGTTGTGCTTGGGTCAGGTAGGACGTAAATCACCCCAAGGGGCGAGCTAGCCCGAATCGGTGGTTGGTTGTCACGAAAGGGAATAAAAGCGTAAGAACGAAAAGAAAGTAAACCCGGGACTTTGGTTTCCAACCCGACGAGAGACTCTCGCCGATACGGCCTACGGATATGGATAGCGATCGGGATTAGGGTCTAATGGTGAGACGTTGCCTCTGAAAGTGGTACCGGCGTCCCATGGGCCCGATATTCCGGTCGGTGCCCAGGATGATACACCGGACTTCCCGGATTCGATCAGTGGGCACTCCCGTGTCCATTAACACTGATCGATCCCGGGAGCACTAAGTCAGCAACGATATCTCCCAACGCCTCATCCTACCGCTCCCGTGTGCTAGGATTCGGCGTCTACGCTAAAGGCGTGAGCTATGGCTAGGGAGTCAACCGCCAAGTTTATTCCCCCTTGGCCCGACGGTCAAAGGCGGTCTTTTTCCCGCCGATGACAAAGAAAACGTGCGTGAATATATAAAATATAAGCGCACGTCAGCGTGCTTCTCCTGAGTTTTGAGTTCCGTCTTCATTAAGCTTGAGCACGAGCTACATCTTGTGCTTGACGTAGAACTAGCAAATGCGTCTTCGTCTTCTGAGTGTGGTTGAGCTTCTTCGGAGTATGCATCTTCGGAGTATGCATAAAGTCACTGTTTACACAACTTGCACACTTGAGTTGTAGTGTAGTTAGTATACTAACATTATTTGGTGTGCTCATCATCAAAACCACTTAGGGGTGGAATTCAATTTCCCATCATGTACATGAGTTCATCTTTCTGTGGTGGTATTGTCACAAGTAGGGGTGGCAAATGGGTCGGGTTCGGGTCGGGTCAGATTTGACCTGACCCGAATAGGGGTAAACCCGAACCCGACCTGGATTAAATCCGGGTTATGGTTCGGGAACCCGTACCCGACCCGGGTGCAACCTGGGTCACCCGTACTGACCCGGTTAGTCTTGCGGGTCAGGTTCGGGTCGGGTATGGGTCGGGTTCGGGTCGAGTTCGGGGTGAATAGAGTGAAATTATTTAGCAAAAAACACTAAATACCGGGTGCAACCAATGGGGCTCGATCCCAGAACCTCAAGGCAATGAGAAAACACCCCAAACCAAGTGTGCTATGTTAGTAGTTGGAGTTAAGTTTATCGTGTTTTAATATATTTCTTATAAATATTTATTATTTGAAATTGAAAACGGGTCGAAAACGGGTCAACTGGGTCGAGTGGTCAAACCCGTACCCGACCCAGATTTTTATCCAGGTCGGTCGAGTTGACCCGAATTTGAACCGACCCGTATTGACCACTACCCATACCCGGCCCAAGAGGTCGGGTTCGGGTCGGGTCGGGTCTATTTTGCCACCCCTAGTCACATGGTCTCCAGGAGTTTTTCTTTTTTGTGGATTTTTGTCCTTGGAGCCTAGTGGTCTGTCTCTTTTCAGATGAGGAACATCACTTTTACTGCTGGGATTGCATCCTTTTCAGGGATGTCAATTCTAGCTGGAGTATTTGCAACAGGGATGTGTGATTTAACAATCTTCTGGTTGTCAGTAAATGAATCCGGTAACTGATGAACAATGTTCTGAATATGGAGGATCTTCAGGATCTCATCTTCACATTTCTTTGTTCTCAGATCATAGTGTGTTAATGATTTTGTATCCCACAATATTATTTGTGCTCCAGATTTAGCAGCATCTGGGCCTAATTTGGGGAATATTGTCTCATCAAATTCAGAGTCTTTAAGACATGCCTTCAATGCATCTCCCATTTGGGGTTTTAGATATCTTATAATTGAGGGTGAGTCAAACTCTACATAGATCTCTATCCAACATTGAGAACCTATTTTTTTCTCTGCAGTGGCACTATGGGGATATAGACTGTACAACCGAAAATTCTTAAGTGATAGTTGTTCAGTGGTATTCCGTATGCAAGTTGCATTTGAGAAAGACTCTGACCTCTAGAGGGTCTGATTTTTATCAAAGAAGCAGCATGCAATATTGCATGTCCTCATGCAGTCACCGGTAACTAGGATTTCAGGAATCTTTTTATCAATGACTCTGCCAACCCATTTTGAGTAAGAACATGCGGCACCAGATGTTCAATTTCTATCCTCGTTGCTAGGAAATATTCTTGAAATGACCGGAAGGTAAATTCACCAGGATTATCCAGACAGATTTTCTTTATCTGATTGTTTGGTAAATGCGCCCATAATTTATTATTTGTGTCAATAGCTTTGAAAAAGCTCGATTGCGGGTCGATAGTAGATACACATACAAATATTTTGAGGATGCATCAATCAGTACCATAAAGTACCAAAAAGGTCCACTAGGGGGTGGATTGGTCCACATATATCTCCTTGTATCCTTTCGAGGAAGCTTGGAGATTCTTTGTCCAGCTTTAGTAGAGATGACCTTGTAATTAGTTTTCCCTTAAAACAAGGGATGCAAGGGAATCCACCCTTTTGAAGAATCTTCTGGTTCTTCAAATCATGCCCATAGGATTGGGATAAGATACGATGCATCATAACCAATCCATGGTGGCCAAGTTTATCATGAGAAAGTAGAAACTTGGATGATATTGGGTGCTTCCGGTGCTTTGTCAAATTTGCTTCCTCTCTCCAAATCTTTATATGATATATGCCTGATGAAAGGCTCTCAAAACGCTCAAATATGGATTTGACTCCTTTTTCTTGAGACATCACATACAGATATTCTTTCTTATTTATACTTGCAGTTTCTAAGTGAAACCCGATTAGACGGATGTCCTTGAAACTTAGTAAGTTTCTTTTTGAATTTGGAAAGAATAATGAATACTTTATTTTTATTTGTGTACTATTTGGAAAACAATGTTGCATTACCTGATCCTTCAATTATGTTTGATGGTCCTGATATTATATTTACCAGGCTATTATATGGTATAATGATATGAAAATAGCATTTATATTGAAGGATCATATGTGTTGTGGAATTGTCTACTAAGCAGTCATGAGAGCAGTCCATCTATTAAAAGATGAAACATATAAGCACATTTTATTTAAAAAAACATAATTACTTTATTCAATAGCACTCTGCATAGTTATGAAAAAACATAAACAACTCTCAATGACAATGTTTTTAACAAAGATAAAAAAGCAACTAATCAAACAAGTCATCTTTTTGAAATCATAAACTGTACTGGAGCATATGAGTGGGTGGCCACCATTTTTTGTTTTCTCTTTCTTCTTCAAGCTCTCTTTGTACAAATTTTGGAGGTGTCGAGGAGTTTTGCACACTTTGGAGTAGTGTCCTTTTAAGCAACAACTATGTCACTGGTCTTCCAAATCCTTTCTTGGTGGGGTGCTTGATTTCTATAGTTATCATTTCTGCACCAAGTAAACTCTTGCCTCCTTTCATTTCTGTTCTGGTGGAATTTTCCTCTGGCCATTTTATTTGGTCACCCCCTCTGGAATTTTCCTTTTCTTTTATTATTATTATTCTTCTTCTGGGAAGAAGATGCATTGTGAGCTTCTGGTAGGGGGTCGTGCTAGTAGAGCGCATGTTATAAGTGACAAGGATAAGCTCTCTGCTCGGTTCAGCCATTAGTAAGTATGATAACAGCTCAGAATACTTAGTGAACTTCCTTTCATGGTATTGCTGCATTAATATTGCATCTTTTTCATGGAAAAACATGTAATTATTTTCCAGCATGCGATCCTCTGAGACTTTTTCACCACACAACTTTAGGCGTAAGGTGATGCTGAATAGAGCTAAGTTGTACTCAGCTATGGACTTAATGTCCTAAGTCTCAGCTTCTCCCACTCATAACGGGCCCTTGTGTAACAGTCAATTTCCGAACATACGTATTTTGGCACATATCTTTGTTGTTTCGTGTGGGTGTTTCTATTTTTTTATTTTTTATTATTGCTATCCGTAACTCAGACACACGGTCGAACCAGTATTCACGATCCTCTCGGAGGCGTGAGCGCCCCGGTATTTTCCGTGAAATTTTTGGACGGTGAGGGCCAAATCTGCTTAACTCATTACTACTTTATAAAATATTTTTATGTAAAAATTTGTTTTCTTAAGTGATGTACGTTTTCAAAACAAACTCAATTATCTTTTTTATAAAACCTTAACCCAATCCCTATCAGCATCTTACTGTTAGTTTAGGAAACCAAATCAAATCTTAATAATCTAACTAATTAAATTTCTTACCCTATCCCCCTTGAAATCCTAACCACACAGGCTCCTCATTTTCAAAACCCCAAACAATTTCTCCATGGGACTTCACGTGATGCGGCTCCTTTTCTCTTTAGCCAAACAAAGAAATCTTAAAGAATCTCTCCTCCCCTCTAACTGTGCTATAGACCCCCTCTCACACGTTGCCTCACTGTGTCCCACGTTCTCTCTCTCCTACCATATATATCTAAAACCTATATCTATCTCTGCCCCTAACAATCTACGGTAGCTTACCAATAACCCAGGGCTATGTTTCTCTTCCCTCTTCAAAAGCTTTCACGCGAACCCAAAGAAACCTCGACAAGCTTTCCTCTTTCTCCCCTCTCCCTCCAGCCAAACTCCTCCACAGGACACTGCCCTTCAGTCAACCTAAACCACCCAGTCGACCTGCCTTTCCCCTCCTCCACCTCACCTTAGCAGATGGCACAGGACACCTCCGGCCTTTCCACCTCCATGCGTGAACCCTAGCCGAGGCCAAACCCTCGCACTAGCCCGTCTCCGATCATCTCAAGCCCCCAGCCACCGCCATCCACCCTCTGGCATCCCCTCTCCCTCGACAACATCCTCCCCCTCTCCCCTATTCTTCTCCCCCTCAAAACACCTCTCAAACCCATCAAAACCCAGTTTTTGGACAGATCTGCCCATCGCTGGAAAACGCTCACGACCGTCGCCGTCCGGCCACCGCTGGCGGTCACCTGCCACCTACAGACTTCCCTCGATCCCCTCTACCTACTGCAAGTGCACTTTTCCCCCTTGGGTCTCCACATCTTTGCGGTGATCCAAAACAGCGACCCGTTTAGCAAAACTGTCCTTTTCGCCTTCTCACGGCTGGTTGCCGCCGGCGCAGCCACCGTCAGCCACCCACAGGGCCGAGCAAACCCCCTTTGAACTTCTCCAATCCCCGACAGACCCCTTGCTCCTAGGAGTTCACGCACGCCGCAGATCTTGCGTGTTTTTCGACGTCGTAGCCGCCGTCGTGACATTTCGTTGCGCTACCCACAACCGGAGAGATCTGACGTCGTGCTCGATGTTCTCGCCTTCCCCTCACTGTCTGTTTCTGTATCCCTACGCTACCCATGGCCGAGACATCATTGATGACGTAAACCTATAGCCGTTCAGACCCGACGTTCGATCTACAATCAAACGCCGAAAAGGTTAGCCCCTAACGCGTAGTAAGAACCCACATCGTAGCGAATCTAAAACCTAATCTAAAAGTCATCAACGATAACTAAGTTTACATTTCTGCTCTTTTAAAATGTTGTTCAACCTTAGACATCGATGAACGGACTTGAATATCTGTGCACATATGGTAGAACGTCGATTAGGCTGAAACAAATCAAAAAAATATGACTTCGAACTATTAGGGTATACCCGTTGAACCTAGAAAGTTACCATAATAGGATTGATGAAAACTGCGTTCTGACACCGCCGTTGGCTCGTTTCAGACGAACCATCGTTGACGCACCGCTTCGACGAGACGATCCAAATCGATGACCCACTCGCCACCGCAGGCAAGTGTTTCCACTTGCGTACTTTCGGCTACGTTTAGGCCATCACCCCTAAAACTGTAAAAGTACGACTAAAAGAGAACCTGACGTAAAATGATAGCGTCCGGGACCCCCTTGATAGCTTAGACTTGACGACGAAGTCTAAGCACAAAAAACAACAACTGACACCCTAGGTTCTACCTGTGCGTGCGTACGTGTGGACCCCCTAGAATGAACAACTACTGACAAATTTTCATGTCATAAAAGGTTACAAAAAGCCTACGGGCGTTTCAGATGCTCTCCAAGCGAGAGTGATCTCTGTATTACAAAAAGCATACGGGTGTTTCAGATGCTCTCCAAGCGAGAGCGATCTCTGTGTTACAAAAAGCCTACGGGCGTTCCAGATGCTCTCCAAGCGAGAGTGATCTCTGTGTACAAAAAGCCTACGGGCATTTCAGATGCTCTCCAAGCGAGAGTGATCTCTGTGTTACAAAAAGCCTACGGGCGTTTCAGATGCTCTCCAAGCGAGAGTGATCTCTGTGTTACAAAAAGCCTACAGGCGTTTCAGATGCTCTCCAAGCGAGAGTGATCTCTGTGTTGACTGGTCTTGAGCATTCGGGTTTGGGGTAGGGTTGAGCGGTCGCACAGGGAGAGGGTCTGGCCGCCCTCAAACCGTAAGGCGTGAACCCTTCGTGACACACACGGTAATTCTTGTCCTGTCCTGTCATGTCTAGTCTAGTCTTGTAGCCCGTAGCAAATGCTATGGCTATTGTCTGTCACGTTTACTTTCCTGCCCCGTTTTTACTTTCCTTGTATAATAGTATAATTGTCTTGTCATCGCAACTGCATGTAATTCAACCAGTAAAACATTGTTTAGTAAATTGTTTCACACTTGCAGTAGAGTCTAACCTTTCATTGTAGACTTTACCTGACGTGCAGCACCTTTTCTCTTGGGTGTTATACGTCAGATACTGATCCGGAGTACGTAGACGAGCCAGAGCTACCTGAGGACTTGGCGTCAGAGGACGTTGGCTGGAATACTTTCCAGACGAGGACCAGACTTAGAGGTCCTTCCCGTCGCTGTCTTACGGAGGTTACTACTTCTAGTTGGGTGCGTATCACCACTTTATTTTCTGCCTAGGGTGGGTACTTCACACCATTAGTTTCCTTTTTAGTAGTTGTAGCCTTGTTGGGCTTCGTTTATTAGACTTGATATAAATGCTGGATATTTCTCTTTTATTAATGAATAAAATTTCCTTTCGAGTACTCTCATTCTGATTGTCATGAACTTTTATATGCAAGAACATGTACTTTAGATGGTATCCCTACAGACGCTTATTGTGCCCGGGCCTCACAGCTCCGGCCCATGCGGACCTTAGTTACGTCTCATTATCGTCGTTTGGGAAGCAGGATGTGAAAGGTTTTAGTGGTGGCCCATGCATGTCATGCAAAAAGTTCGGAACAGTATGAGTACCGCATTCATTTAATATCCAGTTTAACATGTACAATTCTAATTAGGTTTTCCTTGTATTAGATGGTAGGAAGACTTAGATAGACATCCAGGTTTGATAGTCAGGTGCTTTGGTTAAAATTTAGTCATACTCGTCTTAGGATACCCTAGTAGCCTCCCACCCGGCTTTGACCATGTTAGATTTCTAGAGTCCTTTCTTTTAGTTGTTCGCTCGGGTCCATCAACTTTGGGCCCAGTAGAGCATAATCTTGATCCTCTAGGAACCCATTCCTTGAATTCTCTATCAAAGTCTAGTTCATTAGAAAATCTTAGAGCCAAGTTTTCCTAATCGTTAGTCGACCCAATAACCATGCCCTCAATTTTTACTATTCCTAATCATTACAATTCTATGTTAATGACCGTATAATTTCATAGCAGCAAATTCACTAAGTCATTTCCTGGTCGTAATTACATACTGGTCATCCTATTCTTTTCCTTACTCTCGATTCACGTGGTCCATTTATGACAGCCAATATTATCCTCTTGAGTCTTCCACATTACACACTTGACTCATGTTAGTCGTGCTTGTGTAAAGTTCTTTGAGAACAACAATGATGACATCACCATCCTGATCCTCTTAATTGATATCCCTTCCATTGGATTCCTCGTCCAGTTTAATTCCATTGAAAATCTTTAGTATATACCTAGATCTCATATCCTTTGGTTGACTTAAATTCATTCGTTGATTATGAAACTTTCTTAGACCTCGTCTTTAGACATTATCTACATCGTCCGTACTTTTATATTTATTTTACTTCCTTAATATAAATAAACCTCTTTTTAAACCTTACTCCTTTTCCACTAATTAAAAATAGCACCTTCGTTTCTTACTATATTACTAGCATATTTCAAAACAACTTATCATACAGACCTTTCAATACCTTTCTATGCTAAATAGAACTCCAACTTTTAAGTATGTCAGTTTAATGTTCATCGTATTCAAACTTCAAAACTTTTGTACAAATCTTTTCTCATTTGCAAATCAATCACTGCATCTGTCACGCCCCGCTTCTCAAGTATGGAAGGAGAGACGTGAGGAGGTCTGCTCAGACGTGGAGCTGTGAAGCTGCAGTCTGATAAGCGTCTGTAAATAATATAAATAGCAGGTCCTTGCATTGCGACGAAACAACAACAATGATAATAAGCAGTCAAAAGAAAATCCACCAACAACATCCAGCAGTTATTCCAACATCACAGAAAAGTCACAAAGTAAAGTACAGAGTCTGTAAAGAAGGCCTTGTAATGCCCTACAAGCTACTGCACAAGTACTAGAGGGGGGGGGGGGGGGGGGGGTGAATAGTACTTTAAAAATAACAAGGAGTATAATTCCTAATTATAATGCAAACAACTACCAAATCAATTTGCGGAAGCTTAAATTGAATGACAACAACAAAATTAACAATGCTAACAAGAGATGTTACTGGGTTCGGATCCACCCAAGTCTCTCCGACTTGTTCCCGGTGATCCTACGTCCCAACCACCCGGATCCCCTCCGGATACTTGAGTTAGAAACCCTAACTCAAGATTTCCACTATGAAATACTTGTGAAAATCCTCCACAAGTCAAATCATACAAAATGTAATTTGTGACTCCCACAACCCGGGATCACAACCACACTCTCACAACCGAGAGTGAAACTTACAAATCAAATATGAAATGAAATAAGAAAACTTCTTACCGAACAAAATACCTATGCCTTGAGTATTGCTTACGAATTAGGGCAATGATGATTTTGAGGAAGAAGTGGCACCAAACCCTAGCTCCAAGATGTAGATCAGCGATGGAGAGCTTTGGGGATGTTGGTGACCTAGAATCAAGCACGTGGCTTGGAAGGCTTCACACTCAATGAATCTCTCTTTGGAAGTAAAAGTGAGGAGAGATTATGAATGGAATGAATGAGCTTTGAATGAGCTTGGAATGAATTCTCTTGATCTCTAAACTTGCAATAATATCAGCCTTGGCAGCAATGAATGCAGCCCATCAAGTATATATAGGATAGAGGAGAGAGAGAAAGAAATTCGAGTCATTAAATGCTCCAACGGCTCTTTTCTGAACCCAACTAGTCGGTCAAAGAACAACCACCGACCGACTAGTTCATCAACTAGTCGGTCGGTCAATTAACTTAAACCGACTAATGAGTAAACTGAGAAAAGATCAAAGTACAGACTAAGGAACTAGTCGGTCTAAGAAGAGTAGCTGACCGACTAGTTTCACAACTAGTCGGTCGGTTACTCAACGTGGACCGACTAACAGATAAAACTGAAGTCTGAGAAGAATTAGACTTAGTCGGTCCAAGAACAAATGTTGACCGACTAATTCACCAACTAGTCGGTCACCAAATGAACATAGACCGACTAACAATAAACAGTAAGTATGGTGAAAAATTTGGCATGTACAGTAAACTAAACTAGTCGGTCTAAGAAGGAAAGTTGACCGACTAGTTCATCAACTAGTCGGTCGATCAATGAACACAGACCGACTAATGATAAACAGTAGCTTAGGTTCAAATGTGCATGTTCAGGGAAAGCTCAACTAGTCGGTCACAGAAGCATCACTGACCGACTAGTTCACAAACTAGTCGATTGGTGAGTCAACTTAGACCGACTAACTGTAAACAGTAAAGAGCAAAGAATAAACTGACTGAAACTAGTCGGTCCAAGAAGCTTGGCTGACCGACTAGATCACCATCTAGTCGGTCAGTTCTTCTTCTTGAACCAACTAACATGCACAAGAAGTCGTGAATCGAAGCGCGATGCTTCGGGAAGGATTGTATGGACTTCTACTAAGATCCTAGAGCTAAGATATGAGCGTTATGAAGAATTAAAACGTAAGACCTACTCAAGGCTTAACATTCTACGAAAGAAGCTTAAAGACTATAAATTAAACTTGACGATACCGTCTTCAATAGCTTCAATCGAATCTTCCTGACTTCTAAATAGGTCCATAAGCTTCAACGAAGCTTTAGGCATACGATCACGTGCTTTGAGAAGTCTTGAGACGTCGTAATTGATATTCATGTGAATTTCGCGACGATCTCCATAACTGCGCTCACAAAGTGTTTGTTCATATTATATTTATGTTTGTTCATCATCCAAAACCAAATCCGGGGAGTCCAATATCCAACATTCTCCCCCTTTTTGGTGATGACAAACCAACATAAATAATAATCAAAAATAATAATTCAAATGAAATTTACTTACTCCCCCTGCATTGATGACACGTTAATTCCAATATAAACAAAAATAATACGCATCAAGCAGACGAGTGAAGTATATTAAATGATAATCGATTATTGAATTATTGAAATACCAAACGTAGGTTATTGAAATATCGGATTTGAAAATCCATTTATATATCTTAACTCCCCCTGAATCTAACACATCAAGTTAGATTCTTGGAGAAATGCTTTAAATTTTCATTTGGCACATCGTTATTATTATATCTCTCCCCCTTTGGCATAAGCAAAAAGAGCGGGAGGATAACAACGACAACAACAATGGCCGCAAATTAAAAAAAAGCACAGGAGTCGTAGAATACGACGACGGTTCAAGTGACACCAAAGAGAAAAATACGAATAAAATCAAGGCGTGTCAATGAAACCAAAATCGAAAATCGTAAAACGAAATCATCAAAACTCAAATCAATATTACGGATTGAGTTATGGAATATACTCTCCAATATCAACATTCTTGGTTAATTTAGTGCATGGAAAACAATTCTATGTTGCCATAGAAGAAATTTCTATTAAACCAAGTTATTGTCGTTGAGCGACGAAATCAGACATCAGAGACGTAAAGAATTATAAATTGCACAATAGAATGAGATGTCAACTGCGATGTATATATATATAAAGTATGAAGCAGAGTACATCACCGACATACAAAACATCGATCGACTGATCGGTGCACAAAAATACATCATCATATCACAGATATCGGAGTGTCAACAAAAATACATCATCATCAAAAGACATCCAAACACATCATCAAAAATATCAAAAAGACATCAAAATGACCCAAAATACATAACCACCCACACTATCCTACCCAACATCTCTCACAACTAGATAGATCATCTAATGAGTATCAGGAGAGGCCTCGAAGAAACTCAAGAGGCAGTGGGAGGATCAGAAGCAACTGCAGGCTCAGCAGGAGCAGAGGAGGTGACTGGATCAGCAGGAACGTCCGAAAGATCAGTAGGAGCGACGGCAGAAGTGGCAGCCTCTGGAGCAGCAACCGTAGTGGCCTCAGGAGCACCAGTCGGAGTATCCACCACAGGAGTGGCGGCAACATGTGTACTCTCGGGGGCACCAGCAGACGAAGCAGCAACAGCAGCACAGGAAGAGGAAGCACCAGCAGCAGTACCAGAAGGGCCCTCGGGGGCACGAGTCGAAGCACGACAAAGCTCCTCAACATCCTCCTCAGCCAACTCATCCAACTCCTCATCCTCAGACACAGAAGGAGGAAGCTCAACACCCATCAGACGAGCCATACGGCAAACTACCTCCTCGGTACGAGCCAAGCGAGACTCGTGACGACGAAGTAACCGTACGACATCATCCAGGGTGGCAGAGGGAGCACCAGAGGCAGAGGCAGGGGCAGAGGCAGGCGCTGAAGGTGTCGTCCTCTGAACGTGACGAAGCGCCGCAAGAGATTTCTTGACGGCCGTCGCGTTCAGGGGAGGACCAAGGGGACGCTCATCATCACGAGGCAACGTGACACGGAAGTGACGAAACACGAGGGTCAATAAGCAAGGAAATGGGATATGAGCCGATTTAGAGGACTTGCGAATACACTCGAAAGAATCAATCTTATCGAGTATAATGCGAGCCCAATTAATCGAGCTCCCCATAAAGATAGCATAGATAAGCTTCAGAAAGGGCTGGGACGGTAAAGATGAGGAGCCGCACTTGGGAAGCAAGCACGACTTCAGAATCAAGTTTAGGACCCATGCATTTGGCTTGAAAGATTTAGATGGCACGCCAATCATGGCATGAGGGATCTGATGGAAAATCTCAGAGAGGACGGTCTAATCTAAGGAAGAAATATCGTCAACAGAGATATCAGAGGGGAGGAGGCGAGACGAAGAGATACCCAAAATCTCTCCTAAGATTTCCGCTGTGAGGACTATAGGGATCCCCAAAACGGTCGTCTCAACAGAGTGGTTCTCATCGTATTGACCCCGGATCCTATTCGCATAGAAAAGCTTTACTAATCTAGGGTAGGGGTGAGGATTCGCCTTCGGGTCATATCGAAGGTAATCGAGGAGACCCGACGACGAGAGAAGATCAGCTAACCCTAGGAAGTCGCTAAACTGGACGAAATGCTCCAGAAGCAGCGGGCAATGTTCAATACGGTTGTACGCCGCGAGACACATAGGGTCATCGCGACACAACGAAATATCGACACCGCCCACCGGCATCGGAGCCTTTCCCTTAGGCGTACGGGTAGACGTACGAGGGTGGCTGCTAGACTCGGGATGGATAGGAGGAGTGGGTTCCCTATGAGTCTCTGTCTCGGGGTTATACTCCGTATCGGAATCGGTAGGAGTATGGAATGAAGAACGAGAGGCAAGATCTTTGGTCTTGGGCTTAGGCTTGGGCTTGGGTTGACCTCTAGGCTTGGCGGTCGTCGTCCTCTTCTTCTTGAGAGGAGGCGAAGACGATGAAGGTTGGGTGGTCTTGGCTCGACGTTTCGGAGGGGTTGGATGCTCGGGATCCGAAGGGTTTTGATCTACGGTCATCGGCGAGGGGCTAGATGGAGTGATCGGGATACGTGTTCTTGCCATAGTAGAAGCAAGACACGTCACAAGGAAGATCAAAAGTAAGCCCTAGCCGAAAAAGAATTAAACCCTAGAAACCCTAGAAACCGAACTAACCCTAGCACTAGGAATGGAAAACTAACCCTAGAAGGAGAGGAAATCACCTAGAAGGAGTGGCCGACGGTGGAGATCGACGGAGATGGCCGGAAAACGGCCGGAGATCGATCGGAAGTCGAAGGGGCACGAGAGAGATCGGGGTTTTGAGCTGAGGGAGAAGGGGTTTGGATGGATTAGAATGAAAACAAACCGACTAAACTTGGTTTAAGTCGGTCGAGATCGCAAATGACCAAACAATCCCTGGCACAACTAGTCGGTCACAGTTCAAGCACTGACCGACTAGATCACGATCTAGTCGGTCGGTCAATGAGCTTGAACCGACTAGTTGCAAACAGTGGCTGAATCCAAGATTTACTGACAAGATTTAGTCGGTCTGCGTTCATTTACTGACCGACTAGATCTCAATCTAGTCGGTCGGTCACTGAACATGAACCGACTAAAGAGTTAAAATGGAGAGGAAACTCAAAAAGCTTAAGTTAGTCGGTTTAAGTTCTTCTACTAACCGACTAGATGAGCATCTAGTCGGTTGGTGGTTGAACTGAAACCGACTAAAAGAGTCCAAAAAGTGATAATCAAGTTCTCTCCTCAATACGCTTGGACGATATATCGCAAAACTCTCAATAATTATCTAAACTACCCCATTAAACATCGAAATCTTAAATACGACATTCAAAACATGAATTCGAGCAAAAATTCAAAATATCACATAAATTCCCGAAAAATCCAATAAGTCTAGCATGAACGAAATATTTCGAAATATAATAGCATGCAAGATTATTGAATGAAACATGAATCCTATATCTCGGATTCACCCATAATCCCCAATTCTCGACGCAACCGCACAAAGGAGTCCTCCTTTAGGGGTTTCGTGAAAATATCGGCGATTTGCTTTTGGGTTTCAACGTACACTAAAATGATGTCCTTTTTAGCAACATGATCATCTAAAAAGTGGTGTCGGACATCTATGTGTTTCGAACGGGAATGGTGTATCGGGTTCTTGGAAAGACATATTGCACTTTGGTTGTCAACCATGATAGGGCAAGTATCACAATTTATACCAAAGTATTTAAGTGTGTGTCTCATCCAAAGAACTTGAGCACACGCGGCACCGGCGGCAATATATTCCGCCTCGGTGGTTGAAAGTGATACAGAATTTTGCTTCTTGGAAAACCAAGAGACAAGAGAATTTCCTATAAAATGGCAAGTGCCACTAGTACTTTTCCTGTCGGATTTGCATCCCGCATAATCGGCATCACTATATGAGATTAACTCATACGTGCTAGATTTTGGATAAAGTAATCCAAAATCAAGTGTATAACTTAGATAACGGAAAATACGTTTTACCGCTACTAAGTGAGACTCCTTAGGTTGAGACTGATAACGAGCACATACGCATACGGCAAACATAATATCGGGCCTACTTGCGGTAAGATAAAGCAAACTACCTATCATACCTCGATATAGACGAATGTCTACATCCTTACCGCCCGTATCCTTGTCAAGATGCGTAGTCGTGCTCATTGGAGTCTTTTTCCCGGAAGCACTCTCCATTCCAAATCGCTTTAGAAACTCCACCGTATACTTCGTTTGGTGGATGAAGATTGCATCGTCCATTTGGCGAATTTGGAGACCTAAGAAATATTTGAGCTCACCCATGTGGCTCATCTCAAATTGTTCCTTCATAACATTAGAAAACTCTTCGCAAAGAGCAAAGTTAGTAGCACCGAAAATGATATCATCAACATAAATTTGAACTAAAATTATTGTAGGATCCTGTCCAAAACAGAGTTAGGATCGATAATATGAAGTGTAGACTTACGCTTGCGTACGCTGCACGGTAGTCTACGAACTTCGCCTTCGGATTCGCCACGACGGATCGAGTCTACTCACGAACGGAGTAAGGCTACTAAATCCACAATCTAAATCTCTATTTTAGATTAAGAACTTGGATGGAGGGAGAGGAAATATTTCTGCAGAGCTTCGCTATGAAGAAGATGCATGCATGAATTTCATGCAAAAAGTGTAAGGAAAATGGCTACCCTTGGGTCTTATTTATAGCCCCCAAGGTAGTTATTTTAGGGTAAGTTGTTCCTTTGGAACAACTTAATTAAGGTGTACCATGATACATGGCACATTATAAGCTTAAGTTGTACCATATGCATGGTACAACATAAGCTTAAGATATTCCCCCTTTATTAGCCATATGTCGCATGCATTTATGCATATATAATGCGACTTTCCCACTCATACAGAGGTCCTCTCCGCAAGGGAACAGATTCCCTTTGCACACGACTTCGTGTGCGCGACGTTCGAGGTCCGTATTCCCTCGTACATCCCCCACAAGGGTGTACAAACGTCTTCCATATCCAACATCTCCCACTCGCACTTGAGGGGATTGTAAGAGAACGTCTTTCCCTTAGTTCTTTCATCTATCATACCGAGAAATAGACCGTGCGACCGTCATGCGCGTAGAGTCTGTTGTTGTGCACTTGTTAGAGATACACAACGACCTCGAAGGTGCAAAGTTGAGTAGTTCAACGCATGCTTTACCCTAGATTATTTCTTCACATTTCTTGTACTTTATATTCAACAATTGAATCCCATCTGGATTACAATTGGCTGGCCAGCTTTGAATCATTAAAGTCCAAATGCGAATATGAAATCAATCTTCCTCTTCTTGCGAACCTTCTGATCTTGACTTGATTCACTTTTCTAACGTGCCCCGCCGAGCCGAATTACCATTGCCCATTAGCAACACGCTAAGATAGCGATCATCTCGTCAAATCTAAAGGAACCAATTGGAGTCCTTGAGGGTAAGAGTTAAGACCCGTATGGCCTTTGAGTCTCACATAATAGCAAACACTATTGCTACTAACTCAGTGGTCGAAATGCATACGTGGTATGAACACGTATTACAACATCACTCCTTTCCCATGGAGAGTATGTCTTAATGATGTTGTACGGATGAAAAGATCAGACACCACAGTGCCTATCTTTTTGAGTCCCCTTACTACTCGTGAAATATTCACGGACTCTCATCCTGCATAAGACAGATAGGATTAAAAAAATCCAATGAGATCTTTATATCCTTGTGATATGGATCTCAGATCTTTTGTAAGCATCCATATGATGCAGATCTTTCATTCGACTATCTTGTTAAAGTCATGACTCTAAATCATTCGTCTAATGATTTTGACTTTAAACTAGTCTCATCTCTATCTTATCCATCTGATAAAATAAGGCGGTTGCTCATGTGAGAGAGCCAACCTTTATCTGTCCGACATACACACAATTCAGCTGAGATTTCAAAAAATGTACACAAACATTTCTTTAAGAAATTCATATGCAATGCTTGAAAAAGAACTTATTCTTTTATTAAATTTGATCTTTCTTAGACATGGGAATATATATTGGTACAACTCAGCTCATACGCAATCCTTGGGATGATAAGTGTTTATAAAACACATTTCTGGGGATTGCTTTCGTAAGCTGATCCTCTATCATCTCATGCGTAGATATGTACCTTATGTCTACCTTTTTGGTTTTATCATAGTCTTTTGCAAATCTGCAGTTTCTTTAAGATACTGCATTATTCTCTTAACCGCTTTCCAGTGTTCTTGCCCTGGGTTGGATTGGTAACAGTTTACCATTTCCAACGGCAAAACAGATGTCCGGTCTCGTACACACCATAGTGTACATAAGACTATCAACTGCACTGGAATATGGAACTTTTTCCATAATTTCCTTTTCCTTTTGGTTCTTTGGACACGATTCCAGATATAAATTATCGCATATGCTTATATGAATATCAATGGACTTGCAGTCCTGCATATTAAATCGTTCTAGAACCTTCTTTATATAAGTCTCCTGTGAAAGAGAAAGAAGTTTCTTCGAACGATTCCTTGAAATCTTAACTCCAAGGATATATGCGGCTTTTCCTATGCCTTTCATCTAAAATACTGATGAAAGCCAAGCCTTGATACTCATCACAAAGCCCTTGTCATTTCTGGCTATTAAAATGTCATCTACATATAGAGACATAATAACATGCTTGCTTTTAATCCTCTTGATATATACGTAGTTATCTTCATCAAGTATGGAAAATCCATTTGATAAGACAATTTCTTGAAATCGTATATACCATTGCCTCGAGGATTATTTAAGACTATATATGGACTTACGAAGTTTACAAACCTTATGTTCGTTTCCTTCTTTTACAAACCCTGTTGGTTGTTCCATATAGGTCTCCTCGTCCAATTCTCCATTTGAGAAAGGCAGTCTTTACATCCATCTGATGTAATTCGAGGTATAAGCAAGCTACCATTGCCAGAATCAGGCGAATCGAGGTAAAACGCACAACAGGTGAGAAGGTCTCTTCGTAGTCTATCCCTTCCTGTTGCGTAAAACTTTTCACGACAAGGCGAGCTTTATATCTATCTATAGAGCCATCAGCCTTATGCTTGATCTTGAGAACCCATTTGTTCCCAATTGCTCTATGTCCTCTGGGTGAGTTAGCTAAGTCCCAGACTTGGTTAACTTTCATGGATTTCAATTCCTCCTTCATCGCTTCCATCCATTTGTCTTTTGCAGGGCATGATGTGGCATATTTGAGATTCTTCAAGTCCTTGTTGACTCGAATTTAGATCAATTCTAATATCACTCCCACTTGAAATGTTGTTAGAATTTCTCCCACTTGGATCATTATTCCCGTATGGAATAGGATAATCGTCATTCGTATAATCCATTGGTGAAGGTTGAAAAGTATTTTCGTTTTCACCAAGAATTCTCCCACTCGAATGAGGTAATCCTTCTTGATCACAAATCTCAAATAGACATAAGTCCTGACTTATCTCGCCCTGTCTTGGAAACTCGTTTTCCAAGAAAGTGACATCCCTCGACTCAAACTCAATTAGCACTATTGTCTTCCTGACTAACAAAAACATAACCTTTGGAGTTTAATGCGTATCGTTTAAAGATACGTTTCCTTCCCCATGGCCCAAGTTTGCCATACTTATGGGAGGAAATAAGTGCGTTGAATGCACAAACTCAAGGTAAAATGTTTAAGTCAGGAGACCTTTGGTTCCACAACTCATAAGGAGTGGAGCTAACTGATTTCGAGGGTACGCGGTTTAAAATGAAAACGGTTGTCAATAATGCATCACCCCAAAAGGTGATTGGCAAGTTAGCTTGCGCCATCATTGAACGGACCATTTTTCATTAAAGTCCTATACCTCCTTTCTGCAACACCAATTTGTTGAGGAGTATAAGGCATAGTTACCTGATGTACTATGCCTTTTTCATCACAAAGTTCCTTTAAACTTGTTGATTGATATTCACCGCCCCTATCGGTTCGCACGACCTTAATCTTGCGATCTAATTGATTCTCCACTAAACTCATATAGTTTTTTTAAAGCAGGTTTAGTGCTTTCACTTTTGTGGGATATCAAATAGATATGACCGAATCGGGTGAAATCATCAATTAAAAGTGATGAAATAGGACTTCCCGCGTCTTGTCTTGACATTCATCGGACCACATATGTCCGAATGGATAAGCTGTAATGGAACCTTGGCCCTTGTGCCGGTTCCAAAACGGCTTGCGACAAGATTTCCCCACAAGGCAATGTTCGCAGGTCGACTTTTCAACCTTTGAAACATTTGATAGAAGGCCACGTTTGGCAAATCTATCCATACGCGTTGGTCCAATATGACCAAGCCTTGTGTGCCAACAAATTATATTAGACTCATTAGTCAAAGAATTTGTCACAAGGAAATTTTCATTACATGAGGAATCATATATTGTACTTATTACAATAAATCCTTTGAAATACATAACCCAGAACCAATAAAAGAATTATTACAAAATTAGGTCCACTTTACAAACATGAAGGAACCAACTATTACAAAGACCCATTAAATTGACCACAGTTTTAATATTCCTTTGAATATATGGACTGAAGAGAACATCATGTAGTAGGAGAGTGAGGCCGTTGTCCAAGACAAGCTTGCGAGTCCCAACGCCTTTCACTTCAACTCGTGTGTTGTTTCCTACATTGATCCACTTCATTCCTTGGGTATCCGGTGATACTCCACGAAGGACCGTCTGTCCTTTGCTATGTGGTCGGTGGCACCTGAATCAATTATCCCAAAATGGATTAGATTCCACAAGAAATAGTGAACTAGAAACACATATGTAACTAGTATTACAAGTTACCTCGTCACTTCCACTCGTACACGAACGAGCATAGTGACCGAGCTTGTTGCACTTGAAGCACTTGATCCTTTTCAAGTCTTTCTTCTTGTGCCATTTCTTGTGCCCACCCTTATGTTTGGGTTCCTTGGTAGACTCAGGTTGCTTATTACGTTCATTAGAAGACTTCGAACGATCTTTACGTTTCTTTCCCCCGTGTGAGGAACTAGCAACCATGTGCACTTCTGCACCTGGCTTGGCAGCCGCAAGCCGCTCTTCCTCTAATTCGAGGTGCTTGGAAACATCGTTGAAGGTCTTGATGCTCTCATTATGAGTGAGATGCATCTTTATCTGATCCCACCCATTTGGTAGGGAACGTATGACTGCTTGGATTTGTTGCTCATCCGTGAGCACATGACCTGCGTCCTTTAACTCTGATATAAGGTTCGCCATATGTCGCAGATGTTTCCCCATGGAATGATCTGGACGTTTCTTATATGTATCGAACTTTATAGTTAAGGCACGAAGTTTGGACACCGATGTGCCACCGAACTTCTCCTCTAGCTTGGACCATATGTCCATGGCTAGGTCATGTTCTCGGAAGATGCGCATTATGTCATCAGCCATACTGCTTAATAACGTAATGCGCGCTATCTTATTCTTTCGAGACCAAGCATCAAAAGCTTCCTTGTCTCTTCGGTGTTGGGCCGTAGTGCCCAACACGGGTTCAATCATTACGTTCTTTAGAGTTTCGAGCACTTCTTGCTCCTCTAAAACGTATTGTATCTTAATGGACCAAAGTTTGTAATTATCACCGTTGAGTTTTTCATCTTTGTTTAACTCAGCGACGATATTCTTTGAAGCGGAAGACATTTTACTTTTAAAATGCTGCAAAAGACACAAAACCGAAGATTCGATCAAAAAACATTGCATAAAAAATTCTTAAAATATAACTCCCACTTGAAATGATAATAGAGTATCCCATTTGGATAGTTCTAAAAATTCAAATCCCACTTGGAATTATATTATATTTGATAAGTTACTTTCGAAAAATATTGAAGATGTTGTTCTAGAATCGAAAAGGTCTCTATGATTCCAATCACCATCTAGAACAACCTTCAATATTCCCCCATCACTTATCAAACAATAGTACTCTTATAGTACTAGCAGCGGAAAATGAGCATTTGATAAGTTACTTTCGAAAAATATTGAAGATGTTACTCTAGAATTGGAAAGGTCACTATGTTTCCAATCACCATCTAGAGTAACTTTCAATATTTCTCCCTCACTTTATCAAATGTTAGTACTCTTATAGTACTTTGCAGCGGAAAAGCGTTTTTGAAAACGTATTTTTCAAAACGAATTTAAAATACATTGGCTAATCTCCGTAGAGTAGAGCACAACGTCATAAGTTCATTGGCTAATCTCCGTGGAGTATAGCACAATGACATGGCTAATCTCGCATGAAGTAGAGCATTACGGCTAATCTTCAAGGAGTAGAGCACAATTACATAAGTACATTGGCTAATCTCCGTAGAGTAGAGCACAATGACTTGGCTAATCTCGCATGAAGTAGAGCACTTTGGCTAGTCTTCAAGGAGTAGAGCCCAATGAAAAACTTCATTAAAACGTTAGTCCAGTATGAACTAGTTGGCACTGTGGTTAGCCCCGTATGGGCTAATCGACACATTCGAGTTTGACCAATGCCCTTTGTCACCCCGTATGGGTCAGTAGGCAAATTTGCAATCGACACAGGCCTTCTGCCAGATTGGTCGACCAAAAACACAAAATTGGTCGACCAATTTTTTCAGACTGCAACTTCTTCCCGGCCATGGCCTCTGCCCTGGCCGGTGCTTGGCCAAGGGCCGGCCAGGGCCTCTGCCCTGGCCGACCAGGGGCTCTGCCCTGGCCGACCAGGGGCCCTGGCCCCCTCGGCCAGGGCCGGCCGGCCAGGCCCTGGCCTCTGCCAGGGCCGGCCGGCCAGGCCACTGGCCGGGGCCAGGGCGCCTGCCCTGGCCTCTGCCAGGGCGGGCCGGCCTGGCCGCTGGCCGGGGCCAGGGCTCCTGCCCTGGCCTCGGCCAGGCCCTGGCCTGAGGCCAGGGCGCCGCCCTGGCCTCTGCCAGGGCGGCCTGGCCGCTGGCCGGGGCCAGGGCTCCTGCCCTGGCCTCGGCCAGGCCCTGGCCTGAGGCCAGGGCGCCGGCCCTGGCCACTGCCAGGGCCGGCAGGGGCCAGGGCTCCTGCCCTGGCCTCGGCCAGGCCCTGGCCTGAGGCCAGGGCGCCGGCCCTGGCCTCTGCCAGGGCCGGCCTGGCCCTGGCAGTGGCCAGGGCGCCGGCCCTGGCCTCTGCCAGAGCCAGCAGGCCGGCCAGGGCCGGCCTGGCCGGCAGGCCTTGGCCAAGGCCGGCCACTGCCGGCCTGGCCTTGGCCGGCCATTGCCGGCATGGCCATGGCCGGCCATGGCTTGGCCATGGCCGGTCATGGCCAAGGCCATTCGGCGTTGGCCGGCCATGGCCCCTTTGGCCATGGCCGGCCACCCCCTTTGAATGGGGTTGCCGCACTTATTCCTCCCCCTTGATGGGGTGGTCGCCGGTGGTTATTGGCCGTAGCCAACCCCCTCCGCTTGAGGAGAGGGGGTGCATGGCCTTCATAGCCCATTTGGCCATGGTGCACATGCACCAAATTTCATCTTACCCGTTGGAAATAACTACCACCTTCTTCCTCGATGAAGCACCCGTTCGTCGATGAAGCACCCGTTCGTCGAGAAATTAGTTATTTCCTAATGGCCGTGTGCCAAAAAATGAATAACATACTACGTGAACGGTCGGTTCTTCCCGTCACGGAGAGTTCCTACCATATCCGTAATGATAGGAGACCCTAACGTGAAAAGAACAACCGCTGCGTTCTCTCCGTCACGAAGCGTTCCTACTATATCCGTAATAGTAGGATACCCATTCGTGAAAAAGACAACGACTCGTTCGTAGTTTCGACGGGGTAGCGGTTTGACCGGGGCGAACCCATATGGCTCTGATACCAATGTAAGATCCTGTCCAAAACAGAGTTAGGATCGATAATATGAAGTGTAGACTTACGCTTGCGTACGCTGCACGGTAGTCTACGAACTTCGCCTTCGGATTCGCCACGACGGATCGAGTCTACTCACGAACGGAGTAAGGCTACTAAATCCACAATCTAAATCTCTATTTTAGATTAAGAACTTGGATGGAGGGAGAGGAAATATTTCTGCAGAGCTTCGCTATGAAGAAGATGCATGCATGAATTTCATGCAAAAAGTGTAAGGAAAATGGCTACCCTTGGGTCTTATTTATAGCCCCCAAGGTAGTTATTTTAGGGTAAGTTGTTCCTTTGGAACAACTTAATTAAGGTGTACCATGATACATGGCACATTATAAGCTTAAGTTGTACCATATGCATGGTACAACATAAGCTTAAGATATTCCCCCTTTATTAGCCATATGTCGCATGCATTTATGCATATATAATGCGACTTTCCCACTCATACAGAGGTCCTCTCCGCAAGGGAACAGATTCCCTTTGCACACGACTTCGTGTGCGCGACGTTCGAGGTCCGTATTCCCTCGTACATCCCCCACAAGGGTGTACAAACGTCTTCCATATCCAACAATTATATCATTATTCGAATGCTTAACAAAAAGTGTAGAATCGGCTTCTCCTATTTTAAAATTCAAATCCAAAAGAAAATTCTTTAGGCGATCATACCAAGTTCGAGGAGCTTGTCTTAAGCCGTAAAGCGCTTTCTTTAGTTTAAAAACATGATTTGGAAATTTTTCATTTATGAAGCCCGGAGGTTGAGAAACGTAAACTTCCTCAACGACATCTCCGTTTAAAAATGCACTTTTAACATCCATTTGAAATAATTTAAAATCCTTATGGCATGCAAAAGACAATAATAACCTAATTGATTCTAATCTAGCTACCGGAGCGAAGGATTCTTCGAAATCAATACCTTCCTCTTGTCGATAGCCTTGAGCAACTAACCGAGCTTTGTTCCGGACGACGACTTGGTTTTCGTTGGTTTTGTTCTTGAAGATCCACTTTGTCCCTATGACGGTGTGGTTCTTCGATGGCAATGGAACAAGCTCCCAAACTTCATTCCTCTCGAATTGAATGAGCTCCTCCTCCATGGCTAAGATCCAAGCACTATCTTCGCATGCTTCATTAACATTCTTTGGCTCTATCGAGGAGGCAAAGGCACAATGAGCGAAGTAGTTCACTTGTGATCTCGTCTTGACACTATCATAGATATTGCCAATGACTTGCTCATGAGGATGGTCACGAACGGTATGAAGCCGTTTGGGAATACCTTGGTCACTAGGAACATTCTCAACAACTTCATTAGTTGGGTTAGTCTCAATAGAATCAATAGAATTATTAGACTTAGAATTATCAAACGAATCACATAAAACATCCATAGAATCATTATCATTTGAAATTCTAGTTGGAACAAATCCTTCATTAAAAGAGACATGAAGCGACTCCTCGATCGTTGAGGTTCGTTTGTTGAATATCCGGTAGGCTTTGCTACGCGAAGAATATCCAACAAAAATCCCCTCATCGGATCTTGGATATAATTTGTCCAAACTACCATACGTGTTCTTAATAAAACATTTCGAACCAAAAACACGAAAATGTTTAACTTGAGGTCCACCCAAAGTGGGTTTCTTTCCGAAAGAGGGTGTGGACGAGGTGGAAGCACCATTGGTAGATGAACTACCAATAGAGTGTTTGCTACCACTCGTAGAGTCACCGGAAGTTGGCCTAACAAAAGTAGTGGCCGATTTGGATGAACATCCCATCGTATACCCCAAACCAATGTGGTGATTGGCCGGAAGTAAGTCACTTAGGATTTTATCCAAATGGTCCTTACCCTTATTGAATCTATTAATTCGGCCTAATGTGTTCTCATATTTCTCTTTGAGAGAACGCATAGAAGTATCCAAGTTGGATACTTGCGATGTGAGCACATAAACACGAGATTTAAGATTCTCGTTCTCAATACTCAAAGTTGAGTTTTGAGAAGTTAAATCCGCTATCTTATGTTCTTCCGGATCATCAATGCTAGCATGTTCAAGTTTAGATTTGAGATTAACAATCTCATTTCTTAACTCTACAACAACGGTGTCGTTGTTGGTGATGATAGTCTTAGGCGAGGTTTGAATGCTAGCTAGGTCATCTTTTACTCTAGTATATCTATTTACTAATTTAGTGTATTTAGACCATAATTGAGAGTTAGCATTCCTAAGATCATCCATAGTTACCTCATCGTTGCCTTCGTCATCACTATCATCGGAAGAGGAGGATCCTTGATCATGCTCCTCTCTTGCCATGAAGCACATGTGTGCTTGCTCCACTTGCTCATCGTCCGACTCTCCGCTTGAAGAATCCTCGGGGTCGGTGAATGTTGCTCCGACAAGTCCCTTCTTGTTTCCTTTCTTGTACTTCTTGGACTTATCGAATTTAGGCGTCTTCCACTTCTCCTTTTGCTTGTTGAGAGGACACTCCGCTTTCATGTGTCCTGGCTTATTGCACTTGAAACACAAAGGAGAGGAAGAAGCGTTAGAAGAACCAAATTTAGCTTTGTTCTTATAGTTACCTTTTTGGAAGAAACGATTGAACTTCTTGGCCATGAGAGCCATGGACTCCAAGTCCAACTCGTTTTCCGAGTCTTCATCATCGGTTGATGTGGATGTGGATGGAGCGGCCTTGAAAGCAATAGCCTTCTTCTTTGGCTCGTCTTGCTTTAGATAGGACTTCATCTTTTCCTGCAATTTGAGCTTGCTATCCTTGCGTACCTCGTATGACATTAAAGTACCCATTAGTTGAACTACGGTGTACTTATTCATGTCATTACCTTCCTCGATGGCGAAGGTACGATTTTCCCAAGAAGAAGGAAGTCCTTCGATAAGCTTCGAACACTTCTCCTTTTGGGTGTAGGATTTGACGAGAGCCTCTAACTCGTTTATGATGTCGACGAAGCGAGCGTAATACTCCTTCATCTTCTCACCCTGTTGCATATGAAACATTTCGTAATCTTTGTTTACAACTACGAGTTTAGAGTCTCTTACCCTACTCGTCCCTTCATGTAGAATGAGGATGGAGTTCCAAATTTGATATGCACTCTTACATGTGCATATCTTATTGAAGTCCTCGGGCTCCAACGCGCATTGCAAGGCGTTCATTGCCTTGGCATTGCTTACCTCCACGGCGACCTCCGCGGTTGTCCATTTCTCGAAGTCTTCTTCTTCGGGCTCGATGTATTCCTTCATTGTGGTCCTCCATAGAGATGCACTCCGGAGGAAAGTTTCCATCCGGCATTTCCAGTACCCGTAGTTGGTACAGTTGAAGAATGGAGGCCTCGTAGAGGAATGTCCTTCCATCACCGAAGACGCTCCTTCACGGTTCCTGAAGGTGCCATAGTCGGAAGGTGGACGCACGGTCTTGTTGTCGTTGGCAGACATAGCTAAGTATCTGGCTCTGATACCAAATGTAATGCCCTACAAGCTACTGCACAAGTACTAGAGGGGGGGGGGGGGGGTGAATAGTACTTTAAAAATAACAAAGAGTATAATTCCTAATTATAATGCAAACAATTACCAAATCAATTTGCGGAAGCTTAAATTGAATGACAACAACAAAATTAACAATGCTAACAAGAGATGTTACTGGGTTCGGATCCACCCAAGTCTCTCCGACTTGTTCCCGGTGATCCTACGTCCCAACCACCCGGATCCCCTCCGGATACTTGAGTTAGAAACCCTAACTCAAGATTTCCACTATGAAATACTTGTGAAAATCCTCCACAAGTCAAATCATACAAAATGTAATTTGTGACTCCCACAACCCGGGATCACAACCACACTCTCATAACCGAGAGTGAAACTTACAAATCAAATATGAAATGAAATAAGAAAACTTCTTACCGAACAAAATACCTATGCCTTGAGTATTGCTTACGAATTAGGGCAAGGATGATTTTGAGGAAGAAGTGGCACCAAACCCTAGCTCCAAGATGTAGATCAGCGATGGAGAGCTTTGTTGAATATTGGACTCCCCGGATTTGGTTTTGATGATGAGCAAACATAAATAATTCATGAACTAACAATTTGTGAGCGCAGTATTGGAGATCGTCGCCAATTTCACGAGAATATTCAAAGCGACATCTCAACACTTCCAAAAGCTCGTATTCAAGCCTAAAGCTTCGTTGAAGCTCCTGCAGCGCTTTGGAAGTTATGAAGATTCAATCGAAGCTCTCTTAGACCGTTTATCAAGGTTTTATTTATAGTCTTTTAGTTTCGATTGATAGAATGTTAAGCCTTGAGTATATCTTACGTTTCTATCTTCATTACGCTCATTTCGTAGCTCTAGGATTCTTGCACAAGTTCATTCTAACTTCCTCGAAGCGTCGCGCTTCGATTCGGACTTTGTTGTGCATGTTAGTTGGTACAAGAACAAGTACTGACCGACTAGATGGTGATCTAGTCGGTCGGCAACTGTTCTTGGACCGACTAGTTTGATTCCTTAATTTCTTGGACTTTACTGTTTACAGTTAGTCGGTCTACGTTGACTCACCGACCGACTAGTTTGTGAACTAGTCGGTCAGTGATGCTTCTTTGACCGACTAGTTGTGACTTACTGTTCACTCTAAATTTCTCCTAAGCTACTGTTTACCTTTAGTCGGTCTAAGAACGTTTGATGACCGACTAGTTGACAATCTAGTCGGTCAACTTTTGTTCTTGGACCGACTAAGTCAACTTGCCTTCAGACTAAGTTGTTTTGCCTCTTAGTCGGTCTACGTTCATTGGATGACCGACTAGTTGTGAAACTAGTCGGTCAGATAGTCTTCTTGGACCGACTAGTTTTCTAGGTCTGAAATTCTATCTCTTCTCAGATCTGCTCTTAGTCGGTCCATGCTTTGTGACTGACCGACTAGTTGATGATCTAGTCGGTCAGTGAGTGTTCTTTGACCGACTAATACTCACAGATTTCTTTCCGTTGGAGATTGACCTAACTTGTTTTTATGGGACCCTATAAATACAAACCTAGGTCATTTCTATCTTCAAGAGAGCTGCCATTAAGAGATTCATTGAGTTCTAAAGAGATAGCTATTCTCCCTCAAATCTAAAGCTCTCTTCCTCACAAGAAACCCATTCTCTCTCATTTCTAGATCTAGAGAGAAGGTTGTTCTTGGTGAGCTCTTCAAGCTATTGCTTGATCCAAGTCTCCAACTCTTCCCTAGGCACCCATTGCTGCTCATTTCCTTGGTGCTAGGGCTTGGTGACTTCATCTTCCTCAAATCCTTCATTCCACCTATTGGGTAAGAAAAACTCAAGGTATAGGATTTTGTGGTAAGCTTGTTTATTTCATATAAACTCTTTTATATTGCTTATTGGTTCTCTCGGTTGTGAGAGAAGTTTGTGATCCTGGGTTGTGGGATTCACTTTGCCATTGCATGTATGATTTGATCTTGTGAAGGTTTTTCACAAGATATTCATAGTGGAAATCTTGAGTTAGGGTTTCTAACTCAAGTATCCGGAAGGGATCCGGGTGGTTGGGACGTA
Organism: Scilla litardierei; assembly: GCA_030789695.1. Classification (NCBI taxonomy): domain Eukaryota; kingdom Viridiplantae; phylum Streptophyta; class Magnoliopsida; order Asparagales; family Asparagaceae; genus Scilla; species Scilla litardierei. Next base: position 220,433,863 of record CM061142.1, on the reverse strand, counting down.
GGATCACCGGGAACAAGTCGGGGAGACTAGGGTGGATCCGAACCCATTAACATCGTTTGTTAGCATTGTCAATTTCGTTGTCGTCGTTCAATTTAAGCTTCCGCAAATTGACTTGGTAGTTGATTGCAATTTAATTTGGAATTATACTCCTTATTATTTTAAAGTACTATTCACCCCCCCTCTAGTACTTGTGCAGTAGCTGGTAGGGCATTACAAGCTTTGGGGATGTTGGTGACCTAGAATCAAGCACGTGGCTTGGAAGGCTTCACACTCAATGAATCTCTCTTTGGAAGTAAAAGTGAGGAGAGATTATGAATGGAATGAATGAGCTTTGAATGAGCTTGGAATGAATTCTCTTGATCTCTAAACTTGCAATAATATCAGCCTTGGCAGCAATGAATGCAGCCCATCAAGTATATATAGGATAGAGGAGAGAGAGAAAGAAATTCGAGTCATTAAATGCTCCAACGGCTCTTTTCTGAACCCAACTAGTCGGTCAAAGAACAACCACCGACCGACTAGTTCATCAACTAGTCGGTCGGTCAATTAACTTAAACCGACTAATGAGTAAACTGAGACAAGATCAAAGTACAGACTAAGGAACTAGTCGGTCTAAGAAGAGTAGCTGACCGACTAGTTTCACAACTAGTCGGTCGGTTAATCAACGTGGACCGACTAACAGATAAAACTGAAGTCTGAGAAGAATTAGACTTAGTCGGTCCAAGAACAAATGTTGACCGACTAATTCACCAACTAGTCGGTCACCAAATGAACATAGACCGACTAACAATAAACAGTAAGTATGGTGAAAAATTTGGCATGTACAGTAAACTAAACTAGTCGGTCTAAGAAGGAAAGTTGACCGACTAGTTCATCAACTAGTCGGTCGATCAATGAACACAGACCGACTAATGATAAACAGTAGCTTAGGTTCAAATGTGCATGTTCAGGGAAAGCTCAACTAGTCGGTCACAGAAGCATCACTGACCGACTAGTTCACAAACTAGTCGGTCGGTGAGTCAACTTAGACCGACTAACTGTAAACAGTAAAGAGCTAAGAATAAACTGACTGAAACTAGTCGGTCCAAGAAGCTTGGCTGACCGACTAGATCACCATCTAGTCGGTCAGTTCTTCTTCTTGAACCAACTAACATGCACAAGAAGTCGCGAATGGAAGCGCGATGCTTCGGGAAGGATTGTATGGACTTCTACTAAGATCCTAGAGCTAAGATATGAGCGTTATGAAGAATTAAAACGTAAGACAGACTCAAGGCTTAACATTCTACGAAAGAAGCTTAAAGACTATAAATTAAACTTGACGATACCGTCTTCAATAGCTTCAATCGAATCTTCCTGACTTCTAAATAGGTCCATAAGCTTCAACGAAGCTTTAGGTATACGATCACGTGCTTTGAGAAGTCTTGAGACGTCGTAATTGATATTCATGTGAATTTGGCGACGATCTCCATAACTGCGCTCACAAAGTGTTAGTTCATATTATATTTATGTTTGTTCATCATCCAAAACCAAATCCGGGGAGTCCAATATCCAACATGCCTAAGCATGGCTGAAACTACAACAAGTAATGGTGCGGCGCACCTAACAACCTAACAATAGCTACTAAGAAGGTAACAATAACTAAAATAGAGTCACCGGCTGGGACTAAGGGTAGGACCGGAATCCTCGAAATGAACGTCAGTAATCTATCGTCCTCTGCAACTAAATCAGGCTCAAAACCTGACATGTGACACTCAAAGAGAAAAGGACACATGTCAGCAAAAGTCTCCCAAAAGAAAACGGGAACTTTTGTGCAAGGATACAAATAAGGTAAAGCGACTAGCAGTTCTAAATTTAATGAAATGACATGACATTTAAAGAATGCAACAAATTAAGATGACATGATGACATGCATAAACGTCGTAGCAGAAACTACGAAAAAACATTGTTTCACGATTCATGAACACTAACTTGTCACTTTGTGCACATGGTTTATGACGTGCATTTATATTTCATATATTTGCGCACGTTTTCTTCCGTGTTTTTCCGTATTTTCCGCTGTCTTGTATTCGTTTTCTCGTGTTTTCTTGTTTTCTTTCACTTTTCCGTGTTTTTGGTGTTTTGCAGGAATTTACAGGCGTAGGGGACATAAAACGAAGATATCATGAGTCCCCGGAGCAACGGAAGAAGTCATGCATGATCCAGGGGGTCAAATGACGAAGATCGCATCTTTCAGCCCCTCACCCGACCGGTTGGTCACTTACAACCGATTGGGTGATGCACGCGTGAACCACCCGGACACAAGTTGGATCGGCCAAGAAGTCACCCGGTCGGTTCAGTGACCGGTTTAAACGCCCCCAACTCTCTGGAATTCTGATGCTGAATGCCAACTGATCGGGTGACCTTCACCCGATCGGTTCACCTGTAGCCGATTCTCCGAAACCAAGACACGGAGAGATCAACCGACCGATTCAACCGACGGCACGAAGATCCAACCGATCAGCTTCATGCCTCAACCGACCGAGTCGTGGTGACCGGGTGAAGTCCTATTCCGAGCTGCCGAAGAAACGAAGCAGGTCACCCGATCGGGTGACTTTTCACCCGATCGGGTGATATCGTATTCTATATATAGGACCCCTAGGTTTTCTAGAAACGGGAGTTGTTATTTTTTGCTGTTTTTTCTCTTTCTTGACGGCTGTAATTTTTCAGATATTTGTAAGTTTTCCGATCTTTGTTAAACTTTAATATAGTGTTATTAGCATTGCTCTTACAGCTTTTTAATCGCCTGATCATGATTTTTACCGTCGATTTTACTTTAGATCGCTTTTTACTAAATATGTGTGAGTAGTTCCCAAATCTGGAATTTTGGTGGAAACCCCTTCGTGGGTTCTTCCCGATGCGTCCATAGGACTAGGAAATCGATAGGGATTAGGAATCTAACGGTTACGCGTGGTGTTTTATTGTCATCAGCGGGAAAAAGACCGCCTTTGACCGTTGGGCCAAGGGGGAATAAACTTGGCGGTTGACTCCCTAGCCATAGCTCACGCCCTTAGCGTATACGTCGAATCCTAGCGTGCGGGAGCGTCAGGATGAGACGTTGGGAGTTATCGTTGCGAACTTAGTGCTCCCGGAGTCGGTCAGTGTTAATGGACACGGGAGTGCCCACTGACCGAACCTGGGAAGTCCGGTGTATCATCCTGGGCACTGACCGGAATATCGGGCCCACGGGACGCTGGTACCACTTTCAGAGGCAACGTCTCACCATTAGACCCTAATTCCGATCGTTATCCTACCCGTCGACCGTATCGGTGAGAATCGCACGATAGGGTGGAAACCAAAGTCCTGGGTTTTCCCTTTATATTGTTTATCCCTTGCATTCCATTTACTGTGACAACCATTTATCCGATTCGGGCTAGCTCGCCCATGGGGTGAATTTGATCCTTCTTGATAGAAGCACATCCACGCCTCCCTGAGTTCGACCCCCAAGCCACACTACAACACCGTGCGCTTGCGGTTACAAATATTTAAATCTCACGCCCCCAATCATATTATTGCACACATCAAACACGCACAACGTGGGGACGTCAAGCTTTATGGCACCGTTGCCGGAGAGGCAACGTGCTTGTTATTTTAGGACTTCATGAACCATTGTGTCTAGCTCTCATCCCTACCTCGCGATAATTTTCGCATTCTTCTTTTTCCTTTTTATTTTCTTATTTTTATTTTTTATTTTTTATCTTATCTGTTTCTTTCCCACTTTTCGCTTCACGGGTGTTTGTTGTTTTTCATGCGCAGGAGTTCAAGAAGTCTCGATGACTTGATTCCCGTTGATCCAGAGATAAACGCCACCCTAAGGCGTTTGGCCGCCGAGAAGCGAAGAAGAGAGGATCCTGAAACCACGGGGGAGAACACCCCGCCTCACAAGTCCCTGCTGGAGTACTCGATGCCATCCATCGAGTCCACCTCCGCCATCCGTCCTCTTGCTATTACGGCCCAAAGCTTCGAGCTTAAGCCGTCTTTGGTGACGTGGATCCAGCAGGATCAATTTTCATGTGCACCCCATGGAGAGCCCCATTGAACATTTGGACTCCTTCTTGGAGAAATGTGACACCTTCCGGATAAACGGTGTCACAATTGAGGCGATCCGTCTGAAGCTCTTCCCCTTCTCTCTGCGAGATAAGGCCAAGCTGTGGCTTAGGGGGAAGGACCCGAATACATTCAACACCTGGGAGAAGCTCTCAAATGCTTTCCTGACGTAGTTCTTTCCTCCGGGGAAGACCATGAAGCTGAGGAGTGAGATCTCCTCCTTCTCTCAGGCTAGCCACGAGTCTCTGCACGAAGCCTGGACTAGATACAAGGAGATGCAGCGGAGATGTCCCCACCATAAGCTCCCCAAGTGGCAGACCATAAATCTGTTCTATAATGGGTTGAGGGACGATTTGAAATCTTCCATGGACGCCGCGGCTGGAGGGTCCTTTATGTCAAGAAGCGAAGAAGATGCCGGGCAGATTCTGGAAAATATGGCATCTAACAATGAGCGGTGGTGTGACGAGAGAGCCACACCTAGATCTTGGGGCATCCACAGAGTCGAGGACGTCGACAAATTATCCAACAAGTTTGACTTGATGTCGACCCAGATCTCCGCATTGATGGTAGGCATCGGTGGCACCGGTACACAACAGATTGTTGCGGTGGAATCCGAAGTTTTTGGAGAATTCGACGGTGGTGACATCTCACCACCGTTGGATCAGGCGAGCGCATTATTTTACAATTCTATGGGGAATGCGCCTTTTCCACCACGAACCAACTCCAACCCGGCCTACTCTCCTAACAACCGGAATCATCCCAACCTTAGCTACCCGGTGCCTTATCAACAGCCGACTCAGCAACAACAACAGATATATCAGCCGGATAGGCCTCATCAGTAGTTTCAGCAGCAACAATTCCAGCAGCAACAACCTCCACAACAGTATCAGCAATATGCTCCAAGGAATCAGCAGCCCATCCAGCAGCAATATGGCCAGCAGAGGGCCATCTCTCCGGTTGAGTCCCTCTTGACTCAATACTTCGCCAACTAGGAGAAGATAAATCTGAAGCTGGAGATGGGACAGAGAGTTCTCACTGATCAGGTGACCCAGCTAGGGTTACAAGTGGCGAACCTTTAGAGGCCGCAGAATCTATTACCGCCACAGCCTGAAGTGAACCCGAGGGGGGCTAATCAAACTTTGGCACTCAAGCATGAGCATGCGAACGTGTCTGCTATCGTCTTGAGGAGCAGAACGCAAATCCCCACGAGAGTGCCACCCAAGGAACCGGAAGCACCGTTGGTCATGCACCGACCAATTGAAAAATTAAACGACGACGGTGCTTCGTCGCCAAAGCCAACTACTCCGTAGGGAGTCCATGGAGAGGAGAAGAAAAAGGATGAGGAAGGGAGCCTCAGAGTATTCAAGCCCGTTGTGCCTTTTCCACAATGGCTTGCCCAAGCCAAAATAGATGAGAAGTATGGCAAATTCTTTGCCATGGTCAAAGATCTGAGCTTGCAAATCCCCTTCCTCGAAGCTATCGAGACGATCCCCTCCTACGCCAAATTTCTAAAGGACTTGGTGACACGAGGATCGAGAAAGGAGAAGGTCATATTAATGGCGGAGTGCAGCGCCCTCATTCAGCGTGCCAATCCTCCTAAGCTTAAGGACCCATGGATCTTCTCTATCCCTTGTGCGATCGGAGAGGTAAAGATACATCGTGCGCTCGTCGATCTTGGAGCGAGCGTCAGTTTGATGCCCTTGTCGCTGTATAAGAGGATATGAATGGGCGAATTGGAGCCCATCGGAATGACCCTACAGCTTGCAGACCGTTCAGTTAAGTATCCGGTGGGTGTTGTTGATGACCTTCCTGTCAATGTCAGAGGGGTGCATGTGCCTGTGGACTTCGTTGTCATGGACATGCCTGAGGATGCACACACCCCCATCATTCTTGGACGGCCTTTCATGGCCACTGCCGACATATTAATCGATGTGAAGAATGAGAAACTTTCCCTAAACTTCGGCACTGAGAAAGTCGAGTTTGACTTGGGGTTGTCGATGAAGCACCCTGATCCCCCAGATGACCCGAGATGCAATGTGCTGGAGTTAGAAGAAGAGAGAGAAGTGGAGGAAAGCTCCTGAGAAATTCTCTCAAGAAATCCCCCCGATAGCTTGGGGGACTCCGAAGAACCAGTCGGCCCGAAGAAGAATGATGTTGCTGGGATAACGGATGCGGCACACACGATCCCTCCTGGATTCCCAAAAGCTCCTCCTACGAGGAGAAAAGGCAAAGGGACCATGGGGCTCACCGGGGATGAGATCCGGATCCTTAAGCGAGTGGCGGTGGACGCCAACACGAAGGAGAAGCCCCCGGACCCCGTCAACAAAGGGAGGGTGGTCGAGCAAGTTTTCTTGTCGCCACCGGCTACACCAAAACCTACCAGCTGTGAAATTGAAGCGATGCCAGACTTTGGGCATCACCCGTATCACCCATCTTGAACATCATCAACGGGCGTCGAGCTAACGACGTTAAACAAAAGCGCTTCATGGGAGGCAACCCATGCTCTAAACCTTTGTTTCCAATTTTTAGAACTATTTTCAACATTATTTCGTCTATTTTTAGTAAATAAATCCAGCCGCAAGAACTTCCGTTGAGGGACTAAGGCCGTTTGTGCACTTTTGCAGAAAACAAGGCCCCAACCGATCGGTTGATAACTCACCCAATCGGTTATCAGCTGTCGGCCATATCAGTCACTCAACGAATCGATCGGGTGAAGCCAGCCGAGACCGGGTGACAGACCGGGTGAACTGGGCTGAATTCTTGGAAATTTTTGGGAAATGATCAACCGATCGGTTGATACGCAGAGCGATCAGGTGAAAGACCGGGTGAGTTGTACCAAACTCTTGGAAAATTTGTGAAGCGGCGAACCGATCGGGTGACATTCACCCGATTGGGTCGCCTGTAGACGACTTTCAGCAATAATTTCGACCTAAAAGTCAACCGATCGGGTGACTTTTCACCCGATCGGTACGACTTAAATTCCTATAAATATCTGCCCTCCGCCCGTTCGTTCTGCCCTCGCTCGATTTCGAATTTCAGAGCGCCGTTTCGACTCCTCCGCTTTCGCCTGACCTCGTTCTTCCCCTAAACCGACCCTATTCGATCTTCCCCCTCTCCTTATCCATCTCTCCATCGATTTCTCCCCCTTCTTCTTCGATTTCGCCTGCACACAAAGCCCTAATTTTCACCCATTCTTCCCCATTTTCGAAACTTGCTGGAAGGATTAGCCGTGGCTTCACACGTGCTCCTGTTGCATTGCATTGGGGCATCTACGAGCAACGATCTTCATCTCAATTGGGTAACCTCGCTCCTTACACACACACACACACACACACACACACACACACACACACGACTCCTGCACAATGCCTCCTCGCCGTGCTAAACCCACCGACGCCAGCTCTTCCAACCCTAGGCCCACCCGTCACGCTCGTCGCACACAATCCACCGCCCAACCCGCCACCACCACCAATTCATCCACCACCCCACGCGCCCCTGACCCCGTTTACATTGGCGATGCCGAATACGAGGTGTCATTCCATGACGACGACCAAGCCGACCGGTTCTGTAATGCCCTGCTAAGCTACTGCACAAGTACTAGAGGGGGGGTGAATAGTACTTTAAAATAATTAAGAGGCTAATTCCTAATTACTTGCAAACTCTACCAAACAATGCGGAAAATGCGGAAATGTAAATGTTAGACAACAAAGAAACAATCGCAAACAACGATATTACTGGGTTCGGATCCACCCAAGTCTCCCCGACTTATTCCCGGTGATCCTACGTCCCAACCACACGGATCCCCTCCGGATACTTGAGTTAGAAACCCTAACTCAAGATTTCCACTATGAAATACTTGTGAAAAAACCTTCACAAGTCAAATCATACACAAAGTAATTTGTGACTCCCACAACCCGGGATCACAACCACACTCTTACAACCGAGAGTGAAACTTACAATATGGATTGAAATGAAATAGAAACTTCTTACCGACAAAATACCTATGCCTTGAGTAATGCTTACGAATTAGGGCAAAGATGATTTTGAGGAAGAAGAAGTGGCACCAAACCCTAGCTCCAAGATGTAGATCAGCAATGGAGAGCTATGGGGATGTTGGTGACCTAGAATCAAGCACTTGGCTTGGAAGGCTTCACACTCAATGAATCTCTCTTTGTAAGTAAGAATGAGGAGAGATTATTGAATGGAATGAAAGAGCTTTGAATGAGCTTGGATTGATTTCTCTTGATATCTAAACTTGCAATAATATCAGCCTTGACTGCAATGAATGCAGCCCATCAAGTATTTATAGGATAGAGGAGAGAGAGAAAGAAAAACGTTTCAATTAATGCTCCAACGGCTCTTTTCTGAACCAAATTAGTCGGTCAAAGAACAACCACCCACCGACTAGTTCATCAACTAGTCGGTCGGTCAATAAACGTATACCGACTAATGGAAGAACAGCCAAAAGGTTGAAGCACAGACAAAAGGAACTAGTCGGTCCAAGAAGAGTAGCTGACCGACTAGTTTCACAACTAGTCGGTCGGTTACTCAAATGAGACCGACTAACAGATAAAACTGAAGTCTGAGCACAAATTGACTTAGTCGGTCCAAGAACAAATGTTGACCGACTAATTCACCAACTAGTCGGTCGCCAAATGAGCATAGACCGACTAACGATAAACAATAAGTTAGGTGAAAATTGGCATGAACAGTAAAGCTAAACTAGTCGGTTCAAGAAGGAACGTTGACCGACTAGTTCATCAACTAGTCGGTCGATCAATGAACACAGACCGACTAATGATAAACAGTAGCTCAGGCTCAAATGTGCATGTACAGGGAAAGCTCAACTAGTCGGTCACAGAAGCATCACTGACCGACTAGTTCACAAACTAGTCGGTCGGTGAGTCAACTTAGACCGACTAACTGTAAACAGTAAAGAGCTTGGAAATGACTGACAAAAACTAGTCGGTCTAAGAAGCTTCACCATCTAGTCGGTCAGTTCTTCTTCTTGAACCAACTAACATGCACAAGAAGTCACGAATCGAAGCGCGAAGCTTCGATTATTGAATTATCGAGTACCAAAGGTTGATTATTGAAATATCGGATTTGAAATCCATTTATATATCTTAACTCCCCCTGAATCTAACATATCAAATTAGATTCTTGGAATAGTGCTTTAAATTATCATTTAGCACATCGTTATTATTATATCTCTCCCCCTTTGGCATTGGCAAAAAGAGCGGGAGGAGATCAACGACAACAACAATGGCTTCAAATAAAAGCACGGGAGTCGTAGAATACGACGACGGTTCAAGTGACACCAAAGAAAAAAAATACGAATAAAATCAAGGCATGTCAATGATACCATAGTCGAAAATCGTAAAACGAAATCATCAAAAACTCAAAGCAATTTTACGGATTGAGTTATGGGAATATACTCTCCAATATCAACATTCTTGGTTAATTTAGTGCATGGAAAACAATTCTATGTTTCCATAGAAGAAATTTCTATTAAACCAAGTTAATATCGTCAAGCGACGAAATCAAACATCAGAGACATAAAAAAATATAATGTGCACAATAGAATGAAATGTCAACGTCGATGTATAAATATAAAAAGTATGAACCAGAGTACATCAAAAATATACATCACAGACATACAAAACATCGATCCAATGATCGGGGCACAAAATACATCATCATATCAAACAGATATCAGAGTGTCACATAACATACAATATCAGCAAAGTACATCAAAATACATCATCAAAATGATCCAAAAATCATAGCCACCCACACTATCCTACCCAAACTCTCTCACACTAGATGTATCATCCAAGGAGCATCGGAGAGTCCTCAAAGAAGCTCAAGAGGAAGCGGCAGGATCTGCAGCAGCAGCAGGCTCTGCAGGAGAAGTGGTGGTCACAGGAACATCTGGAATGTCAACGGGAGCAACGGCAGAAGTGGCAATCTCTGGAGCAGCAACAGTAGTGGCCTCGGGAGCACCAGTCGGAGCATCCACCGCAGGAGCGGTGGCAACATGTGTGCTTTCGGGGGCACCAGCAGACGAAGCAGCAGCAGCATCACCAGAAGTGCCCTCGGGGGCACGAGCAGCAGCACGAGCAAGCTCCTCAATGTCCTCCTCATCCAACTCATCCTCGTCATAGAAATACGGAGGAACCTCAATATCAAGGTGTCGAGCGATACGGCATAGAATCTCATCAGAACGAGCCTGACGAGACTCCAAACGACGGATCGAACGAACGACATCGGCAAGAGTGGTAGAGGGAGCAGCTGAGGCAGAGGTAGAGGCAGACGCTGAAGGTGTCGTCCTCTGAACGTGACGGAGTGCCACAAGAGACTTCTTGACGGCCGTCGCGTTTAGAGGAGGACCAAGTGGACGCTCATCGTCACGAGGAAGTGTGACACGGAAGTGGCGAAAAACAAGGGTCAACAAGCACGGGAAGGGGATGTGAGCCGACTTCGTGGTCTTACGAATACACTCGAAAGAATCCATCTTATCGAGTATAATGCGAGCCCAGTTAATCGAGCTCCCCATGAAAATAGCATAGATCAACTTCAAGAAGGGCTGGGATGGTAGAGATGAGGAGCCATACTTGGGAAGCAAGCACGACTTCAGAATCAAATTCAGGACCCATGCATTAGGCTTGAAGGATTTGGAGGGCACGCCAATCATGGCGGGAGGAATCTGATGGAAAATCTCAGAAAGGATGGTCTGATCTAGGAAGAAATATCATCTACAGAAATGTCAGAGGGGAGGAGGCCAGATGCGGAGATACCCAAAATCTCTCCTAAGATTTCTGCCGTGAGGACTATAGTAGTCCCCAAAACAGTCGTCTCAATCGAGTGGGTCTCGTCGTACTGACCCCGGATCCTATTGGCATAGAAAAGTTTGACTAAACGAGGGTAAGGGTGAGGATTCGCCTTAGGATCATATCGAAGGTAATCGATAAGACCCGAAGACAACAGAAGATCAGCTAGCCCTATGAAGTCACTAATCTGGACGAAATGCTCCAGAAGCAGCGGGCAATGTTCGACACGGTTGTAAGCCGCGAGACACATAGGGTCGTCGCGACACAACGAGATATCGACACCGCCTACCGGCATCGGAGCCTTTCCCTTAGGCTTATGGGTAGACGTACGTGGTCGGGAGCTAGACTCAGGATGGGTAGGAGGAGTGGGTTCCCTATGAGTCTCAGGCTCGGGTCTATACTCGGTATCGGAATCGGTAGGAGTATGGAAAGAAGAGGGAGACGCAAGTTGCTTGTGCTTGGGCTTAGGCTTGGGTTGGTGTCTAGGTTGAGCATGGGGCTTCGCTTTCGTCGTCCTCTCACGCTTAAGAGGAGGCGAAGACGAAGAGGGTTCGTAAGGCTTCGAATGGCGTTTCGGAGGAGGAGGGTCCGAGGGTGGCGAATCGACGGTCATGGGCGAAGGGCCAGAGGGAGTGATCGGGATACGTGTACGAGCCATAATCGAGGCACGACACGACACAAGAGATCGAATCGAAGAACCTAAAAACGAAACCCTAGAAATCGAAATAACAAGAAACCCTAACCCTAGAGCTGAAAACTAAACCCTAGAAATAGGAGAGGGAGGAGAGATCACCTAGGAGGAGAGGGCGACGGTCGGCGACGGCAGGGATGGTTGGAAAAACGGCCGGGCACGACGGAGAGGGAGGAGGGAAGTCGAAAGGTCGGAGGGATTTTCGAGTTGGAGTGAGAGAGAGACCGACTAAAAACGGAAGAAGTCGGATAGATGGGGTTTTAATCGATCGGAAGTCGAAAAGACGATTCAGTCCCCGTCACAACTAGTCGGTCACAGTTCAAGCACTGAGCCGACTAGATCACGATCTAGTTGGTCGGTCAATGAGCTTGAACCGACTAGTTGTAAACAGTAACTGAAGGCAAATTTCCTGACAAGATTTAGTCAGTCTAAGCTCATTTGCTGACCGACTAGAACTGAATCTAGTCGGTCGGCCAATGAACTTGGACCGACTAAGAGAGTTCAAAAATTGAAAAACTATGAAATTTGATTTCTCTCCTAATCACACTTGGATGAAACATCAAAATACTCCTCATTAATCATTATACTACCCCATTAAACATCGAAAATCTGAAATTTGACGATTACGCACAAATAGAGCGAAAATTCCGAAAATTCAACAAAAATCCAGAAAATTTCAATACTTCAAGCATGAGAAAATATAACGAATATAATAGCATGCAAGAATATTGAATAAAAATGAATCCTATATCTCGGATTCACCCATAATCCCCAATTCTCGACGCAACCGCACAAAGGAGTCCTCCTTTAGGGGTTTCGTGAAAATATCGGCGATTTGCTTTTGGGTTTCAACGTACACTAAAATGATGTCCTTTTTAGCAACATGATCATCTAAGAAATGGTGTCGGACATCTATGTGTTTCGAACGGGAATGGTGTACCGGGTTCTTGGAAAGACATATTGCACTTTGGTTGTCAACCATGATAGGACAAGTATCACAGTTTATACCAAAGTCTTTAAGCGTGTGTCTCATCCAAAGAACTTGAGCACACGCGGCACCGGTGGCAATGTATTCCGCCCCGGTGGTTGAAAGTGATACTGAATTTTTCTTCTTGGAAAACCAAGAGACAAGGGAATTTCCTATAAAATGGCAAGTGCCACTAGTACTTTTCCTGTCGGATTTACATCCCGCATAATCGGCATCAACTATATGAGATTAACTCATATATGCTAGATTTTGGATAAAGTAATCCAAAATCAAGTGTATAACTTAGATAACGGAAAATACGTTTTACCGCTACTAAGTGAGACTCCTTAGGTTGAGACTGATAACGAGCACATACGCATACGGTAAACATAATATTGGGCCTACTTGCGGTAAGATAAAGTAAACTACCTATCATACCTCGATATAGACGAATGTCTACATCCTTACCGCCCGTATCCTTATCAAGATGCGTAGTCGTGCTCATTGGAGTCTTTTTCCCGGAGGCACTCTCCATTCCAAATCGCTTAAGCAACTCCACCGTATACTTCGTTTGGTGGATGAAGATTGCATCGTCCATTTGGCAAATTTGGAGACCTAAGAAATATTTGAGCTCACCCATGTGGCTCATCTCAAATTGTTCCTTCATAACATTAGAAAACTCTTCGCAAAGAGCAAAGTTAGTAGCACCGAAAATGATATCATCAACATAAATTTGAACTAGAATTATATCATTATTCGAATACTTAACAAATAATATGGAATCAACTTCTCTCATTTTAAAACCCAAATCCAAAAGAAAATTCTTTAAACGATCATACCAAGCTCGAGGAGCTTGTCTCAAACCGTAAAGCACTTTCTTTAGTTTAAAAACATGATTTGGAAATTTTTCATTAATAAAACCCGGAGGTTGAGAAACGTAAACTTCCTCAACAACATCTCCGTTTAAAAATGCACTTTTAACATCCATTTGAAATAATTTAAAATCCTTATGGCATGCAAAAGACAATAATAATCTAATTGATTCTAATCTAGCTACCGGAGCGAAGGATTCTTCGAAATCAATACCTTCCTCTTGACGGTAGCCTTGAGCAACTAACCGAGCTTTGTTCCAGACGACGACTTGGTTTTCGTCGGTTTTGTTCTTGAACGATCCACTTTGTCCCTATGACGGTGTGGTTCTTCGATGGCAATGGAACAAGCTCCCAAACTTCATTCCTCTCGAATTGAATGAGTTCCTCCTCCATGGCTAAGATCCAAGCGCTATCTTCGCATGCTTAATTAACATTCTTTGGCTCTATTGAGGAGGCAAAGGCACAATGAGCGAAGTAGTTCACTTGCGATCTCGTTTTGACACTATCATGGATATTGCCAATGACTTGCTCATTGAGGATGGTCACGAACGGTATGAAGCCGTTTGGGAATACCTTGGTCACTAGGAACATTCTCAACAACTTCATTAGACGGGTTAGTCTCAATAGAATCAATAGAATCATTAGAGTTAGAATTACCAATTGAATCACATAAGACATCCATAGAGTCATCATCATTAGTAATTCTAGTTGGAACAAATCCTTCATTAAATGACACATGAAGCGATTCCTTGATCGTTGAGGTTCGTTTGTTGAATATCCGGTAGGCTTTGCTACGCGAAGAATATCCAACAAAAATCCCCGCATCGGATCTTGGATCGAATTTGTCCAAACTACCATACGTGTTCTTAATAAAACATTTCGAACCAAAAACACGAAAATGTTTAACTTGAGGCAACCTACCAAACAACAATTCATAACAAGTTTGTTTAGTGCCGGGCCTCAAAAGTATTCTATTAAACACATAGCAAGCGGTGTGTACCGCTTCCGCCCAAAATTGATGGCCAAGTTGGCTATCATCAAGCATAGTGCGAGCACACTCCACTAGTGTCCTATTCTTTCTCTCAACTACACCATTTTGAGGAGGTGCACGAGGGAAAGAGAAGGTGTGTGTAATACCAACTTCATCACAAAATGTCTCAAAAGACTCATTCTCAAATTCACCTCCATGATCACTACGAATAGTGACAATGGTGGTTCCTAAGAGATTTTGTACTTTCTTAACAAAAATTGTGAAGTTTTCAAAAGCTTCATTTTTATTACACAATGAAAATACCCAAGTAAACCTAGAAAAGTCATTAACGATGACAAGTCCATATCTAGCATTACCTAATGAAGCAACTCTAGTTGGCCCAAATAAATCTAGATGTAATAGCTCTAGAGGCCGCTTAGAAGAAATGCTTTTCTTAGGTTTAAATGAAGATTTTGGAAGCTTACCTCGTTGACACGAGTCACAAAAGCTTTTCTTTTGAAAGACAAGCTTAGGGAAGCCTCTAATAGAATTTAACTTGGAAAGCTTAAAAAGTGTTCCAAAGTTCACATGACCAAACCGTCGATGCCATAAGTGTTGTTCACTTGTGTTGGCAATAAGACATTGTTCATGTGATCTTGGAAGATCTAGGATATATATATCCTTATGGCGTGTGTCGGAAAACAATACTTCATTATTATCTTTTCTTAAAATATGGCACATTCCTTTCGCAAAGTTAACTTTGTAACCTTTGTCACAAAGTTGACTTATTGAAATAAGATTGTGGTTTAATCCTTTAACAAGGTAAACAACACATATAAGGGGTATAGAGGGATTACCTACTTTACCAACACCTATGATGGTTCCGCTCTCGTTGTCTCCAAATACAACGCGGTTTCCATTTGCAATGGGAACCACTTCGGAGAGCAATTGAGCGTCACCCGTCATGTGTTTTGAACACCCGCTATCGAGTATCCAATTCCCCTTGGAGCTAAATTTAAATTTGTTTCTCCTTTTTTTTCTTTTCCTTGAGTACCTAAAGATAGAAAATTTCATATCATGGTACCCAAGGTCATTGGGTCCAAAAGATTAGACCTTTGGAAGCCAAGTCCAATTAGACTTAGACTTCCCCACGTAATTTCTACTATGCATAACATCCGAAAAATAAGCATTCATGTATACTTGTTTTTCATCCATGCTTGTGTCCTTTGGGCTCCAAATAGTGAAAATCTTGGGAGCCCTCATCCTATTGGGTGCATGCATGCGACGTTGATTTCTACGTGATGCATGTTGTGGATAGGCATAAGGAACATGATGGAATGGTGCATGTGGATAATTATTCATATGATGTTGTGGGTGAACATATGCATGTGAGGGAACACGTGCATGAGGATGTCTCACATTGTGTGCACGTGCCCGTGAACGTGTAGCATAGAAATCATCATATGTTTGAGCCGGTGGAGTAGGACGAGTGTTCATACGTGGCATAGTATTGGTGTACATATAAGCATGCCCCTTCTTTGGAGGTCCACCCAAAGTGGGTTTCTTTCCGAAAGAGGGTGTGGACGAGGTGGAAGCACCATTGGTAGAAAGAACTACCAATAGAGTGTTTGCTACCACTCGTTGAGTCACCGGAATTTGGCCTAACAAAAGTAGTGGCCGATTTGGATGAACATCCCATCGTATACCCCAAGCCAATGTGGTGATTGGCCGGAAGTAAGTCACGTAGGATTTTATCCAAATGGTCCTTACCCTTATTGAATTTATTAATTCGGCCTAATGTGTTCTCATATTTCTCGGTGAGAGAACGCATAGAAGTATCCAAGTTGGATACTTGCGATGTGAGCACATAAACACGAGATTTAAGATTCTCATTCACAATACTCAAAGTCGAGTTTTGAGAAGTCAAATCCGCTATCTTTGTTCCTCCGGATCTTCAATGCTAACATGTTCAAGTTTAGATTTGAGATTAACAATCTCATTTCTTAACTCTTCAACAACGGTGTCGTTGTTGGTGATGATAGTCTTAGGCGAGGTTTGAATGCTAGCTAAGTCATCTTTTACTTTAGTATACCTATTTACTAATTTAGTATACTTAGACCATAATTGAGAAATAGCATTCCTAAGGTCATCCATAGTTACCTCATCGCCTTCGTTGTCGCTATCATCGGAAGAGGAAGATCCTTGATCATGCTCCTCTCTTGCCATGAAGCACATGTGTGCTTGCTCCACTTGCTCATCGTCCGACTCTCCGCTTGAGGAATCCTCGGAGTCGGTGAATGTTGCCCCGACAAGCCCCTTTTTGTTCCCTTTCTTGTACTTCTTGGACTTGTCGTACTTTGGCGCCTTCCACTTCTCCTTTTGCTTGTTTAGAGGACACTCCGCTTTCATGTGTCCTGGCTTGTTGCATTTAAAGCACAAAGAAGAAGAAGATGAGTTAGATGAATTGAACTTCGATTTGTTTTTGAAGTTACCTTTCTGGAAGAACCGGTTGAACTTCTTGGCCATGAGTGCCATGGACTCCAAGTCCAACTCGTTTTCCCGAGTTCTCATCATCGGTTGATGTGGAAGTAGATGGAGCGGCCTTGAAAGCAATAGCTTTCTTCTTTGGCTCTTCTTGTTGTAGGTAAGACTTCATCTTTTCCTGCAACTTCAACTTGCTATCCTTGCGCACCTCATAAGACATCAAGGTACCCATTAGTTGAACAACAGTATATTTGTTCATATCATTACCTTCCTCGATGACGAAGGTACACTTTTCCCAACTCGAAGGAAGTCCTTCGATAAACTTCGAACATTTCTCCTTTTGGGTGTAGGATTTGCCGAGAGCCTCTAACTCATTAATGATGTCGACGAAGCGAGCATAATACTCCTTCATCTTCTCACCCTGTAGCATATGAAACATCTCGTAATCTTTATTAACTACAACGAGTTTAGAGTCTCTTACCCTACTCGTCCCTTCATGTAATATGAGGAGGGAGTTCCATATTTGATATGCACTCTTACATGTGCATATCTTGTTGAAATCCTCGGGCTCCAAAGCGCATTGCAAGACGTTCATTGCCTTGGTATTGCTCACCTCCGCGGCGACCTCCGCGGGAGTCCATTTCACGAAATCTTCTTCGGTGGGCTCGACGTATTCCTTCATCGTGGTCCTCCATAGTGAAGCACTCCAGAGGAAAGTCTCCATCCGGCATTTCCAGTACCTGTAGTTGGTACCGTTGAAGAATGGAGGCCTCGTTGAGGAATGTCCTTCCATTACCGAAGACGCTCCTTCACGGTTCTTGAATGTGCTATAGTCGGAAGGTGGACGAACGGTCTTGTTGTCGTTGGCATACATAGCTATAGACTTGGCTCTGATACCAAATGTAATGCCCTGCTAAGCTACTGCACAAGTACTAGGGGGGGTGAATAGTACTTTAAAATAATTAAGAGGCTAATTCCTAATTACTTGCAAACTCTACCAAACAATGCGGAAAATGCGGAAATGTAAATGTTAGACAACAAAGAAACAATCGCAAACAACGATATTACTGGGTTCGGATCCACCCAAGTCTCCTCGACTTGTTCCCGGTGATCCTACGTCCCAACCACCCCGGATCCCCTCCGGATACTTGAGTTAGAAACCCTAACTCAAGATTTCCACTATGAAATATTTGTGAAAAAACCTTCACAAGTCAAATCATACACAAAGTAATTTGTGACTCCCATAACCCGGGATCACAACCACACTCTCACAACCGAGAGTGAAACTTACAATATGAATTGAAATGAAATAGAAACTTCTTACCGACAAAATACCTATGCCTTGAGTAATGCTTACGAATTAGGGCAAAGATGATTTTGAGGAAGAAGAAGTGGCACCAAACCCTAGCTCCAAGATGTAGATCAGCAATGGAGAGCTATGGGGATGTTGGTGACCTAGAATCAAGCACTTGGCTTGGAAGGCTTCACACTCAATGAATCTCTCTTTGGAAGTAAGAATGAGGAGAGATTATTGAATGGAATGAAAGAGCTTGGAATGAGCTTGGGAATGATTTCTCTTGATCTCTAAACTTGCAATAATATCAGCCTTGACTGCAATGAATGCAGCCCATCAAGTATTTATAGGATAGAGGAGAGAGAGAAAGAAAAACGTTTCAATTAATGCTCCAATGGCTCTTTTCTGAACCCAACTAGTCGGTCAAAGAACAACCACCGACCGACTAGTTCATCAACTAGTCGGTCGGCTCAATAAACGTATACCGACTAATGGAAGAACAGCCAAAAAGGTTGAAGCACAGACAAAAGGAACTAGTCGGTCCAAGAAGAGTAGCTGACCGACTAGTTTCATAACTAGTCGGTCGGTTACTCAAATGAGACCGACTAACAGATAAAACTGATGTCTGAGCACAAATTGACTTAGTCGGTCCAAGAACAAATGTTGACCGACTAATTCACCAACTAGTTCGGATCGCCAAATGAGCATAGACCGACTAACGATAAATAGTAAATTAGGTGAAAATTGACATGAACAGTAAAGCTAAACTAGTCGGTCCAAGAAGGAACGTTGACTGACTAGTTCATCAACTAGTCGGTCGATCAATGAACACAGACCGACTAATGATAAACAGTAGCTCAGGCTCAAATGTGCATGTACAGGGAAAGCTCAACTAGTCGGTCACAGAAGCATCACTGACCGACTAGTTCACAAACTAGTCGGTCGGTGAGTCAACTTAGACCGACTAACTGTAAACAGTAAAGAGCTTGGAAATGACTGACAAAAACTAGTCGGTCTAAGAAACATCGCCGACCGACTAGATCACCATCTAGTCGGTCAGTTCTTCTTCTTGAACCAACTAACATGCACAAGAAGTCACGAATCGAAGCGCGAAGCTTCGGGAAAGATTGTATGGACTTCTACTAAGATCCTAGAGCTAAGATAGGAGCGTTATGAAGATTTAAACCGTAAGACCTACTCAAGGCTTAACATTCTACGAAAGAAGCTTAAAGACTATAAATAAAACTTGACGATACCCTCTTCAATAGCTTCAATCGAATCTTCATGACTTCTAAAATGGTCCATAAGCTTCAACGAAGCTTTAGGCATACGATCACGTGCTTTGAGAAGTCTTGAGACGTCGTAATTGATATTCATATGAATTTGGCGACGATCTCCATAACTACGCTCACAAAGTGTTAGTTCACGATATATTTATGTTTGTTCATCATCCAAAACCAAATCTGGGGAGTCCAATATCCAACAGGTTCATGTCCATGCTCCTCCTAGCTGGGGCTGGTGGTCGGGCAACTCAGGAGTCCGTCGAGCGTGACCTACCCGTCCTTCAAAGCCTCATTCGTCACATTCGCACTGACCTACCCGATGTCTCCGAGCTTCACATCCCACCCCCCACCACTCCTGGTCCTCAGCATAGGCCCCCATCACCGCCCTCAGAGGGTGGTGCCTCTGCTTGATACTTTCCCATCCAGCTTTTGCCTCCCCCTATTTTTAGTGCCCATCTGTCCTTGCGGGGCCCTGCTTTACCATTGCTAGGGGGAGGACCCATTCACGTGTCGAGTCCCTTCCTTTTTATTTTTTTATTTTTTTATTATTTCCATTCTTTTCTCCGATTGACCTCCCCCTTGCATATCTCTGCATTTTCACGATCACATCATTTCGCTAGCACTGTCACGTCTAGCTTGGGGGAAGTCAAATTTTTTGGGTGTGTTGTCGTGTTTCGTTTTTCGTTGTGTGTTTGCTTATTTGTCGTCTCGTGTGATTTTCCTTTTTATTTTCCTCCTTTATTTTATTTTATTTTATTTTTGTTTTTATGTCGTGTGGTGTGCTTTTTATTTTTATTTCTTATTTTCAGTTTCGTTTGTATGATTTTCTTGTCTTTCGTTTGCCTTTGTGTCTGTGCATATTCCCCCCGTATTCATTGCCCTCCCGTATTTAATTCTATTGCATTGAGGGCAATGCATGTTTCAGCTTGGGGGAGTCGCACTTCGTGCGTCATTCGTGTCGTTTTTCTTCGTTTTTGAGTCGTTTTCCATCGTGTTTTTCTTTTTCTTCTCATCTTTTGTCCTCTCTCTCCTAGAGACGAACCCTATGATGAATTGCCACGAAATCATACACACCTAGCATGGCATCGATAATCACATTCACTACCCCTAGGATATCGAGTCCTCTTGCATTTCATGCATCGGGGGTCCACTTAGCTTTCTGGGAGTCGTGCGTCGTGCCTAGCTGTGTGGTGTACTTCTACTTTGTGATTTTACTTTATATACTTGTCTAGAAATGACCCCTAGATTATCATGCTTCGATTTGAATATGCGGTATTTGTTTCTACTGTCTGCTTCTTCTGCATGCTATATATATATCGTACACTTCATTTTGCATGTGTCGGGATTCCACAATTAAGGACTAGGATAACCCATTTAGCCCATGCTCTAATTAGCGAGAATAGTTTCCTTTGCCCAAGTGTTTAGATTCCGATTTCTTTTTGTTTTACTTGGTGCAAATCCCCTCGTCGTGTACCGTTCTCCCACTTGGGAGAGTGCACATGTGTATAGCCAAAAAACCCCAAAAAATCCAAAAAAAGAGAAAAGAAAAGAAAAAAAATTGTTTAGCCAAAAAGCCAAAAAAAAAATACATATATCCAAAACCCAAAAAAAATTCCCGTGTGAATATTTTTCCTACTTGCTGTGAATAAAGGGAAGGCGCGAGTTTGCACCGAGTGTTCTACTCCACATCATCTCAACCCCCATCGTTTTCGAAAACACTTGGCTTAGGAACTTTTTAGCTATTATCTAGGCTATAGTGTGGTGATTTCCTTAACCCTAGTTGTGGAGTCCCTGACGCATGATATGTTTCGATTCTCGCTCTATTCTCATGCATGCTTGAGCTATATATTCACCGCTTAATTCGAATCGAATCGATATTTGGGTCAATTCTTGGATTTGTGTATATCGAGCTCTATTGCACACCGTAGATAGTGACACCGGCTGCTAGCACACGACCACACTCACTCGCGCTTCACCGCGTGGGCCCACGGCACTTGTCTGGACTCGTATTCCTTGGTTTAGTGATGTGATTTGGTGTCTGCTTGCTTGGTGTGTCGTTTTTGATTTTGTTGGCCTTGACGGGCAATCTAGGATATAAAGTTTTCTTTTTCTCTCTTTCTCTCTATTTTCTCCATCCGAGCTCCTACTCTCACTCGTCTTCCTCGAGGACGAGGAAGAGTTCAGCTTGGGGGATTTTGACGTGCGTTTATATTTCATATATATGCGCACGTTATCTTCCGTGTTTTTTCGTATTTTCCGCCGTCTTGTATTCGTTTTCTCGTGTTTTCTTGTTTTCTTTCACTTTTTCGTGTTTTTTGTGTTTTGCAGGAATTTACAGGCGTAGGGGACATAAAACGACGATATCATGAGTCCCCGGAGCAACAGGAGAAGTCACGCATGATCCAGGGGGTCAAACGACGAAGATCACATCTTTCAGCCCCTCACCCGACCGGTTGGTCACTTACAACCGATCGGGTGATGCACGCGTGCACCACCCGGACACAAGTTGGATCGGCCAAGAAGTCACCCAGTCGGTTCAGTGACCGGTTCAAACGCCCCCAACTCTCTGGAATTCTGACGCTGAATGCCAACCGATCGGGTGACCTTCACCCGATCGGTTCACCTGTAGCCGATTCTCCGAAACCAAGACACGGAGAGATCAACCGACCGGTTCAACCGACGGCACGAAGATCCAACCGATCAGCTTCATGCCTCAACCGACCGAGCCGTGGTGACCGGGTGAAGTCCTATTCCGAGCTGCCGAAGAAACGAAGCAGGTCACCCGATCGGGTGACTTTTCACCCGATCGGGTGATATCGTATTCTATATATAGGACCCCTAGGTTTTCCAGAAACGGGAGTTGTTATTTTTTGCTGTTTTTTCTCTTTCTTGACGGCTGTAATTTTTCAGATATTTGTAAGTTTTCCGATCTTTGTTAAACTTTAATATAGTGTTATTAGCATTGCTCTTACTGCTTTTTAATCGCCTGATCATGATTTTTACGGTCGATTTTACTTTAGATCGCTTTTTACTAAATATGTGTGAGTAGTTCCCAAATCTGGGATTTTGGTGGAAACCCCTTCGTGGGTTCTTCCCGATGCGTCCATAGGACTAGGATATCGATAGGGATTAGGAATCTAACGGTTACGCGGGGTGTTTTATTGTCATCGGTGGGAAAAAGACCGCCTTTGACCGTTGGGCCAAGGGGGAATAAACTTGGCGGTTGACTCCCTAGCATAGCTCATGCCCTTAGCGTAGACGTCGAATCCTAGCGCGTGGAAGCGGCAGGATGAGACGTTGGGAGTTATCGTTGCGAACTTAGTGCTCCCGGAGTCGGTCAGTGTTAATGGACACGGGAGTGCCCACTGACCGAACCCTGGAAGTCCGACGTATCATCCTGAGCACCGACCGGAATATCGGGCCCACGGGACGCTGGTACCACTTTCAGAGGCAACGTCTCACCATTAGACCCTAATTCCGATCGTTATCCTACTCGTCGGCTGTATCGGCGAGAATCACACGATAGGGTGGAAACCAAAGTCCCGGGTTTTCCCTTTATATTATTTATCCCTTGCATTCCATTTACTGTGACAACCATTTATCTGATTCGGGCTAGCTCGCCCATGGGGTGAATTTGATCCTTCTTGACACAAGCACATCCACTGCTCCCTGAGTTCGACCCCCCAAGCCACACTACAACACCATGCGCTTACGGTTACAAATATTTAAATCTCACGCCCCTAATCATATTATTGCACACATCAAACACGCACAACGTGGGGACGTCAGTTTATTCCTTTTGGCTGAAGTGGCTGTACTGGCACACTTCTACGCTCAATTGATCGCTTAACCCTATCCCTCCACGTGTATCAAGCCAGGGTTTCCTAAGTACATGAGCTCGCTTCTGGATCACGAGCTAGGAAGTGTATTTGGTTTGGCATAGGGTTGTGCCCGCAAAAGCAGGTGCCTAGCCTCAATAGTTACAATATTTGTAGCGTGTGCTACGCAATCATGATAGAACATTATGATGCATGTCATGACATGGAATGAGCAGTTAAAATGCATACCGTTAATTGAAATTAAACATGACATGACATCATGAATGAAAGCAGGGTAAAGGTGTCGGATCTAGCTTCGTTGTTAAGCTAGATCAAGTAGGGTGTCGAATCTAGTTTCGTTGTCAAACTAGATCAAATAGGTCCTCTAGGCGACTATCATTTCACTGCCTAGTCTCTTTTACGCTAACACAAAATTGGGCCTAAAACGTGTCCTAAACAATTCACTGGCAATTATGACTTGCCTGAACAACCAAGCTGAACGCACGATCAACCAGAGTCCAAACTACTTATGTGATCAGATCGCATTCCTGCATACAGTCCCAATTATTAATCTTGATTAGTGAATCACAAACAATCAGAAGTTACCAATTTTTAGTAGATTAACAGGCGAGTGGTGATTCCTACGGAGCGGGCCTTACCTCAACACGACGCGAGCGCTACTCTGACGTCGGGTAGCGACGTCAGGGGTTGGATTCCAGTAGCGTGAACGGTATGAAATGACCGGTTCTCTGTTCGATAAAACACGTGCTCGAATTAGAATCGTTACGATAGATATAGTTTTTTAAACAATCCTGTTGGCGTCTAGTGATCCAATTTTAATTAGGTTCTCCATCCCGAGACGGGGTTCACATCATAAAATTAAGGTCACTAATATCCTAATAAGCTGACGAATCTCAATACTTAATCGCTAATGATAATACCGTTATGACATTTATAGTCTAACATCATTAATCCCTAACTTAGTGATATGTTATTATTAACATTATGAAAACAAGTTTCAACTTTTGACAACAACCAATACATGCTAGCTTACAGGTTTATAAAAATATCTGTGACGTTATTACCCTAGCAACCAATACTAACGGTTGCTAGGAGTTTATGCGTGTAAGTTATCAACCCATCGTTCAGCGTGCCAACTTCATATTATTAGGTCCACTAGCTGTTCGTTATCACAGTCCAAAATCTATTAGCAACTGATAATAAGGTAGTATAATGGACGTTCACTAACCGTCACGAAGAGATGCTCCCCAACGTAGCTACCGAGGGTTGTCGAGCGGCGGACAGAGGCGGAGGGACGTCGTAATGGCGCGAGGGAAGTCGACAACGGCATGGGGCTGCCGAGCATCGCCGCGGGGCGAAGAAGCATCGCTGCCGCACGTCAGAGGCTGTTGCAGCTGCTGTCAGTGCTTAGGGCAGCTGCGGTCGGTGGATTGGTAGCGGCTGAGGCGGGTTCCGGCAGGGCACCGGGGTCAGATCATCGAGGGGATGCCGTGACAGTGCCTGGCAGTGCTGCTGTCACCGGGCGCTGCTGTGCATTGCCTGCAGCAGCACATGCGCTGCTGCTCGATCGCCTGGCAGAGCACGGGGCGGCGGCCATTGGATGTTGGTTGGCGGGAGGTCCGACAAGGGGTGGCCGGAGTGCTAGGGGAAGGCGACGATGGGTGGGAGCGAGAGAAACGTCAGGGCTAATGAAGAAGACGGCGGCGCTGTGTGATGTTGAGGGAAACTAAAGACCTAGGTTTGGTTTTTAAGGGATAGCACATGAAGTGCAAGTGGGCCTAGAGTTATAATATTAGTTGTTGTGTGTGGGAGATGTGAAGAGCAGCAAGTGAGTATGGTGAGCTGGGCTTTGGGTTTTCTAGGTTATAAGTTTATTATTAATATAAGAATGTGTGTATGGACTTTTGGCCCTGGGTGATGGTGTTTGAAGGGTTTAAATAAAATTAAGTTGTGTGTGAGAAAGGAAGTCTGGGGGAGGACAGGGTGCGAAAATAACAGAAGACCCGAATGAAATTTCGGCTGGGGATTAGCTAGGGTAAAACACAAGTTAAAAGTGATTAGAGTTATAATTAATGGGATTTAATAGGCGTAATTAAGGGAAATTAGACCTAATCAATTATGTTAAGTGGGTCAAACAGTGTCCGATAATTATGAGAAAATATCAGGACGACCGTGTCGACGAGAGAACCGAGACTAAGAAGATTGGTCACGGCTAGGGAAATGGAGAACGTAACTAAAAATAAAAAGGTCTAACGACGAAGGTGGAAGCTACGCCGCCTCTTCAGACAAAGTTATTTTGTGGGAGAACGACCCGTGGAATGACGTTCCAAAATAATTCCACAAATAAATACTCTTCCAGAGGGTCACAACGGCATATCACATCATACGGTTCGGATACAAGAAGAAGAAACTAAAAATACACGTATGAAAGGAAAGTATGCGCACGAAAACTTAGGATCAAAAAGCGACCGTGACATCCTAACCACCTTAGAATAAAGTCCGTCCTCGAACTTTCTAATTAGGAATATTATATACTAGCCATTCTGGTAACTACCCCAAACATATAACACTATGGTTCAACCAGGTATAGTCACTACAAGTGCTTGTATATGCACTAGATAGTCAAACATTAATACTACAAACATGTATACATATGCACACTCTATACTTATACCTATCATAGACAGTCAAAATCGTACACGTACTTCAATCATTCATATAGTCACGTATATCCTTATATAACTATAACTCATTTATCACAACCAAGGTACACATACATACAAAAAATAGTTTTACATTAGCAAATACGATCATAATACTCACGTATGGATAACTACCGATGTATAAACAACATGGATATACTACTCCATATATCTCATAGTATACCTCCAACACCAAACATATCAATACATGTAATCACGCCACACAATATTAAATCAGGTTTACTATGCCTATTATACATTCACCGCTACTATAATTTCACAAATATATAGTTATTCAAATGCACGCAGATATTTCACCATATATTCACATCACATACAATTCTATAGCTATATTCAAGACACACCACACCTACCATAGTCACAAATACCTATAACTAAGCACATACTTATCCGTGCATGGTGCACATCCACACACGCTAATATACCATTCATACATGCCGCTCATACCACTATATGCTTATCACAACTATACACCTAGTTTAGCTAGCACATGTACATTCACACAGGAAAGTCCTTAGTAAAATAACTATACCACAAGACCGACACCTATAACTATATACTGGTATAGCCATCCACAAGCATGTGCGTAACACAACCAGGCACAACCAATCTTATCACTATACATACATCATCCATTATCATGTTCACAGTACTATACGCAACCCACAGACATAGGTAACATATACGTATCACTCAAGCTTGAGTGAGACTCAAAACCCATATCAGAATACCCTATATTCATAACACGGTTTCTACACTTATACCAATACTACTCCAATACGTATATCTACCAACGTAACCACACACATACCATAATATCAATCACACTTAATATTTAGTCAGGTCACACCCACATTATTCAATCACTTTACATACCATAATAATATTACAAATATCAGCACACGTATAATTATAATACACTCTCTAATACATGCATTCATCGTATAGTCACATACATGTAATATATTCACGTCATAGCAATATTAAATATAATCAATACACTACTACATATACATATACATGCATAGTCACGACATACAATAATCGCGTATACTTCATGGTATATACGTACACACACAACATCCCATAAAGACAAGCAATACTAAACAAAATTATAATCCTATTACCATACGTATATCACCCAAATTCATGCAGCACATACATACCTACGCACGAGCACGCGCTCATACGTACTAACATATAAATCAAATATTAGGCACGCACCTTTAACTATAAGTACTCTATTATCATTACACTTAACATGCATAAGACTTACTAGTATATTATTTCAAGCATTTACAAGTATCTTCAAACCACATACTCAACTAGCAGATATTCCAACACGAATCCCTAAGTGGTATAGCTATCCACACATATATAATAACACCACCATTCATACAACTTCACATATATATCACGAATAACACTGATTATTCATACATAACACAAGAGACATCCATTAATATCCTAAGGGTAGCACACCCACACACTCTACCTATACACATGCACCACGACGACATCACAAAACCCAGGTGCCTACTACTAAACTAGCGTTGACACATGCAACTACAAGCACTAATGGCCAAACAATAGGAGGAAACCGGTACCAAAAATGTAACGAAGAAAAGACCGAAAAATACGAATCCAGATAGGGCGAGGATAAGGAAACTGCTTGGTTAGGTGAAACAGGGATATAATTGTGAATGTTTAGGTAGAGGAAAGGAAGATGTAATAATACCCTTTTAGGATATAGAAAAATAGTGTGTAAATGACCTAAGTTAAAATACGAAAAGTATAAAAACTGTCGTACTTCAAAAGTTGGAGTTCCCTTTTGCATAGAAAAATATTTGGAGGTCGATAAAATGAGTTGTTCCAAACAAGTTTAAGTCGCATATACATAATAAGAGAAAATCGGTTTATTGGCTTACTGAGAAATCATTATAAGAAAGAAGTAAAACATTCACACGAACATTAAAGACATAGGTTAGAAAATATTATGCGGCAGTAATTTAATAATTTCAGAAAAATTTCGAAATTCAAAGAATGAAATTAGATCAACTGAAGTGTAGGAAATTTAAGCTCATGCTAAATGTTTTCAAAGTCCTTAAACTGGGGGGAAATTTAAAATAAATAATATTGAAAATACTTTTAGGGAAACCGGGATTTTCCAAAAGAAACAGATTTATACAAAGATTTTTGAAGTACGAGTACGACGAACCTAGAACTGATATATATAAAAATATTGAAGTTCTATTCAGCTTAGAAAAATATTCTAAAAGTATGTACGGTAAGTGGTTAAAAGTAATAAACTTAGTAGTATAGAAATGGAAGGAAAGATATATTGAATTACCAGAAATGGTAATAAAGTTTTAAAACCGAAATACGAAAGATATAGGTTAGAAAATGGTTACGAGATAGTAATTAAAAACTACATCCAATAGACTTAAAAATCTACGAAAAAATTTCAACTCAACCGAAAGGTAGGGAATTTAAATATATAAGAAGGGGGGTTTAAAACAAAAATTAACTGAGCGAAAACTTTGAATAAGGAAAATTGAAAATAACTTTTAAAGAATCAGGATTTGCAACGGAGAAGATTCGAAAGATTAACGATAATCGTCATGAGGCGATCATGTGAAACGAGGGCAAAGAATAAGATTGTGTGGTCTATTCAAAATACGCCTAGGATATGATTCAAGAAGAGCTACGATGGAATTCTACGGTCGATAATACAGAAGTGTAATGATTAGGAAAGAGATAAAGATCAGTGGTTCTATTCACTGGGCCAACTAGAGATCAGGAAAACTTAGCGCTAAGACTCTCTAATAGACTAGACTGTAACAGAGGCCTCGGGATGTGGTCCCAAGAGTAACAAGATCACGTTCTGCTGGCCTGAAATTGTTGGACTCAATGAACGACTAAAAGAGAAGTTCTAGAAGTCTAATATGGTCAGGGTTGGGTGAGAGACTGCTAAGGAAACCTAAGACGAGTACAGCTTAATCTTGACGAAGGCACCTGACTATCAAACTTGGACATCTATCTAAGTCTTCCTACCATCTAAGATAGGGAAACCCTTCAGGTTAGACTCAATTTATGACTTAAATGTCCCGAATAATGTAATGGATGTTTGTTATCATTATTGTTGTTCCGATATTTCGCAGATGCAAGGGAGGACCTTCATGGGCCACCAACAAAACCTGTCACGTCCTGCTTCCCAAGTATGGAAGGCGAGACGTGAGGAGGTTCGCTCAGACGTGCAGCTATGAAGCTGGAGTCTAATAAGCGTTTGTAAATAATATAAATAGCAGGTCCTTTCATTGCGATGAAACAACAATGATAATAAGTAGTCAAAAGAACATCCACCAACAACATCCAGCAATTATTCCAACATCACAAAAAAGTCACAAATTAAAGTACAGAGTCTGTAAAGAAGGCCTAAGCATGTCCAAAACTACAACAAGTAATGGTGATACGCACCTAACAACCTAACAACAGCTACTAAGAAGGTAACACCAACTAAAATAGAGTCGCCGGCTGAGACTAAGGGTAGGACCGAAATCCTCGAAATGAACGTCAGCAACCTGTCGTCCTCTGCAACTAAATCAGGCTCAAAACTTGACATGTGACACCCAAAGAGAAAATGGCACGTGTCAGCAAAAGTCTCTCAAAAGAAAACGGGAACTTTTGTGCAAGGATACAAATAAGGTAAAGCGACTAGCAGTTCTAAATTTAATGAAATGAAATGACATTTAAAGAATGCAACAAATTAAGATGACATGATGACATGCATGCACGTCGTAGCAGAAACTATGAAAAAACACTGTTTCACAATTCATGAACACTAACTTGTCACTTTGTGTAGATGGTTTACGCCTTTTGGCTGAAGTGGCTGTACGGGCACACTTCTACGCTCAAGTGATCGCTTAACCCTACCCCTCCATGTGTATCGAGCCAGGGTTTCCCAAGTACATGAGCTCGATTCTGGATCACGAGCCAGGAAGTGTATTTGGTTTGGCAGAGGGTTGTGCCTGCAAAAGCAGATGCCAAGCCTCAATAGTTACAATATTTGTAGCTTGTGCTACACAATCACGATAGAATATTATGATGCATGTCATGACATGGAATGAGCAGTTAAAGTGCATACCGTTAATTGAAATTAAACATGACATGACATCATGAATGAAAGCAGGGTAAAGGTGTCGGATCTAGCTTCGTTGTCAAGCTAGATCAAGTAGGGTGTCGAATCTAGTTTCGTTGTCAAACTAGATCAAATAGGTCCTCTAGGAGACTATCATTTCACTGCCTAGTCTCTTTTACGCTAACACAAAATTGGGCCTAAAACGTGTCCTAAACAATTCACTGGCAATTATGACTTGCCTGAACAACCAAGCTGAACGCACGATCAACCAGAGTCCAAACTACTTATGTGATCAGATCGCATTCCTGCATACAGTCCCAATTATTAATCTTGATTAGTGAATCACAAACAATCAGAATTTACCAATTTTTAGTAGATTAACAGGCGAGTGGTGATTCCTACGGAGCGGGCCTTACCTCAACACGACGCGAGCGCTACTCTGACGTCGGGTAGCGACGTCAGGGGTTGGATTCCAGTAGCGTGAACGGTATGAAATGACCGGTTCTCTGTTCGATAAAACACGTGCTCGAATTAGAATCGTTACGATAGATATAGTTTTTTAAACAATCCTGTTGGCGTCTAGTGATCCAATTTTAATTAGGTTCTCCATCCCGAGACGGGGTTCACATCATAAAATTAAGGTCACTAATATCCTAATAAGCTGACGAATCTCAATACTTAATCGCTAATGATAATACCGTTATGACATTTATAGTCTAACATCATTAATCCCTAACTTAGTGATATGTTATTATTAACATTATGAAAACAAGTTTCAACTTTTGACAACAACCAATACATGCTAGCTTACAGGTTTATAAAAATATCTGTGACGTTATTACCCTAGCAACCAATACTAACGGTTGCTAGGAGTTTATGCGTGTAAGTTATCAACCCATCGTTCAGCGTGCCAACTTCATATTATTAGGTCCACTAGCTGTTCGTTATTGCAGTCCAAAATCTATTAGCCACTGATAATAAGGTATTATAACAGACGTTCACTAACCGTTACGAAGAGATGGTCTCCAACATAGCTACCGAGGGTTGCCAAGCGGCAGACAGAGGCGGAGGGACGTCGTAACGGTGCGAGGGAAGTCGACAACGGAACGAGGTCTACCGAGAGTCGTCGCGGGGCGAAGAAGCGTCGCTGCCGAGCGTTGGAGGCTGTTGCAGCTGCTATCCGTGCCTAGGGCAGTTGCTGTCGGCAGATTGACAGCGATTAAGGCAGTTTCCGGTGGGGCACCGGGGTCAGATCGTCGAGGGGAGGCCGTGACAGCGCCTGGCGACGCTGCTGTCGTCGGGTGCTGCTGTGTGTGGCCTGCAACAGCACATGCACTGCTGCTCGATTGCCAGGCGGGGTATGGGGTAGCGGCCACCAGATGTTGGTCGGAGGGAGGTCTGACGAGGGGTGGCCGGAGTGCTAGGGGTAGGCGACGATGGGTGGGAGCGAGAGAAACGTCGGGGCTAATGAAGAAGACGGCGGCGCTGTATGATGTTGAGGGAAACTAAAGACCTACGTTTGGTTTATAAGGGATAGCATGTGAAGTGTAAGTGGGCCTAGAGTTATAATATTAGTTGTTGTGTGTGGGGGATGTGAAGAGCATCACGTGAGTATGGTGAGCTGGGCTTTGTGTTTTCTAGGTTATAGGTTTATTATTAATATAAGAATGTGTGTATGGACTTTTGGCTCTGGGTGATGGTGTTTGAAGGGTTTAAATAAAATGAAGTTGTGTGTGAGAAAGGAAGTCTGGGGGAGGACAGGGTGCAAAAATAACAGAAGATTCGAATGAAATTTCGGCTGGGGATTAGCTAGGGTAAAACCCAAGTTAAAAGTGATTAGAGTTATAATTAATGGGATTTAATAGGCGTAATCAAGGGAAATTAGACCTAATCAATTATGTTAAGTGGGTCAAACGATGTCTGATAACTATGAGAAAATACCAGGACGACCGTGTCGACGAGAGAACCGAGACTAAGAAGATTGGTCACGGCTAGGGCAATGGAGAACGAAACTAAAAATAGGAAGGTCTAACGACGAAGGTGGAAGATACAACGCCTCTACAGACAAAGTTATTTTGTAGGAGAACGACCCGTGGAATGACGTTCCAAAATAATTCCACAAATAAATACTCTTTCAGAGGGTCACAACGGCATATCACATTATACGGTTCGGATACAAGAAGAAGCAACTAAAAATACGCGTACGAAAGGAAAGTACACGCACGAGAACTTACAATCGAAAAGCGACCGTGACAGCATCGCCATTCTCATGCATATATTACTCATTTAGTTACTACTTGACTAATTACATTTCCCATTTTGACTTTACCATCTACTCACTACTCTTATATATTTTATAAGAATATATATTATTACTTTTTATACATACCTTTCATTCTCCTACTAAACCGTTTGTAACTACTTTTGTGTCCCCCAATCAAGCTAAATCCCTATCAGTATATATTAACTATTCTTTTATTCGAATTTCGAATTTGGATGAAATCAAATCCTTTCTTTTAAATCAAATCCTTAATGTCTTGTAACTAATCCATAAAGAATCTCAAATCCCCCTACCTTCCCCCATCTAGTACACAACCCCACACGTTTTCCACACGTTTTAAAAAATGTTTTAGGCCTTTAAT
This sequence comes from Scilla litardierei, assembly GCA_030789695.1. Taxonomy (NCBI): domain Eukaryota; kingdom Viridiplantae; phylum Streptophyta; class Magnoliopsida; order Asparagales; family Asparagaceae; genus Scilla; species Scilla litardierei. The sequence goes on along the minus strand of CM061142.1, from coordinate 220,401,044 downwards.
GTCATCATCTTTTCCTTCCCTTTTCAGAAGTGTTAAATTTTTATTGTTATATTGTTAGAACATTAGATACGACTATTATTGTTATAGGATTTTGATTGAAAATAGGCATAGTGTGAGATGTTATAAGGTATAGTTAGGGATAGTTGACTTTGAACACAAGGGAATTAGATTATTCCATTTACAAGGGGATAAATAGAATGATGTGATCAAGACTTGTATTTTCATATTTGGATAATAACTACGCGTAACTGATCAAATAGAGTAACCTTTGTGAATGAATTGTACACAGGAAGTGGAGTACTTTACAGATTTGAAATTCAGACTAATAGCAGATAGGAGTAGCTATGAAGCTATGGTACTATTTATGGTGATCATGAAAATGAGTAGAGTATTTAAAGTAACAAGAATGGGTTATGCAGGTGGGATGATGAAGACATTAGAAATAATATGATATGTTGGTGCGAATGGATAGTTGTGTAGATTGATCAAAAGAAAAAAAATTTGCTTAGGATAAGATACCATGGGAAAAGATAAAATGCGATTTAATAATTGGTTAATCGTGTTGAATAAATTTATGAGTTGTCACGATGAAGAATATATATATTGGGACCATGACAAATTGTGGATAAAAGGGTGATGTATGTTAGGCATATTTTTTTTGTCGCCATATAATGGTGATTGGTAGAACATCGTTATATCAATTGCCTGATTAGAGTTGGAAGATATGAAAATTTTGAGTGCTACCAGGTTAGGTGGTACAATGATCAATGTGGTGACATATTATAAGGAAGACGGCTTGTGGGAAGAAATAATTTTGTAGACATTGGCTACAGATGAACTAATACAGAGAATGTTACTGCTCTAATAACGAATGATAAGTGAAGAAGTGGAGAAATTTTGGATGACATTGTCTTGTATAAGATATTGATTATTTTTTTAGTGAGAACCTTGGGTTAGAAATTTGAACGGTAAAGTGGGATATACAGCTAAGTGTTAGGATGTGATTATAGGTGTAGCATTAATCGGTGATGAAACGAGAAGTGATGATTTTTTGAAGAACACTTGATTGAGGTTACATGATTAGCGATCATTAGGTTAGAATATTGGAATTGCAGGTATAAGTATATATGGATTTATTATTACTATAATGGGAATTCCGAGGACGGAATTTTTCTTAAGGTGGGTAGGATGTAAAGGTCAATTTCCGAACATACGTATTTTGGCACGTATCTTTGTTGTTTTGTGTGGGTGTTTCTATTTTTTTATTTTTTTATTATTGCTATCCGTAACTCAGACGCCTAGCCGAACCCGTATTCACGATCCTCTCGGAGGCGCGAGCGCCCTGGTATTTTCCGTGAAATTTTTGGACAGCGAGGGCGAAATCTGCTTAACTCATTACTACTTTATAAAATATGTTTATGTAAAAATTTGTTTTCTTAAGTGATGTACGTTTTCAAAACGAACTCAATTATCTTTTTTTAAATAAAACCTTAACCCAATCCCTATTAGCATCTTACTGTTAGTTTAGGAAACCAAATCAAATCTTAATAATCCAACTTATTAATTTTCTTACCATATCCCACTTGAAATCCTTACCACCCAGCGTCCTCCTTTTTAAAACCGCAAACAATTTCCCCATGGGACTTCACGTGATGCGGCTCCTTTTCTCTTTAGCCAAACAAAGAAATCTAAAAGAATCTCTCCTCCCCTCTAACTGTGCAACAGACCCCCTCTTATACGTTGCCTCACCCTGTCCCACGTTCTCTCTCTCCTACCCTATATATCTAAAAACTATAGCTATCTCTACCCCTAACAATATACGGTAGCTTACCAATAACCCATGGCTATGTTTCTCTTCCCTCTTCAAAAGCTGTCACGCGAACCCAAAGAAACCCTGCCGAGCTTTGCTCTTTCTCCCCTCTCCCTCCAGCCAAACTCATCCACAAGCCACTGCCCTCCAGTCAACCCAAACCGCCCAGTCGACCTGCCATTCCCCTCCTCCACCTCACCTTAGCAGACGGTGCAGGACACCTCTGGCCTTTCCACCTCCACACGCGAACCCTAGCCCAGGCCAAACTCTCGCACTTGCCCGTCTCTGGTTATCTCAAGCCCCCGACCACCGTCGGCCACCGCAGGCCACCCTCTGACATCCCCTCTCCCTTGACAACATCATCCCCCTCTCCCCTACTCTCTCTCACCCTCAAAAGACCTCTCAAACCCATCAAAACCCAGTTTTTGGACAGATCTGCTCATCGCCGAAAAACACCCACGTCCGCCGCCGTCCGGCTACCGCTGGCGGTCACCCGCCACCTACAGACTCCCCTCGACCCCCTCTACCTACTGCAAGTGCCCTTTGCCCCCTCAGGTCACCACATCTTCGCGGCGATCCAAAACGGCGACCCATTTAGTAAAACTGTCATTTTACCTTCTCACGGCCGGTCGCCGCCGCGTGCAGCCGCTGTCAGCCACCCAATGGGCCGAGCAACTCCCCTTCGTCCTTCTCCAATCCCCGGCAACCACCCTTGCTCCTAGGAGTTCATGCACACCGCAGATCTCGCGTGTTTTCCGACGTCGTAGCCGTCGCCGTGACGTTTCGTTGCACTACCTGCAACCGGAGAGATTCGACGTCGCGCTTGCTGTTCTCGCCTTCCCCTCACTATCCATTCTCGTCTCGCTGTGCTACCTGTGGCCGAGACATCGTTAATGATGCAAACCTATCGCTGTTCAGACCCGACATCCGATCTACGATCAAACACCGAAAAGGTTAGCCCCCAACGCGTAGTAAGAACCCACATCGTAGCGAATCTAAAACCTAATCTAAAAGTCATAAACGATAACTAAGTTTACATTTCTGCTCCTTTAAAATGTTGTTTAACCTTAGACATCGACAAACGGACTTGAATATCTGTGCACATAGGGTAGAACGTCGATTAGGCTGAAACGAATCAAAAAGATGTGATTTCGAACTATTAGGGTAGCCCCATTGAACCTAGAAATTTACCATAATAGGATTGATGAAAAACACGTTCTGACATCGCTGTTGGCTCGTTTCAGATGAACCATCACTGACGCACCGCTTCGACGAGACGATCTAGATCGACGTCCCACTCGCCACCACAGGCAAGTGTTTCCACTTGCGTACTTTCGGCCACGTTTAGGCCATCACCCCTTAAACTGTAAAAGTACGACTAAAAGAGAACCGGACGTGAAATGATAGCGTCCGAGATCCCCTTGACAGCTTAGACTTGACGGCAAAGTCTAAGCACAAACAACAACAACAACTGACACCCTAGGTTCTACCTGTGCATGCGTGCGTGTGGACCCCCTAGAATAAACAGCTCCTGACAAATTGTCATGTCATGAAAAGTTACAAAAAGCCTACGTGCGTTTCAGATGCTCTCCAAGCGAGAGTGATCTTTGTGTTACAAAAAGCCTACAGGCATTTCAGATGCTCTCTAAGCGAGACTGATCTCTGTGTTACAAAAAGCCTACGGGCGGTTCAGATGCTCTCCAAGCGAGAGCGAGAGTGATCTCTGTATTACAAAAAGCCTACGGGCGTTTCAGATGCTCTCCAAGAGAGAGTGATCTCTGTGTTGTCTGGTCTTGAGCACTCGGGTTTGGGGTAGGGTTGAGCGGTCACACGGGGAGAGGGTCTGGCCGCCCTCAAACCGTAAGGCGTGAACCCTTCGTGACACACACGGTACTTCTTGTCTTATCCTGTCATATTTAGTCTATTCTTGTGGCCCGTAGCACACGCTAAAGCTATTGTCTGTCATGTTTACTTTTCTGCTCCGTTTTACTTTCCTTGTATAATAGTATAATTGTCTTGTCATCGTAACTGCATGTAATTCAACCAGTAAAACGTTGTTTAGTAAATTATTTCACACATGCAGTAGAGTCTAAACTTTTCTTGTAGACTTTACCTGATGTACAGTCCTTTTCTCTTGGGTGTTGTACGTCAGGTACCGAGCCAGAGTATGTGAACGAGCCAAAGCTACCTGAGGACTTGGCGTCAGAGGACGTTGGCTGGAGTACTTTTCAGACGAGGAGCAGACTTAGAGGTCCTTCCCGTTGCTGTCTTACAGAGGTTACTACTTAGAGGTCCTTCCCGTTGCTGTCTTACAGAGGTTACTACTTTCTATTTGGGTGCGTAGAACCACTTTACTTTCTGCCTAGGTTGGGTGCTTCACACTATTAGTTTCCTTTTTAGTAGTTGTAGCCTTGCTGGGCTACGGTTATTAGACTTGATATAAATGCTGGATTTTATCTCTTTTATTAATGAATGAAATTTTCCTTTCGAGTACTCTCATTCTGATTTTCATGAACTTTTATACGCAAGAACCTGTCTTTAAATGGTATCCCTACAGACGCTTATTGGGACCGAGCCTCACAGCTCCGGCCCATGCAGACCTTAGTTACGTCTCGTTTCCGTCGTTTGGGAAGCGGGACATGAAACCTTGGGAGTATAATATCTTTCTGATGTTTATACCTATCCTCAAGGGCAATCTACAGCTTTAGTGGATCTTCGACCGTAAGGTATTCAGCCTTTAGAGTTTTATCTATGTGGCGACGAATGTATATAATAGCTTTTGCTTTTTCAATGTCTGTCGCCTGCTTGTATTTTGTAATTGTGGCTATAAGGGATTGAGATCACAAGTGGAATTTGACATCCAGCTGACAGCTTAGGTAATTCTTCCCTGATGCATCTAGTAATTCGAAATCAATGCTTGCGATTTTTTCCATTTATATAGAGAAGCACAAATTTTTGCATGAATTAATAATATTGAAAAGAATTATGTCACGCAGATGCAATTTTAAATGGATAAACTAATTGCATGGATCGGCCATTCACCACATAAAAATAATAATGTCCCAAAGTCCAGATATACTGTCCATTTTACATAAATGAAAGAAAAAATTACTACTTTGGAAACCACATGGGTCCCATGAAAATCTTCATCTTCTAGAGTGGCCTCCGCCTCTATGGAAATGGTCATTGAACTTGGGCATTACATTTCTGTTTCTCACTGCAATTTCTCTTAAAAAAATTGAAAAGTGCAGGAAAATTAAAATGTGAGACTAAACGTTCGATCCCAAACCACAATTAGCCATTCGTGCAAAATTTGTCCTTACAAAACATGTTTATAACACATCACATGCATCACAAATTCGCATGATAAATAAAATCATCATATTCAATGATTAATAATTGATTGGACCATGGTGTGACGTCATTTACTGTTAGGTTAGATAACTAATGGCAGAGCAGTTGCAGGATCTTCATAATCATTAAGCTAATGCTCTTACAAATAAGCACAAAATTTATCCTAGAATTTGTGGCAGATATATGTGAGGCAAGGCATATAAATATGATCATAAACACATGCATCATATATAGTAATATGATAGTAATTATTGCATCATTGAGTCGGCTCTCGAGGGATTGTTCAGTACGTGATCAAAGCCCACAAAGCCCATGAACGAAGCCCGAAGCAAACTCGGTCAAAGCCCACATGCCATTCGTCTGTTGCACTTCCACCCATCGAACATGTGATTGAAGGAAGCTCATAAATAGCGGGGACGTGGGCGACGGTTACCCATATTGAGGGGTAGGATCGTGACACCATAATGGGTGAACGTTATCATCCCAATGTCACTGAAAAGACATCGGAGGTCTATAAATACACTGGAGATGAATAGAACAGGGGAGGTACAAAACTTAGCACTCTGACATTCTATACTCCACTTAATATTTCCTTTCCCAAATATCTTGCAACGACTGACTCGAGACGAGCCTCCGTGGGTCGTTCTCGGCAACTCCAAACTCTCTCTTAAGTTCTCATACTAACTTAAGCATCTGAGGGGATTTGGGTCGGAAACTAGATCCGACCCCCTGACGTTTCATTGTGACACAGGAAGCCCATGGAGTGATTCAATAGAAGGGTCGTATATCCATCAATGATCGTTACATGGAGAGATTTAATAGGAGGGTCGTATCTCCATCAACGGTCGTTTAAGACTCGATCCGCTCAGAGGGTCAAACGATCGTCACCTACCAATTCCAACTACCAACGACCCCAGTTCTACTAATCAGGGTCCCACACAACCTACTGACGAGGCTCCACCTCAACAGAATAGTCCACATTAGCCTCGATAACGTTAACGTCATTTTTGGCCTTAATAGTTGGTGCCATCTGTGGGAAACATCAGTCGACATCCCGAAGCATCACACCAGCAATGTCGGCTGGACCTAGAAACCTCGCACCAAACCTTGGTCCAAATAAGAACCAGAACGTGAATATTGTTCAAATCGAAGACATTACAAAATCTACGTCTTTATCAAAGGGGGCCAGAGTACCCAAAGTGTCTTAGGAACAATTCGACCATTTTGTTGAGAAGGTCGAAAAGAGCATCAGGGTATTATTCTCTACGGTGCAGCAAAGCATTGGGTGTTTGTCACGAGCAAATGAGCAGCCACCGCCTCCAAATCCACCACCTGCAAGGGAGGTTGCTGCTTGTAGGGATCCTAGATATCTAAGGGCAGATCAAGAGGAGAATGCACCGCTCAATACAACACCTACATCTCACCGGTATGGGACCTTTCCTCCATCGCTACTCACCTGCAAGGTGGAGATGGGCGAACCCAAATTACCCTTCCTACCAATCGGCGAATACCGCTGAAGGAGAAAATTGCATCTGCTCCATTCCTCCAGAAGTTTAAACTACACTTCTTGCAGACGTATGATGGCAAGGGCGACCCATGGGAGCACATCTGCAGATACTAAAACGTGATGATACTTCATGGAGAAATGAACCATACCTTTGCTGAGCTTTCCATACCACACTTATCAACACGTTAGACGGTTGGTACGACGGATTACCCGATGATTGCATTGGGTCTTTTAACGAGTTGTATGACCTTTTTGGCAGGCAATTCCTTGCAGGGCGACACCCTAAAAGAAAATCTTCTCATTTTTTCTCTTTGAAGCAGAAATAGATGGTGTCGATCCGATCCCTTGTCCGGCGATTCAATGACGAAAGGCTAGAGGTGGAAGATACCCCAGACGTGACTGTCATTACAGCTTTTATCTAAGAAGTCCGAAACAAACACCTTCTGAGGGCCCTCCACCAATTTCCACCGAATAACCTGGTGGAGTTGTTCAACATAACTGCTCGGTTCATAATCTCAGAAGAGGCTATTGAATCTGCGAAGAACGACACTCCTACTCATTAGGGAGAATCAAAACGAGAAAAGCAACCATAAGGAACCCCTCGTCAAGAGCTTCGAGATAAGCGACAGAAGGAAAGGATCTGTCAGAGTAAGGAATGCCCTGCCAGAGCAAATGCCCCCAAGGCAGAAGTCCAAGCGTACGCTTCGCGAGAAGAGCTCATTAATGAACCTGCTAAGAAAAACACGTACGAGAAAAGGGATGACCTCAAATTCTGCAAGTAACACAACGACTATGGGCATATAATAGACGATTGTTGGACACTGAAGAAGGAAATCGATGCGCTAGTCAAGCGTGGTCATCTCAAGAAGCCCATTGACGACCAGCCAGGCAAAGAAGGGACATCGAAGTAGAAAGGCAAAGGGATAATAACCTGGTCACCTGCCACCAAAGTGGTCGATTAACAAGCTTCTGGACTAGAATCAAATAAGAGCCAAGCGAAAACAGCCCTGTGCAAGATTAAAACGCATGTACGCTTTTTTTTCTTCTATGTCAAAGCATTTATTTCATAATAATAAAGTCTGCCCTTTCCTTAAAAAAATGTCTCTCTTGACCATGGAGCTCATGAATTATATGAGAATTACTCCGTCTAAATGCTTAGTTAAACCCGATGAGTGTACTACTTATAAGGATACACTCTTTAGTAAAAATTTAAACAGACAGTGCGCATTTTAATTCATATTGTCTCAATGAAGGCAGACTTAGACCCTCATGTGTCGTCAGTCGTAAGAAGAAGGGGGCCACCCCCTCGTAACTAAGCGATCCTACCGTGTCGTCACTCGTAAGATGACGGGGCCACCCCCTCGTAACTGAACGACCTTCTCGTGTCGTCAGCCGTAAGACAAAGGGGCCACCCCCTTCGCAACTGAGCGACACTCTAACGTCGTCAGTCATAAGACGAAGGGTCCACCCCCTCACAAATGAATGATCCTACCATGTCATCAGTAGTAAGACGAAGGGGAAACACCCCACACAACTGAACGACACTCTCGTGTCGTCAGCCGTAAAATGAAGGGGCCACCCCCTTTGCAACTGAACGACCCTCTCGTGTCGTCAGCCGTAAGCTAAATGGGCCACCTCCTTGTAACTGAACGACCCTACTATGTCGTCAGCAGTAAGATAAATGGGACACCCCCTCGCAACTGAACGACCATCTCGTATCGTCAGTAGTAAGACGAAGGGGACATCCCTTACAACTGAACGACCCTATCGTGTTGTCAGTCGTAAGACGAAGGGGCCACCCCCTTGGTAACTGAATGACCCTTTTATGTCGTCAGCCGTAAGATGAAGAGGCCACCCACTCGCAAATGAATGACCCTACCATGTCGTTAGCAGTAAGACCAAGGGGCCACCCCCTTTGCAACTGAACGACCCTCTCATGTCATCACCCATAAGACGAAGGGGCCACCCTCTCGCAACTGAACAACCCTACCATGTCGTCAGCAGTAAGATGAAGGGGCCACCCCCTCGTAACTGAATGACCATCTCTTGTCATCAGCCGTAAGATGAAGGGGCCATACCCTTGCAACTGAATGACCCTATCGTGTCATCAGTCTTAAGAAGAAGGGGCCACCCCCTCGCAATTGAACGACCATCCCGTGTCGTTAGCTTTAAGACGAAGGGGCCACCCCATTTACAACTGAACGATCCTCTCATGTCGTTAGCCGTAAGACAAAGGGGCCACCCCTTACAGTTGAACGACCCTACCATGTCGTCAATAGTAACACGAAGGGGACACCCCTCGCAACAAAACGATCCCCTCATGTCGTCAGTCGTAAAACAAAGGGGCCAACCCCTCGCAACTAAACGACCCTCTCGTGTCTTCGGCCGTAAGACGAAGGAGCCACCCCCTTCGCAACTGAATGACCCTACCATGTCGTTGGTAATAAGACAAAGGGGACACCACCTCGTAACTGAACAACCCTATCCTGTCGTCAGACGAAGAAGCCACCCCCTCACAGCTGATCGACCCTCTCCTGTCGTCAACCGTAATACGAAGGGGCCACCCCCTTCGCAACTTAATGACCCTCTCGTGTCGTCAGCCGTAAGATGAAGGGGCCACCCCTCGCAACTAAACGACCCTCCCATGTCGTCGACCGTAAGACGAAGGGGCCATCCCCTTTGCAACTGAACGACCCTACCATGTCGTCAACAGTAAGATGAAGTGGACACCCCCGGTGCAAATGAATGACCCTCTCGTGTCATTTGCCGTAAGACGAAGGGGCCACCCCCTTCGCAACTGAATGGCTATCTCGTGTCATCAGCCATAAGACGAAGGGGCCAAACCCTTTGCAACTGAACGACCATCTCGTGTCAATAGCTGTAAGACGAAGGGGATACCCCCTTACAACTGAATGACCCTATCGTGTCGTTAGATGAAGGGGGCACCCCCTCGCAGCTGAACAACTCTCTCGTGTTGTCAACCGTAAGACAAAGGGGCCACCCTCTTTGCAACTGAACGACCCTCTCGTGTCATCAGCCTTAAGACAAAGGGGTCAATCCCTCGTAACTGAATGACCCTCCTGTGTCATCGATCGTAAGACAAAGGGGCCACCCCCAGCACAACTAAAAAACCCTACCATGTCGTCAGTAGTAAGACAAAGGGTACATCTCCTTGCAACTGAACGACCCTCTCGTGTCATTAGCTTTAAGATGAAGGGGCCATCCTTCGCAGCTGAACGACCCTATATGTCGTAAGTCGTAAGATGAAGGGGCCAGACCTCGCAACTGAATGACCATCCTGTGTCTTCAGCCCTAAGATGAAGGAGCCACCCCCTTTGCAACTGAATGAAGTGGACTAATGAGGGTATGATTCAACGATTCAATCCCTACCGTCGTGAGCAAAGGCTTAACCCGTTGAAAGGGGCCAATGGGTAATATGATCACCCATACAAATAATGACAAACAAAGAGGTATATGTCAACTTTTGACGATATCTTACTTTACAAAATTGTCAATATCTATATATGCCCCTACACATTCGAAAAATTTGGTGGGGGTAAGAAGCTCATTAAGATCCCTTAGTGAATCAAGATGCCCTTGGTCTCCTGTGGTCGAAGCAACATGCTCTTGATCCCTTGAAACACCAGCATCTGCAACTTCACCTGTCACGGTGATAGCTTCGTCAATGGGAACATCCCCTTCCTTGGCTTGTCCTTGTCATTGGCATCAACGATCGGGAAAAACACTGGGATTTGGTCAATCTCAGTAGCAAAATCAGGGAATCGATCTCTTACTTCTGATCAACACCGCTCATACCCATGTGTGTACAATTCATCGAAGTTGGGCAATGTGTCCTTATATTCTTAGACCGCCTTCTCCGAGATTTCCCCTGTGTCAACTCCTCGAAAGATGTTAACGAGTCAGGCAAGGATCTTGCTCTCTCTAACTTTCCACTCGACTCTCTCCTCTAGCAGCGTCTTCTCTGCTTGCTCTCTCAAGGCAATTTATCAGTCTCCCTCTTATGAGACTCACTTAACTTGTGTTCAAGTTCGAGCACCTTTGACTATCTCGATTTACACAAAAGCTCCAATCTATCCAGCTTCGCCTGATTCTCTTAACGGCCATTTTGACCATTGCATGACTTCATGATTGGCCACCACCCTACGCGTCGATGCAACGCAGCGTTAGCCACAAGAGCCTACAGACAAGTAAAAGCTGTCAAAATCTATGCCTGCTTCAACCATAATGAAGACTGGTGCAATAGTTAACTAAACATTCTCATGGACAACAATTGAGGACAACCTCTCATAATCAACCCTCTCCAGAACGATCTTATCTTTGGGTAAGGTCGCATTCTCGGTAATCTGTGAGGCGATCTCGCAATCCAAAAGCGCCGAATCATCATTCTTGATTGGAAACTCCGGCTGATGGAGCTCCTCCATGGGAAAATCAAACGAGGCCTGAGGTGATCGATTTTCCAGCAAAAGCGATCTAAATTCTTTGGGAATATCCTCGGTCAGAGACACCGGAGGGAACATACCCCCCAAGGCCATGAATCCTGATGCAGAATGGGCTCTAGAAGATGTGGGGACCCTCCTAAATCTTTCTCTGGAGGAGACCCCTGTTCATATTCATGGGTTTGGGCCTTGTTACACGACTGACTCATGTCTAAAGAGGTAGACATGCCGACGACATCATTCGACCCTGACAACTCCGAGTCACTAAGGCGAAGTTACCGCCTTATTTTCTTTACTCCCTCAACTGCAATCACCTCAAATTCGATGGGAAGCTTCTTCATTTTCCTCTGTTGAGGACGAGTCAGTTGAGAAGCCCCATGAACGACAATGGGTAAAGCCTCAGAGGTCCTTGTCACTCCTTCCTCCAGAAGAGGCATTTGAGGAGATGACACATTCTCCTCAGCTTCTCTGATGGAAGCCTTGATCCATTCCCTTAACTCCAGGTCCACATGATATTCTAGGCCAACCATACCTACAAGGAAAAATCAAAATTCAATAAGACGAAGATCAAATGGGTGATGGGTGGGGTCGGATCGACCTTTTGTTAATACGGTACTGCGTAGCACCGAGTCGGACCACAATCATTTCGTCTTCCTAGCCGCCTCTGGTAGCTTCAACAATGAATCAGCGATTTTCTTCCCCTTATCGGATAAAGGCTTGTCTTCAGTCGTGCCCAAATCAGGCATACCACATCGAGTGTAGAAACTCGACTCGCCTTGAAATTCCATGAATATGAATTCGTCCTTCCAATTCGAATTCAAGGTGGGGAGGTCGTCAAATAATTTCCTACCTAGACGAGTGGGTATCATGTACCAACCCGAGGACTTGAGGGGAGGAATTGTGAAAAAGTAATTGAACAACTCCATCGTCGGTTTAACCCTCTTCATCACGTACAATGCGATGAATCTGACCAATACCTCTATGGCGTTCGGTATCAATTGGCAAAGGGAAAGGTTCAATATACTCAGCAAATAGCACATAAAAGGATGCATAAGAAATCGAAGTACTCGATGAAAGGCATTGACATAGACTCCAACCTCTCAATTGTCGGGGCGGTTAACCCTTTCGTCCCTCTTAGGCAACCGGATCTGGTAATCGAGTCAAACATATTTCTATTGGAACTTGGGAATTTGATTCGTAGCCACTTTAGAGACTTGGTTGGCGATCAGACTGGGCACGACTTCCTCCTTACCCTTCTGAGCAATGGAAGTTGAACCCCTACCAGAAGCATGACCAGATCAAGAAGCCATCTCCAAAGAATGAAATCTGGGTCAGGGATGCCAAAGATGATGATTTCGTTTTTCCCTCTGGAACCTTCTTATTATACGAGACAACCTCATCGTGTTGGGATACATGTCAGTGATGCAGGCATCCTAGTATCGCAAATTTCGAACCGATGCATCGTCCAAATCAGAAAAGTAAGCATTTTGGCGCCTAAAACTCGAGTACTGGTTCCTCGACTGCCGTGCCCCATTAATGAGATATAATGTCACTTGACCCCAACATCCAAACTGTCTGAGCTCGAGCGACGGGGGCCATTGTTGCATCATTGGGCCGGCTCTCGAGGGATTCATTCAGTGGGTGATCAAAGCCCACAAAGCCCATAAAAGAAGCCCAAAGCAAACTCAGTCAAAGCTCACGTGCCATTCGCCCGTTGCACTTCCACCCAACAAACACATGATTGAAGGAAGCTTATAAATAGCGGGGACCTATGCGACAGTTACCCCTATTGAGGGGGAGGCTCATGGTGCCATTATTGGTGACCGTTATCATCCCAACGTCACTGAAGAGACATCAAGGATCTATAAATACATTGGAGATGAATAGAACAAGGGATGTACGAAACTAAGCACTCTGACATTCTATAATCAACTTAATATTTCCTCCCCTAAATAGCTTGCGATGACTGACTCGAGACGAGCCTCTGTGTGTCGATCTTGGCAGCTCCAAGCCCTCTCTTAAGTTCCAATACTAACTTAAGCATTGGAGGGGATTTGGGTCGAGACCCAGAACTGACACCCTGACGTTCCTTTGTGATACAGGAAGCCCGTGGAGTGATTCAACAGGAGGGTCGTATATCTATCAACGCTCGTTACATGGAGTGATTCAACAGGAGGGTTGTATCTCCATCAACGGTCGTTTAAGACTCGATCCGCTCAGAGGGTCAAACGATCGTCACCTACCAATTCCCGCAACCGACGACCCTAATTCTACTAATCAGGGTCCCACGCATCCTGTTGACGAGGCTCCATCTCAACAGAAGAGTCCACGTCGGCCTCGATATCATTAACGCCATTTTGGCCTTAACAGTAATAATTTGTGCACATGAGGGTCAATTCAAATAAAAATGAAAATCCCCTTATGTAATTTGCTTGAAAGGAAAAATAAATTTTCCATTTTGTACCCTTTTTTATTCTTCAAATATCTCCATTTCACTTGTTTCCTACCATATTATACCTTATTTTCCCCATATTTTTCAATTTATTTCAGGCCCTCAATCCACCCCCTTTTCTTTTCATTTTCTTTTCCTTTTTCTCTCTTTTCTCTTTAGTTGGGTTGAGGCCTCAGCCCACTTACGCCCCATATTCCATTTTTTTTCTTTCTTTCGTCTGCGGGCTGAAGCCCACAGGCTGCTGGGAGGCTCGCAGCTTGTTTTTAATTTTATTTGGCCTATGGACTGAAGCCCACAGGTTGCTGGGAGGCTCGCAACTTGTTTTTAATTTTATTTGGCCTATGGACTGAAGCCCACAGGCTACTGCAGGCTACGGCCTGCAGCTTTTTTTGTAATTTTTGTTTGGCGTGCGGGCTGAAGCTTACATGCCACTGCGGGCTATGACCCATTGTTTATATATTTTTTGTTTGGTGTTGGGCCAAGGCCCATCGAGTTTGGGAGAGGGGGGGCTAGTGGCCATCGATCCCTGCGATGGTTTTGCGTCGATAGAGGGGTTGGGGGTTTGGCCGTCAGGCCGTCGTGCAGGGAGATGTAATACCACCAGGGGGATGCATGGTTATCGGTGGCGAGGGGTCGCCGGCACTTGGGTTAGGGAATTTTTTTTTTCGAAAAAACCTAAGATATGGTTTCGCTGCTACTCTGGGCAGCGGCATGCCACCACCGCTGGGGAGCGGAGGGGCAACAAGGGATGGGTATCGTGGCTGTAGGCGATGTGGGTGCTGCTGGCCGGTCGTGGGGTATTTTGTTGTTTGTTTTGTTGTTTTCTGTTATTAAAACCCTAGATCAGGGTTTCTGTCATCGTAGAAAGTGACAGAGTGCCACCACCGCTAAGGTGGGGCAGCGGGGCACCAGTGGAAGGGGTGGCGGTGGATGCTCCCCCAAAGATCGATGGCAAGGAGTCACCGTCCTTCCCATAAAGTCTATTTTTGTTGTTTTTCTAATTCGATCTTGAGAGATATGTATCATATGCATCATGATCATGATAAATAAAATTGCATCTTTTCGATATACTTCAAAGATCAAGGAAGACGAGCGCATGGAGGTGGGTGACATCCGTGCGCAATGGATCAACCTTCTCCTTCCCAGCTTTCGCAACGAACAAGTCTTCAATCTCAGGTACACATGCTGATAACGTGATAACGTGTTGTGAACGTATATCTGGGGGGACTGCATGCCTTTATTTATTGGGGATGTGAGAGTTCATACATGGGTATGATACAATCTCTTTAAATAGATTACAATCTTATCATCTCACTATTTAATCTATTTACAACAAATTTGATATTATTTGCGGATTGTGGAAAATTTTGACATGTGGGACCTGCTGAATAGTGCCCCCATGTCTCCCCCCAAATGGGCCTAATCTTACACTGTATTCTTTCCACCATTGCTCACATACTTTGCGTCACATTTCACTCATCTAGGATGCCACTGTTGAAGCTCACATCCATCGATGATCACTCACTGTCAGAGATCGTTCTTCGTCGAAGCACACGTGTAGCCGTCGAAGCTACCTCTCCATCCGGCCAATCATGTCTTTATTGAAGCTTGCTCACCGTTAAAGCTCTCTCGTTGTTAGCGTCGTTGTCGTCATGGTAGAAGATGATGTCAGTGCTTCTTGACTATGGTGACAACCACATATGCCCGCTTTGCTTGCCATTGTGAAACTTCTAGCTCATCATCGCACCCTGCCTTCTCTCCTCGCCTCTCTGTCTTGCTCCTTGCCTCGTCGTCGCTCCGCCCCATCCTCTGGCGTTGTTGATGATCCCTATGTTACTCTCTATTTTAGTTCTGTGTTTGTTTAAGTGTACATTGATTTAAAAATATAATATTTTTGAATCCAATTATATCAAAATCAAGTAAGTTATTAATTATTAATTAAATTATTCCTATTCATTCAAATTCAAGTATTATATTTTTTCACTTATTACTGATTAATTAGAATTAAATAAAATAATTAAAATATTAATTAGGAGTAACATAACATTTAAACCCCTTATTATTTGTTAACTACTAGTCATAACCCGTGCCCTCATGCATGGTTCATTTAAAATCTTTGTTTCCTCAAAAATTATTTCCCCATGTAAAATTTTGGGATGTATAATATTCCACTTCACAATTTAAAAGAAAAAAAATTTAGCGGGCACCTTCGGTGCAGAAGGCGCGCCTTCGACACGGGCACCGAAGCGCGTGCGCATAATTATTTAATTGCATGTAATTACTCATTACACATAATTAATTCTTTCCCATAAGTAATTCCACATAATTAATTCTTTCCCATAAGTAATTCCATGTATATATTTCTAATGAGGTTTTTTGGTTTTCCCAAACACTTATCTCAACCCTTATTTTACCAAGATTAAATTCTAGCCATTCTTTTATCAACCTCTTTATACATCAGTATGCCATGAGCTTATCCTAGTCAACAAGGCAATTCAAAAAAAAGTCATCAAATTTAATATAGATATTTGTTAACTATTGTTTAAATAAAATAAATAATTTTAACTTTGTTATGAAGCATCAAATCTGGGGGAAGACCCCAGTATTTTATTTATAATAGAGGGTAGAGCGTAGATGGATAGAGGTACAATAGATATGATCTTATCCTATGGATAAGATATAATTCCCGACACAAACTCCCATCATTATCTGTTTACAACACTCCTCCTTATCCAACCATAAGTGTGGACTCTGCTCATGAATACTTTGGGATTCTGAGTGTCTTATGAGTCTCACAAGGGGTGGATACTTTAGGATCCTGAGTTGATGGGGTTTGCCTCGTTAAAACCTTTGGCTATGGAAAATCATGTGGAAAAATCCACAGCTAAAGAAAAAGAGTACAAACTCCCTCTAACTCTCCCTGATCTGTACAAGTACTCAGGCTTTCAGATCTCTTAGGCACCTAATACCAATCTTTTGTACAAACTTCCTAAAAGTACATATATGAAGAGATTTTGTGAAAAAGTCTGCTAGGTTGTCACATGATTGTACTTGTCTGACATCGATCTTGCCATCTCTTTGTAGCTCATGCGTCCAGAAGAATTTTGGACAGATATGCTTCGTTCTGTCTCCTTTAATGTAACCACCTCGTAACTGAGCAAAGTAAGCAGTGTTGTCCTCGAACATAGTGGTAGGTTCAAGGTCACCAGTCTTCAATCAAGTCGTCACGAGGATGTCATGTATAACTGAGCGTAACCAGACACATTCTCTGCTTGTTTCATGGATGGAGAGAATCTCTGAGTGATCGTATGATATCATCATCATGGTCTGCTTGACAGATCTCCAGGAAATGGCTGTCCCACCATAGGTAAACTCGTACCTTGTCTGTGACTTTTCATTGTGGGGATCAGACCAGTAATCTGCATCAGCATGACCAACAAGTGTGAATTATTTTGTTAGGCTTACATATATCGCAGTGATCTCTTTAGGAGATCCAATAAGGTTCAAATCATCTACGTAGACTGCTATTATGATGAATCATGTTCCCTTTGCTCTTATAAAGATGCAAGGGCATACTTCATTATTGTTGAATTCTTGTTGTACAAGGAATTCACTGAGTCTGTTGTACCACATCCTTCTCGATTGTTTAAGACCATACAATGATCTTTGGAGCTTAATAGAGTAGACATCTCCGGTCTGTATTTTAATTTCACAGGCATTGCAAAGCCATCAGGAAGTTTCATATAAATCTCTTTATCAAGATTACCATATAGATATACAGTCACAACATCCATTTGTTGCATACCTAATCCTTCCTTTACTGGTAAGCTTATTAAAAACTGGAAAGTGATCACATCCATTACTGGGAAGAATGTTTCTTCATAGTATATACCCGGTCTTTGGGAAATTCATATGCTACAAGCCGTGCTTTGTAGCGTGCGATCTTATTATTTTCGTTTCTTTTTCTGACGAACACCCATTTGTATCCCACAGGTTTGACACCAACTGATGTTTGGACTATTTGCCCAATGACTTTGCATTTCTTAAGCGAGTCCAGCTCTGTTTCTATTGCCTCATTCCACTTTGGCCAATCATTTTTTCAATTGCATTCAACACTGGAATGTAAATTATTATCATCGTCGCTTTCAGTGACATGAATGACAGTATGAAACTCGAAGTCATCGTCGAAAATTGTACTCTTTTTGTCCAACACATCCCCTATATGTACATAGTTTAATGATAGTTTAGTTTCTCCAGGGGTTTCCTCTGCTCTGTAGTGGATTTCGGGAGGGGTATGGGTATTTACATGAGTTCATTTTTCTGTGGTGGTATTGTCACAAGGTCTCCAGGAGTTTTTCTTTTTCTTAGATTTTTGTCCTTGGAGCATGGTGGTCTGCCTCTTTTCTGATGAGGAGCAGCCACATCTATTGCAGGTAGATTGCATCCATTCTCGGAGATGTCAATCCTTACTAGAGTATTTGCAGCAGGGATGCGTGATCTGACAACCTTCTGGTTGTCAGTAAATTAGTCTGATAACTGATGGACAATGTTCAGTATGGGTAGGATCTTCAAGATCTCATCTTCACATTGTTTTGTTACCGGATCATAGTGGGTCAAAGATTTTGTATCCCACGATATAATTTGCGCAGCTCCAGATTTTTCAGTATCTGGGCCCATTTTGGGGAAACTCTATTGGATACAACGTGTGTTGGATTCAATGATCGATAAATTCGTGTTTGATGATAATAAACGTGTGTGAAAGTTCTAATGTGTGTGCTAAGTGTTTTCAGGAGTGGCACGCTTGTAAATCTTCAAATTGATGACCAAGTCAATTGATGGAGGAATTGCTTTTCACATAGAAAATCGGAAAATAGAGAAATTGCTATTCATATAGCAATTTGGACTTGGTCAAAAAGATGGTGATTATAGCTACAAGTATTGGACCAAGTCAAATTGAAGAGGATCTAATTCAAATCAGTTTAAGATTGATTCATATCCCCATTGCCATTCTAATCCTATTCCAATATAAAGAGATATGGATTATCTCTTTCAAATATCCTTTGATTGATTCAAATCAATTAGAGTTCCAATCAAACCCTATCAAATCTCCTATCCTATTTGCATCCAAATCCAAATCCCATTAACATGGCAATGAGATCAAATAGAATCCCTCCAAATCTCCTACTCCTATCTCCATTAGGATTTCTCCCTAGCCACAAATTCTCCATACCCTTTCCTATATAAACCAAGCTTCCAAAGGGGATGAAACAATGCGGCCAGCATCCAAACCCTAGCCATAAAACTTCCGGCCAAAGCTAAAACAAAAGAGAGGAGGTCGGCCAACACTATATTGATGAAACCCTAGCATATAGCCACAACCTATAGCCTTCCTCTTCAAACATCTTGTTGCAAGTCATATTGCTCATTATCTTAGCCGCAAGCTAGTAGGCAAAATCCCCATTGTTCAACTTCTAAGCCTCATTGCATATTGTCTTGCTTCAAGCCACAAACAACTCCATTACTCATCCTCTTCATTGCCGCACCATCTAGTAAACTTCTTGCATCCCAAGCCAAGGTGCCACAAGTTGCATCCCAAGCCAAGGTGCCGCAAGTTGCAAGTACAAACCTAGGAGCTGCAAGTTGCAAAAGAGATCCCCACATCTCCTTGCCATTGCTATACATCAACAAGCTTCCCAAGACAAGAAGCGGAAAGAGGCTGCAACTTCATAGAGCATCCAAACCCTACTGCCACAAGTTTGAAGAACCAAGGAGGAAGAAGGGCCTTGCACGCGCACTGCAGCAGCACCCCAAGCCAACTACACGCACACTGCTCGAGCACCCTATCACCCAGGCCGCACACTGATGTTACATTTGAGGACCCTGGCCGCGCACAGCTAGAGCACCCTTGCACCCTGGCTGCGCACTGCCCGAGCACCAAACTCCATTGGCCATGCACTGCTGCCACAAGTTCAAGTTCATCCATTAGGTCGCAACTTCAGCAACATCCAATCAAGCCACAACCAAGTGGAACTCCTAAGAGGCCACCCAAGCCAAGAGCCGCAACTTGAGTTACTGAAGAGACGAGAAAAGACATCTACATCCCAGACGAGAGCTGGCCCGTGCTGATTGACGGAGACGACGACGGCTACACAAAACTGAGCTTTCTAAACTATTATTATTTTGTGTAGTATTGTTTGATCTCCGTAGGGGAAACTTTACCATTTACTTATGATACTTTGGGATCTTGTCTAGTGGTGGTCTAGACAAGAGGAACTTGACGGGTGTCGTCAAGTGAGAGCACGTATTAAGATTGGTAGTGTTGAACATGGTGAGTGGGGTACTGAGCCCGGTGAGTGTAGAGACGTTGGTTCTTTAGCTATTAAGGTTGTGCATATACACTATTAATTTAATATTTGCTTTCGGGGACTGGACGTAGGTCGTGGTGATCGTCTGAACCAGGGTAAATCTGTTGTGCATCTGTGTCTGATTATTATTTACCCTGCTTGTGATTATAACTACGTGTGATATCTCGTAGGTTGCACGAGAATTTTTTATTACCCTATTCACACCCCTCTAGGCTTAGATCCAGATCCAATAAGTGGTATCAAAGCAGGTTATAGGATCTAGCCTAGACTGACCATAAATAACTCTAATGATTATGCTTTTTCTGAAGGTCAGTCCATATCACGACGCCCAAAATTTAATGGAGTAGATTATGCTTATTGGAAATCTAGGATGAAAATATACTTGATATCTGTTGATTATAGAGTTTGGCACATTATCGAAAAAGGTTATAAGCCACCTGTTACTAAAATTAAAAATATTAATATGCTTAAACCTGAAGACAAGTGTGATGATAATGATTAGAGATCATATTCTTTAAATGGAAAAGCTATGAATGCTCTTATATGCTCTCTTGATAAATCTGAATTTAATCGTATCTCACATTATCAAACTGCACAGGAAATATGTCATACACTAGAGGTAACGCACGAGGGAATGTCACAGGTGAAGGAGTCTAGACTTGCACTTCTGAGTACAGAATACAAGAGCTTTAGCATGCTACCTCAGAGTTCAGAGATGTTTCCGAGGTTCACCAACATCGTCTACAAGTCTAACTCCATCGGTAAGCCATATTCTAGCCTTGAACAGGTAAGGAAAATCTTAAGGGCACTGCCAAGCTCTTTCAGGCCTAAAGTCACTGCCATCCAAGAAGCAAAATATCTATAGCAGATGAGAGTGGTGGACTTGATAGGAAACCTAATGTCTCACGAGGTTGAGCTGCAGAATATCGAGGCTAGAGAGAAACCAGAGGAGAAGGAAAAAACTCCAAAGCCACTAGCTCTTCAAGCTAGTGAAGATGACGATAAGGAGGAGGAGATAGTGTTGATGATCAAAGGCTTCAGAAGATGCATCAAGACTCCTCAAGGAAGAGCTTACATGCAACAAAGGTTTAATCGTTCTAACCATTACAATCCTTCTAGAAATTTATCTGAATAGACTGCTATTAATAAAGTTAAATGTTTTAAAATGTAAAAAGCAGGGTCACGTTATAAAGGATTGCCCATAAGACAGAAGAAAGGAAAAGCTGTGGTGCGAATGTGGGACTTGGATAGCGAGGACGAGAATGAGGATTTCACACACTCTTCCCTCTACCTCATGGCAAAAGATGATTAGGTAAAATATGGTAGTAAAGCTAAACTTCTAATTATTTGTAAAGGCATGCAAGTGGAAATTAAAGAGTTAGAATCCACATTAGAATACTATAGAAATTCCAACGATGAAATGCAACATGATACTTACAACATGATATTAGAAATTAAAGAACTAAAAGGAAAAATTGTTGTAAGTGATTCCACTATTGCTTTGTTGGAAAAAGAAAACTCTAGGTTGCATGAAAAAGCTAATTGTCTTTCTTGTCCTTCCTTTTTGAATAATATTAGCATGCTTAAGCAAGATTTAATTAAGCTTGAAACTGAAAAAGATTAAGTGATTAAAGAGCGTAATGAAAAATTGTGCATGCTAAATAACGAGCTTAAAAGAAAAATGGTTGAATTTGAAAAGAAGGAAGAGAAATACAAGAAATCTTATATAAGTAAATGCACTTTGATTGTGAATTAAAATGAGTTATTGAAATCTAAAGTAACTAGTCTAGAATTTTCATTAAGGAAGTTTTCAATTAGTAAACATTCATTGGATACTATACTTGAAAACCAATTACATGGCAATAATAGACGTGGACTTGGATTTGGTTTGAAAAATGTTGAAAAGCCAAAATTTAAGAAAATTCACAAAGTGCCTACTATTGTCAAAAATATGCGTGCAAAGTACTTTACTTGTGATAATGTTTGTCATATATCTTATTATTGCAAGTTTAGGAACACGAAAATAAAGTTTAAACAAGTGTGGGTTCCTAAATCTTTTATGACTAACAGGAGTGGATCTTGTTGGATTCCAAGGTCATACATAGCATCTACCACGTAGGTACGATGGAGATTTGGTGAGGAGTTTTTGGATTGAACGCTTTCATTATATAGCTCCTTAGCCAAATGACGACGCGAAGGTATATCTTTTTCTTTGAAATTAATGCATACCTTCATAGATTTTGCATGCTTGAACTATTTTTCGATTTGTGTGCTAGTTTAATTGATTCTAGTTTGCTTGAGTCATTATTTATAAAAATTAAAAAATTGAAAAAGACAAAAAAAAATATATGGGTGCTTAATGAATATCTTTACCTTTATATCATTCAAGTGGTATTAATGAATGAAACCCATATACTTATAGAAATCATCGTATTTTTGTTATAGCTACATGCGCATGTTAGAACTCCTACGTAGCCATGACATGTTTAATGAATTGAGTAACTTGATTTCTACACATACACCTTCACTTCCACGAGTATTGAATATTGTTGCACAATTGGAGATTCTTTTAAGAAATGTTGCAAAGTAAATGTAGGTTTAAAATAACTGATAAATCTAAGGGATATGATGTGTAGTGGCCATGGATAAAAATTGAGCACACAAGAATTGAATATGAAACAAGAAAAAATAAAAAAGAATGAATATTGCTCTGTATGTAAAATGGATACAATTCATGGCAAGTATACTACTTACGAGTATCCAACATATGCTATATGGGTAATCTTTAGCGTTGGTGTATTTTACTCATCAAGCAATGCCACCCCCACATCCAAGAGTCCTTATAGGCTATCTTTTGGGGTGTGGTATCTTGAACTCATTTTCAATGAGGTGGGAAAAATCAATCCTAGTGATATCATGTTTATTGGAAAATATAAAATGGTTTTGGTTGATTTCTATGAGAGTTTCTCCCTCTGTGCTTCAATTATTTAATCATCACACTTACACGATGGTATAGAAATCTATGTTACTCTTTTCATTGAATTTGAAGTGCTTATTCTAAGAAAAATGACATGCAAGTGCTAGTTGTAATTCATAATACTTTATTTTTGCATGTGACATGAACTAGACTTTGTTTATACGCTTTTGATGATAACAAAAGGGGGAGAAAATAATGAAGATTTGATGCATTAATGCTCATATATGCATATATGAATACTGGTTTAAGTGGGAGCATTAATGAATATGTGAATATGTGAATATGTGAATATATGTTCAAAGGGGAGCATGAAAATAGGGGGCATGCCATGCTTATTTTTATCACATAATCATTGCATCATTGCATGCTTGTACACCAAGTGTTATATTGTTGCATACATCCTCCCATTATCACACTTCACACGCACATATCATGATGTTATTTGGAACGTTAGTGCAAATCTTATAATCGTTTGTCATCATCAAAAGGGGGAGATTGTTGGGTACATGTGTTGGATTCAACGATCGATAACTTCGTGTTTGATGATAACAAATGTGTGTGAACATTCTAATGTGTGTGTGCTAAGTGTTTTCAGGAGTGGCACGCTTGTAAATCTTCAAAGTGATGACCAAGTCAATTGATGGAGGAATTGCTATTTATATAATAAATTGGAAAATGGAGAAATTGCTATTCATATAGAAACTTGGACTTGGTAAAAAAGATGGTGACTATAGCTACAAGTATTGGACCAGGTCAAATTGGAGAGGATCTTATTCAAATCAATTTAAGATCGATTCATATCCCCATTGCCATTCTAATCCTATTCCAATATGGAGAGATATGGAGTATCTCTTTCAAATCTCCTTTGATTGATTCAAATCAATTAGGGTTCTAGTCAAATCCCTATCAAACCTCCTATCCTATTTGCATCCAAATCCTAATCCCATTAGCATGACAATGAGATCAAATAGAATCCCTCTAAATCTCCTACTCCTATCTCCATTAGGATTTCTCCCTAAGCATAAATTCACCGACAAATTCTCCATACCCTTTCCTATATAAACCAAGCTTCCAAAGGGGATGAAACAATGCGGCTAACATCCAAACCCTAGCCATAAAACTTGCGACCAAAGCTAAAACAAAAGAGAGGATGTCGTCCAACACTATATTGATAAAATCCAAGCATATACCCGCAACCTATAGCCTTCCTCTTCAAACATCTTGTCAAAAGTCCTATTCCTCATTATCTTAGCCGCAAGCTAGTAGGCAAAGTCCCCATTGTTCAACTTCTAAGCCTCATTGCATATTGTCTTGCCTCAAGCCACAAACAACTCCATTGCTCATCCTATTCATTGCCGCACTATCTAGCAAACTTCTTGCATCCAAGCCAAGGTGCCGCAAGTTGCATCCTAAGCTAAGGTGCCACAAGTTACAAGTACAAACCTAGGAGCCGCAAGTTACAAAAGAGATCCCTACATCTCCTTGCCATTGCCATACATCAACAAGCTTCCCAAGCCAAGGAGTGCAAAGAGGCCGCAACTTCAGAGAGCATCCAAACCCTAGTGCCACAAGTTTGAAGAACCAAGGAGGAAGAAGGAACTTTCACATGCACTGCAGCAGCACCCCAAGCCAACTGCGCGCGCACTGATCGAGCACCCTATCACCCAGGCCGTGCACTACTGCTGCATTGGAGGACCCTAGCCGTGCACTGCTCGAGCACCCTTGCACCTTGGTTGTGCACTGCCCGAGAACCAAACTCCCTTGGCCATACACTGCTACCGCAAGTTCAAGGTTCATCCATCAAGTTGCAACTTCATCAACATCCAAGCAAGCCACAACCAAGTGGAACTCCCAAGAGACCATCCAAGCCAAGAGCCACAACTTGATTTGCTAAAGAGATGAGACGAGATATCTACATCTTGCCAGACGAGAGCTGGCCTATGTTGATTGAAGGAGACGGCGACGGCTACACAAAACTGAGCTTTCTAAACTATTATTATTATTTTTGTGTAGTATTGTTTGATCTCCGCAGGGAAAACTTTACCGGTTACTTGTGATAATTTGGGATCTTGTCTAGTGGTGGTTTAGACAAGACGAACTTGACGTGTGTTGTCAAGTGAGAGCACATATTAGGAGTGATAGTATTGAGCACGGTGAGTGGGGGTACTGAGCCCGGTGAGTATAGAGACGTTAGTTCTCTAGATATTAAGGTTGTGCCGGTATACTATTAATATAATATTTGCTTTCGAGGGCTGGACGTAGGTCGTGGTGATCGATCGAACCAGGGTAAATCTGCTGTGCATCTTGTTGGATACTGTGGATGGCAAACAACAGTAGAAGGGGGGTTGAATAGTGTTGAATAATAAATATTTTTCGTTCGTTGGTTAGCACAATTATAATACTTCTAATGTTGCCTAAGAAACCAAGTAGAGTGATCTACGCTTGGTTCATAATCAACAAGTTAATCTCATAAGCAATACTGATCAGAGAGAGCACAACATGTAGTCGACTCCCTATGAATGGTAGTCGACTCCCAGAGAGTTTTCAGGCAAAACTCTGCTGAAAGATAATAAATTACAAACAGATATCTTTACACAAAAAAGTATTGATCTTTACACAGCGAATACAAACAAAAGAATTAACTTGCAATAATATGAACAAATTACAATTTGTTAGCAAATAAAGAATGCAAGAGCAAGTATAACAATCACAGAAGAATGCAAACGCAAACACAGAGATTTTTATCCTGGTTCCCCGCAACTTGGGTACGTCCAGTCCTCGACCAATCCGGTACGAGATTTTCCACTATTGCCTTAGCAATACAAGTACCTAACTTCACTCGTTAGGATTTCTCAAACACCTAGCCTTAACCAGGATTTCCAATCACTTAGACTTGTCTAGGATTTCCAACTCCCTTTCATCAAAGGGGAAATCACAATTTAGAACGATTTCCAACTCACCACAAAAATTAGTGGAGTTTGGATTTACACCCGGAATTCTATAGCCAAAGTAAAATATAACATATGTATTACGTGGCTAAAAGAATTCAAATCGATCTTTTAGATCACACAAAGATATATAATGATTTTTTGTGATCTAGATCGTTTGTTTTCAAAAATCCTTTCAATAGATAAAAATGAAGAATACTAATTTTAAAAAATGATTTTAATAGCCAAATAGAATATGATCTCAAACAGATAATAGCTATGAAAACAATTAGGAGATCAGAAATTAAAACAAATTTTTGGCTAAAAAATAATGAGAGCAGAAATGAAAAAGAGA
This sequence comes from Scilla litardierei, assembly GCA_030789695.1. Classification (NCBI taxonomy): domain Eukaryota; kingdom Viridiplantae; phylum Streptophyta; class Magnoliopsida; order Asparagales; family Asparagaceae; genus Scilla; species Scilla litardierei. The sequence goes on along the minus strand of CM061142.1, from coordinate 220,374,840 downwards.
TCTGAGAATTTTTGCACAATAGAGATTTTAGAATTTGATCTTGAATAATATATTGTTGTATAAAAGATCTCATAGAGTCCTCTATTTATAGTGATAAGAGAGGATTCAAATTTCAAATGAAGTTTGACTTTTGTCCCAAAAATTAAGGATGAAAGAGTGAAATCAGGAAGTCAAAACATTTGAAATTTGCCAGCTGGTAGTCGACTCCCTAGGAGTGGTAGTCGACTCCCAGAGTGTTTCATTTGAAAGGTTCTTCCAGCTGGTAGTCGACTCCCTCCTTTGGTAGTCGACTCCTAGAGCAATTTCTTTTGAAACTTTAGCTAGCAGAGAGTGTAGTCAATTCCTGAGTGTAATGGAGATTGACTACTAGGATATGAAAAATCTAGCAATTGCTCTCAAGAGTTTAAAATGGGTTTAAAACATTTAAAATGTTTATTTGTGAAATCATTTGTGTGTGTGTGCTATATCTACTTTGGCTTTAACATTATCCTAAGAACTCACACACTACACTTAAGACAAGTCCTTCGAGAAGCTGATCTGGTGGAAGCTTTTCCTGAATTTGAGTTTCTTCTTCATTTAGGCTTGAGCACGGACTTCATCTTGTGCTTGATGTATAACTAGCAAATTCGTCTTTGTCTCGAGTGTGGTTGAGTTTCTTCGGAGTATGCATAAAGTCACCGTTTGTCGTATAACCTGCACACTTATAATGTAGTTAGTACACTAACATCATTTGGTATGCTCATCATCAAAACCACTTAGGGGTGGGATTCAATTTTCCATCACTCTCCCTCTTTTTGATGATGACACCCAAATGAAAAATAAAGTATATTGAATGAATATTGAATTTAATGAATAACTTACTCCCCCTGCTTAGATGCGGTACTCCCCCTGCATCAAAGCCGGTTAGAAAAATAATATTCATTCACATTTTTGCATTTTATCCTTTTTCTCCTCCTTGTCATCAATAAAAAATGACATAAAATGACAAATAATATTTCACCTAGAATCAATCACGCTATAAAGATAAAAGTTTGAGATACTTTAAGATCATTTCTACTAAACAATGTTAGTTCATAATAATATGTTTAAAGCATGTTTTTGGAACATATCAAACCATAAGCATATCAAGCATAGGCATATCAAACTAAAAGCATGAGTAATTTGTTCAAAACATCACATCAAAAAAAGTTATTACAGACCAAAAGTAAATATTGTTTGTCAAAGAACCATTGTTTTTAGAAACCAAATGACTTAGTTTATGAAGCTCATCCATTCTTCTTCAATTCCTTGATCTCGCCAAGGATCAACTTCAGAGTGTCCTACGTCATTTTGTTGCTGCTCACTACAAAGTCCTTCAGATCTTCACCTTTTTTGTTGAGGACTTCAAATCCTTTTTCTTGAGAAATTTTTAATTTCCCAATCTTCTTCAAGAGCATATCTTGAAGCTCAAAAATGTATGCCGGTGGTTCTTCTTCTTCTCCTTCGCCATCATTTTCTTCCTCTTCTTCATCTGTATCAGAAATGAGGGGTTTTTTTACCTTTCTTCTTTGAGGATGATGATCCTCCTTCAGCAGCGAGCTTTTCTTTTGGAATGTTCTGGTTAAGATCTTTATGAAGATTCATTCGGCCAAGAGCATGTACATCAAATATGCGAGCCAATTCCAGAATTTCGGTTTCGTTGTCCAAAGGTACATTATATCCAATAAACAGAATGGTGAGATAATGACCATGGGCTAGGGTAGATGAAGGTCTATCAGAAGAAGCAGATGCAAGAATGGAGTTCAGGAAGACTTTGGCCCAATTTACACGAATGTTCCCTAGCATTGCATAGATGCATTTAGCTTGCTTCTCAGATAACACAGAGTGGCTTCCAGATTTCTGGGTTATATTGTAAGACAATATATTTGCTAGGATTCTTCCTGGATAGCGAAGATCGCTACATGGAAGGTTTGTTTGGAAATATCTTCCTGGCAAATACATTTTCTCCAAAATATTTTCATCAACCATCTCTATGTTATCCAATAACGTACCAGTGTAAGGGATTCCTAAAGCTTCTCCTAAAGATTTCATAGTTATAGCAAGTTTGGTATCTAGCACTTTCGTGATGAATCTACTCTTAGCAAGGTCATGTTCCATGTTGGCATAGAAAAGGTGCATAAGCCTAGGATATCAAAGATAGATATTTTTAGCAGAAAAAAGATTGGCCAAGTTTTGAAATTCCAATATGCTATCAATGCCATAATTTTCTAGATGATCAATTTTTACGAACCTCTCTTTAAGAATTTGCTTATTGGAAATTTTGACGAAATGCTCATTAAGTAGTGGTTCTAAAAAGATAGGGCATGATAATTTCCTGTCCAGAGAGAGATTCATTTGTAACCTTCCTTTTCTTTGAAATCAATCTCTTTTGACGTGTCTTGGTTTATTGTAACCAAAACAAATAATACCGTTAGTAGGTCAGAAAGAACGTTTACCATACTTTCTTGTGATGAACTCTTTAAAGTTCTTTGAGATGAAAGCAATATGGTCCTCTTTGTCAGTGTAGTCAGAATCTTCTTCTTGAGCTTTGAAAGCAAGATTCTTCGTCTTTGGTTTTTCTTTGATCTTCTTGTCTTCTTCAAGTTCAAGCTCATACGCCATGAGATTTACCATCAGCTCTTCGATGGTAAGATCCTTCACGTTGTGCGCTTCTTGAATGGCTGTTGTCTTTCCTTTCCATTCGGGTCGGAGAGATCTCAGTGTCTTCATCACCTGCTCGTATTCAGAAAGTTTCTTTCCTAATTCTGCGAGCTCATTTGTGATGTTAGTAAAACGTGTATTCACGTCAGTGATACTCTCTCCTTCTTTCATTTTGAAAGATTCAAACTTAGAAATGTAAAACATTTATACGGGATTCTTTTACCTTTTCAGTTCCCTCATGACTTACCTGAAGGGTATGCCATATTTGATGTACTGTCTCACATTGGGAGACTTGATTGAATTCATTACCTGTTACGATGCAAAATAGTACATTCATTGCCTTTGCATTGAGATTGGCTTTCTTCTTGTCGTCAGCTGACCATTTTTCGAACTCAACTTTGGTAGGTGCGATGTATGGAACTTTAGTGACGGTCCATGCTTCGATGTCCAGTGACTCCAAGTGGGTCTTTATCCGGATCTTTCAGCTAGCGTAGTTTGTTCCGTTGAACAGAGGTGGTCGCATGGTGTTGATTCCTTCAGAGTGAAACGATGTTGATGCCATCGCCTTTTATAGCCTCGCTCTGATACCAAGTGTTGGATCCTGTGGATGGCAAACAACACTAGAGGGGGAGGGGGGTTGAATAGTGTTGTACAAATAATAAATCTTTTTCGTTCGTTAGTTAGAACAATTATAATCCTTCTAATGTTGCCTAAGAAACCAAGTAGAGTGATCTACGCTTGGTTCTTAACCAACAAGTTAATCTTATAAGCAATGTTGATGAGAGAGAGAGCACAACATGTAGTCGACTCTCTATGAATGGTAGTCGACTCCCAGAGAGTTTTCAGGCAAAACTCTATTGAAAGATAATAGATTACAAACAGATATCTTTACACAAATAAGTATTGATCTTTACATAGCGAATATAAACAAAAGAATTAACTTGCAATAACATGAACAAATTACAATTTGTTAGAAAATAAAGAATGCAAGAACAAGTATAACAATCGCAGAAGAATGCAAATGCAAACACAAAGATTTTTATCCTGGTTTTCCGCAACTTGGGTACGTCCAGTCCTCGACCAATCCGGTACGAGATTTTACACTATTGCCGTAGCAATACAAGTACCTAACTTCACTCGTTAGGATTTTCCAAACACCTAGCCTTGACCAGGATTTCCAACCGCCTAGACTTGTCTAGGATTTTCAACTCCCTTTCAACAAAGGGGAAATCAAAATTAAGAACGATTTCCAACTCACCACAAAAATTATTGGAGTTTGGATTTACACCCGTATTCTATAGCCTAAGTAAAATATAACACGTGTATTACGTGGCTAAAAGAATTCAAATCGATCTTTTAGATCACACAAAGATATAGAATGATTCTTTGTGATCTAGATCGTTTGTTTTCAAAAATCCTTTCAATAGATAAAAAGAATAGGGATTTTGAAAAACGATTTTAATAGCCAAATAGAATATGATCACAAAAAGGTAATAGCTATGAAAACAATTAGGAGATCAGAAATTAAAACAAATTTTTGGTTAAAAAATAATGAGAGCAGAAATGAAAAAGAGATCTGAGAATTTTTGCACAATAGAGATTTTAGAATTTGACCTTGAATAATATATTGTTGTATAAAAGATCTTATAGAGTCCTCTATTTATAGTGACAAGAGAGGATTCAAATTTCAAATGAAGTTTGACTTTTGTCCCAAAAATTAAGGATGAAAGAGTGAAATTAGGAAGTCAAAACGTTTGAAATTTGCCAGTTGGTAGTCGACTCCCTAGGAGTGGTAGTCGACTCCCAGAGTGTTTCATTTGAAAATTGCTTTCAGCCGATAGTCGTCTCCCTCCTTTGGTAGTCGACTCCCAGAGCAATTTCTTCTGAAAATTTAGCTAGCAGAGAATGTAGTCAATTCCTGGGTGTAATGGAGATTGACTACTATGATATGAAAAAGCTATCAATTGCTCTCAAGAGTTTAAAATGGTTTTAAAACATTTTAAACATTTATTTGTGAAATCATTTGTGTGTGTGCTATATCTACTTTGGCTTTAACATTATCCTAAGAACTCACACACTACACTTAAGACAAGACCTTCGGGAAGCTGATCTGGTGGAAGCTTGCTTCTCCTAAATTTGAGTTCCTTCTTCATTCAGGCTTGAGCACAGACTTCATCTTGTGCTTGATGTAGAACTAGCAAATTTGTCTTGGTCTCGAGTGTGGTTCAGTCTCTTCGGAGTATGCGTAAAGTCACCGTTTAACCTGCACACTTGTAGTGTAGTTAGTACACTAACATCATTTGGTGTGCTCATCATCAAAACCACTTAGGGGTGGGATTCGATTTCCCATCACATTTGTGTCTGATTATTATTTACCCTGCTTGTGACTATAACTGTGTGTGATATCTCGTGGGTTGCAAGAAAATTTTTTATTAGCCTATTTACCCCCTCTAGGCTTAGATCCAGATCCAACAAACTCGTCTCATCAAATTCACAGTCTTCAAGACGCGCCTTGAATGCGTCCCCTGTTTAGGGTTCTAGGTATCTTATAATTGAGGGTGAGTCAAACCCTACATAGATACCTAGGTGACGTTTATGACCTATATTTGTCCTCTGTGGTGGTGCAATGGGGATATAGACTATGCAACTGAAGATTCTCAAGTGAGAGATGTTCGGTGGTATTCCATATGCAAGTTGCATTGTAGAGAGACTCTGACCTCTTATTTTTATCAACGATGCAGCATGTAAGATTGCATGTCACATGCATTCACCTGCAACTGAGATTTCATTAATAATAGATGTGCAATCCATTGGAGTCTTTTTATAAATGACTCTGCCAACCCATTTTGTGTATGAACATGTGGAACCAAATGTTCAATTCTATCCCAGTTGCAAGGCAATACTCTTGAAATGATCGGGGAGGTAAATTCTCTGGTATTATCCAGACGTATTTTCTTTATTTGGTTGTCTGGAAAATATGCCCGCAAGTTTATTATTTGTGCTAGTAGCTTTGAAAAAGCTAAGTTGTGGGTCGATAGTAGATATGCATACACGTATTTTGAGGATGCTTCAATCAATACCATAAAGTATCGAAATGGCCCACTTGGGGGCGGATAGGTCCACATATATCTCATTGTATTCTTTCAAGGAAGCTTGGAGATTCTATATCCACTTTTAGTGGTGATGGCATTGTTATTAATTTCCCATTGAAGAAGGCGATGCAAGGGAATTATCCCTTCTGAAGAATCTTCTGCTTCTTCAAGTTATACCCATATGATTGGGATAAGATGCGATGCATCATCACCGATCCAGGGTGGCCAAGTCTATCATGCCAAAGTAAAAACGTGGCTGATGTCGGGCACTTCAGGTGCTCTGTTAAATTAGCATCCTCTCTCCGAATCTTTGTATGGTAGAGGCCTGATGAAAGACCCTAAAAACGTTCAAGTATGGATTTTAGTCCTTTTTCTTGATACGTTACATACAGAAATTCTTTTTCATTTACATTTGCTGTTTCCAGATGGAATCCGTTTAAACGAATGTCCTTGCAACTTAAGCAGTTTCTATGTGAATTTGGAGAGAATAACACATCCTTTATTTTAATTTCTGTTCCATTTGAGAGGAACAAATTTGCATTCCCAGAACCTTCAATAATATTTGATGGCCTTGAAATGGTATTTACATGGCTTTCGTATGGTATAATGCTATGAAAAAAGCATTTACATTGAAGGATCGTATGTGTCGAAGCACTGTCTACTAAGTAGTCATGAGAGCGGTCCATTTATTAAAATATGAATCGTATAAGCACATTTACCTTTCAAAAACCTAATCAACTTCTATTCAAACTATTTCAGAAATTTAAACAGCTCTCATAACATTTATTGTTCTAAACAAAGATAAATAAAACAACTAATCAAGCAGGTCATCTCTTTCGAAGTCGTTAGCTGTGAACTTGACTGGAGTATTGGTGGTCACCAGGTTTGTTTCAGCTTTCATTTTCATGTTTTCTTTATATAAATCTTGGAGATGCCACAGAGTTCTGCACACTTTAGACCGGTGTCCTTTCATGCCATAACTGTGGCACTGGTCTTCCCATTTCCTTTTGGGTCGGGGTGCATCATTTCTGTTGTTGTCATTTCTGTACCAGGTGAACTTCCGCCTCCCTTCATTTCTTCGCTGTTGGACCTAACCTCTGCCTTTTTGTTCAGCCCCCTCTTCTGTGATTTTATTTTTCTTTTGTTATCTTTCTTCTTTTTAGAAGAAGATGCATTGTGAGCTTCAGGTCGGGGGCAGTGCCAGGGGTGCATATTATAAGTGGCGAGGAAAAGCTCTCTGTATTGTTCAGCCATGAGAAAACATGACAACAGGTCAGAATACTTGGTGAATTTTTGTTCACAGTATTGCTGCATCAATATCGCATCTTTTTCATGGAAAGATGTGTACGTCTTTTCCAGCATACGATCTTCTGAGACTATTTCACCACACAACTTCAGGCATGAGGTGATACTTAAAAGATCTAAGTTGTACTCAGCTATGAACTTAAAGTACTGCAGTCTCAGGTTCTCCCACTCAAATCGTGCCCTTGGAAGTATAACATCTTTCTGATGTTTATATCTTTCCTCAAGGGCAGTTCATAATTCAAGTGGATCTTCGACCGTAAGGTATTCAGTCTTTAGGTTCTTTTCCACATGGAGACGAATAGAAATAATGGCATGCGCCTTTTCAATGTTATGTGCCTTCCCATCTTTTGTCACAACAGAAATGAGGGACTTAGCCCGCAGGTGAAATTTATCGTCGAGCTGCTAGCTGAAGTAATTTCTCCCTGATACATCCAACACTTCGAAATCAACGCTTGCGATTTTTCCATTTTATCTGGCGGATCACAAATTTGCATGAATTAATAATACATGAAATATTTTCATGCGAATGCAACTTTTAAATGAATAAGCTAATTGCGTGGATCGGCCAGTCCCACATAAAATAAAAAAATGTCCAAAGTCCATATTACAGTCTATTTTACACAAATGATTATGGCAAATTACAACTTTGGAAACCTCATGGGTCCCATTTTTAAACTCTTCAGCTTCAAGAGTGGCCTCCGCCTCCATGGAAAGTAGTCATTGGTCTTGGACATTACATAATTTTCTCACTATAATTTCTCTCAAAAAGAAAAGAAAAATGCAGGAAAATTAAAGTGTGGGACTAAACAAATCCAAAACCACAATTAGCCATCCATGCAAAAATTTGTGCTTATTCAGCATTTTCATAACACATCACAGGCATCACAGATTCAAAATAGGATAAACATAATAATTTAAAATACTTAATAATTATTCAGACCACGGGGCGATGTCATACACCATTAGGTTAGGTGACTAACGGCAGAGCGGTCACATGATCTTTATAATTATTAAGTTAATGTCGCACAACTTAGCATAAGTTTATCCCAGAAAATGACCCATAAAAAGTGATGTAATGCATATAAATATGATCTTTAAAAGGGGTATCATAATATGCAATTCGTTGTGCATTATGGGCTAGTTCAAAGAATTTGAATGATGCCGAAAATACTTATTTATTCATTGTTAAAGGAAATAGTTTTCCTTTTTATACCCCAAAATAATCCCAATGAGCCCCAAATTTCCCCCAATAGAATGCCCATTTTAATCGCATATTTTTATCAATTTTTTCTAAAATTTTAAGGGCCCCAAAAGACCCTTTTTATTAGTATATTCTCTTTCCCTATCCATTTTATATTTTCTTTTTTTTTCAAGCATTCTGCCCCCTCGTTTTTTTGGGGCCTGAGCCCGCAGCACAGGCCCGCAAAAGAATGCCGTTTTATTTTTTATTTTTTAATTTTGCAGGTGTCATGCCCCGCTTCCCAAAAATATGGAGGCGAGACGTGAGTAGGTCCGCTCAGACTTGAAGCTGCAAAGCTGTAAGTCCGATAAGCATCAATTAACTTTAAATGGTAGGTCCTTGCAATTGCGATACGAAACAAAGATAATAATAAAGGAAATGAGACAAAAGAAATCTCAGAATATCCATAAAATAAGTTTCCAACATCACAGATAAAGCCACCAGGATAAAAGAAAGGAATCTAAAAGGCCCCAGCATGGCCAACAAAAGTACACCGTACAAAGTAAAGGTGCCACGCACCGACAACTAAAAGAAATCCTAAAACAAAAGGAAGCTCAGCAAGGTCACTAAGAATGGTCACCGGTGTCCGCAAAACTCCTCCTGGACAGACTTGGGCTCAGGCTCAGTGTCAGCAATAACCACGTACTCAGCTACAGACTCTGGCACAGGGTCTAACACGTGACACCCAAAAGAGTAAGGGGCACATGTCAGCAAGTCTACATGAGACTTGTGCAAGGAAACTGAAAGTGAAAGTAAAGCAACCTAGCAGTTCTAGCATGATGCAATGGCATGGCAGATATAGTATGAGTGCAACAAGTAAGGTAAAGTACGAGCATGGCATTTAAATCATGGCATGGATGTTAAGTTTTACAAGAACAAACACAAGTACAAGGACAAGTCTAGTAAGAATGTCGTGCACAGAGATTACGGCTTTTGGCTAGAGTGGCTGATCGGGCCAACTCCTAAGCTCAAGTGATCGCTTATCCATACCCCTCCACGTGTATCGGGCATTGGCTTTTGAGCAATACATGAGGCCTGCTTCTGGATTACGGGCCAGGAAGTGTTTTTCATGATGGCATAGGGGTGCACCTAACCGGACAAGGAAGTACAAGTAGTGTAGTGTGTGCTACGAATGCAACATTCAACTGGGATGACATGTAAGATGCAATGCATGACAAATAACAGTTTAAGTGCGTACATATAAGGAATTTAAACGTGGCAGATAACAATGCATGAATGACATGGCAGGGTGACAGATCTAGCTTCGTTGTCAAGCTAGATCTTAAAGTTGCGTCTAGACAGCTATCATTTCACTGTCTAGTCTCTTTTAGGCTAAAAACAAGGAAGTGGCCTAAAACATGGCCTAAAGCAAAGGTTGGCAAGTTTCACTTGCCTGCAAGTCTGCTGTCAGAAAAACACCGTCCAAAGGAGTCCAAAGTCACAAACAACCTATGTGCACAAGTCCACCAGCCTACAGTCCCATATTATTAATCTTGATTAGTGAATTTAAAACAATTTAAAAACATCAATTTTAGTCTTGATTAACAGGCAATGGGTTGGGGTCCTAAGGGTGCAAAACGTTACCTCAACACGACGCGAGAGCTACACTGGCGTCGGGTAGCGACGCCAGGGGTTGGATTCCTGCAGTGTGCACGGCACGGAACGGTGGATACTCTGAGATAAAATACGTGCACGAATAAGTTCGTATCGTCGGACTAAAATTATTAGACAACCTTAAAACGTCTAATGATCTAATTTTACTTAAGTTCTCTGCCCTACGGTGGGCGTCACAACATTTTAGGCTTGCTAATAGAGCTACGTCGCTAGTACAAAAATATTCAACATGTAGCATAAGATTAAAAACCCATTGATATAATTAACATTAATAACTATACCAGAACTTAATAACAATAGTTACTGTTCATTAGGGACCAGCAAAATAACTTAACATACGCTATACGTTACTACCGATAATATAACCTACAACTAAGCTTACTGATTAATTAAAAACTGCAACCTAACATATAATACACTATAATAGTACTAGTAAGTTATCAAAGCCTATGCTAGTATAATATATACCTTCTGTAACATTACCAACATACAAAGTTTATAATATTAAAACATTTAATATTACCATTGTTCACAACTGGCCGTTCTTGCTTGCAGACGGGGACGACCACGCCGGACGAGGAGAAGGCTGGAGACTTGGCGTGTGCTGCCACGCTTGGGCGGCCTGTAGCGGCGGTTTCCGGTGATGGGTAGATAGAGGAGGCCAGAGCAAATGTTGGGTCACTGGAGGGATCTACAAGGGAGGTGATCGGGTGATAGATGGCCGGAGCTTGTCTAGGGCTGCAGGGCGAAGGATTTTGCCGGCGGTGGAGACCGCCGTGGGGTGGCCGGAGGTCAGGTGAGATACGGCGGGTGAACTCATGTTGGCGGCGGCGGTTGTTGTGTTCGCTGGGAGCGTTGGCTAGGGTGACGTGGGAGCAGTTCGGCGATGGGTGGGATGGAGCACAAGGCGCGGCCTTGCTGCCGTGGGCGTGGGTGCACGCGATGCGGGGACGCGGAGAGCTGGTTGCTGCTGCGCTGCGAGGGGCCGAGCGGACCTTCGGGGCGGTGCAGCTGCTCCTGCGCCGGCGATGAAGGCCAAAGGAGGTCAAGTCGACGCGGCAGCGTTGGTGTTGCGGCTGTCTTCGCGTGGGGAAGCTAGCGTGGAGGAGAAAACGAATGGCGGCATAGGTTGAGTCCCCTAGGGTTTTATTTTTGAAATGAGAAGGGTGCCTGGGTTTATTATTTAGAAATTGGGCTGTCACGTGGGTAGATAGAGAGAGGGTACGGCGGCTCTTTGAGGTTGCTGGGTGAAAAATTATAAAACCCAACATGTTTTAAAATAGAGGCTAAGGCTATATTAAGTGTTGGGAAAAATAGTTCTAGGTTATTAAAATAGAGGGGGTGCAGAGCCCATCACGTGGGGGTGTCGAGGGTTTAGATAGGGGTACATGGTTAGGTTGTTTTAAAAAAACTGCTATAACAAAAGAAATAGCAAAGAGCCCTCATCTCTCTCTCCCCCCTGATGTAAGCGGGCAAGGCTAGGCAAGGGGGTTGGGCTAAGACAAGATTAGGGAGTATTAAGATTATAATTAAAATATTACTTAGGGCCAAATCACGAAACCTAGGGTTAAAACGACATTTAAGTTGGGCAAAAAGCGAAAGTAGGACAAACGAAGCGCAAAAATTGTGAAATAAATACTGGGGTGACCGAGACGACGAGAGAAAGAAGACAGAAAAGACGGATCACAATTTTGATGGCGAGAAACGAAACTAAAAATAAAAAGGCCTCGCGACAAAAGTGAAAATCGTGACGTCACTTCAAACAAGGTCAAATCGTGGGAGATCGACCCGTGAAATGACGTTCCAAACCAACACCAAAATTTTAATACTCTCAGAGAGGGTCACAACGACATATCACACTATAGGGTTCAGATACAATCAACGTCTAAAATAATTACGCGCACGAACAAGACTACGTGCACGACTAAGCGTACAGAGGATACGGGGTCCAAGGCGACAGTAACCCTACGTTGGGCACACGTCGGGGGTTGGCTTGATAAGGACACAACCAAGTGCTACGGCCCTATCGACTCAACGACACGACTCCCACACAAAGGAACAAAACCAATCAGGTACCCGAAATTGCTATACGCACAGCCGTATAACGAATAGTGGGTACCGGCCGTTACATCCTACCCACCTTAGAACAAATTCTGTCCTCGGACTTTCTAACATATCTAGTCGCTCTAGTAACTACCCCAGTCATATCACATTATAATTTAAACCAGGTATAGTCATTACCAGTGCTTATATATGCATTATGTAGTCAAGCATTAACACTACCAACATGTATATATATATATATATATATTCACGCACATAATACACTTACACCTATCATAGCCAGTCAAATTCATACACGTATTTCAATAATATATATATATATATATATATATATATATATATATATATATATATATATATATATATGCATACATCCCTTATATAACTACTACTTACCTAGCACAAAACAATAGTTTAGATACTCTCATAAGAATAGTCTCACACTAGCAAATACAACCATGTTTACTATATCTAATATACATTCACGAATTTCACAACTATATAGTCATTCAAATACACGCAAATGTTTCACCATATATTCACATCACATACGGTCCTATAACTATATTCACGTTAAGCCACTCATATCAAAGTCACCAATACCTATAACTAGGCACATACTTACCCGTGCATGGTGCACACCCACACACGCTAACATTTCATACATACATACCAGTCATACCATTATAAACTCAGCACATCTACACACCTAGTGTAGCTAGCACACTTACGTTCACACATGCAAATCCTTAGTAATTAACTATACCACAAGACCAACACCTATAACTATATACTGGTATAGCGACCCACAATCATGTGCGTAACACAACCAGGCACAAACACTCCTATCACTATACATACATCAAACTTCTCTATATGCAACCTACAGACATACATAACAATATACTCAGAGTATACCCACTCAAGCTTGAGTGAGACTCGAAACACATATCAGAATACTCTATATACGTAACACAGTATTTATACATATACCAATACCACTCCAATGTATACACATCTACCAATACAACCATATACATACCATATGTCAATCACACCTAATATTTAGTCAGGTAACACCCACATAGTTTAATCACTTTATATACCATAATAATATTATAGACATCAGCACACGTATAATTATAATAACCTTCCTAATACGTGCATTCACCGTATAGTCACACACATGTAGAACATATATTCACAACATATCCTACTACTTATAATTAGTATACCAACACATCAACTTCATACATAGTTAAGATATGCAATAGTCGTGTATACCTCATGGTATACACGCATACAACATCCCGTAAAAGCAAGCAATACCAATCAAAATTATAATCCTACTACCATATGTATATCACCTATATACTCATGCAACAACTACATAACTACTTACGTCTAAGCACAATACGTATCTACGTACGAGCACATACTCGCACGTACTAACATATAGGTCATATAATAGGCCTACTCACTTAACTATACATACACCTATTATCATTTCACCTAACATACACATAACTTTACCAACATATTATTTCAACCATTATAAGTATCTCCAACTACATACACCCCATTAGATATTCCAACACTGATTCTTGTATACACAGACGTCCCTAGAGTGGTATAGCTATCCACGCACATATCTATAAACACTAACACACATACAACTTCATAACTCATGAATAACTCTGAGTATGTATATATCACACAATAGGTAAACATTAATATACTACAGGGGAGTACACTCATACGTGAGTGATACACCGGGGTTCTCACACACGGATCCACACACTCTACTTATGTATGCACCACAACGACATCGCAAAACCAAAGGGCCCACTACTAAACCGGTGTGACATAAACAACGGTAAGCACCAGTGGGATGACTAAGCAAAAGGAAGGAAACCAAGATCAAATAGCGTAACAAAACAAGATAGGGAAGAATGGGTTCAGTTAGGGCGACATATAAGGGAATAGCTTGGTTGGATGGAACAAAATATAATTCAGAATAATCAAGTAGGGAGGAAAGATATAAAATACTAAATAAGGATATAATAAAATGCAAGTTTTAGAAATAAAATTATAATAATATCCTTATAAAACGTAGAAGGGTAGCATGAAAGTTAAATCACGACATAGGATTAGACACAAAATAATGAGCATGGAGGTGAATGAATTGTTTTGCATTAGGGAATAAATTAAAATGGAGATAGTGTTTTACAAAAATTTTAAAGTAGGAAAAATGGTGGGTATTAAAATCGACACGCTGGAAGCTGAAGTTCCATGTAACTTAGAAAAGTATATTAAAGGTAAACACGATGAGTTATTCGAATAAGTTTCATAAACATAAGCAAGAAAGAAAATTATAAATTGAATCAGGGAAAAATAGGAGTCCGGTTCAGAATAAAATTAGCAAATGAAAAGGGACAATGTATTTATATAGGTACGAAAAGTATAGGCTGGGAAAAATTATTATAAAATAGTAATAAAAAATTCTCGACAAGAGTTTCGAAATAAAAATTAAATATTAAAAAATGAATTTAAATCAGCGGAAGGGTATGAAGTCTAAGTATATATATATATAAAAGTTTTTGAACGAGTTTAAACTTAGCGAATAAGGAATATCGAAAATACCTTCAGAAGATTCAAGATTCGTAAGGAGAGATACGAAAATTAACGACGATCGCCATGGGGCAATCTCGTGAATCGAGGGCAAGGAAATGGTCGTATGATCAAAACATAAATACGCCTCGGGTATGACTCATGAAAATCTACGGGAAACTCTTACGGTCGACCACCTAAGGATTAGGAATTTAGCGCTAAGCCTTCCTAAGGGTCTAGACTGTAATGAACTACGTCCGGCTTGGCCCGAAATCGATGAACCCAAGCGAACGACTCAAGAATTTCTAGAAGTCTAATATGGTCAGAGTTAGTCAAGAACCACTAAGGTAACTCCTAAGACGACTAAATCAATTCCTAGCGGGGAGTCTTACTAAAAATCAGAGACCTCTAACTAGCAAGCACAGACGTCTAACTAAGTCTTCCTACCACCTAGTGACATAGGAAAACAATTAGAACTGGGCTCAAGGCTTATGACTCGGATGTTGCAATTTATTTAATGGACATTCCATAGTTATTATCGTTGTTCCGATAATTCGCAATTGCAAGTCGGACTTGCATGGGCTACCAACAAAACCTGTCACGCCCCGCTTCCCAAAAATATGGAGGCGAGACGTGAGTAGGTCCACTCAGACCTAAAGCTGCAAAGCTGCAAGTCCGATAAGCGTCAATTAACTTTAAATGGTAGGTCCTTGCAATTGCGATACGAAACAAAGATAATAATAAAGGAAATGAGACAAAACAAATCTCAGAATATCCATAAAATAAGTTTCCAACATCACAGAAAAAGCCACCAGGCTAAAAGAAAGGAATCTAAAAGGCCCCAGCATGGCCAACAAAAGTACAACGTACAAAGTAAAGGTGCCACACACCGACAACTAACAGAAATCCTAAAACAAAAGGAAGCTCAACAAGGTCACTAAGAATGGTCACCTGTGTCCACAAAACTCATCCTGGACAGACTTGGGCTCAGGCTCAGTGTCAGCAATAACCACGTACTCAGCTACAGACTCTGGCACAGGGTCTAACATGTGACACCCAAAAGAGCAAGGGGCACATGTCAGCAAGTCTACAAGAGACTTGTGCAAGGAAACTGAAAGTGAAAGTAAAGCAACCTAGCAGTTCTAGCATGATGCAATGACATGACAGATATAGTATGAGTGCAACAAGTAAGGTAAAGTATGAGCATGGCATTTAAATCATGGCATGGATGTCAAGTTTTACAAGAACAAACACAAGTACAAGGACAAGTCTAGTAAGCATGTTGTGCACAGAGATTACGGCTTTTGGCTAGAGTGGCTGATCGGGCCAACTCCTAAGCTCAAGTGATCGCTTATCCATACCACTCCACGTGTATCGGGCATTGGCTTTTGACCAACACATGAGGCCCGCTTCTGGATCACGAGCCACGAAGTGTTTTTCATGATGGCATAGGGGTGCACCTAGCTGGAAAAGGAAGTACAAGTAGTGTAGCGTGTGCTACGAATGCAACATTCAACTGGGATGACATGTAAGATGCAATGCATGACAAATAACAGTTTAAGTGCGTACATATAAGGAATTTAAACGTGGCAGATAACAATGCATGAATGACATGGCAGGGTGACAGATCTAGCTTCGTTGTCAAGCTAGATCTTAAAGTTGCGTCTAGACAGCTATCATTTCACTGTCTAGTCTCTTTTAGGCTAAAAACAAGGAAGTGGCCTAAAACATGGCCTAAAGCAAAGGTTGGCAAGTTTCACTTGCCTGCAAGTCTGCTGTCAGAAAAACACCGTCCAAAGGAGTCCAAAGTCACAAACAACCTATGTGCACAAGTCCACCAGCCTACAGTCCCATATTATTAATCTTGATTAGTGAATTTAAAACAATTTAAAAACATCAATTTTAGTCTTGATTAACAGGCAATGGGTTGGGGTCCTAAGGGTGCAAAACGTTACCTCAACACGACGCGAGAGCTACACTGGCGTCGGGTAGCGACGCCAGGGGTTGGATTCCTGCAGTGTGCACGTCACGGAACGGCAGATACTCTGAGATAAAATACGTGCACGAATAAGTTTGTATCGTCGGACTAAAATTATTAGACAACCTTAAAACGTCTAATGATCTAATTTTACTTAAGTTCTCTGCTCTACGGTGGGCGTCACAACATTTTAGGCTTGTTAATAGAGCTACATCGCTAGTACAAAAATATTCAACATGTAGCATAAGATTAAAAACCCATTGATATAATTAACATTAATAACTATACCAGAACTTAATAACAATAGTTACTGTTCATTAGGGACTAGCAAAATAACTTAACATACGCTATAAGTTACTACCGATAATATAACCTACAACTAAGCTTACTGATTAATTAAAAACTGCAACCTAACATATAATACACTATAATAGTACTAGTAAGTTATCAAAGCCTATGCTAGTATAATATATACCTTCTGTAACATTACCAACATACAAGTTTATAATATTAAAACATTTAATGTTACCAGTGTTCACAACTGGCCGTTCTTGCTTGCAGACGGGGACGACCATGCCGGACGAGGAGAAGGCTGGAGACTTGGCGTGTGCTGCCACGCTTGGGCGGCCTGTAGCGGCGGTTTCCGGTGATGGGTAGATAGAGGAGGCCGGAGCAAATTTTGGGTCGCCGGAGGGATCTACAAGGGAGGTGATCGGGCGATAGATGGCCGGAGCTTGTCTAGGGCTGCAGGGCGGAGGATTTTACCGGCGGTGGAGACCGCCGTGGGGGTGGTCGGAGGTCAGGTGAGATGCGGCGGGTGAACTCATGTTAGCGACGGCGGTCGTTGTGTTCGCTGGGAGCGTTGGCTAGGGTGACGTGGGAGCAGTTCGGCGATGGGTGAGATGGAGCACAAGGCGCGGCCTTGCTGCCGTGGGTGTGGGTGCACGTGATGCGGGGACACGGAGAGCTGGTCGCTGCTGTGCTGCGAGGGGCCGAGCGGACCTCCGGGGCAGTGCAGCTGCTCCTGCGTCGACGATGAAGGCCGAAGGAGGTCAGGTCGACACGGCAGCGTTGGCGTTGCGGCTGTCTTCGCGTAGGGAAGCTAGCGTGGAGGAGAAAACGAATGGCGGCGTAGGTTGAGTCCCCTAGGGTTTTATTTTCGAAATGAGTAGGGTGCCTGGGTTTATTATTTAGAAATTGGGCTGTCACGTGGGTAGATAGAGAGAGGGTACGGCGGCTCTTTGAGGTTGCTGGGAGAAAAATTATAAAACCCAACCTGTTTTAAAATAGAGGCTAAGGCTATATTAAGTGTTGGGAAAAATAGTTCTAGGTTAATAAAATAGAGGGGGTGCAGAGCCCATCACGTGGGGGTGTCGAGGATCTAGATAGGGCTAGATGGTTAGGTTGTTTTAAAAAAACTGCTATAACAAAAGAAATAGCAAAGAGCCCTCATCTCTCTCTCTCCCCTGATGTAAGCGGCCAAGGCTAGGCAAGGGGGTTGGGCTAAGCCAACATTAGGGAGTATTAAGATTATAATTAAAATATTACTTAGGGCCAAATCATGAAACTTACGGTTAAAACGACATTTAAGTTGGGTAAAAAGAGAAAGTAGGTCAAACGAAGCTCAAAAATTGTGAAATAAATACTGGGGTGACCGGGACGACGAGAGAAAGAAGGCAGAAAGACGGATCACAATTTCGATGACGAGAAACGAAACTAAAAATAAAAAGGCCTCGCGACAAAAGTGAAAATCGTGACGTCACTTCAAACACGGTCAAATCGTGGGAGATCGACCCGTGAAATGACGTTCCAAATCAACACCAAAATTTTAATACTCTCAGAGTGGGTCACAACGACATATCACACTATAGGGTTCGGATACAGACAACATCTAAAATAAATACGTGCACGAACAAGACTACGTGCACGACTAAGCATACAGAGGATACGGGGTCCAAGGTGACAGTAACCCTACGTTGGGCACACGTCGGGGGTTGGCTTGCTAAGGACGCAACCAAGTGCAACGGCCCTATTGACTCAACGACACGACTCCCACACAAAGGAACAAAACCAATCAGGTACCCGAAATTGCTATACGCACATCCATATAACGAATAGTGGGTACCGACCGTTACAGCAGGCCTGAGCCTGCGGGATGTACTGCGGGCTTCAGGCCCACATCAGAATTCACCCCCCCCTGTTTTTTTCTCAGGCCTGAGCCCGCAGCATGTGCGGCGGGCTTCAGGCCCGCAACAAAATGCTGTATATTTTTTGAAGTTAATAATTTGGGCCTGAAGGCCCAAAAGAGAAATGGATTGGGGGGACTAGGGTTAGTCGTCGTTGTTTCCCCCCATTATTCCATTAGGGGGATTATTGCCACTGTGAGGCGGTTTGCGAAGGGGCCGCCCACTGTGAGGCGGGGTTGAAGGGGGCCACCCATCGTGAGGCAGTAGAGAGAGGGGTGTGGCTGGTAGCTACCACCTTTAGGGCAGGGAGCGGAAATATTTGCCACCATCTTTGGGGGCGGGAACGGGGTATTATATTGATTTATAATTTCATATGTGTAATTGAACCCCAAAATAGTGGTTTTATGATACGAAAGCAAGTATCGATGATTAAAATCGTCGTTTTAAATATATTAACCCGATTTCCAATCTGATCTTGAGAGATCGATGAAATTAAAATCATGATCATGAAAAAAATGAAAATTTTAAAGATAGTACCTCTAGATCCATCCTCCTGATCTAGCAACGATTGACGAAGACTACGCGTGGAAGATAACGCCCGTGCGTGGAAGACGAAGTCAGCACATGGTAGACGAAGCCGTGTGTGTGGATCTACCGCCTTATCATTGCTTTCGCAACGAACGGGGTTTGCGGAAAAATTTTAGAGGCACGTGCTGATAAAATGTTATGAAGCATCAAATCAGGGGGAAGACCCCAGTCCTTTATTTATAATAGAGGGTAGCGAGTATGGATAGAGGTACAATAGATATGATCTTATCCTATAATCCCCAATACTCATTATCCGTTTACAACAAACTTAACCCTTTAAAATTAAAACTACTTTTTAAATATGGACCACATAACAACTTTGTCACTGCCCATTTTCTTTCCCATCCAAGCACAGAAATATTCATGAAACAAACGAAAAACTTTACTCCATTCTAACCCATATTCCATAGTCCATCAAATTCGTAAATTCACCTCCAGCCAACTAAACAAATGATGTGTCCATATTTGCCTTGTTTTTATTGCATATTTTCATAGCATTTTTACCACCCAAAGTACACTTTTATATATATTATCGCGCTTTTCACGATATATTCGATTTTCGTAGAGAATTTTGGATTTTCTGGAACTTTGGAGCGATTTGGAGCAATTATGACATATGGACATATCCGAGCTATCTAGAGCATCTATGGCGAGGTTCATTAGGTGTTATAAGATTGGAGGAGGAGAAGAGAAGAGAAGAAGATTGGATGAGAAAGGAGCTCAAGAAGAAACATGCTGTTTTCCCAGAGTACTCGATCGAGTGCATCAGCACTCGACCGAGCTGACATCCAGACCAAAAAGAGCTCTAGCTGAAGAAGTATATTCCTCCTTCAGACCGAGTAGAGAGGCTACTTGGTTGGATCAACTTGGGTGACTAAATCTCATTCCCTTTCCTAATCAAAGTCATAGAGCGCAAAAGTGACTCGACTGAGCACTACAGCCACTCGGTCGAGCTGAATCCAAACAGAACGATGTTTTTGAAGGCCTCTCCAGCATACAGTAGCTCGACCAAGTAGGCCAGTAAATTGACTGAGTAATGTAACTACTCGGCCGAGCGGAATAAATTACAGAGCAATATTTTGAGCCTTGCAACAACCCTCAGTGACTCAACCGAGCACTGCGGTGACTCGACCAAGCATCACATATCTGATTTCGAACAAAGAATAGAGGAAACGACATCCCGTATCAGCACTTGACCGAGCCGCGCCACTCCTCGACCGAGTAGGACACTGCAGCCCAACTTATTGTGGGCCCAAGAAGCCATTTTTCCATATTTTTGTGGGGTCCATCCCCATGGTATTTAAGCACACCTTTTACCCTAGTTTTAGGAAGAGGCTGTTCAGATTTTATTAATTTCTAGTTCTTAGTTTTCTTAGAGAGTTGAGCCGTCGTTATTGTTTTGGAGACAAAGATTGTATTTTTATTATTGGGTTTGCTTTGGAATCTCTTGATCTTAATTCTCCGAGTTTGCTTATTTGTCTCCAATGGGTTGGTAACGATTTCTTACCTCGCTATGCTTATTTCAATGCCTTTCATTGCGATGTTGATTTATATTGCTATTGTTAAATTTTCTATTGACATTTTCATTGCGATGTTCTTTATTCTATTGTTAATCTGAGATAGTAACCATTCGTGATAACCTTTTAAGTATGCCCAACTGACATTGTTTTAAGATTAAGAATAGACCCAAGACTCTATACGAATCTGCCTCCATATGGGTTCGACATTTTTCTTTATTAAAAAGTATTAACACCATGCACTTGCGATAAGTTTTCGGAGTTACTATCCAGATCGATCAATAAACCAGGAGCCAAATATAATTTAAAGAAATTAAAAAAAATAAATTCCTCGGTTTATTTTTAGGATTAAAAATGTTTTCTTAAAAATAATTAAGGTATCTATGTTGTGAAGCATCAAATCTGGAGGGGAGACCCCATTCCTTAATTTATAGTAGAGAGAAGAGCGTACAATGATAGTGTTACAATAGATATGGTCTTATCCTATGGATAAGACGTAATCCCAATACAAACACTCGTCAACATTCGTTTACAACACTCCCCCCTTATCAAGCTATATGTGTGGACTTTTGCTCATGAATACTTCGGGATTCTGAGTGTATTATGCGTCTCACATGGGGTGGATACTTCATGATCCAGAGTTGATGAGTTTTGCCTCGTTAAAACCTTTGGCTATGAAAAACCCTGTGGGAAAAAGCCATAGCTAAGTAAAAATATTACAAACTCTCTCTAGCTCCCCCTGATCTGTAAAAGCACTCAGGTTTTCAGATCTCTTAGGCATTTTTTCATAACATTCTATTTACAACATTCGAAAATATACACAGAGTACAAATATCACCATCATTAAGCAGCTACTGAAACCAAAAACTCTGGAGAGGTGTGCTTTGCCTTTGATATGGTCTCCTCAAAAGTGTGGTACGCAAGTGGCATGGTCTTCAGATTATGTGGTCAGCTCTAAAAGACCAGCCTCTATCCCAGTCATCACTGGGATGTGATGTACCACCAGACGCACTGAAATACACCATTGGTTTGTTTCTGGAATGGTGATGATCTCGGAATGATAGAATGATGTTGCCTTCATAATTTTCTTTCCAGATCTGCAGTAGATGACTGTCCCACTATGGGTACCCAGTCTGTGAATTCTCATTATTGGGGTCAGACATGTAACCTACATTTGCAAAAGCACGGAGGATAATTCTTGATGATTTAAGCCTAAATCTATCGACCTTTGGAGGAAGCACAGAAGATGCTTAACTCCGGTCTAATGGCAGTTTATAGGTGTCTATCTGTCACTGGCTAGTGAATCTACTGCAACTGCTATATCGGGACGGTGCAGTTAGTCAGGAGTGCACTGATTTTACTTGAATTAGGGACTTTAGACCTAATATATCCTCATCCTCTTCCAACGAACGAAAGGAGTCTTTTTGTACATCCATTGAGCGTTCTACTATAGGTGTACTTATTGGATGATACTGGTCCTTGTAATTTCTTCCATGCACTCTGGGCATATGAATTTTAATGTAACAGGATTTTATCCATTAGGATAATAAATCTGTGAGCCATAACTTCATTTATTTTGCCTAAGTCTTTCATTTCATGTTTGATAGTCAGGCTTAAACAGATATTTCGGTTTTCTCTTCAAGAGATCCAATGAGATTTAAGTTGTTTGCAACTATGATCTCAATTCATGTCGTTTGCTCTTTATACAGATGAAAAGACAACCCTTAGTAGGAATCATTGCTTTGTCAAATGATTCTCTTGGTTGTACATTATTTATTATTCTTATTCTTCTTCAATAGAATAGACGTCCCGAAGTCTATTCAGGCATTTAAGGAAATGTGGAATTTATCTTGTCAAGATATCCATAGAAGCATGCCGTCACAATATCCAATAACAGCATATCCATAATTTCCTTTGCCAAATCGTAAGGTATTCATAGTTTAGAACTTGGGGAATCTGATGCATCATATGAGTCATGCTCATTTTAATTTATTTATTCCCCAGTTTTAGCGAAGATATGCTTGAGCTATAGGTTGTACCTTATAGCGTACGATTTTGTATTTATTTATTCTCATTTGTGAAATACTTATTTTGCCAACAGGTTTGACACCTATTGGTGTCTGGACTTTAGGTCCGAACACTTCACATTTCATAAGCGAGTCTAACTCATCTTTTATTGACTCGTTCCATATTTGGCCAATCTCTACGTTTGCATTTTAGCAACAGAGTATGGAATGATATTATATAAATATCATCGCTTTTGCGATGTATATGGCAATATGATATGTGAATATATTATCGACAATTGCGTTCTTTCTGTCCAATACCTCCCCAGTACATACAACATTTACTTTCATTTTAGTTTTTCCCGGCATTTCCTCTGCAGTGGATTTCGGGAATGGTGAGAGTATGGACATGAGCTCATTAACCTGTGGTAGTATTGTCTCAAGGTCTCCAGGAGTTTTTATTTTTCCTTTTTTTCTTGGATTTCTGTCCTTGGAACCTAGTGGTCTGCCTCTTTTCTGTTGAGAAACAGCCACTTCTGCTGCTGGTGGATTACATCCATTCTCAGGGATGTCAATCCTAACTGGAGTATTTGCAGCAGGGATGTGTGATATGACAATCTTCTGGTTGTCAGTAAATGAGTCCGGTAACAGGTGAACAGTGTTCTGCATATGGAGGATATTCAGGATCTCAGCTTCAAATTTTTTCGTTACCGGATCATAGTGGGTCACAGTTTTTGTATCACACGTTATAATTTGCTTCGCTCCAGATTTTTCAATATCTGGGCCCATTTTGGAGAAACTCGTCTCATCAAAATTCATAGTCTTCAAAATGTGCCTTGAATGTGTCCCTCGTTTGGGGTTTTAGGTATCTTATGATTGAGGGTGAATCAAATCCTACGTATACCTAGGCAACGTTGAGGAACCATTTTTGTCCTATGTGGTGGTGCAATGTGGATATAAACTGTGCAACCGAATATTCTCAAGTGAGATTTGTTCGGTGGAATTCCATATGCTAGTTGTATTGGAGAGAGACTCTGACTTCCAGAGGGTCTTATTTGATGCAACATGCAAAATTTCATGTCCCCATGCATCGACCGACAACTGGGATTCATTAGCAATAGACGTGCAATCCATTGGAGTCTTTTTATCAGTGATGTTGCCAACCCGTTTAGGATATGAACATGTGGCACTGGATGTTCAATTTCTATTCCTGTTGCAAGGCAGTACTCTTGAAATGACTGGAACGTAAATTTCCTAGCATTAACCCGACGTATTTTGTTTTTTGATTGTCTGGAAAATGCACCAGCAACGTTATTATTTGTGCCAATAGCTTTGGAAAAGCTAGGTTACGGGTCAATAGTAGACACACATACGAATATTTTGAGGATGCATTTTCAGTACCATAAAGTACCGAAATTGCCTACTAGCGGGGTGGATTTGTCCACATTTATCTCCTTATATTCTTTTGAGGAAGCAGGTAGATTATTTGTCAACTTTCAGTGGAGATGGACTTGTGATTAGTTTTCCCTTATAGCAAGGGATGCAATGGAATTCTCCCTTCTGAAGCATCTTCTGGTTCTTCATGATAAGCCCATATGATTAGGATAAGATGCGGTGCATCATAACTGATCCAGGGTGACCAAATCTATCATGCAAAAGTAAAAACTTGGCTGATATTGGGCATTTCAGGTGCTTCTTCAAATTAGCTTCCTCTCTCCGAGTCTTTGTATGATAGAAGCCTGATGAAAGGCTCTCAAAACGTTCAAGTATGGATTTTACTCCTTTTTCTAGCTAGGGTGACCCAACAAACTTAGCCAAGCACATTGACCGGTATCATGGTCCATTGAATGAGACTTATCATTTATATATGTGTGCCGTAAACTAAAAGGCTTTTATTAACACTAATTAATCCTATCAACTAGTGGAATCCTTAAAATTCAAAATTTAGTAGGATTCGTTAATAACTTTTATTAAGTCCTTATCAACTGTAAGATTCACATGAATTAAAGCGCTACCCTAATCATTATTAGGATTTTAATAAATACAGATTACAACACTTTTAAAGTGTAGTCTTTTAATGAAAATTATTATTATAACGATTAAAATAATAATCGTCGTTAAAAGGACTATCTTAATCGGGAATTAGGTATGAAAAGGTTGTAACAATTTATTAAAACATAGCATGTCATTTAAAATTTATCTTATAAATTTTAAAGTGGTATTAATGGCCAACCTAAAAGGTTTCTTGAATTATCAAATAATCAAACAATAATATAGAATGGCCATTAAACATAAACTACGCTATTCATTATCGCATAAAATTAGGTATCCAACTATTTAACAATTAAATAAAAGAACATATTAAAAATTTATCTAATAAATAATTAACATGTATTCTAAAATTTAACACTTTAAATTTAAAACATGATTTTAAAACTAAAAACTTTTTATCTAATAAAAATCACAGTTTCATAAAAAATTATCACATAATTTTTTATTCCAAAACCTGGTTTTAAAATCATCATAAACATTTTTCAGGTTTCTAAAAACAATTTTACCACATAAAATAATTTTAAAAATATTTCAAATAAAAGGCGTTTTCATTTTAGCAATTTCGCATAAAGTTAAAAATCTTTTATATGCATTTTTAAAAGCATTCTTTTAATTATAAACATCGCAGTCCTTAGATCAACATGCAGACTTATGCTCTGATACCACTGAAGGTTATCGCTCTGATATCATTGCAACGCTGTTAAGGCCCACATCGATGGCACCTTAGACCTGTCACAAGATCCCTCACGAACTTGTTTTACGGCATGCCTCTCGACAACGCCCAACCCATCATAAGATCCACATCTTATCGGGACTTAGTACGGTAAGAGCGATTACTTCGGGTCAGCTCATAACCCAAGAACCCGTACTCAAGCTTATGTGACGCCCCGCTTCCCTAAAATGGAGGCGAGACGTGAAAAGGTCCGCACGAGAGTGGAGCTGTGAAGCCCCAAACCCGATAAGCGTCAATAAAACATAAGCAGGTCCCTGTAACCACAAACGGAGCAACAATAATAATAAAAGGAGAGACAGAAATAAAATTCTCATATCTCATAAATTGTCCAACATGAAAATAAGTCCAACATCCAGAAAAGCCACCAGGCTAAAAGAAAGAGTCTAAGGCCCAGAACAAGGCCAACAAAAGCAACAACGCCACAAAGTATAGGTGCTATGCACCGACAACAAAACAGCAGTCTAAACAAAAGGAAAACACAACAGAGACACTAGGACTGGTCTCCAGTGTCCACGTACTCCCCGTCAAACACAACCTCGGGCTCGGCGTCAGCAAACACCTCGTCCTCAACAAGGTACTCAGGCTCAGGATCTAACATGTGTCACCCAAAAGAGTAAAGGGGCACATGTCAGCAAGTCTAAAAGACTTGGGCAAGGAAACTGAAAGTAAGGCAACTAGCAACCTAGCAGTTTTAGTATGCATGACATGTCAGTTATAACGTGAGTGCACAAACAAGACATGGCAAGACAATTTGTACAAGAGAGCAATTATCGGGACAAGACAAGAGTAGCCACGCTACTAACAATCTCAATCAATTCACTAGTCACGTTTCACGTTGTTTTGTAGATGTTTACGCCTTACAGCTGAATGGTTTCACATTCACTCTGATTGGCCGCTTAACAACTACCCCAAACCCAGAGTTTACGCCTTACCACTGCAGTTGCTGATCGGGCAGACTCCCAGTTGATTAGCCGCTTAACTCTTACCCCCAATACCCACATGTAATCGAGCCAGGGTCCCTGCACATGAGCTCAGTAAATGAGCCGGGGTTGCCCCGCACAGGAGCTCGCATTCTATATCACGATTCATAAACAATTGGCGTAGGGGTGCACCTAGCCGGAAACAAGCAATTCGGGCATTGGCTATCAACCAACACATGGCCCGCTTCTGGAACACGAGCCAGGAACACAAGCATTGTAGCGAAGCTATGCATTCACAGAAATACTTAAAGGATGCAATGACATGACAATTTATTTGCGTACCGTTAATGGAAAGTAAACATGACATGGTAATTGTGCAACATGCTAAATGTCGGAACTAGCTTCGTTGTCAAGCTAGTTCCCCAAATTTGCGCCTAGGCGAGTATCATTTCGTCGCCTAGCCTCTTTTACGCCTACAACAAGCAAAATGGCCTAAAACATGGCCTAAACCCTAAGTGGCAAGTTTCACGTGCCTAGCACCGGGGATGACGATCACGAAGGTTCGTCTCGCGGATGCTAATCTACGGGGAAAATCGCTTTTTTGGGGAAACAATCATCAAACAACATGAAATTTCATTAGGGTTTCATAAAAATACAAATAGGTTATGAAAACATCGAGAGATCGATTTCTTACCAAGAGGAAGCGGAAGAAACACTCCAGAGAACCCTAGGACCAGATCTGGAAACAAATGGAGAAGTTTGGAGAGTTAGGGTTTTTGGGGGATTTTGGGGATTTGATGAGATTTTGGGGAAGATGAGAGGTAGAATGAGTTGATGGATGGTTTGGATGATGGATTTAGGGCTTGGAATGAAGGAATAAGGGTTCGGGGAAGAAGAGGGCTCAATGGGGGAGAAACTAGGGTTTTGGGTCGAGTGGAGGAAGAAGAAAACGTTTGGGAGGGGTATAAATAGGTTGGGCTGGCGGCTGCCCAGAAATTAGGGTTTTAACACAGATTAGTCGGTCAAAGAGCAACCACTGACCGACTAGTTTGGCAACTAGTCGGTCGGTCGACCAACGCAGACCGACTAAGTGTAAACAGTAACTTCTGAACGAAAATAGGATTTAGAATTAGTCGGTCTATGAACAAATACTGACCGACTAGTTTAACATCTAGTCGGTCGAAAGATGAACTTAGACCGACTAAGAATGAACAGTACTGATACTAAAATTTAGATGATGTGTTAGTCGGTTAAAGAAGCATTGCCGACCGACTAGTTTGCAACCTAGTCGGTCAGCCAATGTTCTTAGACCGACTAACGATAAACAATAACTCCTGAGAAATTTAGAAAGCCAACTAGTCGGTCCAAGAAGGATTGCCGACCGACTGAATCGTCATCTAGTCGGTCGGTGCCCCTTCTTACACCGGCTAATAAGCACCAAAAGTTCCGATACGGAGCGCGGAGCTCCGGGATCGATTCCTAAGACTCCTAGGCTTGATCTAACAGTAAGATACGACCGTTAAGAAGCCCGTCATGAATGACTTACTCCGAAATCGACGATCCTAAGGAAGAAACGAGAAAACATGACGGAACGATCGAAAATGAAAGTTACGGAGACGAAAACCACACATGAGGAGAAAATCCACCAAAACATATATTATATTATAATAAATCCAGATACATGAAAAGCAGTCGTTACATCCTCCCCAACTTAAGAAAAATTCCGTCCTCGGAATTTCCAAACGCTCACGTGTCCGGAAACAAAAGTGGGAAACGCTCTCGCATCTCATCCTCATTCTCCCAAGTAGACTCTCCAGGTGAGCCGTGTCGCCACATCACCCTCACAAGATTGACAATCTTGTTCCGAAGCGATTTCTGACGCCTGTCCAGAATCTGCACTGGATGCTGGTCATACGTCATATCGGGGCGAACGGTAATCTCCGAAAAATCCACCGCATGAGATGGATCGCTAATGTATCGACGAAGCTGCGACACATGGAAAACATTGTGAACTCCTTCCAAAGATGGCGGCAAGGCCAAGCGATACGCTACCTCGCCAACCCTCTCCAAAATGTCAAACGGTCCAATGTATCGCGGGCTCAACTTCCCCCTCTTCCCAAAATGAATCACACCACGATTCGGGGAGATCTTCAAGAACACATGGTCGCTCGGCTGAAATTCCAAAGGACACCGTTTAGCATCTGCCCAATGCTTAAAACGGTCCTGAGCAATCCTCAACCTCTCCCGAATATTCCTGACGATATCCACGGCCTCCACGATCATCTCAGGTCCCAACAGCTCCCGATCACCAACGTCATCCCAACTCAATGGCGATCGACATTTCCTCCCATACAAAGCGGCGAAAGGCGCCATGCCAATACTCGCCTGGAAGCTGTTGTTGTAAGAAAACTCTACCAGATGTAGATGGTCCTCCCACGAACCCTTGAAATCCAACATGCACACCCTCAGCATGTCTTCCAAAATCTGAATCGTCCTCTCGGACTGACCATCCGTCTGCGGATGGTACGCCGTGCTGAAACTCAGACGTGTACCCAAGCTCTTCTGCAAACTCTGCCAGAACTGAGATGTGAACCTCGTGTCTCTGTCTGACACGATACTCACGGGGACTCCGTGAAGTCGCACAACCTCCTGCACGATTCACGTTACATCACTATCCAAACTAGGAAAAGGAAATAAAACGGAGAGTAAAAGAATTTTACCTCCATATATCTCCTCGCTAGCGCCTCAGTGGACTGTCCCACTCGGAACAGAATAAAGTGCGCGGATTTGGTCAATCGGTCTACGATCACCCAAATCGCGTCATTCTGCTTCGGACTCCGAGGTAGTCCAGTCACGAAATCCATAGTGACGTGTTGCCATTTCCACTCCGGAATCGGAAGCGGTTGTAGCAACCCGGCCGTACGCTGATGCTCCGCCTTCACTTGCTGGCAAACCAAACACTTGGCTACACTCCGAGCCACACTCCTCTTGATGCCATACCACCAAAAATTCAAACGAAGATCCTGGTACATCTTGGTGCCACCAGGATGCACAGAATACGGCGAACTGTGTGCCTCCACCATCAACTCCTCTCTAATATCCCCAGCTGGCACACACAACCTGGCTCCAAACCTCAGCGAGCCATCCTCATGAATCAAAAAGTCAGTCCGCAGACCGGCTTCCACCTGCTCCCGAATCTTCACCAGCTTCGGATCCTCAGCCTGGCCAGCCTTAATCCGATCCACGATCGTCGACTGCACCTGCATGTACATCAACGATGAAGCCTCCCCAGGAAGAACAATCTCAACACCAGACTCGCAAAAATCCTGCTGCAATCTCCACTGCGAGGTCAAAATCATCACCGCTGGAAGCCTACTCAGCGCATCAGGGACCACATTCACCTTGCCAGGGTGAAACTGCAAATCGATCTCATAATCCGCCATAAGCTCCAACCATCGACGCTGTCGCATGTTGAGCTCCTTCTGAGTAAAAATATACTTCAAGCTTTTGTGATCGGTGAAAATCTTCACTTTCTCACTCAGCAGGAAGTGCCTCCAGATCTTAAGAGCAAACACAACGGCAGCCAACTCCAAATCATGCGTCGGGTAATTCTTCTCATGAACCTTAAGCTGACGAGACGCATACGCCACAACATGTCCGTGCTGATGCAACACACAACCGAGACCCTTGCCAGAAGCATCGCAAAAGATCTCAAATCCACTGCTGCGATCAGGCACAACAAGAATAGGGGCAGTCGTCAACCTCTCCTTCAGAATACCAAAAGCACTCTCACAATCACCCGACCAAACAAAAGCAACATCCTTCCGCGTCAACCTGGTCATCGGCTCAGCAATACGAGAAAAGTCCTTAATGAAACGCCGATAGTAACCAGCAAGTCCAAGGAAGCTCCGAATCTCAGACGCAGACGACGGAACAGGCCACTCTCTGATGGCCCTAATCTTCTCGGGATCCACTGAAATACCATCTCCAGTCACCACATGCCCGAGAAAAGCAACTCTATCCAGCCAAAACTCGCACTTCGAAAACTTAGCATACAAACGATGCTTCCTCAAAATCTCCAACACCGTCCTTAAGTGCGAGGCATGCTCTTCCTCCGACTTCGAATAGATCAGAATATCGTCAATGAAGATAACGACAAACTTATCCAAAAAGTCGTAGAAAATCAGGTTCATCAGATTCATGAAAACTGCGGGCGCGTTAGTTACGCCGAAAGGCATAACCACAAACTGATAGTGTCCATACTTCGTCCTGAACGCTGTCTTCGGAACATCCCCCTTCTTTACCTTCAACTGATGGTAACCACTCCTCAAATCCAATTTAGAAAACACCCTCGAACCTCCAAGCTAATCAAAAATATCATCGATGCGAGGCAACGGGTATTTATTCTTAATGGTCACCGCATTCAACTCCCGATAGTCCACGCACATGCGACGCGAACCATCCTTCTTCTTCACCAGCAACACCGGTGCTCCCCACGGAGACACGCTAGGATTAATATAACCCTTCTGCAAAAGCTCATCCAACTGCTTTCGCAACTCCTCCAATTCTGCAGGTGCCATACGATACGGCGCCTTCGAAATCGGCTGCGCACCTGGAACAAGATCGATTGAAAATTCTAGGGCTCGATCAGGTGGCAAACAAGACATCTCCTCGGGGAAGACGTCGCCAAAATCACACACCACAGCTGGCCACTCCAGCTCCATCTGCATAGCCACAACCTCCACCGGCCTGGTCCGAAATCTGACAGGACCAAGCGAACTGCTACCACGACTGAACTCAAATACTGGATGTCCGGGAATCTCGAACACCACCTTCTTCCTTCGACAGTCGATCGTAGCATAGAAGCTCGCAAGCCAGTCCATCCCAAGAACTGCATCATAGTTGATGATGTCGTGGACAATGAAATCAGCGAAAAGCTCATGTCCACAGACCACCAACGAGCAAGAATTACAACCACGATGCACTGAGACCACGCCATTCCCTGTAACGATATTCCAACTCTTGGAAAGAGGGGACGTCGACAAGGAATGCCTCTCCACGAAGCTTCGAGAAATAATGCACATCGATGCACCAGAGTCAAAGAGGACTCGTGCAGGAAATGTGCACACCAAAACCACACCTAACAATCAATTAACAATCAAACCCTAGTCTAGCAAACAACCATGTTCAAGCAAACAACACAATCTATCAATCAAAACCAGCTAGGAAAGTAACAGCTAGATTGAGGATTACCTGTGATAACCTCATCCACAGCCTCGCTCTACACAGCGGTCATCAGAAAAGCCTGCTTCCTTGGCGGAACAGCCTGCCGAAAAGCCTGTCCATGTGGAACAAGAGCCGCTCCACGTCCAGCAGGAACAGACGCTCGCTGCTGCAACGGCTGTGCTGCAACAGGTGCCCTCCGCAGCTGATTCGCGTGCCGACAATCCTTCGCGGCATGGGAAGCATCACCACAAACCAGACACTGGCCCAAAAACTTCCGACACTGATCCTTGATGTGGCCAGGCTTGCCGCAGAAATGGCAAGTCTTCAGAATAGGCCCTCCTGGCCTCTTAAACTGAGCTGGCTGATTAGGCCTGAATCCAGGTCTAACCACAGCTCTCGCCTGTTCCACAGGCCTCTTCCCAGCACCAACAATAGATCCCCTCCTCTGGTTCATGAGCAGCTCCTGCCTCTTGGCTGCTACTTGAACCTTCCGATAAGACTCCTGGTCAAAAGAGGTCACAAAACTCTGGAGCTCCGAAGCAAGTCCCTGCAGGAACCTCTGAGCTCTCTCCTAAGCGTCCTGCACCATCTTTGGTGCAAACCGACTCAGCCTCATGAACTCTTGGTGATACAGGTCCACCGACGAGCTTCCTTGCTTCAAATCGATAAAACGCTGCAGCATCTCTTCTCTGGCAGCTTTCGGGAAGAACTCACCCTCAAATCTGGCCTTGAAGGTAGCCTAAGCTATCGGCTCCACCAACATCTTCTCTTCCGCATCCCACCAGTTCCGAGCATTATCCTTGAGTTGCCTCTTCGCCAAATCAACTCATCCAACTGGGGTGATCTTGGCCATCTTCAGATTGTCCTCGATGTTCCGAATCCACTCATCGGCAGCCAGAGGACCCTCAGACCCATCAAAATATGCGGGACCTAGCTCCCGAAATTGCTTCGCTCCTGGCTCAGAGCGAGGGGCATCCGGAAGAGCCCGGGTAGCTCGAGCAAGTGGAGCATTCTGGACTTGCAGAAGCACGCCCTGCTGCACTTGCATCATCTGGAGCATCATCCGCATCATCTCACCGTTGGTGGGTTCCCGCTCAGGCTCCTCATCATGAGGGAGCGCACCACTACCTCCACCACGGGTGAATCGCCTTCCTGCCATCTAATGACACAGAAAACGAATCAGATTAAACTCATAGCTTATGACTCGGACGTCGAACTTAGTTTATTGGACATCTAATATTATTATCGTTATTCCGACAATTCGTAGTTACAGAAGGACCTGCATGGGCCACCAACAAAACCTGTCACGCCCCGCTTCCCTAAAATGGAGGCGAGACTTGAAAAGGTCCGCACGAGAGTGGAGCTGTGAAGCCCCAAACCCGATAAGCGTCAATAAAACATAAGCAGGTCCCTGTAACCACAAACGGAGCAACAATAATAATAAAAGGAGAGACAGAAATAAAATTCTCATATCTCATAAATTGTCCAACATGAAAATAAGTCCAACATCCAGAAAAGCCACCAGGCTAAAAGAAAGAGTCTAAGGCCCAGAACAAGGCCAACAAAAGCAACAACGCCACAAAGTATAGGTGCTACGCACCGACAACAAAACAACAGTCTAAACAAAAGGAAAACACAACAGAGACACTAGGACTGGTCCCCAGTGTCCACGTACTCCCCGTCAAACACAAGCTCGGGCTCGGCGTCAGTAAACACCTCGTCCTCAACAAGGTACTCAGGCTCAGGATCTAACATGTGTCACCCAAAAGAGTAAAGGGGCACATGTCAGCAAGTCTAAAAGACTTGGGCAAGGAAACTGAAAATAAGGCAACTAGCAACCTAGCAGTTTTAGTATGCATGACATGGCAGTTATAACATGAGTGCACAAACAAGACATGGCAAGACAATTTGTACAAGAGAGCAATTATCGGGACAAGATAAGAGTAGCCACGCTACTAACAATCTCAATCAATTCACTAGTCACGTTTCACGTTGTTTTGTAGATGTTTACGCCTTACAGCTGAATGGTTTCACATTCACGCTGATTGGCCGCTTAACAACTACCCCAAACCCAGAGTTTACGCCTTACCACTGCAGTTGCTGATCGGGCAGACTCCCAGTTGATTGGCCGCTTAACTCTTACCCCCAATACCCACATGTAATCGAGCCAGGGTCCCCGCACATGAGCTCAGTAAATGAGCCGGGGTTGCCCCGCACAGGAGCTCGCATTCTATATCACGATTCATAAACAATTGGTGTAGGGGTGCACTTAGCCGGAAACAAGCAATTCGGGCATTGGCTATCAACCAACACATGGCCCGCTTCTGGAACACGAGCCAGGAACACAAGCATTGTAGCGAAGCTATGCATTCACAGAAATACTTAAAGGATGCAATGACATGACAATTTATTTGCGTACCGTTAATGGAAAGTAAACATGACATGGTAATTGTGCAACATGCTAAATGTCGGAACTAGCTTCGTTGTCAAGCTAGTTCCCCAAATTTGCGCCTAGGCGAGTATCATTTCGTCACCTAGCCTCTTTTACGCCTACAACAAGCAAAATGGCCTAAAACATGGCCTAAACCCTAAGTGGCAAGTTTCACGTGCCTAGCACCGGGGATGACGATCACGAAGGTTCGTCTCGCGGATGCTAATCTATGGGGGAAATCACTGTTTTGGGGAAACAATCATCAAATAACATGAAATTTCATTAGGGTTTCATAAAAATACAAATAGGTTATGAAAACATCGAGAGATCGATTTCTTACCAAGAGGAAGCGGAAGAAACACTCCGGAGAACCCTAGGACCAGATCTGGAAACAAATGGAGAAGTTTGGAGAGTTAGGGTTTTTGGGGGATTTTGGGGATTTGATGAGATTTTGGGGAAGATGAGAGGTAGAATGAGTTGATGGATGGTTTGGATGATGGATTTAGGGCTTGGAATGAAGGAATAAGGGTTTGGGGAAGAAGAGGGCTCAATGGGGGAGAAACTAGGGTTTTGGGTCGAGTGGAGGAAGAAGAAAACGTTTGGGAGGGGTATAAATAGGTTGGGCTGGCGGCTGCCCAGAAATTAGGGTTTTAACACAGATTAGTCGGTCAAAGAGCAACCACTGACCGACTAGTTTGGCAACTAGTCGGTCGGTCGACCAACGCAGACCGACTAAGTGTAAACAGTAACTTCTGAACGAAAATAGGATTTAGAATTAGTCGGTCTATGAACAAATACTGACCGACTAGTTTAACATCTAGTCGGTCGAAAGATGAACTTAGACCGACTAAGAATGAACAGTACTGATACTAAAATTTAGATGATGTGTTAGTCGGTTAAAGAAGCATTGCCGACCGACTAGTTTGCAACCTAGTCGGTCAACCAACGTTCTTAGACCGACTAACGATAAACAGTAACTCCTGAGAAATTTAGAAAGCCAACTAGTCGGTCCAAGAAGGATTGCCGACCGACTGAATCGTCATCTAG
This sequence comes from Scilla litardierei, assembly GCA_030789695.1. Taxonomy (NCBI): domain Eukaryota; kingdom Viridiplantae; phylum Streptophyta; class Magnoliopsida; order Asparagales; family Asparagaceae; genus Scilla; species Scilla litardierei. The sequence goes on along the minus strand of CM061142.1, from coordinate 220,339,552 downwards.
TCGGTCGGTGCCCCTTCTTACACCGGCTAATAAGCACCAAAAGTTCCGATACGGAGCGCGGAGCTCCGGGATCGATTCCTAAGACTCCTAGGCTTGATCTAACAGTAAGATACGACCGTTAAGAAGCCTGTCATGAATGACTTACTCCGAAATCGACGATCCTAAGGAAGAAACGAGAAAACACGACGGAACGATCGAAAATGAAAGTTACGGAGACGAAAACCACACATGAGGAGAAAATCCACCAAAACATATATTATATTATAATAAATCCAGATACATGAAAAGCAGTCGTTACAGCTTAACAAGCTCTGATACTACTGAAGGATTTTTCTGGGACCCTTAGGGCACAATACTATGTCCGTCCTACGTCAGATGGACTATAGAAGCAGAAAAATAGCAGCGGAAATAAAAAATCGTTAAACTATTTAATGAAAGGCCCTAAGGCTTCAAGACTCTAAGCTAGGATCTCTACTAACTTGGGGTGGGTCTGACATCCCCAAGAAAGATCTAATGCTACTGTGACATAATAATTAATGAAAGCGAATTAACCACATACCTGGAACCTTGCATGCATCGGCAAACTGTAACAAACCGACTTCTGCTCCCCAAGCTTGCAGCCTCTGCGCTCCCGAACTGATCCACCCGTAGCGAGCCGACACTACACCTCTGGGCCAATCACTTACCGAAGAAAATTTCACTTGAGCTCAATCCGACGTCTTAGACTTCAGATCAAAATCCAAATCCTTCTCATCATTTTGCTAGAACGAATGCAAAGGAAACGGAAGAAAATAGGAGAGAATAATTTTCCGACTCGAGTTTTGAGCGTGCTCAAAACTTTTCGGAGCTTCTCAATTTTCAGAGACTTGGTGCAAGTTTTAAAGGAGAGTGTTGACCCCTATTTATATAAGCGGCCGGCCCTCCCCTTCTCATCATATCCAATGTGGGACTAAGTTAAAATTAGAGAATTAATTAAGTTAGTTTGTCTTTCATAAAGGCCAAACTTTAACGAATTAATTCTCCCTCACCGTTGAGCTTTAGAAATGATACAACCTATCAATTCGAAGAGCTATGAACGGTGAACGCCTAGGAATAAACGACGACGAATTTCGACTTCGTTTGACCCCACACACAATTGCTCAAAGTTGAGCAAAAATCACAATTCGGCTTATTTTTTAGCCGTCGCAACCCTCCTAAAGTTTTTGGAAGTTTGGGCCCCTCAGGTGGGGCCCCTGGCCAGCTGGACATGCCCAGCCCAATCTGGGCGTCAACCCGCGCCTAGGCACGCGGGCTGACCTGCCTGCTACAGTGCGGGTGGGTTTGACCCCCCTCACAGCGGGCGGGTCAAACCCGCCCGCCAGGCGGGCTTGCCCGCCCCGTAATGCGGGCTGGCTCGCCTGCATTAGTGGGCGGGCTCAAGCTAGCCTGTTTGGCGGGCTGGGCTTGACGCTGATCAGTTGGGTGGGCTAGCCATGCCCAACTAGGTCAGGTCAGATCAGAACTGGGTAAAAGCCCAGTTTTGGCCTTTTGAGCCATAACTTGAGTTCTACAATTTCGATTGGGCCGATTCCAAATTCGTTGGAAAGCATGGTTCGAATGGGACCATCCCAAAGAGCCAGCTATCCATTTCTATGCGTTTATATCATCATAAACTATATATAATGTATTTTAAACCTGTTTGCATCATATGCAACCTTCCTATTCCGAATTCTGCTACCGCTGAAGTCGCAAACATTTTACGACATTATTAAATCTCATTTAATTTCTGAAAAATTATGCGACCTTATTAAATCTGATTTAATATAGGTCGACTTAACTCTTTAGAGACTGTAATTATTCTCGTGCACCCGAGTGCACTCCTCCTAAACTCTTCCTATTACTAAGACGCGAACCGAACTCGGTGTGAGACCCGACAGCCTGATCCTACTACAGGTTGGGGCTCGAAACCCCTAGACGATAGTAACCTCGAGCAGCGGGTGTCGTTCCTATTTCAGAATCATACTTACATGATTGACCCATTGCCAAAAGTGTCGTTGGGATCACTCTGACTGTGTCAGTGATGAATACCATAGTTTTAGTCCCTTCGTCACAACTATATCCCTGCATGGCCTAGGGTATGGTAAACCGTCAACCCTACTAGCCAGCATCGGTCAGTATACATCGGTCTTTGTTATATACACGTTGTATATCCTATAATGTACCCCGGTCGAGGTTTAGCACAAAGGACCGTACTGAGCCTATGACACTAACTTCCCTTTAACGGAAGAGACAAATCCCATCTAAGTCATTTACTTACCTTGTATGCTTCAGGTGTCACCCAACCTAAGACCTTTCAGCAGGCCTGGTCTCGATGCTAGATCATAGATCTAAGTGACACTATTCACACACAGGTTCGTACAAATGACTTGAGGTCTTAAGGACCAACTTGCCTGTCATCACTACAGAGTTATTAATGATAGTTTAGTTATAGTTTAACCACTTAATAACTCTTAATTGAGTCGTTCAGTGAACTCATTTTCTAATGAGCACATGTGCCTTATCTCCGACTTCGCCAGGTCGAATGACTATGAGATCATCATTACCCTACAGGTAAGACGAAGACACGATGGTCTGTCCGATGTGCCGATATCCCTTTCTCGACACATCTATGACCACGAACATTTTAAGACTTAAGTTCTTATCGGTCATTCACTTCTCACAATCGAGATCTATATCTAGATACGTAATGACCTCACTTTAAGTCGAAGGAAATTATCCAAGTATTTGATTCATAGAATTTATACTGGGACAATTATTACCTTTTTTATTTACGAACAAAATGTTATATTAGGATAAATAGTCTCAAGGGCATATATCTTCCTAGAGTCTTCACTCGTTGAAAGGTCTTAGGTTGTGTGATACTTGAAGCGCACGAGGTAAGAAGTGACTAAGATAGGTTTCGTCTCTTCCGTTAAAGGGAAGTTAGTGTCACAGACTCAATACGGTTCTTTGTGTTAAATCTCGACCGGGGTATGTTGTAGGAAGTACAACATGGATATACCAAAGATCGAAGAATACTGACAAATACTAGCTAGTAGGGTTGACAGTTTACCATTTCATAGGCTATGTAGTGACATAGTTATGACGAAGGGACTAAAACACAGTCAGAGTGATCCCGACGACACTTTTGTCAATGGGTCAACCATGTAATTATGATGCCGAAACAGGAGCGACACCTGCTGCTCGTGGTCACTGTCGTTAAGGGGTTTTGAGCCCCAACCTGTAGTAGGGTCAGGTTGTAAGGTCTCACATCGAGTAGAATTTGTGTCTTAGGAATAAGAAGTATTCAAAAGGAGTGCACTCAGGTGCACGAGAATAATTGAAGCCACTTGTGACAATAAGTTTATATTAAATGGGATTTAATAATGTCGCAAAATATTTGCGATAAAAGTATTAGTATAATGCTACAAGGGATTGTTGCATATGATGCAAAAGGGTTTTAAAAAGATCGTAAAATGTTTATTGGAATATTTTAAACTATATGATGCATAGAAAACATTACTGGGGTTCTTGGGATAGTCTGATTCGAACCATGCTTTCAAACGGGTCGAAAATCAGCTCAATCGGAGCTTCAAAGCTCAAGTTACAGCCCAAAAGGTCAGAACTGGCCCAGCCTAACCCAGACTGGGAGTGCTAGCCCAGCCCATGCAGTCAGGGCTACCCAGCCTAGGCGGGCAGGTCCAGCCTATTAGGCGGATTGAACCCGCTCACAAGGCGGGCTAAGCCTGCCCGCTGATGCAGGCGGGTCAAGCCCGCCCGCCCAGCGTGCGGGTCAGACTCGCCTGCCTACATGGGCGGGTGCACATAGCCGGCTGGGAGTACCCTTTGGGCATGCCCAGTGGGATGGTGGGCCCCACAGGCGGGGCCTAACCTACAGAAACCCTAAGGGGTTAGTGGCGGCTGCGATTTTCAGCCGATTCGTGACTTTTGGTCAACTTTGAGCATTCATTTTATGGGTCAAACGAAGTCGGAATCGATCATCATTTATTTCTATGCGTTCACTGTTCAGAGCTCTTCAATTTGATAGTTGTATCACTTGCAAAGCTCAACGGTAAGACAGATAAAATTAGTTGAAGTTTAGCCTTAGTGTAAGACAAAACTAATTTAATTTTTCTCCTATAATTTTTAGTCCCACATTGCTCGTGAGAAGAGCAAAGGGTCTGACCTCCTATATTAATAAGGGATGTCTCCCCTTGGAAAAATTGCACCAAGTCTCCGAATCGAATAGCTCCGAAAAGTTTTAAGCACGCTCGATCCGAGACAAAATTATTCTTTCCTGCTATAATTCTTCCGTTTCTTCGTTCGCGTCCTAGTAAGACGAAGAAGAAGATTGGATTCGATCCAAAGTCTTAGACATGGATCACACTCAAGTGAAACTTTCTTCGACGGCTGATTGGCTCAGAGGTGCAACGTCGGCTCGCTTTGGGTGGACCAGTTTCGGAGGTGCAGAGGCGGCTTGCGTCGGGGAGCTAAAGTTGTTGCTGAAAACGACGCTTTATTTTCTGCGAAATCAAAGTTCCGGGTATGTTCTTTTAATGCTTTCATATTTATATTGTTGCAGTTAGTTTTAGATCTTTGGGGCTGGTTAGACCCACCCCAAGATAATAGATTTCATGGCTAAGGTCATGATATCCTTAGGGCTTTTTATTAAAGTGTTTAATAAGTTATTTTTTAGTTGCTATATTTTGTTTCTATCGTCCGTCCGATGTAAGACGTGCATAGATTTATGCCCTAAGGGTACTTCAAACCCCAACATTGGTATCAGAGCCTAGGTCTATTTTGATCTAAAAACTGCAAAGGATATAAATGCATATATGTTTGCTTAGAACATAATGATAATATGATTATTTAGTTTTAAAATTGTGGGATAATTATTGAACATGAAACAACTTAATGTTATAATATAAAATTTTAGATGCTTTAAATTATACTTAAAAATTTATGTGAAATTTTTTTAAGTTGCATACTAATTATTTATGAGATAAATTTTAATATGTTGTTCATGTAAATAATTATGAGATAATTATTAAAAAGGATAGTAACCTAATTTTATGCAATATTTTAAGTTGCTAGTCAGCATGCTAATTTTATGAGATATAATTTAGTTGATGTGTTTTAATGGTAATTTTAATTTCTTGTATATTATGTGATAATTCAAGAAAACCTCTTAGGATAGCCATTAAAATTCTTCTAAAACTTACGAAATAAATTTTAGATGGACATGCTATGTTTAATAAATTGTTACAATAATTAAATTCCTAATTCCTGATTAGGGTATCCCTTTCCAACAATTATTATTTTAATCGTTCTGATAATAATTTTGATAAAATGCTATATTATAAATTGTTGTAATTTGTATTTATTAAAATCCTAGTACATGATTAGGATAGAACGATGAAACCAAAAAATTCTTATAGTTGATAAGGACTCTAATAAAAGTTATTGACCAATCCTAATAATTTCGAATTTTAGGATTCAACTAGCTGATATGATTAACTAGTTTTAATGAAGCCATTTCTAGTTGATGGCACATATATAAATAATTAGTTTCCTTCAATGGACCATGATCCGGTCTAGTGTTTTTTGACTAGTGTTGTGGATCATCCTAGCTCGACTGGTGATATTGATCCTGGCCTAGCCAAATCCCTAGCCGCATTCCGCTGGACCGAATGGATGCGAATTATGATTATGTGACACCGTGGACTACATCTAGTCTAATACGTTAAAAATCTTCTTCAAGATTAACCGTAGCCCTCCTTATTTTGGATTAGGTGACTGAAAGATGCCTGTCATGGTTGTTGAGTCTCCTCAAGCTATGACATGGTCTCTAAAAAAACCGACTCCATCACATAATGATGTAGTCTGGTATTAACTCAAACCGTCGCATCGGGTCTCCTCGAGTGTCGGTGTAAGTTAAGTTTGAACATGAAAATAAGGGTTCGATTAGCCTAATCATTATGGTTTGTTGAGTCTCCTCAAGATCATAAGTGACTAGGGAAAAAAACCTATAGGGGGTCACATGTGATGTGATCGATTAAGAGTTCATCTACTAATTACAGAGCCGATCAATTTGTTGAGTCTCCTCAAGGTTGTGAAGCTCAGGGTGGTTGGATCCCTCTCCCATAAATTTTAATAAATTGTTCATTATTATGGCCTAAATTGTTCATTAAAATAGTGGGAGAATATAGTTTAATAAAAAATTTTAAACTATAAAAGAACATATGCTAATTCAAACTTCTATTAAAATGCAATATAGAGCCAAGACTTAAGTTTATCATCGAGAATAATGTGCTGCACAGAACCAACTATAAGGACTGGTTAAGGAACATTAAGCTAGTTCTCTCGTTAGCTGGAATTGGTTATGTACTAACGAAAACTGCTCAGAAGAAACCCAACGACAAAGCCACCAATGAACAGAAGGAGTCCTACAAATTGTGGCAAAGGGATGCAGAGAAGGCTAGGTGCCTTACTCTGGCCTCAATGAACAATGATCTACAGAGAAAGCATGAACATATAGATGTTCAGAGCATGTTTTTAAATGCAGAAGAATTGTATGGTATGCGCTCTAGGGCTGCCAGCTTGGAGGCCACAAGCAACCTTTGGGAAATGAAGATGACGACGGGTCCTGTCCAGGATCATATGATAAAGATGATCGGGTATGTAGAGGATGCTTCCCAACTAGGATTTGTCCTTGAAAATGAGATGAGCATGGACATAATCCTAAGTCGTTGACCCCTGGCTTCAACCCGTTCATTACAAGCTTTATAATGAACAACACCGAGGTGGAACTTCTGGGTCTCCTGAACATGCTCCGGCAGTTCGAGGAGAGAATCAAGAATAATCCACCAGTGTTGGTTCTCGGCTCTGCTTATTCTCACCAGCCTAAGGGCAATGGTAAGAAGAGGCAGATCCCTCAACCTGCCAAAACAGAAGAAGGGGAAGAAGAAGAAAGGGGCGTCGTCAGAGTCTGAGTGTTTCCATTGCCATAATCCTGGACATTGGAAGAGAAACTGCAAGGCTTACCTTGAAGAGAAAAATGGGCATGGTGATGCCTCAGCGTCAGTACGAATCAAGAGTATATTAATTTCCATAAAGTTTAATACGTGGTATGAGATACTAGTATGATTACTAAACATATGTATATTGTCTACAAGTGCATGAAGCTATGGATGGGTGAAGTTCCTGGTACGGTCGGCAATCAGAGTAATAGTTGCTACTGGGTCCGTTTAAGGACTTCGAGGATATCAATGATGATGTCTTAATGTTATTTTGAATAAATGAGGCGATGAGATTTGACCGCCCGTCTATTTGGCACTCAAATCAGGACGGGGATACTAGGATTAGAATTTGTAAACCGCAAGCGCACGGTGTCGAAGTGTGACTTGGGGGTCGATCACAGGGAGGCATGTGTTGTGCTTGTGAACATTCGGGATCTGGATCACCTGGTGGGTGAGCTAGCCTATTCTCTTGTTGGATGTCACGATAGTAAAGTAATGAAAAAGGTGTAAGAGATAAAAAGGTAAACTAGGACTTTGGTTTCTGCCCTATCACGAGCTCTCACTATTGCGACCGAAGGATAGGAATATGATCGGATTCTAGGGCTTAGCGGTGAGACGTTGCCTCAAATAGTGGTACCTAGCATTCCATGGGCCCGATATTCCAGTCGATGCCCAGGATGATACGTTAGGTCTACCCAGGTTCGGACGGTGGGCATTCCCATGTCTAACACCGCTTGACTCCGGGAGCACTAAGATTGCAACGATTGCGCCCGATATTTCATCCAAGTCATTCCCACGCGCAAGGAATCAATGTCTACGCTAGGGGGGTGAGCTGTGGCTAGAGAATCAAACTCCCGTTTTATTTCCCCTTGACCCGACGGTCAAAGGCGCTCTTTCTCCCGCCGATGACAATAAAACGCCCCCGCGTAACCATCTAAATCCCTATATCCTATTGAATCCCTAATCCTATGGCCATTCTAGGGAGAACCCACGAAGGGGCTTCCACCAATGTCCCAGATTTAAGAACTACTCACTAATCATGGCATGAGATACAACAAAACAGATTATAGCCATCAAAATGGAAATCATGCAATAGATTACTGTAGCAAATAGTAGTATAAATGCAATATTAAAATATAGAAATGATCAAAGCACTTACAAACAGAAATAAATTCAGAGCAGCCAAATCCCATAAAAACAGCTTAAGAAAATGGGGATTACGTTTCTGGGAAAACCTAGCTCTATTTATTCAATTTGGCAAGATGCCAGGGAATATTCCCATGAAAAGACAAAAATAAACGTTCACTCGATCGGATGAGACTTCACCCGATCGGGTGAAATGGCGGGAAATTTGGTCTTCAGCTTCTGATAAATTTCACCCGATCGCTGAACCGATCGGGTGAGTCTTCGGGTTCTCGAGCATGGGAAGCATCTGCTACAGGTGACCCGATCGGTTGACAAGTCAACCGATCGGGTGAACTTTGGCTCTCAAAACAGCACACTGTGTCACATCCACCCGACCATTGAACCGATCGGGTGGGGTTGTTTCTTCCTCGGGACTGATATGGCCGCACGAACCGATCTGGTGGATCTGTCAACCCGATCGGTTGAGAGCTGATACATGGTTTATCTTGACGGTTGGTTCTCAGGGTCTCGTGCGACACCTCCCGTTGCTCCGGGGACTCATGATGTTGGCCTTCTATGTTCCATGCGGCAGCAATATTCTGCAAAAGCACACAAACACAACGAAAGTATAAAGGAACTAAAAAACACAAAGGAACAGACTCGAAACATCGAAACAACGACGGGAAATTACGGAGAAGACGTGCGTGAATATATAAAATATAAATGCACGTCAAAATCCCCCAAGCTGAACCCTTCCTCGTCCTCGAGGAAGAAGAGTGAGAACAGAAGCTCGGAGGGGAAAATAGAAAGAAAGAAACAGGAAAAGAAAAGGAAATCCTAGAGCACCCGTCAGAGCCAATGGAAACCAACACATCACACTAACCAAGCACGCGAGAAGCATAACACTAAGCCTAGGAATACGAGTCCCTACTAGTGTCGTGGGTCCACGCGGTGAAGCGCTGGTGAGTGTGGTTGTGAGCTAGCCAACGGTGTAACTATCTAAATCGTGCAGTCAAGCTCCATATACACATATCCATGGAATGACCCAAATATCGAATCAATTCGAGTTAGCGGTGAATAATAGTTCAAGCATGCATGAGAATAGATTAAGAATAGAAACATGTCATATGTCAGGGACTCTACTGCTAGAAGCTAGGAAATCGCCGCACGATTGCCAAGATGATTGCTAGAAAGCTCCTATGCCAAGTGTGTCGAAAACGAAAGGGGTTGAGTAGGTGTGGAGGAGAGCACTTGGTGCAAATTCTCGCCTTCCCTTTATTCACGGCGGTAGGAGTAATATTCACAATAGAAGATTTTGGTTTTGGATATTTGTATATATTTTTTGAATTTTGGCTATACATAGTCTTTCTTTTCTCTCTTTTTTTCTTTTTACGAGTTTTCTTTTTTCCTTCTCTTCTCTTTTTGTTTTTTAGTAGTATGGGATACTGCGCATTCTCCAAAAGCAGGAGAACGATGCGCAGGTAAGTGGCAAATTTGTGCACTCTCCCAAGTGGAAGTAAAGTACACGACGAGAGGATTTGCACCAAGTAAAACAAAAAAGAATTCGAATTCTAAACACTTGGGCAAAAGGAAATTTTTTGTGGATCAGAGCGTAAGCAACATGGGTTATCCTAGTCCTATTGGTGGAGTCCCGACACATGCGATTTGAAGCGTAAATATATAGATGATTCATGCATAATGAAGTAGAAAGTAGAGGCAATATACCACATATTCGAAATTGAAGCATGATAGTCTAGGGGTCATCCAAGGATATGCATATAAAACAAAATCACGACCTAGAAACACACCAACTAGCTAGTCACAAAACACAACTCAACACAAAAAGTAAAGTGAACCCACAGAGCATAAAATGCAATAGAACTCAGCTTCCTAAGGTTAGTGGGGATAGTTATCGTTGCTTAGCTAAGTGTGTGTGTGGTTGAGTGGCAGTTTCATCATGCGGAGTCATCTCTAGGAGAGAGAGAATAAAAGGATGAAAAGAAAAAGAAAAATACGGTGAAAACGACTCAAAAACAGTGAAAAGGACTCGACTGACGCACATAGTGCGACTCCCTCAAGCTGAATGTTGCATTGCCCTCAATGAAATATGATTAAATGCTGGAGGGCAATGAAAGATGTGAGGGAAGTACGCACCGACAAAGAAACGGAAAAACCATGAAAAACACATAAAACGAGACGTAGAAAAATAAAGAAAATAAATACCAAAACCAACTATACAAAAGACATACACACAAACACACAAAACAAGCACACAGCAAACAAGTGACACGACGACAATCACAAAATATTGATCTCCCCCAAGCTGATCTCAACAATGCCTGAAAAAAGATACGATCATGGTAAATCAGAAAAATTGGCTAGGGGAAAATCAGAAAAAAAAGGAAATCAAGGTGCAGGAGCGGAAGGCTCCTCATCCTCCTCGGAAGAGAGTGGAGGGGTGTGGTCAGGAGAGGTCACGAGTGTACGAAGAAGTGGAGAAAGAGGTGGAGATGAGGGACGGATGCGCTCGGTGGGGGTATGAATGATGGGTGGGGTGTCGGTGGTAACGGAAGGTGGTAAGGATACAACGACTGATGAGGAGGGTGTGGGTAATGATCTCGCACACACAGCGGCCTGTTCCCTACGAAGCGAGTAGGCGGTGGTGATAGAGGTGAAAGGTGGGGGGAGAGGGTCAGCGGTAGTGGTGGTGGGAGGGGATGATCATCTAGGGAGCGACGAGGAGGTGATGGGGGTGGCGATGGTGGTGGAGGACCGTGGACATGGGTAAGAAGGTGGAGAATGTCGGCGACGTTTCTCTCGAGAGCGAGGAAACAAGGATGTGATAGGAAAGAAGTAGATGGATCCGAGGAGGTGGAGGATGATGTGTCAGTGTGTAAAGCGGCCATCTCGACCTTGAGAGCAAGGCGAGCAGAGGTGGCACTGTGCACATCAGAAGGGGTACCGGCGGCAGTGGTCGTACCGGCACCAGAGCCTAGGCCAAGGAGGGCCGTAGTCAGAGCCTCAGAAGAAACAGCTACATCAGCCGGGGTGGTGACACTGGGTACAGCCCCGGGGTCTTCTCTGAACTCATGAATATCCTGCTCGTCCAAGTGGACGGCAGGGGAAGGTGATCTAGGAGCGTCAGGGAGAACAAACTGAAGGTGTAGCCCCCCCCCACAAATTCACGATCGGGTGGAAATGACCAATCTACTGGAAGTGCAATGGTGACACGGTCAGGGTTCGGCAGAATGGTATAAGGTGCAGGGGGATGGCCTTAGTGGAAAGCAAACCGACCACCGCCAAGCGGCTTGATCATATGAGTGTGCCTCAGGACATCGATGTCAAGATAGGTAGATCCTGGGGCACGAGGCAAATCGGAGGGAAGCTCGATGTTGAAGGGAGGGTGTAGGGAAATGATAGTGATGAGGCCATAACAACAATATTTTCCTTTGTTTGCACGACTAATATCAACAAGCTTTTGAATTAGCCACGCAGCAACATTTATGCGAACGTGCGGTGCCTCGAACGTAATCCCGTCGACACCGGGAATGTAAGGAAAGGTCGTCGCCCATAAGATGAAAAGATCTGGGATGGTCACCGTGCCGGACTCATCCCGCGGAAAGAAAGTGCTTGAGATAATGCGATGGGCGAGACAGAAGACCGGGTGGATAATAGAAGAGGCCTTGGCCTTGCCTCTAGGATAATGATCGTGTAATGTGAGGCGTCCCCAAAAGAAGTCGACATCAAAGTCGACATGCAATTCATTGGGGAGGGAGCTGCCTTCAAGATTGGGGAAACCGAAAATATCGTTGATGGTGATCAAAGGGGCACGGAAATTTTGGTTCCAAAGGAGAAAATCTATATTTGACTCCGGCTCGATCTTGATAGTGGAGAGAAATTCTAGTGTGAGCACGAGGTAGGATTGGGCATGGGCGTGCAGGAAACCAAGACAACCTAAATTCGCGAATAAGGATTCGACTTCGGTGAAAACTCCGAGATCGAATAGGATTTGGTCATGTGCGAACTTGGTGGCTAGGTGAGGACGTTGGTCCAAGCGGGAGTAAAAATCCTTGTGGGCTTGGCTCATAAAACGAACTCCTTGAGGTCCAAGCAATGGGTCTACCATAGGAACGATAGGTTGGGGTGGTAGTTGGGTAGGGGTGGTTGAGGAGCACATCTACGCGTATGATGTGTGGGTCATTATCTCTTGCGAGACGGCTCCTCATCCACCATAGGTTGCTTACCCTTATCTTTGTCTTTTGCCATGATGTTGTGACGATTGGATGTGATATGCAGGATAATATATGAGTGCACGCAACAAACGACAAAATGACAAAAATAAAAATTCATGGAAAATATAATAATCAAGTTATAGAGCGAGTTTACCCAGCAATGATGCGATTCCTAGCTCCCAAAAGATCCCACAACGCATGATGGAGTGATTCAGGATGCCGCCGCATGCTAATCGAAAGAAAACAGAATTTTTGAAAATCGGGAAGATCAGGGCTAGGGTTTTGAGTGGTTTGCGGTTTGAACGTGGTCGACAGAGGGGATTGATGGTGGGGAAGTAGTGGAGGAAGTGGGGAGTGCGATTAGGAGCAGTAGGATTGATGGGGAAGATCATTTGGGAAGAAGGCGAAATGAACCGCTCGAATGGATTTTCTGGAGGTCGGGTGAAATGAAGTCGGATGGGGGTTGATATATATAGGGTTCGGGTGAACCGATTGGATGAAAATCACCCAATCGGTTGGATCAATTTTCAAAAAAATCCTTTGGATCAGCAGCTATAGGTCACCCGATCGGGTACGATCTCACTCGATCGGTTGACCGCTCTCCGAGAAACTTCCCAGGCCTATGTTTTCATCACCCGATCAGCGACCCGATTGCTGACTTTATCACCCGATCAGTTCACTCTTCGACTGAAGCTGGCCACTTATTGAAACGATCCACCCGATCGGTTGATGTATGACCCGATCGGGTGGGGCTATTCCTGCAAAAAAATATAAATCTTCTAAGTGTCCCAACAAAAATCCCCACAGCAGTATTTATTCACAAAAATTAATAAACTAATCCTATCAAAAACCAATTGAAGTTTAGGACATGGGTTGCCTCCCATGAAGCGCTGTTTTTTATTGTCGTTCGCTCGGCTCCCGATATGATATTCAGGGGGGCTTGAACGGGTGACGCTCAACCGTTGGCGTCCTCTCAGTGGTTGGGGTAGAAATTCTGGTTTTTGACAGTGGAAACAAATGGATGGTCTCAATAAATCCCCCACTGGTGATATCCGGGGGCTTCTCTTTTGTGCTGGCGACACTAGCCACTCTCTTCAAAATTTGAAATTCGTCAGCGGTGAGCGTCAAAGGCTATTTCCCCTTGCTCTTCGTCCGAGCATTCCTCCCAAGTCCAGGGGGAGTTGACTAATAGACACATACTATTTCGGTAACTTCCTCTCTTTCTAGCCTAGTGTGCTCCTCGATTCCATCCAAGTCTTCAGGGGGATTCCTAGAAAGAACTTCCCATGCTCTTGCTTCATTAACTCTCTCTTCTTCTATCTCCAGAAGGTTGCATTTGGGTTCCTCGAGTGGTAACTTCATGGACATCGCCAAGTCAAATTCCACTGTTTGATCGCCGACGTTTAAGGACAATTTCCCCTTCTTTACGTCGATGAGCACACCGGCGGTTTCCATAAAAGGTCTTCCGAGAATAATCGGAATGTGATTATCCTCAGGCATATCCATAACCACAAAATCCACTGGCACACGTACACCGCGGACATTAACCGGTAAGTCGTCGACGACTCCCACGGGGTACTTCACGGATCTATCTGCTAGCTACAGGGTCATCCCTGTGGGTTCCAGTTCACCCATATTGATCCTTCTGTAGAGTGAGAGGGGCATCAAACTTACACTTGCTCCCAAATCAACAAGCGCTCTATTTATAGATACTTCCCATATAGAGCACGGGATCAAGAAACTTCCCGGGTCTTTAAGCTTTGGCAGATTGGCTCGTTGAATCAGGGCGCTACATTCCGTCGTAAGGACCACTTTTTCCTTTCTTGTCCCCTTCGTAACCAGGTCCTTAAGAAATTTCGTGTACGAGGGGATAGTCTTAATTGCTTACAGTAATGGGATCGAAGACTTAGGTCCTTCACCATCTGAAAAAACCTGCCATACTTTTCGTCAATTTTGGCCTTGGCATGCCTCTGCAGAAATGGTACTGAAGGCTTGAAAACCCTCAAGTCATCGCCCTCATTCTTCTTAGTCTTCTCAGAATCTCCCTCCAGAGTCACGGGGCTCGATGTTGAAGCTCCATTATCGTTCATTTCCATATTCAGTTTCTCATTGACATATGGTTCTTCATTTTCTTTCTCGGCATCCCGTGCCGGAATCTTCTTCCCACTCCTCAGAACAATGGCGGAGACATTCGCTTGACCGTGTGTCAAGGCTAGAGTTTGGCTTGGTCCCCTAGGGTTCACCTCAAGTTGACCCGGCAGTTGTCCTTGCGCCTTCTGGAGGTTGGCTACTTGTAAACCCTACTAGGTCACTTGGTCAGCCAAGGATTTCTGTCCAAGCTGTAGTTGTAAGGTGATCTTCTCCTGATTTGAAATGTACTGAGCCAGGATGTTCTCAATCGGAGAGACCACTCATTGATTGTACTGTTGTTGTTGGGGCGGAGGTTGCTGATGTTGAGGAGGAAACTGTTGATACATTTGTTGTTGAGGCGGAGGAGGCTGGAATTGTTGTTGCTGAGGAGGTTGCTGGAATTGTTGGTAGGGTGCCTTGTAGCTAAAATTTGGATGATTTCGATTGTTGGGAGAATATCCAGGATTGAAACTTGTTCTCAACGGATAGGGCGCATTTCCTGTAGGATTATAAAATAGGGCACTTGCTTGATCCACGGGCGTCGAATTCTCTCCAACTTCGAAGTCTCCTATTGCTTCAGTTTTCACTGCCGCTACTTGCTGTAGGTTAGCGGCACTGGCTCCAACCATGAACACTGAAATCTGAGTGGAAAGCAAATTGAATTTTCTTGACAGCTTATCAACTTCCTCAACCCGATGCATTCCACCAGCTTTTGGTGTAGCACGCTCATCACTCCACCTCTCATTGTTGGATGCCATGTTCTCCAAGATAGTTCCGACATCCACTTCATTTCTTGTCATGAAGGATCCACCCACTGCGACATCCATAGAGGACTTCAAATCGTCCCTCAGCCCATTATAAAACAAGTTGATGATCTGCCAGCAGGGGAGCTGGTGGTGAGGACATTTCCTCTGCATTTCTTTGTACCTCACCCACGTTTCATGTAGCGACTCGTGGCTAGCCTGGGAGAAAGAGGAGATCTCGCTTCTTAGCTTCATCGTCATTCCCGGAGGAAAGAACTTGTTCAGGAATGCGTTCGAAAGTCGCTCCCAGGTTGTGAATGTGTTGGGGTCCTTCCCCCTCAGCCATTGCTTCGCTTTATCACGTAGAGAGAACGAGAATAATCTTAACCGAATAGCCTCGGTTGGTACTTCATTGATCTTGAATGTCTCGCACTTCTCCAGAAAAGAGTCCAAGTGCTCGATGGGATTCTCTATAGGAGCTCCAGAAAATGGTCCTGTTGGATCCCAGCCACAAGTGATGGCTTCAGCTCAAAGTTTTCGGTCGTAATGGCTGGAGGTTGAATGCTGGATGTAGACCCAATAGACGGCATCGAATACTCGAGCAAAGACTTTGGAGGCGTGATATTTCCTGCCATGGCGGAAAATTCTTCTCTTCTTCTTCTTTCTGCGTTTAAACGACTCAGGGTGGCGTTGATCTCGGGATCTAAAGGAACTTAGTCGTCAAGACTCCTCAAGTTCCTGCGCATGAAAAATCAAGATATACCGTGAAGCACGTATGGTATGATGCAAAATAAAAACAAAAATAAAAACAAAAGTGTAGAATGTGAAAATTATCACAGGGTAAGGATGTGAGCTAGTCTCGAGGATAACAGGGTCCTAAATGTAACAAGCACGTTTCCTCCCCGGCAACGACGCCATAAAGCTTGACCACCCGTCCGTTTGGCACTCAAATCGGGATGGGGATACTAGGATTAGAATTTGTAAACCGCAAGCACATGGTGTCAAGGTGTGGCTTGGGGGTCGATCACAGGGAGGCGTGTGTTGTGCTTGTGAACATTCGGGATCCGGATCACCCGGTGGGCGAGCTAGCCTATTCTCTTGTTGGATGTCACGATAGTAAAATAATGAAAAAGGTGTAAGAGATAAAAAGTAACCTAGGATTTTGGCTTCCGCCCTATCACGAGCTCTCACTATTGCGACTGAAGGATAGGAATGTGATCGGATTCTATGGTTTAGCAGTGAGACGTTGCCTCTAATAGTGGCACCTAGCGTCCCATGGGCCTGATATTCCGGTCGATGCCCAGGATGATACGCTAGGTCTACCCGGGTTCGGACGGTGGGCATTCCCATGTCCAACACCGCCCGACTCCGAGAGCACTAAGCTCGCAACGATTGCTCCTGACATTTCATCCAATCCGTTCCTACGCGTGAGGAATCACTGTCTACGCTAGGGGGTGAGCTGTGGCTAGAGAATCAAACTCCCGTTTTATTTCCCCTTGGCCCGATGGTCAAAGGGAGTCTTTCTCCTGCCGATGACAATAAAACGCCCCCACGTAACCATCTAAATCCATATATCCTATCGAATCCCTAATCCTACAGCCGTTCTAGGGAGAACCCACGAAGGGGCTTCCACCAATGTCCCAGATTTAAGAACTACTCACTAATAATGGCATGAGATGCAACAAAACAGATTATAGCCATCAAAATGGAAATCATGAAATAGATTACTGTAGCAAATAGTAGTATAAACGCAATATTAAAATATAGAAACGATCAAAGAACTTACAAACAGAAATAAATCAGAGCAGCCAAAATCCCTAAAAACAGCTTAAGAAAATGGGGATTACGTTTCTGGGAAAACCTATCTCTATTTATTCAATTTGGCAAGATGCCAGGGAATATTCCCATGAAAAGACAAAAATAAACGTTCACCCGAACGGATGAGACTTCACCCGATCGGGTGAAATGGCGGGAAATTTGGTCTTCAGCTTCTGATAAATTTCACCCGATCGCTGAACCGATCGGGTGAGTCTTCGGGTTCTCGAGCATGGGAAGCAGCTGCTACAGGTGACCCGATCGGTTGACAAGTCAACCGATCGGGTGAACTTTGGCTCTCAAAATAGCGCACTGTATCACATCCACTAGATCACTGAACCGATCGGGTGTGGCTGCCTCTTCCTCGGGACTGATACTGCCACACGAACCGATTGGGTTGAACTGTCAACCCGATTGGTTGAGAGCTGATACATGGTTTATCTTGACGATTGGCTCTCAGGGTCTCGTGCGACACCTCCCGTTGCTCCGGGGACTCATGATGTTGGTCTTGTATGTCCCCTGCGCCAGCAATATCCTGTAAAAGCACACAAACACAATGAAAGTAAAAAAGGAAGTAAAAACACAAAGGAACGGACTCAAAACAACGAAAAACGACGGGAAATTACGGAGAAGACGTGCGTGAATATATAAAATATAAACGCACGTCTAGATTTTGAACAATGGTTAAGTGAATGTCACTATGAATGAAAATGTTGTGAACAATTTTCCTTTAATTAAAGTCATTGTTTTTGATATCTTAATGAGTATGCTCTAGTGGCTTTCTGAGTTATTGTGTATGTTTCTAAGTTGATGCTATTGATTGGAACAGTCGGTATTTTAACAAATCCATAGTAACGAGTATATTCCAAGTGCATATAAATTAGATGTAATCTTGATTATGCACACAATAAGAAAAGTGCTTGTTTGCCTGCATATAATACTTCAAGTTAGAAGATTAATGCAGATAAAGGAAATAAAAGTGTGGGTAGTTATTATTGAGTAAGTTATCATCAAGACTCCTATAAACTGAATTTGATTTAACTTATTCGTCAGAACAACCAGACACGAATTCATTCCATTTTAACTCATTCAGCACAACTGGGCTAGTTATACTTAATAATCAACATTCTAAATGAGATTTAGAAAGTCAAGTTGAAGCATTAAGATCAGATAGTTCTCAAAGACAGTGGGAGCTAGTATATCGCTTGGTTCCTTTTTGGGCTAAGTAAAGTTTCAAGTTATAAAAACATCTATATGTGACATACAATCAAAAGAGTTTTGAATATGTTAGAGATATACAATATTTGGTATCATTAATGTGCTGGACATAAATGACACATGAATTTTGGAATATGCAATAATATGATTGATTAGTATGAAATGATAAACCTTATATAAAGGAGTATATACTAATCGTTAGCTATACAGAAGAAGAAAAATTGTTGGATGAGATCCAAAGATGGCTTCGAGGAATCACACCTGTGTGATCAATGGTGTATAAGTAACAAGACTCCGTAATACTGCATAATAGATACGTTTTAGCAGATCCCTTTTAGGCATTGACATATAAACGTCCGTAGTGACTGATATGTTATAGCGGTATGAGATACCAAGATAAATAGCATGAGTGCAAGTGGGAGATGTTGGAAGATATATGCCCTCGAGGCAATTTGTCCTTAAAAACATCATGTTCAAATATAAATGGTACTAATTATCTTAGTATAAATTAAATGGATTTTAAATACTTGAATAATTTCCTTAGACTTAAAGTAAGGTCATACATGTATCTAGATGGAGATCTCGATTATGAGAAGTGAATGACCGATAGGAACTTAAGTCTTAAAACATTCATGGTCATAAATGTGTCGAGAAAAGGATATCGGCACATCGGGGTAGACCATTGTGTTTTTTCTTAAGATAAAGTGTAAAGATGATCTCATAATCATTCGACCTGGTGAAGTCGGAGACAAGGCACATGTGCTCATTGGAGAATGAGTCCACTGAACGAACCAATAAAGAGTTATCAAATGGTTACCCTTAACTAGATTGTCATTGATAACTATTTAATGATGATAGGCAAGTTGGTCCTTTAGACTTGAGGTCATTGTTTGAACATATGCGTGAACGGTCTCACTTAGACCTATGATCTGCCTCGAGTCTTCACTTGTTGAAATGTCTTAGGTTGGGTGACACCTGAAGTGCACGAGGTAAGAAGTGACTAAGATAGTATTCGTCTTTTTCGTTAAAGGGAAGTTAGTGTTAAATGCTCAGTACGGTTTTTTGTGCTAAACCTCGGCCAGGGTATGTTGTGAGAAGTACAACATGGACATACCAAAGACCGAAGAATACTAACTAGTACTAGCTAGTAGGGTTGATGGTTTACCATACCATAGTCTATGCAGTGACATAGTTATGACGAAGGGACTAAGACTGTGGTATTCATTACTTATACAGTCAGGGTGATCCCGACGACACTTTTGTCAAAGGATCAATTGTTGGATACAACGTGTAGTTGGATACAACAATCGATGACTTCGTATTTGATAATAACAAATGTGTGTGAACAATTTAATGTGTGTGCTAAGTGTTTTTCGGGAATGGAAATCTCGCAAATATTCAAAGAGAAACTAAGTAGAAGTGATGGAGAATGTGCCATGCATTAGCCAAGTGGACTAAGTCAAAGATGGAGATAATGGCTACAAAAATTAGACTAAGTCATGGGAAGATAAGGAGCAAATCAATTCAAATCCATATTTGAATCAATTGGTGCAACATTCAAATCCTAATGCCATGCAAATTGAAGACTTGTCAAAGATGGAGAGATATGGAGAATCTCATGCAAATCAGTGGTGATTAAATAAGATCCAATTCAAATCCTATAGCCACTCAAATTCAATTCCATAGCCATCTATATTCAAACCACATATCCAAAGAGATTCATTCAAATCCTAATCAATTTAGGATTCCTTCCAATCTCCATCAATTATGGGATTCAAATTGATTCTATCATATCACATCCTCTCCTATATAAACCCATACTCAAAGACAGATATCTTAAGAGCATGAAAACAGAGAAATTAAACCAAAACCTTAGAGAAAAGCTCTTGGCCGCAACTTTGCAAGGAAGGATCCTTATTGCGCAACATAGCATATCACCCTTGCAAACTCTCCAAGCAATCTCCAAGTCCAAAGCTACTATCTCCATTGCAATATATCCATGGCCAAACTATACTTGCCATAGCTTCATCTCCTTGCCGAAATCATAACTCCAAGAGCCCCCTACACATTGTGCAAGTAGTATAAACCAAGGCCAAACTTCATCCTCCTCTCCCATTATCAAAGGCAATTGTCAAGAGCTCCATCTACTCTCTCTCCTTGTGCAAGCTCCATCAAGATCCACATTTCCACAATATACTTCTCCAAGCCAAGCTTCTAGGCTGCAAGTTTCATCAAGGGTCTCCCATCTACTTCATTGCACAACTCTTCAAAGGGAAGGCATCCATACCTTGTACAACCAGAAAAGGGAAGCCATCCATTCATTATGCAAGCTACATCAAGGGGAGAGCACAAGGCTGCAACTTTTAGAGGGGGATACTTCATCAAGGCCACACGTTTCAGACGAGGACGTGACGTTGGCGACTACACCCTGTCAGATACGATCTGACCTGAGCTGATTGACAGAGACGACTGTCGCTATACAAACTGAGATTCTCTAAGCTCTTTATTATTATATTTGTGTAGTTGTATAGATCTCTATAGGGAAAATTTTACCATTGATATATATTTTGGGGTCTTGTCTAGTGGGTGCTAGACAAGAGGGACTTGGCTAGTTGGGACTAGCCAATGAAAGCTTATACTCGAATTACTTTTGTTGAACGCGGTGAGTGGGGTACTGAGAGCCTGATGAGTGTAGAGATGTTGGTGCTCTAGCTATTAGGGTTGTACCTGTTACATTATTAATCTTGTATCTGCTTTGGGGGCTACACGTAGGTCGTGGTGACAACCGAACCAGGGTAAATCTGATGTGCATCTGTGATTGCTTTTTATTTACTCTAAATATGCTATAACTGCGTGTGATTGCTCGTGGGTTGCACGAGATTTTTTAGTAGCCTATTCACCTCCCTCTAGGCTTAGATCCAAATCCAACAAGTGGTATCAGAGCAGGTTAGAGGATCTAGGCTAGATTTGACCACGAATTATTTTGATTGTGCTTTTGCTGAAAGTCAGTCCATATCACGTCCTCCTAAATTTAATGGTAATGTTTATGCTTATTGAAAATACAGAATGAAAATTTATTTGGTGTCTGTTGATTATAAAGTGTGGAAAATTGTTGAAAATGGATATAAACCACCTGTGATAAAAATTGAAGACACTGAAATAATTAAACCTAAAGATAAGTGGGATGATGTTGACTGGAGACTTTATTCTTTAAATGGAAAAGATATGAATGCTCTTATATGCTCTTTAGATAAGTCTGAATTTAATCGTATCTTACATTGTACAACTGTACGGGAAATATGGCACATGTTGGAGGTGACGGACAAGGGAACGTCACAGGTGAAGGAGTCTAGAATTGTGCTGATGAGCACAGAGTACGAGAGCTTTCTTATGCTTCCATCAGAATCCATCTCAAAGATGTTTGCGAGGTTCATGGACATCGTTTACAAGTCTAGCTCGCTTGGTAAGCCATACTCTAGCCTTGAGCATGTGAGGAAAATCTTAAGGGTGCTGTCAAGCTCGTGCAGACCTAAAGTCACTGCCATTCAAGAAGCAAAAGATCTATCACAAATGAGAGTGGAGGACTTGATAGGCAACTTAATATCCCACGAGCTTGAGCTACAGAATATAGAGGCTAGAGAGAAACCAGAGGTGAAGGAAAAAGCTCCAAAACCACTAGCTCTTCAAGCAAACGAAGGTGATGAGAAGGAGGAGGAGATAACATTGATGGTCAGATGCTTCAGAAGATACATCAAGACTCCTCAAGAAAGAGATGACATGCAACAAAGGTATAATCGTTCTAAACAATATAATCCTTCTAGAAATTCATCCAAACAGACTGCTATTAATAAGGTTAAATGTTTTAAATGCAAAAACCAGGGACATGTTACGAGGGATTGCCCACAAGAAATCTACTGTTGCGGATAAGAAAGGAAAAGCTGTGGTGTGAACGTGGGACATGGACATAGAAGATGAGAATGAGGAGTATGAAGCACACTCTTCCCTCTGATTGATGGCAAAAGATGATGAGGTAAAATCTGGTAGTAAAGCTGAACTTCTAATTATTTGTAAAGCCATGCAAGATGAAACTGTAGACCTAGAATCCACATTAGAAGAGTATAAAAATTCCAACGATGAAATGCAACAAGACACTTACAAAATGTCATTAGAAATTAAGGAACTAAAAGAAATAATTGTTGCATGTGATTCTACTATTAATTTGTTGGAAAAAGAGAATTCTAGGCCGCATGAAAAATCTGAATGCCTTTCTTGTCCTACTTTGTTGAATAATATTAGCTTGTATAAGCAAAATATGAGTAAGCTAGAAGCTGAAATTGAATTGCTTAATGGAAAGATTTGCATGCTAAACAATGAAAAGAAAAATAATTGCTGAGGAGGACAATAAGAAGGTCTTTATAAGTAAATGCACTTTGATTGTGAATGAGAATGCTTTATTGAAATCCAAAATCACCCGTCTAGAATTGCCATTAAAAAAATTTTCTAAGGAAAAACAATCGTTGGATGCTATTCTAGAAAATCAACTTTATGGCAATAATAGACGTGGTCTTGGTTATGGTATGAAACATGCTAAAAAGCGTATTTATAAGAAAATTCACAATGAGCCATTGAAAGTCTCAAATATGTATGCAAAGTGCTTTACTTGTTCTAGTGTTGGTCATACATCGTATTATTGTATGTTTAGGAACATGAATATGAAATTCAAGCAAATCTGGATTCCTAAATCACGTGAGTGGACCTTGTTGGATTCCAAGGTCACACATAACATCTACCGTGTTGGTAAGATGGAGATTTGGCGAGGAACTATGGATTGAATGTTTCATTATTTAGTTCCTTAGCCAAACGACGACATAAAGGTATATTTTTCTACTTTGCACTTAATGCATACCTTCATAGCATTTTTGTGTGTGCTTGATTTTTTATTTGTGTGCTTGCTTGCTTGATTTTTAGTTCGTTTTAGTTCATTATAAAACAAAACAAAAAGAAAAAAATGGAGCTTAATGTATATGTTTTCCTTTGTATCATTCAAGTGATATTTATGAATGTCATTCATATCGTAGAAATCATTGTATTATTGTTATAGCTACATGTGCATGTTAGAATTCCTAAATATCAATGACATGTTTAATGAATTGAATAACTTGATTTCTACACCTACAATTTCACTTCCACTTGTATTGAATATTGTTGCACACTTAGAGATTCTTTTATGAAGTAGTGGAAAGTGAATGTAGGATGAATAATAACTGAAAATCTAAGGGATATGATGTGTTCTTTCCATGGACAAAAATTAAGCTCAAAAGAATTGAATATGAAAAAAATACATGAATATTGCTCCGTATGTAAATTGGATACAATTCATGGCAAGTATACTTCCCACGAGTATCCAACTTATGTTTTATGGGTAATCTTTCGCGTTGCTGTTATACTTGTCAAGCAATGCAACCCCCATATCTAAGAGTCCTTATAGGCTATATTTTTGGGGTGTGGTATCTTGACCTCATTTTTAATGAAATTAGGAAAAATCAATCCTAGATGATTTAATGTTTATTGGAAAAGTGGATTGGTTTTGGTTGAGTTTCTTAATAGTTTCTCCCTTTGTGCTTCAATTATTTAATCATCACACGATGGTGTAGAAGTCTACGTAACACTTTTCATTGAATTTGATGTGCTTATTCTAAGAAAAATGACAAGCAAGTGCTAGCTGCAATTTATAATACTCTATTTTTGCATGTGACATGAATTAGACTTTGTTTATACACTTTTGATGATAACAAAAGGGGGAGAAAATATTGAGAAAGATTTTGTCACACCCCTCTCCCCAGAATACCCTGCATTTAATATAAAAAATTTTCTTTTCCAACTATCCTGGAGAGTGAGGGTGATGAGAAAGGAAAAGGGAGAGAAAGAAGAAATCTAAATATGCAGGCCACTGTGCATATGCTGGGATAGTACAAGTGAAGATCCACTAAAATACCAACAGTCACACAAAACAACAACAACATTTAATACATAACATGCTTCATTTTTATACACAGTCCAAGTACACCAATACATACATACAGCCACTCTCCACCTTCAAAGACAACCAAGACACTCTGCAAGCTACATCGCTCACCAACCGCTACCCCTGAGACCCGACTCTAAGTCACCACCAACCATACTGCCCCTGCTATCTGAAAAATAGGGAGGAGCACATCAATACGTGCCACAGTAGGAACCAACTTGGATTTGGAACATCATTTTAAGTTTATTAATCCACAAGACAAGGCAGGGGAAATAAGGCATGTAAACTAAGTATATAGAGAAAAGTTAATAGCCAAGTGAGAGGATCATACATGCGGTCCAATGTCGATCTACGGGAAGAAACGGGTTAGCACGAATACTGATACAAATATTCATACAACCACATACACAAATACACATCCAAGGCACAAACATATAAATATACATACAATGCACAACACACTACACGCATACATTGCATATATGTGACACATCACACACAATGGATATAATGATACATAATGATGCATATGATGCAACATGAGATGCAATGCAATGCAATGGGATCCCATGAATGTGCTGGCGTGCAAGTGTATTGTGATCTACTTCGTTCTCAACTGTGGCAACTACCGATGGAGTCAAGAGGTGCCTACACGGTCACGTCCCACATCGAATCCCCCCGCCTCCCACTGTGGCTCTCGCTCCATGTAGTGCCATCCGTATCCTAAAACATTGCCCATTCACATCATTTCTCATATTACAAATATATACATGCCCATTCCGCATGTTTCTCAACTTTTGTTTCATTGAGGCAATTCAGCGAACACTTGACGGGCGTAATTCATATCAAAGAAACACAATATCATTTACATGTGCCATTTGCAAAATTAAACTATCTTTCGAGTAACAACAATAATCATGGGTCATATAGGGAAGTTCAGCAATAATACACAAGTAATGTCACCACTCAAATACTTCAGCTTGCTGGAAAATTGCAAACGGTCCAAACAATTGACTGATGTCATCCAATTATAATCAGAATTTAACAAAACTTTCCAAATGAAAGTTTTCGATAAGTTAGTCCTAGATTCACAGATAAAATTTCATATAAAAATATTAAGTAGGTGATTTATGGTGAATTATATGGTGAAGTGTGTCAGATCTGTTTTTCAGACAGATTTCAGGGTCTGTATTGAAAGCCAATTTTGGACATGTTGCAGCTAGAAATTCGACATTTAAACACTCTGATGAATTCTTAGAAACACTTGTTAACTTTCCAACAAGACCAAGAACACAAAATTCCATTGTGTGTACAGGTGTCTAGGCCAATTTTTCTAAACTGTGTCAACACTGAAAATCAAACAGACATATTGTAAAGATGGATTTATTGCTCCTAATTTCTGAATTGAACTATATCAAAATTTATATGATTTTGGGGTAGAACTTCAAGATATACAAGCTCATATTTTTTCGAAACCTAATTCAAGCTACAGTAATCAGAATCAAGGCAACAACAGACATCCAGATTTCAGAATTTCAAAAGGAGATGACTTTGCAAGAATTTCAAAGGGAAATTGTGAAATTGAGCCATAGCATGTAAAAATTAACTATCCTCATCATATATTGGTTAAACATGCTATAAAAACATATTAGAAAAAATTAGTTTGATGGAATTCCAAACCAAGAGAGTTCCTACCTCAATACTTGAATTTTCCTCTTTTTCTCATCTTCTTTCTTCTCGACCTCCTATCTTGCAACCACTTGTGTCTCATGATTTTAGTAGGAATTAATTAGGGTTTTGAGTTGAAGAAAATGGAGAAAATGGGGGTAGTGTGGCCGGCCTAGATGAGTGGAATAGGAGGAAAAGAAAATGAATGGAGAAAAGAGAAGAAAGGTAAAGAAGAAAGGGGAAGATTCCTTAGAAATATCTAACTCTAGAACCCACCAAGAGATAAGCACGCATCTTGTAAAATGACCAAAATACCTCCCAAAAATATCCCTCAACTTCTAGATATTTACAAGTTTGCCATTACTTTATGCACACACACTTTAGTATGTACGCACAGCGGTTTTGGTCCAAATGATCGTTTTGCCCTAATCTTTCTAAAAAATTCGGGGTTGCCATTGACCCCTGACCCCTTTCACACTTGCATGGTTCTTCCTACACACCTCCACGCACATCCATGCATGCATACATGCTTCACACACACACGTCTAACACATTCCTATTGTTTTACACCCACGCCGTCATTTGCACTTCTCCCGTATACACATTTCTCATTCTCTTCCCTTAGCAATGTATTACGGCCTAATCCCCCTTACACTATGTCACATACATCGATATCTACGCTTATTTCATGTCCACGTATGTATCGTAGGTAGAATTACCACGTGTGTTCAGTAGAATACACGTATAGTGCAAAATAGGGCATGACATCCTACCCACCTTAAAATAAAGTCCTTCCTCGGACTCCCTAGGGTGTGAACCTTGCCGAGATCAGCTAGGTATGCTGGTCTTACTACTCATGAAGTACAAACATGAATACGTATCTACACCACACTTATATACAATATTTACTTTATTGTCATTCATACCCATCTGCATCACATACATATCACGGATACATCCTACTATTCATCTAGTAGCACATCCACATCAATATATGTATCACTACATATGCACACACATATATATATATGTCTTTCACATAAACATCTAGGCACACATGTTTTCACACAATAGCATACACATTACGCACCATAAATAAGTCTCTATACATATTATTATACGTATTTAGATTACTACTCATATCCATGTGCATACGACATCACATCGTACCCACCTCACGATACCTTCAAGTATAACAACTTATATTTTACTTGCTTTTTTTTGCAGAGTAAGCGAGATTCTATATTAATAAATATACAGAAAGTACATTGTGGTCCTATCTATGAAAGCCGAGTTAAGTGGCTTGGGGAGAGGACACAAGCGTCGTCACCCGAGCTCAAATACCCCAGCATCCAATGAAAGGACCACGATACGATACAAGAAACAAAAAAATATACATTCACTCAGCTGGGAAAGACTATATCCTACAGTCATCCGTTGTCCCTGATGTCCCAATTATCAATAGCAGTAGCCGCCTCATCTTCCACAACTTCTGGATTACTGAGTATAATACGGACGTCAGAAGCGATATCTTCAAAAAGAGCAAACTTAGATTTCCTCTTATTTTCAAACACCCGTCTGTTACGCTCTCGCCATAGGTGCCAAACAATAGCCGCAAGCACAGTTTTTCCTAGCAGCCCCAGCATGCCCTTCTTATTATATGTAGCCAAGAAGAAGCAGCCAATATAGTTGAGTGATAGAACAGCCGGCCCCAATGATCCCAGCTTTAATAAAGCCCTCCGCATGATGTATTGTGAATAAGGGAAAACGAAAAATATATGCTCAATTGTTTCGGTGCAGGCATCATTGCAGAGATCACACGTGTTGCATTGTAGGGGGGACCAATTCTCCATTCGCTCCTTGGTGAGCAGCTTATTTCTGAATGCACGGAGGAGTGTAATTGAATATTTCGGTATGTTTTTGGGATACCAAACTAGCTTATAGAAAATGAAAGGCACAGTTTTGTTACGCAGAGAATCCCAAGCCTCCTTAAAATTGAATGCTGAGCCAAGCTTCCACTCCCAGAAGTCAAGACCTGATGCCAGAACTTGTTGTTGAAGGATAGGTGTGATCATTTGAATTTCCGGGTCATTGTTCCATGAAGATCCATTCCAATAATCAGAAACACGTTTTCTACCGCTACCAACTGGGATATTGAATAGCAATTTAAGAGGGCCGCAAGGGAGCCAATTGTCATGCCAAAATAGGGTGTCTTTCCCATCTCCTACCTTCCTCTTAATGATATTCTGCGAATGATTTCTGCAATGAAGTAGGAACTTCCATGTTCCAGATTGAGTGGCTGATCCCGTGGCTTCATAGAATGTTGCTGAATCCTTGTATTTCCTTCGCATGTACTCCGCCCAAAGGCCTCTAGACTTTAGCAATCTCCATGTGAGCTTAATACCTCCTGCTAGATTCAGATCTGAAAGTAATCTTAATCCAACCCCCCCTTCCTCCTTTGGTCTGCAAGAGTCACTCCAAGACCAAGCTTTTGTAGAACCCCAAATAAAATTTCTACACATGGAAGTAAGGGTTTGCAAAACAGTTTTTGGAAATCGATAAACTTGGACCCAAAAATTAATCATGCCATAAATCACAGTTCTTACTAGTTCAATATGCCCCGCCAAGGAAAGAAATGAAGAAGTCCAACCACTTAGTCGCCTCTTACATTTGTCAATTAGACGGGTGTACATCTGAGCTTTTGGATACTTGGATGATAGAGGTAGACCCAAGTATGTAGTAATTGTGTGGGCATGTTTAGCTCCAAGAAAATCGGCCAAGTCTCTTGGATGTTTAACCCCCTTTCTAAACATAGAAACACTCTTCTCCCAGTTGACTTCAAGTCCTGTGTAGTTATAAAACTCTTCTAGCAAATTTTTAAGGCCCCTAAAGGATTTCAGATTAGCACGACAGAAAACCAATAAGTCGTCTGCAAATAGAAGATGTGATGTAATGCCATCACGTTTCATTGGTTGAATGCTTCCTTTAGTGAGTGCCTTAGCTAGCAGGAGACTGAAACATTCCATAATAATAACAAAAAGATAAGGGGAGAGCGGATCACCTTGTCTGAGTCCTCTGTTTCCTTTGAAATACCCCACAGGGGAACCATTAACCATAACAGAGTAGGATGCCGTGGAAATGCATTCTTTAACCCACCCAATGAACTTGTGACCAAATCCCATCTGATGTAGGATGAAATACACAAACTCCCTGTTCACACTGTCAAATGCTTTCCTGAGGTCTAGTTTCAAGCAAGCTTTAGACCCCATTGGATTGCTAAAATCTCTGATTTGCTCATGAGCGAGCAGAGCACAATCTGAAATCAATCTCCCCTGAAGAAAAGCTGATTGGTTCGGGGATACAAGATCATGAATGAAACTCTGAAGCCTGTTGCAAATGATCTTGCTAATAATCTTGTAGATAACATTGCAACAGGCAATAGGCCTGTAATCTCCCAAAGACGATGAATTAGAACCTCTTGGGACCAAAGTAAGGAATGTGTGGTTTACCTGGCGGAGCAAGGAGCTTGATCTGAAGAAAGATTGAACTGCAGCCACTACATCATTACCAATAAGATTCCAATTGTGCTGAAAGAAAAAACCGTTGAACCCATCTGGCCCAGGTGCTTTCAAAGCACCAATCTGAAATACCGCCTCTTTAATTTCAACAGCAGACACATCTCTTTCGAGCCACCTAGCAGTTTCCAGTTTGATCTTCCTCTTAGGGACAAGCTTTGGAAAAACATTCCAATAAGTGCTTTGATTGTATAAGGACTCATAGAAGGCAGTAGCTTCAGCCTTAATATCATCATAGGTTTTGCTCTGAACACCATGAACATCCACCAAGTGCCTAAGATTATTGCGGCATTGTCTTGATTTCATAGCATTGTAGAAGAATCTAGTATTTCTGTCACCCAGGTCCAACCAGTCCTGTCTACTCCTTTGGCGATACATATCTTCCTCGATCCCCATAAGATTAGCAAGGTCTTTTGCTAGTTTGCTTTCTTTTTCCTGGAGTTCAAAATTAGAGTGGAGAGAAATCTGGGTTCGAACAGCCTCAAGTTGAGAGCGGCAATGGTGAATAGAATTTCTTGCATGATGATTCCTGGCCCAGACTCTAAGTTCCAATTTAGCATGCCACAATTTACTAATTAGGCAGAACATTCGGGTACCTCTGACGGTATGCCCCCAGGTTGATTCAAGCAAATCATAATACCCTGGAAAATTTATCCAGTGATTGAAGAATTTAAAAGGCTTCGGGTCAGTGTGTACCTGAGGATGAAGGTTGACGATCATGGGAGAGTGATCACTAGTTTGCGGGTCCAGATAATCAAAGTAAGAATCAGGGAGCATGTGAAGCCATGCATCGTTGCAAAGAACCCGGTCCAATTGGGCTGCGATACATCCCACCCCCATACGTTTATTGCACCAACTGAGACGATGCCCTGTACTTTTGAGATTCTGCAACCCACAATCACTGAGACAGCAATTGAAGTCATAAAGTTGGCTGGCCTCCACCCGGCGACCTCCCACTTTGTCTTTGGAGTATAAAATACAATTAAAATCACATCCCACGACCCAAGCCATATTGCTTAACCTGGCCGCATCTTCTTTCATCTGGTTCCATAGAAGCCTCCTCTCTATTGTGCTGTTGCTACCATAGACAGCCGAAAGAGCAAACTGGAGACCCCCAACATTAGTACAGTGTACAATGATGTGTTGCATAGAGATAGAGATAACACTCATTTGCCACACCTCAGGATCAAATCCCATAAGGACGCGCCCCCCTCCATGGGTATGGAAGTTATCAATAGTTTTCCATCGCCTAGGAATGCAAGAATATCTGCTGATAGATTCAGCCTTTAGTTTAGTCTCAAGTAGGATTAAAGCCGAAGGATCTAGCTTCTTAATCCTATCTTTAAGGTCCCTACGCCTCACAACATTGTTTAATCCTCGTGTATTCCAGAAAAACATAGTCATATACAATTATTGGAAATGAGTGTACCACATTTACTTCAGTCTGCTGCTCCGTCTGATGGCAGAGCCAGTGGTAGCGATACCCTGCTGTTTCTGTTTGTTGGTGACAAAATCCTTTAACATTTCCCTGTGTTCCGTTGTCCACTCCGGGTTGTCATACACGGGTTCCTTTGGTAGGGAGTCAACAACATCAACTGTAGCATCAGGTGTTGCGGCATTAGATGACTCTCCTCTGTTAATAGTGAAATCTTGTGTTCCCAACAAGGTAGCTTCAGAATTAGTGGCTGGCCCACGAGGGGGAGATTTATTTTTCAGAAGATGAAAGAACCTCAATACGGTACCCATGCTGAGCAGGAACCGAAGGCCACCTTCAGTAGGATTGATTCCAACGTCATCATTTAGAGAGCTGCTTTGTTCCGCACAACAAATATCCTTGGCAGGTGATAAAATTGGTGATGCTAGGGTGCTCTCCAGAGACTTAGATGACCCCTCACCATTCAGGGGAGGGCCACTGGTAGTGATTCCCGAAGATTGGCCAGGCTCCATAGGATTTGAGATGTTTTCCATCTCCATAGGGGGCACATCAACCCCTTTACCCTATCAAGGATATGGGATGGCTTTGCCTGAAATGGACATTGAGAATTAGAATGGCCGAATGAGACACACAGGCTGCACCGGGGGGGCTCCAATTCATATTTAGTTTCAATAGTTAAAATAGATCCATCATCCAGTTCAGCTTCCACCTGTTTAGGCAACGCCTTCTTAGCATCCACCTCAACCAGACATCTAGCATAGGTAATTCTTTCCAGTTTAGCAGTGGCGCGGTCCAAGCACAGAGGATTTCCCACTACTGAGGCTAGGATATTGATAACCTCCATGTTCCACATATTTACTGGGACACCATGCATTTGCACCCAAATAGGGACAGACGTGAGTATGTCTCTATCATGGCGTAGAGTTGGACTCCATAATTTGAGCACCACCAGCCGCCCATCGAATAGCCAGGGCCCCCCCTTGGAGAATTCTCTCGCATTCCTCTCCAGATTCAAACTGAAAATAGAAGAATCCATTTTCCTTGCTAAACAGCTGCACCCTCTTCCTCAGCTTCCAAAGCCTATCAATCCAAGCCTGCATCTGCCCATACAGAGGAGTGTCACCAAGCACATACCCGACCAAGGTTGATTTCCAGTGTTCAGACCCCTTCTCAAGAAGTGAATTAGAGACACGGGCAACAGAAGTTCCATCCTCTCTGATAATAGGGGGAACGAAAGTCATTCCAACTGAATCACCATAAGTTCGCTTATTAGAACAGACATCAGACCAACTCCGCTTGGAAGAGTTAAGCGTGATTGATTGAGTCTGTGACATTTGCCTTAGCTGCAAACCATCGAACACCTTAGCGGCAAACCCTCCCGATGGGAAAGGAGCAGACCGCCCATCCGAATGGTACCCCGTCCTTGACATAGGTTGACCATCTCTTGCTCGCCCAAAGTTGGTTCTCTTTACAGACTGGCGGAGTGGAAGTCGAGCGTTGCATTGGTAACGACCCAGCGGAGGAGGGTTTTTCTTCCTCCTGTTCACGACCTACCAGAGGCCGTCACTTCCTTCCGCCGCTGTGGAGAAGTTGCCAGATGTAGCATTGGTAGCATCCGGCGTTGGGTTGGTCGGAACCCTAGTGCGACCACCGATATCGCCAATCTCCCCTCTCCGTGAATCACTCACTCATATCTCATATCTCCTATACTATATATATTTTACTTGCTTATATATATATATATATATATATATATATATATATATATATATATATATATATATATATATATATATATATATATTGTAAAGTTAGCAGCATATATTAATAAGATATAGTACAATGGGGTCTATGATGGTGGAGGTACTCTTTGAGAGAGGAGAGGGTACAAGCACCGTCACTCTCTACAAATAGTACCATCCCCCAACAAGAGCCCAACCCAGATATTAAACAATCCAATTACCATACAAGCAAACCACATTGACTCCCTAATCACCCAAACAGTGGATCTCACTAAGCCAGGTATATCACACTAACCATATTCTTTAATTCCCCAATTTCCAAATATTGCAATTTCATCTGTAGATGAGGGCTTCTGGTTGTACATAGCCATACAGATATCAGCTTCCATCTCCGCAAATAGGGAGGTTTTGCTTTTCTTCTCATCATCAAAGATACGCATGTTCCTTTCTCGCCAAATGTGCCACACCATTGCCGCCAAACAGGTTCTAGCTAGGACGCTAAGCGGCCCCTTCTTCCCAAATCGTGATAGCAAAACTTCCCAACAGCAGTGAGTGAAGGAATAACCTGATCTAGAACTTTAAGTTTCAACAGAGCTCTGGCCAAAATATATCTTGGGTAGTCACAATCAAAGTAAAGGTGATCCAAAGTCTCCTCCACATTCGCTTCACATAACACGCAGGACTTACCGGCTGAGTTGGTAGGACACCAAGAGCTAATTTTATCTCTTGTAAGAAGTTTTCCTCTCAGAGCACGAAGAAGCGCCAATGACATCTTAGGGATATAGTTAGGATACCATACCAAATCTTTAAGTTTAAATACCAGATTTCTTCTCCGAAATGACTCCCAAGCTTGCATGTAGTTGAAGTCACTGCCATGGACCCAGCGCCAGCCGTCCATGCCTGGCTTTAGCTTAACATTCCGTAGGTGATGTCGAACACTGTCAATTTCCCTATCCGCAGACCAACCCGCAGCACACCAATAATCGGATACCCTCTTCTCTTCACAGCCTGCAGGAACCGAGTACAGGTCACGCAGAGCCCCGCAATCGAGCCAAGGATCCTCCCAAAAACGAGTGATGTGTCCATCCTGCACTGTGCGCTGAATTAGCTTCCGAGTTATGCTCCTGCACCTGACGAGCCGCTTCCAGGTTCCGGAGTCTGTGCTATTCGATTTGGCTGTGAAGAAGAGGCCTGATTGCCCATACCTCATTCGCATGTATTTAGCCCAAAGAGAATCCGATTCCAGGTACCTCCATATGAGTCTAATGCCCGACACCACATTAAGTTCCTCCAGCAAACGAATCCCAACACCCCCTCAGATTTGGGCTTACAGACGTCATCCCAAGCCCAAGTTTTGGAGTTTCCCAGAATGAATTTCCTGCAGGCCCTCGATCTAGTCTTTAGAACACTTACTGGAACATGAAAAACTTGCATCCAGAATGCAACCATACCCGGAATAACAGACCTTACAAGTTCGATGCGCCCCGCAATAGATAATGCAGAGGAAGTCCAGCCATTCATCTTCCTTTTACATTTATCTACCAGCTTCTTATAATTTAGGGAAGTAGGGTATTTTTGGGATAGAGGCAGACCAAGGTAAGTAGTAATAGTGGTAGCAATTTTAATTCCCAGCATATCTGCAAGGATCTCCTTATGTCTTACCCCTTTGCTAAATAGACCAGCACTTTTGTCCCAGTTGATATGGAGTCCAGTATATTGGGAGAACTCATGGAGCAGATTCTGCATGCCCAAGAAAGACCTCTTATTCGCCCGACAAAATACCAAATGGTCATCGGCGAACAATAGATGAGATATCGAACCATTTCTCCTCATAGCCTGAATCTTGCTTGACATAATAGCCCTGTCAAGGAGAATAGAAAACGTCTCCATGATAACAACAAAAAGATAGGGTGACAAAGGGTCACCTTGACGAATTCCCCTATTACTCCCAAAAAAGCCACAAGGGGTCCCGTTGACCATAACAAAGAAGGTTGGCGTAGTGATGCATTCTTTGATCCAGAAGATAAAAGATTCTGGAAATCCAAGCCGGTGCAAAAAGTACAAGATGAATTCCCGATTAACGCTGTCGAATGCTTTCTTAAGATCAAGTTTCAGACAAGCTCTCCCCCCCATGGGGTTATTGAAATCTCTAATCTGCTCATGAGCAATTAGTGTGCAATCCGCCAAAAGTCTGCCCTTAAGAAATGCAGCCTGGTTTGGAGATATTAACTCATGGACTACCACCTTAAGCCTGTTGGAGATAATTTTGCTAATGACTTTGTATAGGACATTACAACAGGCAATAGGCCTATAATCCCCCAGCACCGTCGCATTAGAATTCTTAGGCACCAGTGAGAGGAAAGTATGATTTACCTGCTTGAGAAGACAACCCGAAATAAAGAATGATTTAATAGCTTTTGTGACATCCTCTCCAATTATTTCCCAATTGCGCTGGAAGAAAAAGCCATTGTACCCATCAGGGCCAGGAGCCTTGTCTGGCCCTATTTGGAAAACTGCATTCTTAATCTCCTCAGCAGAAACCCTTCTGACCAACCAGGTACATGACTCTTTAGTCAAAATTCGTTTAGGGACCAAATTTGTGAAAGAACTAGGGTAGGAGCTTTGAGTATATAATTCCTTGTAATAAGCAGGGGCATCCTCCATCAAAAGGCCAAATGGGTTGTGCTGCATTCGATTCCTGTCCACCAGATGGTTTAGGTTGTTGCGGCTAGTGCGGACTTTCATATAGTTGTAAAAGAACTTAGTATTCCAGTCACCAAGGGATAGCCAATCCAGTCTGCTCTTTTGCCGATACATATCCTCCTCAAGTTGCAAAGAGCGGGTCAGCTCTTTTATTAGGCCGGATTCAACAGCTTGAAGATTAGGATCATGATCAATCTTGGGGTTGTTGCGAATAGTAGCCAGCTTGTACCTGCACTCTTCCACGGCTTTATCAGCTCGATGATGTCGAGCCCATTCCCTGAGAACCGGTTTCAACTCCTTAAGCTTATAAACCACCCTGTACATGGGAGTACCCTCCACATAGACATTCCAGCAAGAGGATATTAACTTTTTATAATCTGGTAGGGAAAGCCAATAATTGAAAGATTTAAACGGCCTAGGCAATGGAGGGACCTGAGTGTGCATATGCACCGCCATAGGCTTGTGATCACTAGACGAGAACTCCACATAGTTGACATAGGAACCGGGCATCATATTGATCAAAGAGTCATTGACAAAAATACGATCCAGCTGAGCCGAGATACGCCCATCACCAATACGATTATTGCACCAACTGAGTCTATTACCGGTGCTCTTCAGCTCGAAGAGAGCACACTTGTTAATACAATCCAAGTAATCCTGCACCATTTTCCTGTCCAGCTTCCTTCCCCCTATCTTATCCCTGGAATACAAGACACTGTTGAAATCCCCCCCACCAGCCAGGGAACATTACTCAACGAGTGACTATCCACCACCAAGCTCTCCCACAAATCTTTCCTCTCTAGCAAAGTATTCCGGCCATAGACTCCCGTTATGGTGCACGAGAGTCCACCCCCATTGTTGCACGCTACTGTTATATGTTGGCATGAACAAGAAATTTGGGTTGGGCTCCAGACGGTGGGATCGAAGACCATCATAATTCTGCCTCCAGTAGCTGATCCCAAATTATCAAAATAGTGCCAGGACTTTGGAATCCATATCTTCTCCATATTCAATGTGGACTTGCATTTAGTCTCCACAAGAATCACTGCAGAAGGCGAGAGTTTTGAAAGAAAACTTCGCAAATCACGACGACTCGCCAAATTATTAAGGC
The DNA here is from genome assembly GCA_030789695.1 of Scilla litardierei. Lineage (NCBI taxonomy): Eukaryota > Viridiplantae > Streptophyta > Magnoliopsida > Asparagales > Asparagaceae > Scilla > Scilla litardierei. The sequence continues at coordinate 220,302,993 of CM061142.1, read as the reverse complement.
CTCTAGTATTCCAAAATAGTATAGTCATTGGTCAATGCTTGTTATCCGACTCTGACTGCACTCTTGGAGCCGAGTGCTTCTTCTTGATGCCAGCTGGGATGCTTCCGACTTCTTTTTTGCCACTGGGTTCACGGATTCCTTCCGTGCCTCCTCTTTCATTACAGCAGCACACTCCGGGTTCTCCTGAGTTAACGTATCTGGTATTTTGTCAATATCCAATACACTTGCCTCTGCATCCACTTGCGGGGTTGGACTAAACTGCGTAGCATCTTCATGCCCAATACGAGAACCCCCTTCTTCCCCCTCTGCCTGGCAACTGAATGTAGTGCTCTTCGATTCCACCATCGCTGGGCTACTAGCAGTAGCTTCCCCTACTTCCCCCACTGCAGGAATGGTTGTAGTTGTCGCATCGCCCCCGATGCTAAGAGCAATGGCATCATGTTGAACCATCTGCTCGCCAGGACCTCCCCCAGACTGGGAAACACGCCACAGGTCAGGGCACTCCGGTATTTCTTTGTTTATACGGCTTTGCACTACGTTCTTCATATTCCCAACATTCAGAAGTACACCATTAGTCACACTTTGCACTGCGTTCCCCCCACTAGCTCCTGGCCCAGAGTCCTGCTGCACCCTATGCCCTCCAGTGTCATCCTCCATCCTATCCTGTAACAAAGCTCCCGATGTAAAGGAGATATTGCTCATGACAGATGGATCTTCAAGCGTGGGGGTACCTGAATTGTCGACGGCACCTGCCGCATTAAGCAGGGATTTGCTAATAACTGGCTGATTAGCCAGCGGATCATTTAGTTGGATCGAAGGGGGCTCTTCTGCCCAAGGACACTGCTTTAGGGTATGACAAAAGCACACACATCTTGAGCATGTCGGGGGTTCTCCTTCAACTTTGATAGCTATATTCAAGATAGGCCCATCCTCAGCTCCGACCAAAACTGTTTTAGGGGTAGGTTGCTTTGCATGAATCTCAACCAGGCATCTCGCATAAGACAATCGCTCCTTTTTTGCTGTAAGCATGTCCAAACAAATAGGCTTCCCAACTAAAGAGGCAATACAGTTTAGAATCTCCAATGTCCACATCTCCAGTGGTACCCCATGGAATTGGATCCAAACTGGGACGGAAGACAGGATATCCCGTTCAAGCTTCAAACCAGTACTCCAACGTTGCAGCACCACAAGCCTACCATCAAACATCCAAGGCCCACCATGTAGGATCTTCTCGCACTCCGCGTCATCTTCGAATTTGAAGCAAAAGAAGCCGTTATCCCGACTATAGATTTTCACTCCCTTCCTGAGATTCCATAGCCTCCCCACCCAAGCACACATCTGGCCATAGAATGGCACATCGCCCAATACATAACCCACTAGAGTAGACTTCCACTGATCAGCTCCCCTTGCCAAAGCAGATTTTGGGACAATGGCAATCAAGGAGCCGTCTTCCCGGGTGGTGGGGGGGACAAATTCCATTCCAACATCTAAATCATACTTCCTGATGTTGGAACAAACGTCAGCCCAAGACTGCTTGTTACCTGTGACGTCGATCTTCAGCTCCCCATTATGATTCGACTCTCTACTTGGGCGGCTTGGCATTTTGACAAACGTCTTATGGGCGCTTAAAGATCGTGGGGCAGTATCCCTGCCCTCATACTGATTCCTCCGCACAAGAGGTCTACGCATAACCCCCGTAGGGTTCCCGATGCCTCCCAACCTAGGGGTAACTTTCGCACGCCCTCTCCTACGATCAACCACAACCCAATCACCATCAGAAGCTGGGATGTCCTTGTCCACACCCTGGGTACTGGAGGGCCGCAAAATAGACCCTTCAGTAAACTTCATGCCTGATTTCCTGATACCAACCCCGTAGCCGCACGGATCATCCCTCTCGCCCACTCCAGATTGTTGATTCCCTCCACCGCCTGCGCTAGGGTTTAAGCCTGCCGCGGCGCCCCATTTAAGGATGCCCTTCCCTTTTGCGGATGATCCCTCAATGCCAGCGTCGGAGATCCCAGATCCAGAAACCCCAGGATCGCCCCAGTCGCTCTTCCGAATATCACTCCCCATTATATATATATATAATCAAGTAAAATATAAGTTTTCCCAAGGGGTGGGTCCGAGATCCGCTGGGTGATATTATCCCCTCGTGTTGTCCCAAGGGGTGGGTCTCTTTTCACAACTATGTGCATGCCCCTAAAGGGCGTATTTGGGTGGTGGCTGACCCGCGGGTATGGGACTGTACGGCCATCTCTTCCTCTGCGCAACATGTCACCCTTGGTTGTGTTAACAGTGGTGGGTTTCCGGTCTACATTTCCTTTGTTTACGCATCAAATTTGGCGTCCGCCAGGCTTCGACTATGGGACTCTATTCGCGCCGACTACACTCTGGTGGCTGGTAAGGCTTGGGCAGTGCTGGGTGACTTCAATGTCACTAGGTTTATTGAGGAGAAGGTGGGGGGGAGGAGCCTCACCCCGGACTTGTTGGCGGATTTCAATCTCTGCATTACTGACTGCGGGTTGGATGACATTCGCTCCATCGGTGATAAACTGAGCTGGAGCAATTGCGCTTTGGGGGATGCTCGGATCTCTTGTAGGCTTGATCGGGCTCTTGTTAGTCCCGAGTGGCTAGAGGCCCTTCCTGATGATTATGCCGCATATCTTCCTCCAGCCACTAGCGACCATTCTCCTCTTCTTATTCAGGTAATCCCTCCCCCCAACTCGGGCCCCAAACCCTTCAGATTCTTTGGTCACTATCTCCAGGTACCTGGATTCTACGCCCTTCTTTTATCCGTCTGGAGAGGTCATTACTGTGGCTCACCCATGCTCAGACTCGTCAGCAAGCTCAGGGCCCTCAAGGCGGCTATCCTTGCATGGCCCCTCACCCCGAGGCCCTTCCCCCCTTCAGTGTCTATCAGGAGTGAGATCTCTGCTATCCGTGATGACTCCGGTTTCCACTTGTGCCCGGATCTCATGCGCCAGGAGCGCTCCCTCCGCCACCTACTTGCTTCTAGCCTGGCTTGTGAGGAGAGTCAGGCTAGACAGAAGAGCCGCCAGTCTTGGCTCTCCCAGGGTGACCGGAAAACCAGGTTTTTCTATGCTGCGACAAAGGACCGGGCAGCTGGTAACAGTCTCCTGCACTTGATTGGGCCGGGTGGGGACCCTACCACCGAGTTAGACTCTCTTCGGGCTGATGCGGTAGACTTCTACACCTCTCTCTTCCACCAGGACTCGTACCCCACTACCTTCCCTGATATCACCCCCAAGCACATCCTCTCCCCGGGCTCTTATGACTGGATCTGTGGCCCTGTTGTGGACCAGGAAATTAAGGAGGCCCTCTTCTCTTTGGACAAGGACAAATCACCCGGGCCTGATGGTTTTCCTCCTCTCTTCTTTCAGGAGATGTGGGGAATTGTTTGTAGTGATGTCCTTCATGCGGTGTGTTCTTTCTTTTCGTCTGGATGTATTCTCAAGCAGATCAATCATACGTTCCTTACTTTGATCCCTAAGACTTCGTCGGCATCCTCCTTGGGTGACTACAGGCCTATTTCTTGCTGCAATGTCATTTACAAGATCATCTCCAAGGTTCTTAGTAGGAGGATGGCCGCTGTCATTCCCGGCCTTATCTTCTGGAACCAGTCAGCTTTCATCAAAGGGCGCCTGATCTCTGATTCCTCTCTTCTTGCACATGAGCTCATCAGGGACTACTCTGCTTCGTTGGGGGCCAGTGCCTGTATCCAGCTGGACCTTCGCAAGGATTTTGATAGTGTCAACCGTGAGTTTCTCTACTACTTCATGGGTCGCCTTGGATTCCCTCCCACCTTCATTCACTGGGTCAAGACGTGCGTGGACTCTCCTTCGTTTTCCGTCCTCGTCAATGGGTCGCCTGCTGGCTTCTTCGGGAGCAACAGAGGGGTCCATCAGGGCGACCCCATGTCCCCCTTCCTTTTTGTGATGGTTATGGAGGCCTTTACTCTCTTGATGGACACTGCTTCTAACTCTGGTGTCATTCGCCCCCCCCCCCAAGAGAGGGGTGCTGGGGGTTCCGTCTCACCTGCTCTTTCCCGACGACATGCTTGTGTTTTGCAGGGCGGATGTGCCCTCCTTTGCGGGCCTTGGCCATCTTCTGGACTCGTTCCACCTTTTGACGGGCCTGGAGGTAAATAAAGGTAAGAGTAAGCTGATGCTTAGCAAGGGGTGTATCATTGGTAGTGAGCTTTCCCTCCTCCTTGGCATCCCCGTTGAGGACCCTCCTGTCAAGTACTTGGGGCTCCCCCTCTCTTCCACATATCCTGCTGCCAAGCTTTTCTCTAGCCTCGTTGATAAATGTAGGGCCATGGTCTCTTGCTGGTATTCCAGGCTTCTGTCCACAGCGGGGCGTATTGAGCTGGTGCGCACTGTCATTCATGGATACGTCTCTTATTGGATTCAATCTTACCGCATTCCTATCTCTGTCCTAGACGGGATTGACCGCCTGTGTCGAGACTTTATTTGGGGGTCGAAACTCCATCTTTGGCGGTGGGAGGACATGTGTCTCCCGAGGTCGGAAGGGGGGATTGGCCTTCGTTGCCTGCGTGAGGTGGGTGTTGCCGCTGGGGCGAAGCTCCTCTGGAGACTACTGCACTCATCCTCCCCTTGGGATTCTTACATGCGTAGCGTCTATTTGAAGAGTACACCCATGTTCCAGTGTGTGCCCTTGGTCTTGGACTCGGGGACTTGGAAGCACATGATTCGGTGTAGGGACTTGGCAGCTACTTGCTTTCGTCGGGTGATTGGTGATGGCCGCACCACTTCTTTTTGGTATGATCTGTGGCTCCCTTGCGGCCCGTTGGCGGACGTACACCCTCCTCCTCGGTCCCTGCAGTACCGCCGGGTTGCTGACTTTTGGGATGGACGTGCCTGGTCCCTCCCTGTTGAGCTCGCTCATATCGCTCCCCTTCTGGGCACGGTTGCCTTGTCGGATGGCCCTGATGCCTGGGACTGGACGGCTACTGGGGGCTGCTCCCTCCACTCTGCCTGGTCTTCTACTCGTCGCTGCTCCCCCCTGCCCGGCTTGCCTCTGTGGTCTGGTTCCCTGGGCATACGCCCAAGTTCTCACTCACCCTCCTGCGTGCTCTCTCTGATCGCCTTCCCACCACCAATCAGATGGCCAGGCGCGGTATTCGGGATCAGTCTACTTGCGCTCTGTGTGGTTTGTTCCCTGAGTCGGCTCGTCACATCTTCTTCCGATGTGAGTTCAGTGCCTTGGTTTGGGGGGCTTGCAGGCTTCGGCTGGGTCTCCCTCCTAGTTCCAAATCCATCACCGTTGAAGCCCACTCGCTAAGGCGGTGATTTGGTATCAGGAGGAAATCCACCCCCAGGTGTACGCTCTCCTTGTTAGTCTTCTCTGCGACGGTTTGGCATATTTGGATAGAGCAGAACCTCCGCATTTTCAGTTCCCTCAGATCGCCTGCGCCTACCATTCTGGCTAGGATCTCATTGGACATCTCGGACGCCCTGGCTGGTTCCATCCCGGATGACTTAGACCCTTTTGATGTCATCCTTTTTGAGAGCTGGGGGGTTTGTGGGCCGTCTTTTGTGCGCCCCTCCCCAGCATAGGTTTTCCTTTCTTTATTTTCCTCTTGGCTTCGCCTGGTTGGGTTTGTACGGGGTGACTGCTTCCCAGCCTCTCCCTCGTCTGCCCTGCTTGTTGGCAATGTCCTGATGTGGTCCATGTTCATATATATACATACACACTTACTTTTCAAAAAAATATATATTACATATACGTTTATATACATGCAAAAACACACAACAATACACATTAATCTACACACCATTTCTTGATAAACAGGGTCACCTTCACGGTGTCACACCGTATGTACACTGGATCCCTATACACCCAATACTTAGTCATATGAGTTCACTCACATTTATAGACACATAAATATCTACATACACACAATATTTAGTCACATCCAAGATACATTGAGAAGCACACACTAACACATGCATGATCAATTCACTAAGATAAATATACTCATAATCTCACAAGCATAGCGATGCACCCACTACCTCACACAGATAGGCACACATACCATACACAATTCACACAAGAATGTACAAACGTCATACGTTCCCACATATGCTATATATATAACTACCCTTACATATCCTACGCACATACTGCCACAATAGTCAAATAATTATAAACATCCATCTACGCTTCACACATGCGTATACATATAAACATGCAAACAAATACACACATTCCAATTCCCACATATCAAACAATTTCTTTCACTTACATTCATCAAACATATATGTACACCTATATTCCATATCTATCATATTTACATCCACATTGCATATGTATATCCATATGCACATGCTTTAGTATATACCTATATATACATGCATACAAAAAAGAATACACTTCTCCTAGATACACATAGATTGGCAACCATGTCAGAAAAATTCACAGATAAACATTATATATATATATATATATATATATATATATATATATATATATATATATATATATATATATATAAGTTTATATTTACTCAACCAATACACACAACCACATATGCTTCTACTGCGCACTACACATGCATTTTCACATCCCTACACTCCAATATGACGCATATATTAGAAATCCATACAACCATAATACATATTCACATATGCACATCAACCAACACGCCGCACGGATATTCTATGTAACCCAATTTATATGCACATACTCATTATGTACATGCAAAGATATACATATCAATTCCATATATAGGTGTTTAAGCCTACACACACTCAAATACACGTTCGCTAATACACACATGAGTATTATTCTAATAGTAGGTATGCACACAGACATGCATATAAATACGTATTAGGATCCATGCACCATGCATATACATTACCATGTATGGGCACACACCCATTCACACATATTATACATATCCTGCTAGTATACACACATACAGGCAAGCTACTCAAACTATACCAGCAGGTAGTTGGTAGCTACACATACCCTTATATACATAACATCCAATATATCCACACTTTTACTAATATACTAGTACATACACAAATACGTGTATTTCAATACTCATACACATTAAGTAGATAGTCACATACCATATACGTACACATTCATATACTGATACACGCATATCAGAATAGGGATCATTCACATACATATACATATTATCACCCATAAGACATACACCAATATACATTCAATAACAACAACACATATACATAATCACACCACGCTTGTTATAGCACACATACATACATACATGTATCTCATATACCAATACACAATCCTCCCTGATGCCATTATATACGGAAGGGTACGTGCACTACATATACATTCAAATGGTCCTATAGACACCATCCTACGGGTAAGCGTATACACACACATATATACATATACCATAACTCCACGCAAGTTTGCAACCAATAGCCATCCCACTTATACATGCACCGTATAATCTCAAATCCTTACATTCATCACATTCTACATATGATACACATCACACTTATATCCCTACCCTATAACAAGCACGGTATAGGGCTAATGGCCTAAACTGAGGGTGGACGGGTCTAAAGCGCCCCTACCCACCATAGGATACATCTACTACAAATACCCTGGGGTATTGCTCATACTACACGTATGCCAATTACTTATCTATATCGCTACATACACGCCATATATGGCCATAGCACATTATCTATCTTCACGCAATAATACAACCCACGACCATATACCCAAGTAAAACAATATACCAATTCCTATAAGCTCTTAAGCAGAACATACATATACTCTCAGTTATTTAAACCTTTTAACTTACTAGGAATTCATGCCCTAATAATGCCACACCAGCGATATATATATACACTAACTTCCCACATCTATATCTACACCCTCTACCCATAAAGGCTCAAATATATCCACACATATACACTTTCTCCCATATGTCCTATACAACATGGACATTCCACTATTCTATCCATACAAGGATAGATGTACACACATCGGTGCATTCCCCACATGAAACACAACTATAATTTAATAGATAGTAAACTGCATACATACACTGATAACACATACGTATATATCCCCATTCACACCTCTACAAGGTATATATCCAAACTAGCTTATACGTACCCACCTGTATACATCCACGAATAAACATGTATATATCACCTATATCTCAGAGTCACACAAGTATACCACAGACCTACCTCGCATATCCGTATCACGTACTTTTATGGAGGCGAAATATACTTACATTCAAGTATTTGCCCACCTAGTATATACACCCCATGCATATCCATATACCATGACAAGCATTCAGGATACATGTAATCTTCATGCCATTCAAATATACAAGTATATCGCAACATGTATAGTTCAAATCTCTAAGAACAACAATGCACTTATATACGATGGTTCACACAGTTACATATACACGCGTATACCTACAATTTACATGTATGGTATAATATACTGTAGACAGTTCATCCCCATACTCCCTAAAGCTAGGGGTTCAAGGGTGGATCACTTAAGGCTCTAAGGTCTCCAGGATCACTACCCACCTTAGGGCGAACCTATCCCAATCACTTAATGAAGCATTACATGTACTATCCTTACGCACATCGCAGTGCGGTGACTTGCATGGGCCACCAAAAACTGTCACGCTCCTCTCCCTAGAATACCCTGCATTTAACATAAAAAAAATTTTCCAACTATCCTGGAGTGCGAGGGTGATGAGAAAGGAAAAGGGAGAGAAAGAAGAAATCTAAATATGCAGGCCACTGCGCACATGCTGGGATAGTACAAGTGAAGCTCCACTAAAATATCCAACAGTCACACAAAACAACAACAACATTTAATACATAACATGTTTCATTTTTATACACAGTCCAAGTACACCAATACATACATACAGCCACTCTCCACCTTCAAAGACAACCAAGACACTCTGCAAGCTACATCACTCACCAACCGCTACCCCTGAGACCCGACTCTAAGTCACCACCAACCATACTGCCCCTGCTACCAGAAAAATAGGGAGGAGCACGTCAATGCGTGCCCCAGTAGGAACCAACTTGGATTTGGAACATCATTTTAAGGTTATTAATCCACAAGGCAAGGCAGGGGAAATAAGGCATGTAAACTAAGTATATAGCGAAAAGTAAACAGCCAAGTGAGAGGATCATACATGCGGTCCAATGTCAATATACTGCAAGAAATGGGTTAGCACGAATACTGATACAAATATTCATACAACCACATACACAAATACACATCCAAGGCACAAACATATAAATATATATACAATGCACAACACACAGCACACATACATTGCATATATGTGACACATCACACACAATGGATATAATGATACATAATGATGCACATGATGCAACATGATATGCAATGGAATGCAATGGGATCCCATGAATGTGCCGGCGTGCAAGTGTATCGTGATCTACTCCATTCTCAACTGTGGCAACTACCGATGGAGTCAAGAAATGCCTACACGGTCACGGCCCACAGCGAATCCCCCCGCCTCCTACTGTGGCTCTCGCTCCATGTAGTGCCATCCGTATCCTAAAACATTGCCCATTCACATTATTTCTTACATTACAAATATATACATGCCCATTCCGCATGTTTCTCAACTTTTGTTTCATTGGGGCATTTCAGCGAACACTTGACGGGCGTAATTCATATCAAAGAAGCACAATATCATTTACATGTGCCATTTGCAAAATTAAACTATCTTTCAAGTAACAACAATATTCATGGATCATATAGGGAAGTTTAGCAATAATACACAAGTAATGTCACCACTCAAATACTTCAGCTTGCAGGAAAATAGCAAACGGTCTAAACAATTGACTGATGTCACCCAATTATAATCAGAATTTAAACAAAACTTTCCAAATGAAAGTTGTAGATATGTTAGTCCTGGATTCACAGATAAAATTTCATGTAAAAATATTAAGTAGGTGATTTATGGTGAATTGTGTGGTGAAGTGTGTCAGATTGGTTTTTCAGACAGATTTCAGGGTCTGTATTGAAAGCCAATTTTGGACATGTTGCTGCCAAAAATTCGACATATAAGCACCCTGATGAACTCTTAGAAAAACTTGTTCACTTTCCAACAAGACCAAGAAAACAAAATTCCATTGTGTGTACAGGTGTCTAGGCCAATTTTTCTAAACTGTGTCAACACTGAAAATCAAACAGACATATTGTAAAGATGGATTTATTGCTCCTAATTTCTGAATTGAGCATCTATCAAAATTTATATGATTTTAGGGTAGAACTTCAAGATCTATAATTTTATATTTTTTTTCAAAACCTAATTCAAGCTACAGTAATCAAAATCAAGGAACAACAGACATCCAGATTTCAGAATTTCAAAAGGAGATGACTTTGCAAGAATTTCAAAGTGAAGATGTGAAATTGAGCCATAGCATGTAAAAATTGACCATCCTCATCATATATTGGATAAAACATGCTATAAAAACATATTAGAAAAAATTAATTTGATGGAATTCCAAACCAAGAGAGTTCTTACCTCAAAACTTGAATTTTCCTCTTTTTCTCCTCTTCTTTCTTCTCCACCTCCTATCTTGCAACCACTTGTGTCTCATGATTTTAGTAGGAATTAATTAGGGTTTTGAGTTAAAGAAAATGGAGAAAATGGGGGTAGTGTGGCCGGCCTAGATGAGTGGAATAGGAGGAAAAGAAAATGAATGGAGAAAAGAGAAGAAAGGTAAAGAAGAAAGGGGAAGATTCCTTAGAAATATCTAACTCTAGAACCCACCAAGAGATAAGCACGCATCTTGTAAAATGACCAAAATACCTCCCAAAAATATCCCTCAAGTTCTAGATATTTACAAGTTTGCCATTACTTTATGCACACACAACTTTAGTATGTACGCACAGCGGTTTTGGTCCAAATGATCGTTTTGCCCCTAATCTTTCTAAAAATTTACGGGGGTTTCCATTGACCCCTAACCCTTTCACACTTGCATGGCTCTTCCTACACACCACCACGCACATCCATGCATGCATACATGCTTCATACACAGACGTCTAACACATTCCTGTTGTTTTACACCCACACCGTCATTTGCACTTCTCCCATATACACATTTCGCATTCTCTTCCTTAGCATTGTATTACGGCCTAATCCCCCTTGCACTACGTCACATACATCGATATCTACACTCATTTCATGTCCACGTATGCATCGTAGGTAGAAATACCACGTGTGTTCAGTAGAATACACGTATAGTGCAAAATAGGTCATGACAGATTTGAATGTTTTGGTGTGTGCATTAATGCTTATATGTTGCATATAAGAATATTGGTTTAAGGGGGAGCATTAATGAACAATAATGAAAATGTGCTTATTAAATATATTAATATTAGTTCAAGGGGAAGCATGAATAAAGGGCATACATGTGTGAATGCTTGAACATCATCATTTTTTGCATGGTTGTATATTGCAAATCATTGTTGCATTTGTTGCATATTGCATACAACCTCCATCTTCACACTTCATACATACACATGTGACGATGATATTCTATGAATCGCTATTGCTCAAATCTTACATTGGTTTGTCATCATCAAAATGGGGAGATTGTTGGATACAACATGTAGTTGGATACAACGATCGATGACTTCGTGTTTGATGATAACAAACATGTGTGAACGATTTAATGTGTGTGCTAAGTGTTTTTCAGAAATGGCACTCTCGCAAATATTCAAAGAGAAACTAAGTAAAAGTGATGGAGAATGTGCCATGCATTAGCCAAGTGGACTAAGTCAAAGATGGAGATAATTGCTACAAAAATTGGACTAAGTCAAAGATGAGAAGATAAGGAGAAAATCAATTCAAATCCATATTTGAATCAATTGGTGTAACATTCAAATGCTAATGCCATGCAAATTGAAGACTTGGTCAAAGATGGAGAGATATGGAGAATCTCATGCAAATCAAAGGTGATTAAATGAGATCCAATTCAAATCTTATCGCTACTCAAATTCAATTCCATAGACATCTATATTCAAACTCCATATCCAAAGAGATTCATTCAAATCCTAATCAATTTAGGATTCCTTCCAATCTCCATCGGATTCAAATTGATTCTATCATATCACATTGTCTCCTATATAAACACATACTTAAAGAGAGAGATTTTGAGAGAGAGGCAATGATGTGGCCATATTTTATATCATTTTCATATCATTATCCCATCGCATTGCATGGCATTTCCACGTCCAAATCCCACTTTTCACTGCGATTTTGGTATTTCTGACGATATTTCAAGTTTCGTAGTATATTTTGAGTTTTCAGGGATTTTGGAGCGATTTGGACCCCCGCTTAGGTATGGACACATCCGACGTGCTCATAAGCTTGTTGAAAGGGCTCTGGAGGAGTTCGTCGTGTCTTCGGAGCAGTTGGAGGAGAGAAGAAGGGGGGAGAGAGAGAGAGAGAGAGAGAGAGAGAGAGAGAGAGAGCAGAGAGAGAAGCATGCTGCGGCATATGTTTCCCAGAAAATACTCGGCCCGAGTAGCTTCCTACTTGGACCGAGTCATATCAGTTTGATGAAGCAGCGGATACGAGCTAGTCCGGACCGAGCAGCTCATCTGCTCAGTCAGGTAGCCCCAGATTTCACAGCCCGAGCAGCACCTGAGCAGCTGACCGAGTAGGTCCTACTCGGTCTGGATCAACTTCTCCAAGCAGCTGAGCAACACGCTACACGGGCCGGATTACTGACCAAGCTTCAGCTGCTCGGGCCGAGTAGCCTACTCGGTCGGCACTTCCCAGGGCATTTTTGGAAAGATTTTGAAACGCGCGATGCGCGCGATTTGGGCAGCAGCTGAAGCTTGCGATTGCGGGCTCGGCTGAGGGAGTTCACTCAAGCTTTTGTTTTGAATTTTGGGAGAGGAGCAGTGGCGATTTTTTGTAAGAATTTTTGGGATTAATTCTTGTAGCAAATTTCTGGATCGATAATTGAATATTAGTGTTTATTATTCTTTTCTGGATCTGTTCTTCGTTCGTTCTCGCTGTAAGTTATGTTAGCCCTAATTTCTTTATTGCTAAAATGTTTTCCTCTGCAAAATTGGTATTTTTGTGCGTTCCTATCATCATGAGTGAGTAGATCCATTCTAGGGCTGATGGGTTAGCCCTAGGATTTTAGGGGGGAAATGTAGATCTGGATCCCCACGTTGAATTAGGGATTTAGGATTGTATTTCGGTAGATCCTAACGAATCCGTAGATAACCCATACTGAGATCATGCCCGCGGTCTGTGGAATTGATGTGCTTAAGGGGTATCTAGAGATTTGAATAGGGAAATCGGTGGATCTAACTAAGGCACGTGACCATGCCCGGCTCACGCCTTAAGGGGATACATCGACGAACTATACCGCTACGTTGACGGCTACCGCCATTACATCAATGAGAGCCACCGAAATACCCCGCAATTCTAACCCATGAAGTGGTATGAATTGGGGGATTAATTCCCTAGCTCTAATGCAACGAGAGGAACCTATCCAACATCAACCCCCAACGATCCTAGCGGTGATCCCTAAAGCCCTAGTCCTTTTTATTAAATTACAAAACAACAACAATCAACCCAAATCTTTCACTCCGACCGCTACACTACTTCTAGATTTAGAAATAGACAGAGATTATCACAGATACTATCACCGTCCCTGTGGGATTCGACTATCTTTTATACTACAACTTGACACCGTCCGCTTGCGGATTGAGCCCGAAGTCGTAGCCTATGAGCTATATTACGCCTGGCAATCGTGACACCGCCAGGTGGATCCTAGGTGTAGATTGCGGGTGCACCAAGTTTTTGTCGCTGTTGCCGAGGACGGAAATAGTGATCTTATCTCAGTTTGTTTTTATCTTTGTAAAGTTTGCTAGCATTCTTACCATTTCTCACCCTACCATCAATTTTTATTCTTTTTATTATTATTGTGATGCTACTGACGGTGTTCTTCTGAGTGTTGTTGGTGCATGAACACCCGCCACAAAGGGACTTCTAGAGAGTTATTGTTCGATCCTGAGATCGAAAAGACAGCCCGGGCTTTGAGAGCCTCTAGCAGAAGTTCATCTCCATCTGCTCAGATGGGAGAGAATCCTCCTCCTCCTCCACGCACTGGGTCCTTCAGGGACCATATGAAACCGACCTTTGGGAACAACTCCTTGATTCTAAGACCGCAGCTGACGGCGACAACCTTCGAGCTTAAGACGGTGTTGATAAATCTGATGCAGCAGGATCCCTTCCACGGGCATCCTCATGAGAATCCCAACCATCACATCGACTCCTTCTTGGCCAAGTGCGATAATTTCAAGGCGAAGGATGTCAGTGATGATGCGGTGAAACTGCGGCTCTTCCCTTTCACCTTGAGGGACAAAGACTCATATTGGCTCCGAGCTCATCCTCCCAATCACTTCACCACATGGGAGAAGCTCGCACTTGCTTTTGTAGATAAACTTTATCCACCCTCAAAGACGGTCCGGATCCGTGGGGCCATATCCAATTTCAAGCAGTTCCCGTAGGAGTCGCTTTACGAGGCTTGGGAGAGGTTCAAGGACCTCCAACACCACTGCCCACACCACAGAATCCAACCCTGGGATTTGGTGCAGAGTTTCTATAACAGGCTCCAACCTAGCACGAAAATGATTATCGATGTTGCGGCGCAAGGCGCCCTATTGGATAAGTCTGCTGAGGAGGCTATAGATCTGTTGGAGCACATGGCGGCCAATACCCAGTAGTGGACCGATGAGCAGACCGTCGTGACCCGGACTCCCGAGGTCAAGGTCGCCACTCACTTGGATTCTCACATTGAGACCTTGTGCAAGCAAGTGGCCCGGATCGAGCAGCGCCTGGACTCCATCCCAGCGGCACCCAGCACCTCCTATCATCCTACGGAAGAATATGTGGATCCAGGATATATTCCCATTGAGGGTCATTACGAGGGTGCTGAGACATCCGAGACTGTTCAGTACGTCCAGGGAGAGGGACGGAACCAGTGGCAGCATCCTGCTGCTAGAAATCACCCAGGAATTTCCTATGGAAATCCAAGCAGAGGGCTATAACCTCCACAGTTTCAGAGACCACCCCCTCCTCCTCAGCAGCAGTAGAGCCAGCAGAAAGGCGGCTTTAGGCCCGCTGGGCCATATAGGCCGCCCGGATATCAGTATAACCGGCCACCTCAGCAGAATTTTGCGCCGGCTCCTCCAAAGTCAAATCTTGAATCTACATTGGAGACCTTTATGAGCGGCCAGATTCGGTTCAATCAGGATACGTCGAACCAATTTAAGAGTATCAACTCTTTGCTCGACGAACTGAGAGGGCAGATGTCTCAGTTGCTGAAGAATCAGGGGAGATTACCCTCCCAGACGGAAACCAACCCTAAAGCTCAAGCAAACGACGTGGTTTCAGTGACCACGCGAGGAGGACTAGTTACTGAACCTGTTACGGTTCCGGTGTTTAGCAAGGAGAAGGCTCACACTGAAGAAGCTGCTGATGACAGTGCCAGAGTTGAGGCCACTGAAGGGCCTATCACTATTGAAGAGAAGACAAATACACCTCCCGTCCTGCCTGCTACTATGCCACCACCCATTAATGCATCTAAGGGCAAAGCCTCCAGACCTCCTCCTCCATACCCTGAGAGGCTAGCCCAAGCCAAATTGGAGAAGAAGTACTCCAAGTTTATGGAGTTACTGAAAGGGATTCAACTGAATATCCCGTTTCTTGATGCCATCACCAAGATCCCGACGTACGCCAAATTCCTGAAGGATCTCATCACGGGAAAGAGGAAGCTAGAAGAGATCAAGTTGTTGGAGGATTCTACCTCCATTATCAAAAATCACCTCCCCCGGAAGCTACCGGATCCGGGAAGCTTCGCCGTGCCATGTTCCATCGGTGGCATGCCAATCAGTAGGGCATTAATTGACTTGGGGGCTAGCATCAGCCTTATGCTCATATCCATCTTCAATAGACTCCAGACGGGAAGTGAGCTGGAACTGACGAGCATGTCCATCCAGCTCGCCGATCATTCCATCACTTACCCGGTCGGAATTGCGAGGGACGTCATCCTACAGATACCTCCAGGGCTATGTATCCCGGTCGACTTCATCATTATGGACATGCCGGAGTGAGGAAGCTCTCAACTCATACTCGGCCGCCCCTTCATGGTGACGGCCGGAGTTCTTATAGACGTCCGGGAAGGGACCCTTGAGTTCCGGCTATAAAGGCTGATGAAGGATAGAGCTTATGAAGAAGGGGCCAGTTATCTGGAGCTTCTGGAAGAGGAAGCGATTGAAGATTTCAATGCTGAAGGGGTCATGAAGGACCCAGTTAAAGCAAGCATCGACGACGACGACGAACCAACCTACAACAAAGCGGTCGTCGCGTACATCCAAGTATTGGATGAGGAGTTCTTACACTGTTCGACGAATCATCATGCATCGGAGGTCTCATCTTATGTGGAGGAGAGTACTGGAGTAAGCGGATGTCAAACGCCGCCAAATTGCATCACCCCAAAGGTGACACGCGACCACCACACGCGCCAAGTGAGCATTGATATATCATAAGGGGAGTCGAGCTCACGACTGAAAACGAGCGCTTATTGGGAGGCAACCCAATTTCGTAGATTTTGAAATTTCTTTCCTACTTTCTCATTTTTCTACTTTCATTTCGTGTTTTTAGGTAAAATCGCAAAAATCATAAATTTTTTGATGAGTTGGTGTTTTGTGTAGGAGGACAATTGGTGGTATGCATATGGACATTATAAACGGAAGGAAGCCGGAGGAAATCGAAGATTTGAGAAGGAAAACAAGGAAAAGAAGGGAAAAAGAGACACATGAAATCCGGACCGAGCAGCTCAGCTGCTCGGTCACGTCAATCAGATACGAAAAAGTAAGATACCTGAGCTCGGCCGAGTAGGATTCTGCTCTGTCCGAGTAGAAATTGACACCGACCGAGCAGACGGCTACTCGATCGAGTCGTACATGGAAGAGATTTGAGTGAAAAAACGTTACTCTGTCGACCCGGGCAGAACATTATTGGCTCGGCCCGAGCAGGACATGACGCGGACCAAGCATCTATCTGCTCGATCGAGTCGCACATGGAAGAGATTTGGGGAGAAAACGTCACTCTGTCTACCCGGGCAGAATATTATTGGCTCGGCCCGAGCAGCATACGACTCGGAGGGAGTATTTCATTCAAAATTTCTACGTTGACCGGGTCGAGCAGCCTATCTGCTCGGACCGAGTCGAGTCGTTTTATTTAAAAAAAATTTATTTTTTTATTTACATCGACTGGGTCGAGCAGCCTAGCTGCTCGGACCGAGTCGAGCCAGATTCTTACATCATTTTAATCCCACCGTAAAATTTTTTTTATTTTTTTACCCTAAAAACTGTTAACCACTCCCCGAAATTCCCCCCTGAGCGACCTAAATCTCCCCCCACTCATTCGCCTTCCCAACGTGACATCCTCCCTCCTGCTCCGCCGCTGCCACCGACCGCTCCTCCGATCTCTAGTCAGTCGGCTTCATGTCTCTCCCCTTTTCTCTCTCTATCTCCCCCATCTCCCTCTCCTTCTTTCCCCCTCATTCGCCCTATACATCCACGGTCACCGTCGACGGCGCCACCGCCGTTGACGGTGCCACCGCCGTTGACGGTGCCACTGCCCACACATCAAAACCCCTCCCTATTTCTTCGATCTTCCCCCCTTTTAGCTCCCTGCCCCCCTCTCCCTCCTGTTTGTCAACAACGCAGTCGACGGCGACACCGCCGCCGACGGCGCATCCGTTCGCCAACCCAAAACCCCCCACCGCCGCCTAAAACCCCTCCCGTCGCCTCAAAACCCCCCATTCTCCCTCGCTTCGGTGATTTCCCTCTCGCTAATCCCTACTTCGTGCCCTAGGGCATAGAACGAGCAGCCAAGCTGCTCGTTCAGAACCCCCCTCTCTCTATGCCTTAGGGCACAGACCGAGCAACTAGGTGCTCGGTCTCACCCACCCCCGAGTCAAGCCCTAGGGCACCACTCGTTCAGCGACCCACACCGAGTCACCCCTACACCTGAGTGCACAACTTGGACCGAGCAGCACTCTGCTCGGCCCGAGTCACAGTATATCTGATTTACACGCATTTTTTCGGATTATCTGACGTTTTGCCCATTTCGAATTGCAGGTACTCTACGCTGATGTCAGTGGCAGTAGCATGGATTAGCTTGGGGGATACTTTGTGTGTCCGCATCATTTTCACCCACGGTACACTCGTTCCATTATCTTTTTCTTCATACCGTATCGCACTACCGCGCGCATCACTATGGTCCGCACATGCAGATCGACAACCCGTCCCATACGTGGGAAGCGGCCATCTTATGGCGCTTCCTCGTTCCGTCCACAGCGCCGAGCACGCCTCACTCCCACGTCCTCCACTACCGACACCACACCCTCCACCACAGCTCCGGCTGTCTCCACCACCATTCCCTCCGCCACCACACCTGTCACCACAGCACCATTTACCGTCGCACCCTCTTCACCTCCACACCCCGCACCCCCACTCGATGACCCCACCGCTCACATCCCTACACACGACATCACTTTTTGATACGGCGCTCATAGATCACGATACTCTAGGATCCACCAGCGCCGCCTAGTGTCTACCGTCTTCATAGACGTTCCAGCTCTTAGGTCACTCAGCATCCTCCAGGGAGTGCACCTCCTTTACCGATCTATCGATTTCGACCGATTCCTTGGTGTCCATGTCTCCACCTACACATGCCTTTCCCTTGAGGGTCTTAGCTCCCTTGCTTTCACCGCAGCAGGTGACGGCATCACCTTTCGACTCCTGGATCACGATTACACTGTCACTTTTGATATGATCCGGGATTATTTTCACTTTCTAGCCATCCCTGATCCTAGGGTTGCTTTTTCACCGACCGTTGACCTCACCGAGTTTGTTGCGCGCACCTTTTAAGAGCGCATTTCTGGCCTACCCGAGTACCGCCCCAGCTGGGCGAAGGCATCGTGCATATTGCACCCTTGCCTTCGCTACACCCAGAGACACCTAGCTTGCACATTCTTCTGTAGACCAGAGGTCAGGACTATGTCCCTCCCTGAGCTTACCTATCTTTGGGGTATGACCCGACCTCTCAGATTCCACCCGGATGGCTCTGTGAGACCATTCATGCTATCTGACGCAGCCCACTGGCTGTGTCAGCGCCTCTACCAGACAGCCACCACATACCATGACACGGATATTTGCTGCGGTGGATTCTTTACTATCTTTGCTAGGATGCTAGGTATCCCCATCCTTGCTGACTTGCATCGCCTTCCTGGCCCGACACGCCTTACCATTGGCGTGCTCGAGCACATGCATATCCTCCGTCCTTACGGTGCTCGTGACTGGCGTTACCTAGTAGGTACCGGCCACGACCCCCACTTGGTCCTCCCAGCCCCTCACCTGAGACATATTCATGCCGTCCAGCTTGACTGGATGATTCCTCCTGTTTTCCCACTTCCCCCCATTCACGATCTCGAGCCCCCTGGAGCTCCGGTTAAGGCCCAAGCCGATGACCCGGACCCACTCTCCTCGGAGTTCGAGATGCTTGATATAGCTGCTCTTGTCGCCGGCCTCCATGTTCCTCCAGCTCACCCATGTTCAGGCGCCGCCCCTTCCACCGTTGTATCTTCCGTATCTCCCGTCGTCGAGTCTTCAGGGACTATCCTCACTTCCTTCCCCGAGACTCAGATCTCTTCTGGCATTGTATCGGTGCCGGAGGGCACCGATCTACCTTTCTCTGACGACATTATAGATTTAGATTCTCCTTCGCACGACCATGTCCCCACTCTCCCCTATTTTGGAGCTTATTGCTTCAGCTCCTCCTACTGGCACCATCTCCTCTTCACCCGCGGTGACCGGCACCCCGTTTACGGTATGGGCGCGGTGTCATTTTACCGCAAGTGCACGGTTAGTGTAGGGTGCGGGTTTATCGAACTCAGGGAGGTGGATGGCTTGAATGGCTACTAGCCTCGCCTAGGTTGTGTGCTAGCTACGCGGATAATGTGGGTGGAAGTGTAGAAATAAAAGAAAGAAATGAAAAAGACACGAAATGAATCCCCGCTAACACGGGCTAGAGCATTCATGACACTTGACATTTGACTTGACTCAGGGTGAGACATTGCCCCAAAAGGTGGTACCTAGCGTCCATGGCCCGATATTCCGGTCGGTGCCAAGCACGCTAGGCCTACCCGGTTCCGGACGGTGGGCATTCCCATGTCCATTAACACCTTCCGCAACCGGGAGCATTAAGGCCACAATGATATCTCCCAACACTACTTCCAAGCCGTTCCCACGCGCGAGGACTCGATGTCTACGCTGGGGGCATGAGCTATGGCTAGGGAGTCAACCGCCAAGTTTATTCCCCCTTGGCCCGACGGTCAAAGGCGGTCTTTCTCCCGCCGATGACAATGAAACACCCCCGCATAACCCTAATGGCCAAATAGGTCAAATGTGATTTCTAGCAATACATCGAAGCGGATCTTGACTGGACAAGCACCTGACCCCAACCCCCAACACAACTAGTGTGTCATCGTACGAATTGGACCCAGATTGCTAGAAATCCCCATTGACGCATTTCATCGAACACATGCCATGCAACCAAGTCAAATGAAACAACCCAAGCATCAATCCTACTCTAACCCGTATTAGGGTTCATCAACACTACTCCATGGTGAGAAACGTAAAAACAAGCAAAACAAATAACATACAAACGTTCACCATAGAGCAAAATGAAAACAACACAATACAATAGAAAATGAGAGAAGAAAAATACTTATCTTGATTCGAATCCAACAATCCGGTACAAGATTTATTGAGCAAAGACCTAATCTAATCTACCCTAAGCTTCACAAGAGAAGGGGCAAAAAGCCCTAAAAACTGAAGAAGAACTCCCCCCAAGTCGTGCCCCCAACCTCTATTTATAAACCCATTAAAACCCCTCTTGGGTCGGGTTCAGAACTGTCAAAAAAGGCCCACTCGATCGGGTGGAAACTCACCCGATCGGGTGGGATAAACAGAGAGCTCAGATTTGCAGAAACAGATCTCACCCGGTCGGTTGACAAGTCAACCGATCGGGTGAAATGAAATTCCAGACTGCAGCCAGTTTCAGCACATAGCTGCGCTCAGAAAATTCCAGAAAAATCTAGAAAAATCGGATTTGGGCATGCGACCTATCGTTGGAAAGCTAACGACGACGCCGACGCTAGAAAAATAAGAGATCACCTAAAATCCTTCTGAAATGATAGCATATCTTCAATGAATGAGCAGCGGTGCGGGAAAGGGGACGAAAAGGCCACCCGATCGGTTGAAATGTCAACCGATCAGGTGAGCGGCTTGTTGCTTCGGCCGTCGCCTTCGGGGGCATCAACCGGGTGCAGAGGAGAGCGGGTGGTGTGATCGGGTCGTCCTTCGGAGGAATCGGCTACAGATGAACCGATCGGGTGAAGGTCACCCGATCGGTTGGAATTCAGCTCCATTTTCCCGAGAACTCTGTTGGGATGAACCGGTCGGCGAACTGATCGGTTGACCTTGCGCTTAGCTCCAGCTTCAGTCCGGGTCGGACACGCATGCATCACTCGATCGGTTGGCTGTGTCGAACTGATCGGGTGGGGGCTGAAAAGTGGCAATCTTGGTCGTTTGACCCCCTGGATCACGCGTGATTCCTCCCGTTGCTCCGGGGACTCAGAATATCGTCGTTTTATGTCCCAAATGATGTAAATTCCTGCAAATATACAAAAAACATGGAAAAGTGAAAGAAAACAAGAAAATACAAGAAAACACGAGAAAACGAATAAAAGACGGCGGAAAATATGGAGAAACACGGAAGAAAACGTGCGCAAATATATGAAATATAAACGCACGTCAAAATCCCCCAAGCTGAACTCTTCCTCGTCCTCGAGGAAGACGAGTGAGAGTAGGAGCTCGGAGGGAGAAAATAGAGAGAAAGAGAGAAAAAGAAAACTCTATATCCTAGATCGCCCGTCAGGGCCAACAAAGTCAAAAACGACACACCAAGCAAGCAAACGACAAAACACAACACTAAACCAAGGAATGTGAGTCCAAACAAGTGTCATGGGCCCACGCGATGAAGCGCGAGTGAGTGTGGTCGTGTGCTAGCAGACGGTGTCACTATCTACATTGTGTAATAAAGCTCGATATACAAAAATCCAAGAAATGACCCAAATATCGATTCAATTCGAATTAAGCGGTGAATATATAGCTCAAGCATGCATAAGAATAGAGAGAGAATCGAAGCGTATCATGCATCGTGGACTCCACAGCTAGGGACAAGGAAATCACCACACTATAGCCTAGATAATCGCTAGAAGGTCCCTATGCCAAGTGTTTTCGAAAACGATGGGGGTTGAGATGATGTAGAGTAGAACACTTGGTGCAAATTCTCGCCTTCCCTTTATTCTCGGTAGATAGGAAAAATATTCACACTTGAAATTTTTGGGTTTTGGGTATTTGTATTTTTTTTTGGATTTTGGGCTATACAAAATTTTTCTTTTCTTTTCTTTTTGGGTTTTTCTTTTCTTTTCTCTTTTTTTTGGATTTTTGGGTTTTTGGCTATACACATGTGTACTCTCCCAAGTGGGAGAACGGTACACGACGAGGGGAATTGCACCAAGTAAAACTAAAAAGAAGTCGGAATCTAATCACTTGGGCAAAGGAAACTATTCTCGCTAAATAGAGCATGGGCTAAATGGGTTATCCTAGTCCTTAATTGTGGAATCCCGACACATGCGAAATGAAGTACACGATAAATATATGTAGCATGCAGAAGCAGACAGTGGAAATAAATACCGCATATTCAAATCGAAGCATGATAATCTAGGGGTCATTCCTGGACAGGTATATAAAGTAAAATCACAAAGTAGAAGCACACCAAACAGCTAGGCATGACGCACGACTCACAAAAAGCTAAGTGGACCCGTGATGCATGAAATGCAAGAGGACTCGATATCCTAGGGTTAGTGAATGTGATTATCGAAGCCGTGCAAGGTGTGCGTGTGATTTTCGTGGCAATTCATCATATGGGGTCATCTCTAGGAGAGAGAGAAAAAAAGAAGAAAAGAAAAAGAAAAAGAAAAAGACGGAGAAAACGACTCAAATAGCGAAGAAAAAGAGACAAATGACGCACGAAGTGTGACTCCCCCAAACTGAAACTTGCATTGTCCTCAATGCAATAGTAGTGAATACGGGAGGGCAATGAAAATGTAGGGGAGTTACGCACCGACAAAAAAAAATGAAAAACACGAAAAATACACGAACGAAACAGGAAAATAAAGAGAAAGAAACATACAAAATAAAAGATATAAAACGCAACGAAGGACTCAAAGACACAAACACACGACAACGACACACAAAAACATGCACACAAAAGTCGATTTCCCCCAAGCTGAACATGACAATGCTAGCAAAATGATATGATCAATGTGATGCAGAAATATGCTAGGGGAAAATCGGAAAAGAAAGAAATCAGAATGCAGGAGAGACGGTGTGCTCATTCTCCTCGGAAGAGGATGGGGGTGAAATGATAGAAGGGCACGACATGATGGGTTATTATGATGCAAAAGCAAATCCTAGATACGCTCCCCTCGCTAATGAGAGGAGATGAGATTATTCAAATCTAGACTAGAAAGCGGTAAATTTTTACACTACTGGATTAGGATACACCTGAGCATAGGCGGATCCAAGATCTGGAGTGGGGCAGGTAGCTGCTCTAACTGCTCCTTCTGTGGCTCTGCCAGAAGCGATGTGCCACGTGTGCCAATGGACCCAAGCAATGCACCTCCAAGCATCCCTCTTAGGTGTCCACCTGTGACCTGCAAAGGACGAGGTGCATTAGTCCATGGAAAGAAATTATTTCCCAAAATAAATGTATCCCAGAGATAGTCGCCGGTAAATGATGGTAAAATATATGAAATGTGGCGGACACTCCCTGGAAATGGTATGCTATCCTCTGTGCTAGCGACGATCAAATCCCCGCTCTCCATGAGAAGTGGCTCTCCAGGTGGTGACACACCGCAGCATAGCTCAAGGGAAGTCGATCCTGTGTCCTGCGAGAGATATGGTGTGTCAAATATATACGAGTCTAAAGAAATAAGACGTGAAAAGCGAGACTCAAATGTGGAGTGAGAGTGAGTATGAAAATCTCCCTGAATAGGGGCAATATACTCAAGTAGATGCTCAGCCGCAGAAGGAGTGGAGAGTGACGGTAGAGGTAGATGTGGCTCGGGCTCCATGAAGTGGACGATCGTATCCAAGCCCTCATGCACATCCTCCTCGACGATATGCTCATGCTCCTCCATCTGCCCGATGTCCTGAATGACATCCTCATGGTTGACCACCGACCAAGGAGGAAGCTGTGACAGAGATGGCTGTGGAGGTGGATGTGGAGCGGACCCCTCGTATGTGGTTATCGTGTCCTCGTTCTTACGCACATCCTCCTCGTCGGTATGCATAATCTCTGTAAACTCCTCAGTGCTCTCATAGGACTCATGTGGGGTATCCAAATCAAGACAAGAAATCTCTCCCACAGATCCTAGATAAATCTCCCCATCCTCACTATCATCATCAAAAAATGCTTCGTCATCCAAGTGGTAGTGATGGAAAAATGGGGTATCGGCTTGAGATGTGTCTATGGTGGCCGATGGCATGGTGGTCTCAACCATGAAAGTGGGTATCCTCTCCTTCATCCCCTCTCCTCGGTGTCGGCTCGGTGATTGGTACCATTAAGTTTTGTAATATTTTGCCTTGGTTAAACATGGCACTTTCAAGGAGAGACACGAGGCTTGATTCTTCTTGTGTTTGTGGAGGGGTATAAGGTTGAGGAAATGGATGGGAGGTGTTTGGGCTAAGGTTGTGGGAAATGTTTGGCCTTGGAGTGGGGGGAGGCTCTCAAGCGTAAATGGGCAATCATAATACACGTGCCCCGCCATCCCACAAGTCTCACAAACCACAACTGGATAAGGATCGTATCCTCCCATCTGAGCATCGAAATTTGATCTCCACATGGTAATATCAAAGATACCTGGACAACAAAAATAAGAAAACTAGAGAGGAGCGTCAATAGTACAAGAGAATAACAAAAAGATAATATAATGGTGGGGGAAAAATTTCTTGGTTATTGAATATTTTTTTAAAAAAAAGAAAAAGAATTTTTTTTTATGCGTAGTCTAACGAACCCAAGCTAAGCTAATATCAAACCGAATGCCTCCCCGGCAACGGCGCCAAAAACTTGACCCGCGCCCCGTTTACGGTATGGGCGCGGTGTCGTTTTACCGCAAGTGCACGGTTAGTGTAGGGTGCGGGTTTATCGAACTCAGGGAGGTGGATGGCTTGAATGGCTACAAGCCTCACCTAGGTTGTGTGCTAGCTACGCGGATAATGTGGGTGGAAGTGTAGAAATAAAAGAAAGAAATGAAAAGGACACGAAATGAATCCCCGCTAACACGGGCTAGAGCATTCATGACACTTGACATTTGACTTGACTCAGGGTGAGACATTGCCCCAAAAGGTGGTACCTAGCGTCCATGGCCCGATATTCCGGTCGGTGCCAAGCACGCTAGGCCTACCCGGTTCCGGACGGTGGGCATTCCCATGTCCATTAACACCTTCCGCAACCGGGAGCATTAAGGCCACAATGATATCTCCCAACACTACGTCCAAGGCATTCCCACGCGCGAGGACTCGATGTCTACGCTGGGGGCGTGAGCTATGGCTAGGGAGTCAACCGCCAAGTTTATTCCCCCTTGGCCCGACGGTCAAAGGCGGTCTTTCTCCCGCCGATGAAAATGAAACACCCCAGCGTAACCCTAATGGCCAAATAGGTCAAATGTGATTTCTAGCAATACATCGAAGCGGATCTTGACTGGACAAGCACCTGACCCCAACCCCCAACACAACTAGTGTGTCAACGTACGAATTGGACCCAGATTGCTAGACATCCCCATTGACGCATTTCATCGAACACATGCCATGCAACCAAGTCAAATGAAACAACCCAAGCATCAATCCTACTCTAACCCATATTAGGGTTCATCAACACTACTCCATGGTGAGAAACATAAAAACAAGCAAAACAAATAACATACAAATGTTCACCATAGAGCAAAATGAAAACAACACAATACAATAGAAAATGAGAGAAGAAAAATACTTATCTTGATTCGAATCCAACAATCCGGTACAAGATTTATTGAGCAAAGACCTAATCTAATCTACCCTAAG
Organism: Scilla litardierei; assembly: GCA_030789695.1. Classification (NCBI taxonomy): domain Eukaryota; kingdom Viridiplantae; phylum Streptophyta; class Magnoliopsida; order Asparagales; family Asparagaceae; genus Scilla; species Scilla litardierei. The sequence continues at coordinate 220,276,647 of CM061142.1, read as the reverse complement.
CTTCACAAGAGAAGGGGCAAAAAGCCCTAAAAACTGAAGAAGAACTCCCCCCAAGTCGTGCCCCCAACCTCTATTTATAAACCCATTAAAACCCCTCTTGGGTCGGGTTCAGAACTGTCAAAAAAGGCCCAACCGATCGGGTGGAAACTCACCCGATCGGGTGGGATAAACAGAGAGCTCAGATTCGTAGAAACAGATCTCACCCAGTCGGTTGACAAGTCAACCGATCATCGGGTTAAATGAAATTCCAGACTGCAGCCAGTTTCAGCACATAGCTGCGCTCAGAAAATTCCAGAAAAATCTAGAAAAATCGGATTTGGGCATGCGACCTATCGTTGGAAAGCTAACGACGACGCCGACGCTAGAAAAATAAGAGATCACCCAAAATCCTTCTGGAATGATAGTAGATCTTCAATGATTGAGCAGCGGTGCGCGAAAGGAGACGAAAAGGCCACCCGATCGGTTGAAATGTCAACCGATCGGGTGAGCGGCTTGTTGCTTCGGCCGTCGCCTTCGGGAGCATCAACCGGGTGCAGAGGAGAGCGGGTTGCATGATCGGGTCGTCCTTCGGAGGAATCGGCTACAGATGAACCGATCGGGTACAAGATGGCGTGATCGGGTCACCCGATCGGTTGGAATTCAGCTCCATTTTCCCGAGAACTCTGTTGGGATGAACCGGTCGACGAACCGATCGGTTGACCTTGCGCTTAGCTCCAGCTTCAGTCCGGGTCGGACACGCATGCATCACCCGATCGGTTGGCTGTGTCCAACCGATCGGGTGGGGGCTGAAAAGTGGCAATCTTGGTCGTTTGACCCCCTGGATCACGTGTGACTCCTCCCGTTGCTCCGGGGACTCAGAATATCGTCGTTTTATGTCCCAAATGCTGTAAATTCCTGTAAATATACAAAAAACATGGAAAAGTGAAAGAAAACAAGAAAATACAATAAAACACGAGAAAACGAATAAAAGACGGCGGAAAATACGGAGAAACACGGAAGAAAACATGCGCAAATATATGAAATATAAACGCACGTCATGCGGCCATATTCACAGAGTCCGTCTCGACGTCTGTCCACACCTCTGTGTCGACGATATCTCTGTTTTCTGCCACCCCAGATTTGCTGACGAGCTCACCCTCGCCTACCTTCCGCGCCCGGCACGGTGCCTCAGTCGCACCGGGCCACTTCTCGCGAGTGGTGACTTACCGACACCCCTACCATCCCCCACCCGACTTTAGCACTTCCTCCTCTCGCTTGTCTCTTGAGGAGTTGACTTCCAGCTTACAGCGGGATTTTGACGCCTTTCTAGTCGAGACTAGGACACATAGATCGAGAGTTGAGTCGGATCTTGTTTCCATTTTAGACTTGCTTCGACAACGGGGCCCGCCCACTGTCATTCTTGCTCACACTCCTCCCCCCAGGTCGGTCACTGTGACCAGCACCGCATCTCATAGTTCTTCACTGCCTCAGGCTTCTGCAGAGCCTGTTTCTACCACCTCTGAGTCATCGGTCACAGTCAATGCACTCTCTTCCCTCGTATTATATACTGCTGAGCCCTCCACCTCCTCCGCAGACCTCACCACCAGCTCTCCTCCAGCGTCCCATCCAGACCTGCCACCACCCACCTCCCCAGGTCCACAGCAGAGGGACCCATCACCACCCCCAGAAGGTGGTGCCTCTGCTTGATGTAGTCCATCCCAGCTTTTGCCTTCCCCATTTATTTAGTGCCCATCTGTCTTTTCGGGGCCCTGCTTTCCCATAGCTTGGGGGAGGATACACCCACTCATGCATCATCTCTCATATTGCATTACATCATATAATATTTTTAATTTTTCTTTCATTACATAACTTTTTACTATATTTCCCCTCCCACACCACCCCTTTAGCATCATCTCCCGCTGACAAGCGTTTTCTTAGCAGTGAGGACACTGCTAGGTTTAGCTTGCGGGATGAGCGCTCCCGCTTTATTTTTATTTTTACTTTCACATTTTTCTCCCTTATTTTCAGTTTTTTTTTCTTTTTCACCATTTCCCACCTCATTTTATTTTTTCTCATTTTGCATCATATTTTCTGTTTTTCTCCATGCATGCATCTCTTTTTATTTATTTTCCTTTCTTTTTTCTCTGTTTCTTTTTATTTTTGCTAAGGATGGTCCACATGACGATATCTCTCTAGGCTTTATTAGTTTTTGTGATGCTCATCTTTTTGGCATGTTATTAGAGTTAATTTCAATTTTATTATCTATATGCATGCTATTCTATTGATGATCTGTCTGAATTAATACCTGAAATGAATTGAAAGTCAATTGCATGAACTAGTATTTAGTATGATTTATGTTGGGAAACACACACAGGTTCACACGTCACTAGAACACTTGGAGCACCTGCTTTTCTTATCTTATTCACTTCTGCTTGCATGCCTGATGATATTGTGATTATTACCGCATGCCATTTCCAGTATTAATTTAGAGAAGTGAAAATTTTCATACTTTATATGAGTTTAGTTAGGGTTTTATTTTACCAAACTGATGTGCACCATCTTATGAGTGAACCGAGAGTCCCATTATCTTCCTCCTCCACATATCTATTTTATCTCTACATATAAGTTGGTTACACCCCCATAGCTACTTTACCGCATCCCACTTCCCAAACATAAAAAGGAAAAGAATAGCTTCTAAATGAAAATGAAAAAAAAAATGTTTGTGTACATATTCATATCTGAATAAAAAGAAAAAAAGAAAAAAGAAAAAGAAAATGAATAAATACGATTTTATTTCATTTCATTAGAAGCTATTAATTATTATGGGAAGAAAAAATTAAATTCCATATCACTTCCATTGATGCGACACCTCAAGCTAAGCTTGGGAGGGTAAACCAACTGATCAAACGAGTGAGCCTGACATTAGAGTGGAGAAGGTGCACATTAGGGAGATTTTATAAAACCCAAACTTTACGAATAACTTTAGTTTTAGAGATTTTTTCATGTATCTAAATTGAATATCTGAATGGCATGATCTTTCCTATTCTTTATTGCATGTTGTGTGAATCTTTTGTGCTCCTTGTGTATCTGTGATTGAAAGGGTGTTGCCAACTCTTTTATACTAGACTCTAGGGATTGCATGAGATTGATATGATTTAACGGTGTTATTTCAGTAGATCCCTGTTCTTTGCCTTTATTGCATGTCATATGATATATAAAGCTAGAAATTACAAATAGCATGTATGTTTAGCATTCAGAGCATCGTGATAAGCTTTTTAGGCCTGAGATCTGACCGATTAGCCTTAGCACTTTTCTCTTACTTCTCTCTTTTTATTCTTCAGTTCTCTTTATTTTCATTTTCTTATTTTCATTTTATTTTCCTCCTGGCGTACCGATTATTCGTCTTCCTCGAGTACGAGTAAGAGGTAAGCTTGAGGGATTTTGATGTGTCCATATTTTATATGATTTCCATATCATTATCCCATCGCATTGCATGGCATTTCCACGTCCAAATCCCACTTTTCACATCGATTTTGGTACTTCTGACGATATTTCGAGTTTCGTAGTATATTTTGAGTTTTCAGGGATTTTGGAGCGATTTGGACCCCCGCTTGGGTATGGACACATCCGACGTGCTCATGAGCTTGTTGGCAGGGCTCTGGAGGATTTCGTCGTGTCTTCGGAGCCGTTGGAGGAGAGAAGAAGGCTCTGGAGGAGTTCGTCGTGTCTTCGGAGCCGTTGGAGGAGAGAAGAAGGAGGGAGAGAGAGGGAGAGAGAGGGGGGGAGAGAGAGGAGAGAGAGAGAGAGAGAGAGAGAGAGAGAGAGAGAGAGAGAGAGAGAGAGAGCAGAGAGAGAAGCATGCTGCAGCATATGTTTCCCAGAAAATACTCGGCCCGAGTAGCTTGCTACTCGGACCGAGTCATATCAGTTTGATGAAGTAGCGGATACGGGCTGGTCCGGACCGAGCAGCTCATCTGCTCGGTCAGGTAGCCCTAGATTTCACAGCCCGAGCAGCACCCGAGCAGCTGACCAAGTAGGTCCTACTCGATCCGGATCAACTTCTCTAAGCAGCCGAGCAGCACGCTACACTGGCCGGATTACTGACCGAGCATCAGCTGCTCGGGCCGAGTAGCCTACTCGATCGGCACTTCCCAGGGGATTTTTGGAAACATTTTGAAACGCGCGATGCACGCGATTTGGGCAGCAGCTGAAGCTCGCGATTGCGGGCTTGGCTGAGGGAGTTCACTCTAGCTTTTGTTTTGAATTTTGGGAGAGGAGCAACGGCGATTTCTTGTAAGAATTTTTGGGATTAATTCTTGTAGCAAATTTCTGGATCGATAATTGAAGATTAGTGTTTATTATTCTTTTCTGGATCTGTTCCTCGTTCGTTCTCGCTGTAAGTTATGTTAGCCCTAATTCCTTTATTGCTAAAATGTTTTCCTCTGCGAAATTGGTATGTTTGTGCGTTCCTATCATCATGAGTAAGTAGATCCAGTCTAGGCTGATGGGTTAGCCCTAGGATTTTAGGGGGAAAATGTAGATCTGGATCCCCATGTTGAATTAGGGATTTAGGGTTGTATTTCGGTAGAGCCTACCGAATCCGTAGATCACCCATACTGAGATCATGCCCACGGTCTGTGGAATTAATGTGCTTAAGAGATATATAGGGATTCGAATAGGGAAATCGGTAGATCCAACTAAGGCACGTGACCATGCCCGGCTCGCGCCTTAAGGGGATCCATCGACGAACTATACTGCTACGTTGACGGCTACCGCCATTGCGTCAACGAGAGCCACCGATATACCCCGCAATTCTAACCCACGAGAGTGGTACGAATTGGGGGATTAATTCCCTAAATCTAATGCAACGTGAGGAACCTATCCAACATCAACCCCCAACGATCCTAACGGTGATCCCTAAAGCCCTAGTCCTTTTTATTATATTACACAACAACAACAATCAACCCAAATCTTTCTCTCCGACCGCTACACTACTTCTAGATTTAGAAATAAACAGAGATTATCACAGACACTATCACCGTTCCTGTGGGATTCGACTATCTTTTATACTACAACTTGACACCGTCCGCTTACGGATTGAGCCCGAAGTCGTAGCCTAGGAGCCATATTACACCTGGCGATCGTGACACCGCCACGTGGATCCTAGGTGTAGATTATGGGTGCGCCATGCAACCAAAGAAATTCGGTCAAAACCCTAGACAAAAGCTCTTGGCTGCAACATTGCAAGGAAGGATCCTTATTGCGCAACATAGCATATCACCCTTGCAAACTCTCCAAGCAATCTCCAAGTCCAAAGCTCCTATCTCCATTGCAACCTCTCCATGGCCAAACTATACTTGCCATAGCTTCTTCTCCTTGCCAAAATAATAACTCTAAGAGCCCACTACACATTGCGCAAGTAGTATAAACCAAGGCCAAACTTCATCGTCCTCTCCCATTGCCAAAGGCCATTGCCAAGTGCTCCATCTACTCCCTCTCCTTGCGCAAGCTCCTTCAAGATCCACGTTGGTGTAACATACTTCTCCAAGCCTAGCTTCTGGGCCGCAAGTTTCATCAAGGGTCTCACATCTACTTCATTGTACAACTCTTCAAAGGGAAGGCATCCATACCTTGCGCAACCACAAAAGGGAAGCCATCCATTCATTGTGCAAGTAACATCAAGGGGAGAGCACAAGGCCGCAACTTCTTGAGGGGGATACTTCATCAAGGCCGCACGTCTCAGACGAGGACGTGACATTAGCGACTACATCCTGTCAGATACGATCTGACCCGAGCTGATTGACAGAGACGACTGCCTCTACACAAACTGAGATTCTCTAAACTATTTATTATTATATTTGTGTAGTTGTATAGATATCTGTAGGAAAAAATTTACCATTGATACATGTTTTGGGGTCTTGTCTAGTGGGTGCTAGACAAGAGGGACTTGGCACGTTGGGACTAGCCAATAGAAAGCTTATACTAGGATTAATTTTGTTGAACACGGTGAGTGGACACTGAGAGCCTGGTGAGTGTAGAGACGTTGGAGCTCTAGCTATTAGATTTTTACCTGTTATATTATTAATCTAGTATCTGCTTTGGGGGCTGGACATAGGACGTGGTGACGACCGAACCAAGGCAAATCTGATGTGCATCTGTGATTACTTTTTATTTACTCTGAGTCTGCTATAACTGTGTGTGATTGCTCGTGGGTTGCAGGAGATTTTTTTAGTAGCATATTCACCCCATTCTAGGCTTAGATCCAAATCTAACATCAATCACGTAATTATGATGCCGAAACAGGGGCGACACCTATTGGTCGTGGTCACTGTCATCTAGGAGTTTCGAGTCTCAGCCAGTAGTATAGTCAGGCTGTAGGGTCTCGAGCCCCAACTTGTAGTAGGATCAGGCCGTAGGGTCTCACACCGAGGAGGATTTGAGTCTTCGTAATAGGAAGGATTCAGGAGGAGTGCACTTAGGTTCACGAGAATAATTGAAGTCACAAAGAGTTTGTCACAATAAGTCTATATTAAATGGGATTGAATAATGTCGCAAAATATTTGCGATATAAATATTAGTAGAATGCTATATGGGATTGTTGCATATGATGAAAAAAGGGTTTAAAATACATCGTAAAATATTTACTGGAATATTTTAAACTATATGAAGCATAGAAAAGGTTACTTGAGTTCTTGTGATTGTCCCATTAGAACCATACTTTCAAACAGATCATAAATCAGCTCAATCGGAGCTTCAAAGCGCAAGTTACAGCCCAAAAGGCCAGAAGTGTGCTTTTACCCAGTTCTGGCACAGCCTAACCCAGACTAAATGGGCCATCCCAGCCTATGCAGGCCAGCCCAGCCCATGCAAGCTAGGCTAGCCCACCCAGCCCGAGCGGGCAGGCCCAGCCCGCTAGGCGAGCTGGACCCGTCGGCCGATGCGGGCAGGTCAAGCCCTCTGCCCAGTGGGTGGGTCAGACCCGCCCACCCGTGCAGGCTGGCGGGCTTAGTGGGCTTGTGGGCCCCACACTTCAAAAACCCTAAGGGGTTAGTGGCAGCTGCGATTTTCAGCCGATTCGTGACTTTTGCTCAACTTTGAGCATTCGTTTGAGCAATCAAACGAAGTCGGAATTGATCGTCGTTTGTTTCTATGCGTTCATCGTTCATAGATCTTCGATTTAATAGGTTGTATCACTTGCGAAGCTCAACTGTGAGAGAGATAAAATTAGTTGAAGTTTAGCCTTAGTGCAAGGCAAAACTAATTTAATTTTTCTCCCATAATTTTTAGTCCCACATTGCTCATGAGACAAGCAAGGGGTCTGGCCTCCTATATAAATAGGGGCTGGCTCCCCTTGAAAAAATTGCACCAAGTCTCCGAATCGAATAGCTCCGAAATTTTTTGAGTATGCTCGTTCCGAGACAAAATTATTCTTTCCTCCTGTAATTCATTAGTTCCTTCGTTCACATCCTAGCAAGACGACGAGGAGGATTGGATTCGATCCAAAGCCTTAGACGCGGATCACACTCAAGCGAAACTTTCTTCGATGAGTGACTGGCTCGGAGGCACGGTGTCGGCTCGCTTCTGGTGGACCAGTTTTGGAGGCGCAGAGGCGGCTTGCTTTGGGGAGCTAAAGTTGTTGATGAAAACGACGCTTTGTTTTCTGCGGAAGCAAAATTCTGGGTATGTTCTTGTAATGATTTCATATTTATATTGTTGCAGTTAGTTTTAGATCTATCTTTTGGGCTGTCAGACCTACCCCAAGATAATAGATTTCCTGGCTAGGGTCCTGATATCCTTAGGGCTTTTTATTAATGTGTTTAATAATTTATTTTTTCGCTGCTATATTTTGTTTCTATCGTCCGTCCGACGTAGGACGTGCATAGATTTATGCCCTAATGGTCCCTCAAAAGCCAACATATGCAACATCATACACCGTTAGATTAGATGACTAACGACAAAGCGGTCGCGGGATCTTCTTAAGTATTAAGTTAATGCCGCAAAACCAAGCATACGTTTATCCAGAGAATGAGCCTTAAAATGTGATGCGATGCATATAAGTATGATCCTAAAATGGTATCATATTATTCAACATGTTGTGTTATATGGGCTAGTTCAAATAAATTTGAAAGATGCCCAAATTACTTGTTCTTCATCAAAGTAAATAGTTTTCCTTTTTATATACCCCAAAATAATCTCCAAAAGGTCCCATTTTCGTCCCCTATTATTATCAAATTTTCTTGAATTTTTGGCCCCCAAAAAACCAATTTATTTTATATAATATCCCACTCCCCTTATCATATTCAATTTTTTTTGTTTATTTCTTTTTTTCTACTTATTCGGCCTGCGGGCCTGAAGCTCGCAGTGTGGCTGCGGGCTTCAGGCCCGCACCAAATTTTTCCGTGTGTTAAAAATTGGTTGTGGGCCTGAGGCCCGCAATGGGGTTGCGGGCTTCAGGCCCGCACCCTTCTTTTTTTGTAACATATTCAACCTGAGGCCCGCAGCTTGGCTGCGGGTTGCTAGCTTCAGGCCCGCAAACTAATGATTTTTTTTTGGAACATGGGGAAAGGGGGGCGGCTAGGGTTTGCCGCCACCGCCCCATTCGGCCCGCGAAGCAGCAAGCCGCACACGGGGAGGGGAAACCCCGCCTTGAGGCGGGGCTCGAGGGGGGCGTCGTGAGGCGTGCCTCAAGGGGGGACGACCCCTCCGTTGGGGGGGTGCCGCCTACCGGGCGGTTGAGAGGGCATGCAAGGGAAGACGCCTTGAAGGGTAGCCCAAATTTGTGGGTAACAAATTTATTTGATATCAAAACATATTTTAGAGTGTATGGACCCTAAAAATAGGGGTTTTAATGATACGAAAAACATGAAATCCATGATTAAAAATTGTTGTTTTAGAATACCAACCCAATCTCCATTCTGATCTTACGAGATCGATGGGAAAAATAATCACGATCATGATAAAAATAAAATTTTTAAAGATTGTACCTCTAGATCCGTCCTCCAGATCTAGCGACAGTTTACGAAGCTTACGCGTGGAAAACGACATCCGTTTGCAGTGGACGAAGCCGTACGCGTGGATCTACCACCTTTTCCTCTGCGTTCGAAACGATCGGAATTTTTGTGGAAAAATTTTAGGGGCTCGTGCTCATAAAGTGTTGTGAAGCATCAAATTTGGGGGGAAACCCCAGTCCTTTATTTATAGTGGAAGAGCGTACAAGGATATGATTGCAATAGATATGGTCTTATCCTATAAATAAGACGTTATACCAATACAAATACTCGTCAACATACTTTTACAACAATCTATATTTTTAGGATTATTTGAAAATTCTGGATCATGAGCCCCCCCACATAACCTTCAACTTTTATTTGTTTGATTATCAAAATACCCTTTCAACTCTTCTTCTACACTTTCAGCCCTTCATGGTTTATTTTAAGATTTTTTTTTGGTTTTGCTTCTTCAGTGTGAGTGTGTCTCTCTGTCTCTCACTCACTCAATCTCAAAGAAGGGTTGAGTGAAATTGAAAGCTTCAACTCATTCCAAAAAGAACTAAGTCTACTCATATCTTCCGCTCATGCATAGGCTCCAGAGACGGAAGTTTTCGTTCTTGACTAGTTTAGACTCAACATCTTATATGCAAATCAAAGCCTAGAAAAATTCTTTTAAAAAAAGAAGAAGCTTAGTGTTATGTAGAAAGAAATGGAAGAGACAGTGGAAGAAGAAGAGACAAAAGAGTATTTTTATAATTAAATGAATGAAATTTGATGTTGCTAGGAAGCTCATTGCCTAAGAATGTTATATCATCGAAAAAATTTGTATGTGTTATGAATAGGCCTTATGACCTTTGGCATTAGGACCTTTGGTATGCACCATTATTGTAAATGACCCTTGGTATCCATCTTTTGCTATATATATGATCTATGGCCTCCACCATAGAGATCGATTCTCAACTCGTTATCGGCATGATTGTGCTTGTAGAGAATGAAACTATCATCCAGCATACGACAACATCATCCAAAAGATGATCATACAAAAGATGAAAATAACATCCAGAAGATGAATATCATTTGACATTTAACTTCATACACCTGAAGTTGATAAAGAAACATGGACAATTGTAATCCACTAAATACAACTATTGGTTGTATGGATATACAAATAGACCCCTTCCATTCGTTGGAAGAGTGGAAGGATATACTAGGTCCTGAAGTGCCTTACTTGAGTGTCTTTGATACACTCCTATATCTGGCCAACTCCATGCTTCTCTATATAGCGTTGGCAGTAAATCTGTTAGCCAGATACAGTGTAGCGCCTGTAGCGCGTCACTAGACCGGAGCTCCGCATCTTCTGCGCTGCCTCAAAGGGTCAATATTATAAAAGGTTATCCTCCATGTTAAATGTATTTGCAGATGCATGTTACAGATTATCGAGATGACAATAGACTATGGGTACGGGTTTTACCCACGAAGGAAAAGCTACATCCTGGAGATCTGAAAAGCATGTGACTAAGGCAACATCATCCTACCATTCCGAGAAGCTCATCATCCAAGAAGAAAATCAGTAGTATGCATAGCTACGCCCTGAAGTACCTCACAGACACATTGACGACTGTGTCAGAGACTAGAGACATGGAGCTACCTACCGAGTCTGCAGGCCATGCCACTTTCCTAGCCCATCATTGAGGAAGCTACCTTAAAGGCAATGAGACAGAGCACACCTTTTCAGAGGAGCTCCCGTAGATTCAGTAGTTGCCATATATGAGCGATACTTGTACAGATGAGCGATGCTTGTATTTTTTGTATTTATTCTCGGAATGTTGTAGATGAGATTGATGTATAGCTACCTATGTGATCTGCAAGCCTGAAGCTTGTACAGATCAGGGGGAGTTAAATGTATAGTTGTACTCTTTTTCCTTAACTATGGTTTTTCCACTTAGTTTTCCATAGGCAAAGGTTTTAACGAGGCAACCACATTAACTTTGGATTCAGAAATATCCAACTGTAGTGATATCCATAGAACAGGAGAAGTTAAAGAGACTTGTAGCCTCTAAACCAGGATTCAGAAGTATCCATCCATTGTGATACTCATAAGCACTATGAATCCTGAAGTATTCATATGTCGAGTTTACAACGATAGATGGATAAGGGGAAGTGTTATGAATAGGCCTTATGACCTTTGGTATTAGGACCTTTGGTATCTACCATTATTGTAAATGACCTTTGATATCCATTTTCTGATTTATACATAGATCTATGGCCTCCACTATAGACATCGATTCTCAACAGTAGGATCCTTAATGTTTTTGAAAATGTTGTCGCTCTTTTTTTTTTAAATTTATCCATGACCAGAGACAAGTAATGTCATCTCCAACTCTTATACCTGTTCAATTAATCTCTTCATAACTCGAACAAGTTAGGATTGCGTCCATGCTCACGATAAGAAAAAGTTTCTTGTTATGGTCCAAAAAAATAATTTTGCAGTATCATTGTTTAATTTTGCACCAATCTTAATTAACCTCTAAGCTCTGATCCATTTCTCGTGGGCGGCGGCGCCGTGATCCTATAAACGTGCTCCTCGCCGGTGCACTCATCCACCTTTACCACCCACCGACTCCTCCTCCTCGGTTTCTGCGCCGCCGGCACTCGGCAAACCCTCAGCCCTCCCCCAATCGGCAACAAATCAGCCCTCAGCTCCCCACCATTGATGTCTCCGCACTTAAACTTTTCGCAGTTATGGAACGCATTGTAACCCACGACTACACCCCCGCGGCACTCGGCAGCGCCGGCCTGCGCGGCCGCAAATACCCTCTCATGATCGGGCAGCCCACAGTCGACGAGCACAAAATCTGCGCCTTTGTAAGTGCTCAGCACGAGGTCGTGCGCGTCGCCCACTGCGATTTCGACGAGGTTTGGTTCGTGGCGGAGCCAATGGAGGCTTGGCTGGAGATCCTCGGGATTGCGGAGGATGCAGACGACTCGGCCGCCCGTCTGCTGGGCCGCTGCGACGAGGGCCAGGGTGGTGGGCCCGGGCGGTTCGCCGCGGGCCTCCAGCATGAGGCGGGCACCGCTGCTGGCCGCCATGGCCGACACGAACTCCGCCACGTTGGGCTCCATCGACTTGTTCCCCTGAGACAAAATCATTTAACACACCCTCGTTACAAACGGAGATTTGAAAGAAGAAAACAAAATTTTTTTCCTCTGGGTTTTGCTTACAGATTTGAGTGTACTGAGATAGGCTCTGGTGGCGTTCTCTGCGGACCAAGCCATTGCGTAGTTTGCGCTTTGGTTTTGCGTCTGAGAGACGAGTACCGGTTAGTGAGAGGGAGATGATATCTGTATAAATAGGAGTTGGGCAAAGAATATACTATTAATTTCTTTTTATTTGGCGCGTAAACGATCACATGGGCGCGTGAGAGTGTGTGTGCGCGCGCGCTTGTTGATGGGGCGTGCTATTTAAACCGAATGGCATTCGGTGTGTGCACGGAAGCCAAGGAGACAGCTGGTTCTCTTCAGAGTGATTGGGAGTTGTGGGCCCCGCGACAAAGAAAAAATCGCAGAATATTCCTTTAGCAATGATCGCAGTCCCATTTCTTATTATGACCGCGGGGCCCTCCCTCTTCTTTCTCCTTTCTTTCTGTTTCTTTCTTCCGGCTTTTCTCTCTCACCCATTTCTCTGTGTGTTGGGCGCATGGAAACAGATGAGGGACAGATTGGGTCGGAGGCGGGAGGAGCGACGGGAAAAGAGGGGAGGCGGTGTAGCGAAGGCGGGAGGAGCGCAGGGAAGGAGAGAAGTCGCTGGGGCGGATTTCCCTGACAAAGTTGGAAGGAGAGAATGGTCGGATCTCCATGACATCGCCCTCCACGGAATCGTGATGAAGCTCAGCAGCCCATACGCCTTCCTCGCGTTTGCCGGCGTCTGCAGATCGTGGAGGCCCGTCGAAAAATCATGGAAGAATGACTTCATCTCTTCTCAACCCCCCCTGCTCTTGCGTCTTTCTCCTCACCCCTCCAAAAGTTCCCAGTTCCGCATCTACAGCGTCTCCGAGGAGAGATTCTACAAGGCGCGGTCTCCATTCCTTGCTCGAGTGTTGCAAAACTTCAGCATCTGGGGACACTCCCATGGATATCTCATCGCCGTCGACAAACGAACCCGTTCTCCGACCCTCGTGAATCTTTGCACACAGGAGATGATACGCCTCCCAAATAACCCTCCTCTCGTCCGTCCGCGAGGCCTATTCACATCTTCAATCGTTTCCGGCCTTGCATGCATGATGCATGCGTTTGGTGGTGACCAATTCGACGAAAACGATCCTGAAGAGCAGGGGCGGTTTATGGCAACATCGCAAATTTAGTGGAAGTTAAAAAAAAATTCATGCCCAGTGAATTTTCAAAACAATTTTTCATGCACAGTTACTTGTCTCTTTTTGGTTCATTTCTCAGAACAACACCGTTCATTTTTGCAATGTAATGGACCTGCAATTCATTATAAATCATCATCATATTCTGATTTTAAAAAAAAATCTAATGTTTGAGCAGGTTAAGAATAATGCTAATAGTTTTAGATTTTTTTTGGAATGTAATGGACCTACAATTCATTATAAATCATGATCATATTCTGATTTTAAAAAAAAACGAATGTTTGAGCAGGTTAAGAATAATGTAACGAATTTGAATAACCTCAAGGCAAAAAATCTAATGTTTGAGCAGGTTAATAAAAAATCTAATGTAATGAATTTGAATAATACATAGATATATACTAAAAGGATTCCCATCACAAGTCCAACCACAAAATTTGCAGACCCAGCAGAAAACCCTAAACCTCAAATATTAAACAGTCGGTAAAATCCTCACGAACATAACACATACCCCACAAACTTAGCACAACCAATATTTTGTATACAGCTTAACTTCTTTTGTAGGCTACCCAGCTTTTTTAACATAAAAACCCACACCCCCAAATTCCAAACTAGTTAATTATTGAGACACAGACACGATGGCAGCGGTTAGCGGATACTTCATCTTGCAAGACAACTTCACCTCGCTGAGGTCCACCGGGTGACCCCGCTGACTGGACATTTTCCTCATACAATTAGAAAACATTTTCCTTATCACATTATAAAGCGAGAAAGTGTCAATCTCAATCCAGGCTGAAGTGCCAATTGGATGCGCAATAACCTAAGTAATTAATGAACATAAATTTGTTAGAGAAGTAAATATATATATTTGTGAATATAAAAACTTATAAAGCTAAAACTCTATTTACCTTATTTCGAGGGAGCGTTTGCCGTTGTGGTTTGTGAACCCACTCAAGCTCAGCCAAGACTAGCTTCCAATTCTATATCGCAAATAGTAGTTGGATATTCAAAGAAAAAGAAATTTTGAAAAAAAATCTCAAATTTTTTATGTTACCTCTGAAAAACAGGTTCCTTTTTTACCAATCATTGTCGTATTAGCTTGTACTGTTCTTTTTTCTATTTTCTGAAAATAATAATAAGAAATAATTATTAATTAAAATATTTTTAATATGAAAAGTTAACTTTGTAATGGCAATACCTTATCCCACCAAATTCTCTTATAAGAACGTAACTTAACATCTATATTATGATTCTGAAGAACGGTAACCTATAATTACAAATATGATTAGAAAATAAATGAGTGCAAAAAATATTTTAGTAAGAAGTGTGATTAGTGCCTTACAGTTTTACACAAATCGGCATCCTTCGTAGCATCCATCTGTATAAAAATACAAAGCCATATTTTAGCAAATTATTCATTTTGGTAACAATACAAGAAATCATAAAATGATATTAACTAAAGTTAAAAATTACTTACATAGCCATAAAAAATAATGCGTGTCCACATTAGGAATATCAGGATCGTATGATAATGGTGCACCTGTATGGTAGAAACCAATTGATAAAAAAATTTCTTAAAGAATTTCACAATACGAACCCAGCCAACACATTTCTAAAAGAATTTCTAAAATTCATTTGATTATCTGTTAACGTTCATGCATTAAATTTTATATAAAACTGCTGGATTAAGATAAACACGAAATTGTCATATTATACATTAATCTAAATTTATAAATATATCTTGGGTTGCTACATTTGTATTCATAGGTAATAACGATCTAAACTGAAGCATCCTTTGTACGTAAGGAGTCTCCCATCCGCTAGCATATGCATAGTGATATCTTTTCCATTGCAGAGAAACAGGTGGTATTGGTGAGCCTTTATGCATGGTGACCTACAAACATGATAAAAATATTATATATAATTGAAAATAAAATCCTTAATAGTCATAAAAATAATAATATTTAAAAAATACCTTTACGAAATGGTTATTCTGAACGAATCCGATCCCGATAATTTTTTGTTGGTCAGGTGGTTGCGGTGCATCTCTTAATGGAAGAAATGTCAAGCATATATCTTTAGATAAAAGGACGACGCCGACATTATATCTCGAAGCAATCAAATGACCCATATCTGGCATGGTCATCCATTTATTCACGGGTGCTGCTGTGGGTTTGGGCATATAAAGTATATTTTGAATCGTGTTGGCACGATCAGCCCCAAACAATTCAATGTAATCATTGTGCCAAAGGATCAGCTCATCGAGTAGATCCTGCCTTATTTGAAACCAGTTGTCCGCACCGATAAAGCTTACCCACTCTGCAACGACTCGAAATCCGCAATTGCCATCAGGCACTACATCATCAATATTGTCAATGTAAGGAACAACTTGTTCGGGAAACCATTCAGAGTATGGTATTTTCTTGCGTTTCGATGATTTCACCGACACATTGGGGACAGTACCCGAACCACTATCATACACCTCATCGACGTGTTCGAAGTACGAAGGATTCCGTTTGGTTGAACTTTCTACTTTAGAACGTGGACGGCCTTTTGTTTTAACCCTTTCCGACGGCGGTCGCATTGATGTGGTATCAGGATAAGCTAATTCACGTACTTTGCCATGAAGGACTCTTTTGCCTGATATATCACAACTATCAAATCGTCTCTGAACAGCCTCTAGGTCTTGAGCGAATGACCAGTGTTCATATTCGTCATCCATGCCTCTATTAATGGCCAATTTTTTCCACAATGGATGCACAGATGATATAGGAATCGCCCATCCAAACCTATAATACTCAGCAAGCATATGTGCACATGGCAAACCATATGTGTATCTTTTTTCGCAACCACAAATAGATGGATCAATCCCAACCTTGCTGACTCTTTGGTTCTCCTTGCTGATGTGATGTAGTGCTTCTTTTGACACAAAACCAATCAAATTTTGGTATTGCACAGTGTTAAACTGGTGCTCCACATGAATAATGCTTTTTTGAAATGATCGCGAGATTTCAGTGTGTTGAAGTGTGATTAAGTTGTCAATTGTTTCCCAAGAATGACAGAAATCACCTGTGCGTGCTAGAAGCATCTTCTTTAATGTGTTGTGAGCACCCTCGGCCCTACATGTGCAAGCATGTAAAATAAACTTGTTAAAATATTACAATTTAAATTTGGGTTTAATGTGTGAAAAACTTTAAACATACCGGTTTGTTGTTATGTTGCCGAGGTGCATCACTCTGTTTATCCATGCAGACACAAATCTCTCCTTATAGGGCAGCCATGTGACGGTAATGTAATTCAGCACCTTTGGAAACTCGACATATTTTTCTACAAATATGCTCCAACAGCTTTCAAATTCTTCCTCAGTTGAAGAGTTCAACACCGCGTCCCATGAATTAGTCATCGACTCCCACAAACTTTTGGGTTTAACATATTTCTTGATTCTTGCTTGGACGTTTCTACAAATATGCCACCGGCATAGTAAGTGTGTTGCTGATGGAAATACTATTTGCACTGCGGTCAATAGAGCTAGATCTCTGTCGGTGACAATCACAAGCGGGAATCGATCGGCATTTTTAATCAAAGATTTTAACATCTCTAGTGCCCAGACAAAGTTCTCAGCCCGCTCTGCCTGCATGTATGCATGTGCCACGGAGAATGTATACTCTGTTGAAGTCACTCCAACAATCTCAAAGAGTGGGGAGTCATATTGGTTGGTTTTGTACGTACTATCCATAATCAGTACATAAGGAAATGTGTTTAGTAGATGAATGGCCTCCGGATGTGCCCAAAAAATGTCTTTTACAACCTCTGTTTCTGCATCCTTTCTGTGCCATTCAACATAGTTGCTATCGGTTATAAGTTTCAACAGGTACTGCATTTCAGATCTGCCTTCTCGGATTTCACGGCGATATTTTTGCCTAGCATTGTATATTTGTTTTAAGTGGGTCACATTTTCACTGTTGTTTCTCTTCAATGTGAGTAAAATGTTTTTCGGGGGGACTGCATTCCTTGTCATATCAATCATCATGTTTCTCTCCTCATTACTCAAAATACCAACTAGAGAGTGGCCCTATAACCTCTCCGCCGGTGGGTGATTGTGCATTCCACTGTTTACAACAACCACCCATTCACCTCCAATTGCCAATTGATACCCTTTCACTTTAAATGGGCAATCACATTTTTTTGTTCCCGTCCCTTTCCTTCTTAATTCGTCCGGAATATTTTTGGAGTTATTATACTTTATATACTTCCCACTCCTCTCACACACCAATGTCACATTACCTTTCCGCCCCGGTTGTGGCGTATCCGACCTCTTTATAACATTGACAAATCCATTCCGTTTTCCAGTATCTTTCACCCAATTAATGAGATCATCACGAGTATCAAACACCTACGATTGTGTTAAATCAAATGTATTATATTGCGAATGAATCTTCTTAATGTTTTTGGTAATTATAAAGAGTCAAAATAATTACCATGTCAGTGTTGAAATCCTCTGTACAGTCTACGTTTTGATCACATGATTCAGGCTGGTAATTCGTTTCAGTTATATCATCCTATGATTTTCGTTAAACAGGGATAAGTTTCATTAACACAATTATAAATAAGTAAATACAAAATTATACTTACCGAAATGTGACAGCAAGGAGGCTCATTCAAATTAATTTCATTATATTGTTCATAATAATTGCCGTCAAACAAATTATTGTATTCCATATTCCTTAATTAACAAACCCTGCAACAACATAAATTTATTTATGTAGGAATGTTAATACTTTTTTGCGAGTAAATAACCATTCTTTAGAAGAAAAGAACAAATCATGCTTTGGATGCCCTTTAAAGACAAATCATAGGGCTTAGCAAGAATACAATAAAGATGCAAATAGAATACATTCCCCATTAATAAGAAAATGAAACCAAGATCAATCTAAACAAAAAGGAGCAATACGATGTAAATCCAAGAAAGTTCATGACGTATAAACCAAGCCCTCAATAAAGTGGTTGCAAATTCAGGTCGAAACATCTTTTTTTTGACATTCAATTTAAACTCGTGAGGATCAATCCTTCTAAAATAATATAGTTACCGGAAATAATCTAGATGAAGGTTTGAGATATATATTCTGAGGAACTAATGAGATCCATATGGTTGTTTAACTAGCAATGGTTGTTTTACAAATTAAAGTTTCAGCTAAATGGTTAGGATCCAAAATCCCATATCTTCTGGCAATAGGACAATCATGCAAGTATATAGCTCCCAATCATTATGGTGCCAAAACCTCATTTAGTTCATGTAAAAAACTATTGATCCTCCCATTAGAACACACATTATATACTCATATTAATTCCTAAAGCATCAAAAAACTTATCTGCACAAAATTAAGAGAATATATAAAACCCAATTTAAACTTAATTGGATATGGTTTTTAAATGTTGGAGTAAATAATCTCAAAAGGACAGCTAGTATTCAAACAGCTCTAGCTAGTTTTTACATGTTGAAGAGCTCTTGCTTCAACTTCTATTTAAGCCCCAGGTTGGCCTACAATTTGCATGGGATTACACTAATCTTGCTACCTACAACATAGTGCTTTGTTAAAATTAAATGAAGTGAAAACACGCATTCTACTCCTACTTACGTTATATCATCAAAAGTGAATAACTTAAAACATGGGAAAGTCTTTTCATACTAAGTTAATATGAAGGGGAGCCTACCTTGCCTGATTGTTCGGGGGGGGGGGGGGGGGGTGGTGCACGGGTTGGAGTCGGTGAGACATGGCGAGCTCAGGAAGCTCAGGGAGGTGCGGCAGAGATCTTTGGATTGTTCCGAAGAGAAAGCAAGGTGATCGAAGTGCCCGCGAGAGGACCGAAGTTGCTTCAAGAAATAGTGGAGGAGGATGGAGCTCGGCCTCTACGCGTCACTCGTCGGAAGGAGTGTGAAGAAGGCCGGAGGACAAACGAGGTTGTTCTCGTTGGTGTTGGAGCTCTCGGTGCAGACGGAGGGATGCGTGAGAGATCAGGCGGAGGGATGTGAGAGAGATCGTTGTTAGGGAGGGGGGCATATATGCACGCTCGATGCTCAAAAAATGGCCATTCCCTTCTCGTTTTATTTCAGCTGGCTGTTGAAATATGATAGTCAAAAGAAACATCTTATCACTTTTGCTTTTGGCGGTTGAAGTTCGAAATTAAAGGGTCTCACTCTTGGATTGTTGCTAGTTGAAGTTGACGTAAAGCGTCGTGCACCCGTGAGCTTTTGAGTGACTGCAGTGGCTTTCCGTCACATCACTCAAAATTGTCCAGCCCGTGACATAAAGTGCAGCCCGTGCAAGCTCAAATTGTCCAGTTGGGAGGCAACTGTCTCCTTTCGTCGCGTCACATCGCTGCCCATTCCGTGCACACACCGAATGCTATTCGGTGGGGATAGCACGCGCCTTGTTGATTTTCACTTCATCGGTTTTCACAACCATGCAGTGTAGTTGGTGAGGGAGCAGTGAAGCGATGGTAGCCTGCGCAGACCGCCCAGGGTTCGCATCACTTTCAGTGGTGTTTGGGCCACCGCCAAAATTTTGGAGAAAGATGATATATATTTGAAACTGATAATTTTTTATGTCCGTCCATTGCTAGGCAACTTGTTATAATGGTGATTGGCATTTTATTACGATGGCCAATTTGCCAACTTGATGGAAGACACACTTGGGCCGTGATGTTCTAGGATTTTGACATTCTTTTCCCATTGGTGAAGTCTATATATTGGTGAAGTCTATATACACTGCAAATTTGCGGTGTTTGCAACAGTGATTGTCCAAAAAAAGAAAAAATAAATAAGATAGGGTGTATCAATGAACAATGTGATGTGATATATATTTCTTTTTTGGCAAATAATGATTGCATACATCCCCATCTGGAGGTATATATAGTCTTCACCTTCCCATTTACCTACATGGTGGAAAGTGATAAGCTTTTGAATTACTTTAATCCGTTGATTTTTTTGTCGTTTCATTATATATGAGCAAATGTTGTCAAAATTGTTGTGAGTTGAGGGAGGCCTTTGGCCTCTCCCCTCAATATCTCACCATTACTCCCCACTAAGTTAGTGGGGAGTCCCTTGGACTCCTAACTCATCATGAGATTTCTATAAATAAAGTATCATGGCTATTCGCCATGGTTAATTCTCTCCAATCCTCTTCTAACACGTTATCAGCACGTTTGCTCTAATTTCATTGAGCTTTTTATCCCGTCTCCCTCATAAATTAAACCTGTTGCGGGGTGGAACTCGCGTACAATGAATTTGTATTAGGGGGAACCAAGGGTACGGTGGTTGTGTTGATGAAAGGATTAGGGTAGGCTGTTTGACAGGTGATTAGAGGGGTGATGAGGCTAAGCTTGTCGCTGAAGCAGACCACGGAGTCGAATCCCACAGGATGCGGTTGAGGAAGATCGGACGGCGGGAGCCGAAGGCGAACACAAGCCAGGGGACGAGCTATTCTGCACAATGAGCAACTCGTCAGAAAGGCCGGGTTGTGGTCCAACCCTTAGCCTCTCCGATGCCTAAGTCAGCAATTGGGCTTAAAGCGGGGGCTAGGCATGCAGGTCGGACTAAGGGTGAGTCGACCGTACGTGACGTGCTATGAGTGGGAGAACAAAGATATTGACGACCTTTGCTCTCGTGTGTGAATAATGGGATTGAGAGTGAATTTGCCAACCTCCTCACCGTAAGGAGTGAGGGGGTATTTATACCTGAGGGGAGGCGGTTAGGTGGAGCTGACCTGGTGTGCTGACTCGACGTGATGAGCTGGCCCGGATGTCAGCAGAAGCTTCGGACGAGGATGTCAGGAACAGGAGTGTCAGCCACGCTTTTGTCGGACGGCGCAACGGCCAGGGGCGCTTTTGTCGGGGTGTCAGGGCCGAAAGCATTAAATGTCAGGGGGTGCAGCGGCCAGGGGGTGCTTTGTCAGATGGTCGGGCGGCGTAAGTGTCAGTCGCGTCCTTATACTAGGTTGTTTGTCGTGTGTGATGAGTCCAGGGTCTAGCGGTGCGTTTTCCCACGGCTGGGTTCGAGTGGGGCCGCCGGGCCGACCTGATCGTGGGGTGTTCAGCCCGGCCGTGCACATTTTCGGGTGCGGATCATGGACCGTCGGTAGGGGGAACGGGTGTGCCTCTGTCAACATCCGAGACTGCACTGTCCGGGCGTACCCCGAGCGCACTGCTCTTGGCAGACCGAGCGAGGGCGGTTAAGCGCCTCTGTCGGGGAGGGGGGCGCGGCGAGGTGCGCCCATCCCCCTGTAGCCTCGGACCTCTGGGTCGGCTGACGCCCTACTGGCCTCTGAAGTCCGGGCGAGGGGCGCCCTGGCGTTGGGTTGGCCGCCCGTTCGGGAGGGGCGAGCCAGCGAGGTATATTAGTGGTTCTGGGGAGGAGCCGGACTCCTACGATCTTTAGGTCGTAACAATTGCCCCAGGCATTCGAGTACGAGGCGGGAGCCCGGCTCAGCTCGGATGGCGAACCGCTTCAGATGTTTTGAGACGTCGGTACGGATCCCGATCCGCACTCGGGGGCGGCAGCGCAAGCTTGGGAACTCCCGCCCTATTGGTCATTTTTACGATTCGAAAGGGCGGTAGAAAAACAAAGCGTCTCTGCTATAGGGTTCGTGACGCGTGGATAAGGTGACTCTCACGCCAGTCGAGGCGTTAGGGATATCCTGATGGGCACCGCGTGGCGGCGCATCGACGGTCGCGATGACCCGGTGGCTTATTTTATAAGCAAAAGGGGGGAAGGTAGTCGGCGGGAGTTTTCCTCCGTCTTCGATTCTTCTTCAGTGTTTCTTGCTTTCGTCTATCGCTTGCTGGCGTGGCTGCGACTTCCGCCGCAGGTGATCTACTTCCGATCGTCTTCCCGATCTGACGGATCGGCTAGGTAATTTTTTCCATTTTCGACCGATGGCTTCTCGTTCCGAGTTCGGAGGCGGCAGCAGAGTGGGGGAGGAGGAGCCTGTGGAAGAGGGGGCATTGCCGCGAGGGGTGCGGTGGTCTAGGGAAAGGGGGTCGTGGCACACCGTCGTTCCGAGGGCAATTGAGGCCCTCAAATGCAGGTCGGATAGGATCAACATCAGGGAGATTCGCGTGCGGTACGTGTGTCTGCCCTATGAGGTACGGGTCCCCGGGCCCGAGGAAAGGGTGTGCTCGCCCGGAGATAGCTAAGTCAGGGTTTACGT
This sequence comes from Scilla litardierei, assembly GCA_030789695.1. Lineage (NCBI taxonomy): Eukaryota > Viridiplantae > Streptophyta > Magnoliopsida > Asparagales > Asparagaceae > Scilla > Scilla litardierei. Next base: position 220,254,108 of record CM061142.1, on the reverse strand, counting down.
CCGGTCATTCGAGTTAGGGCTCTGTTTCCCGATCCACCCGTATCTTTTTTATCTGTTGAATTTCCTTGAGTTGCCGATCTTAGCCCTGGCGCCCCGCTCCTAGGGCTTGCTGGTGGGGTTCATCGTCTTGTGCCTTGCCAGCTCCCTGAGTCCATCCCTGGCACTGTTCCAGCATTTCTTTGTAGTGCGAAAGAGGGAAATGTATCACTGTGTTTGCGCTAGGAGGGGACGGGAGCTTTTCCTCGGGGTACCCGAGGATGTCGGCGGTTGGATGGAGGAGTTCGCCTTCGTGATGATGCCGAGCGACGTGGTGTTGTTGTCGAACTGGGGGGCACGGAACCCTCTAGTGAATGAAAGGGTGGGACTGACTGGAGATGATCTAACAAAAGCACAGATTCTGGCGGAGCTGCCCGAGGCGTACCGTCAGTTAACAAGTTTGACGCGGAGCAGTCGGCTCGCTCAGGACTTTTGGTCCCTAGGTACCTTCGACTTTTGGTGAACCTTTAGCTCGGCTTACCCTGGTCTCTTTTTCCTTCGTAGGTGGAGACGTGATGCGAGGGCCGGAGGAGGTATCGGGGTCAACCGGAGTCCCAGTCGCGGCGGACGCTAGCCCTTGCAAGAAAGGCAAGGGAGTGGCGCGCGAAGAGGGATCCCAGAAACGGGGAGGCGAGGTCTCTAGCGAGGAGAGAGTGAACCGGGGACGAAGGGCGTCCGGGTCGGGTGTCTCTACCAGTTGGTTCGGCGAGGATCTCCCCACGTGTTCGTCCGCGCGGGAGGTAGGTCCCCCCGTTCCGTCGTAGGTATCGGAGGTAGTCGAGCCTTGAAAGGCACCCCTGGGTCAGAAATGTCCGTACGGGATCCCTTTGCGGGATATGTGGAGGTCGATGAGCCCGAGTTGCGAGAGTGCCCTCATCCATTTCAAGAGGACTCGAGACGAGGTTGAGGCGTTTCTGGATGATCGCCTCCATAAGCTGCCCTTTTGGGTGAGCCGCGACGAGTCGATATTCGAGGACGTCGGGGGTGGCGGCGCGCCTCGCGGAGTATTGCATGTTGCCGAGGGATCACGAATCTTTGACCTGTGAGGGGGCGGAGCGGTTGTGTGGCTCTACTGTATGGCACGTCATGCAGGTAGGCCGATTCCCTCGCCTCGCCCTTAGGCTTTCTTTACTCGTGTCCAGCTGACCCGGGTCTTTTGTAGATGGTTACGGCTATGGTGTCCCTGCAGCACCGCACTCCAGTGGCCACCACGAGAGCGGCTCTTGAAAAAGCGAGGGCGGACCTCGGCGAGGTCAGGGGGAGGCTGAAGGATACAGAAGCATAGCTAGAGAGGGTTGTGGTGGCCTGTGAGGTAGAGAAGGGGCGGGCCGTGTACTTTGATTCGTCGAAAGGCACGGTCGAGCGCCAACTCCTAGAGGTGACGCGGGAGAGGGATGACATCCTGTCGAAGCACGCCGGAGAGATGTCTAGCAAGGAGAGGGTGATCCAGAAGGGGCAGATAGCCGGCCTACAGGAGACCGTCGAGGCGGAGAAGAGGGAGAAGGGTATCCTGAAGCGGCGGTTGGAGGAGAAACGGGAAGTTGAGGGCGGAGTTATCGAGGCCGCTATCTACCGCTACCATGACGAGCATGTCGTTCTGATGTCACAAGAGGCTAAGGAAGCGGGAGTTCGCCAAGTGGCGAGGGATATGGGGGATCGGTCGGCCGAGAGACGTCGTCGTTGAGAACGTAGATTTGGGGAATCATGTTTCGTCTTGTATGAGGGTTAAACCCGTCATCTTGTTGTATCCTGCGAAGGGATTAATGGATAGCCTTGCTATTTAGGTAAATGTAATGAATTGATCTTGTGTTGGTTTGTCTTCTTCCTCGTTGTGTCTGTAGGTCGTTTGTTTTGTGCGGGACATAATTGCCCCCAACTTCGCTATGCCGATGATAGTCGGGTCGTCGGGAGAGGGAAGTTGAGACATACCGTGTTTGCCAAGGGTTTGATGCGAAGCGGAGTGTGAGTCCAGTTGGAATGTCGAGGCGGGGCGAGGCGGAGCTGTCCGCTTAATCGGTTGCTAAACTTTGATGCCGAAGTCCGAAATCGATTGTGTGGAGCTCCTTTGCTTGGGCCGCATCGATGGAGTCGGGACCTATCTTGGGTCCGAGTGACGGATAGAAAGAAGAGGGGGAGGAAGGCGTGTTTTCGCATTGATGTGATCATTTCACCGGGGGTTGGGTGGGAATCAAAGCGGCCTGTTGGCAGCCGCGTGAATAGACGTCATCCTTGTGATTCGACGACGGGCGGGAAACGAAGCGACCCGCCACTTTAAGGCTGACGCGTGGCTGAAGTGACGGCTGCCATAACTCGAAGCGTCAGACCACGTGGATCGACGCGGGAGAGAGAACAGATTGATGACGCGTGGTGTGGGATCGACGGTCATGATCCTTCGTGGTGTCACATATAAAGATCTCTGGATGGGGAGCGAGGCAGGATTGCTTACTGGGTGAAGGTTTTCCAAGCGACTGGGGTTGTCGGAAGTTTCATTGCCCTTGCCAAAGTTGCCCACTGGAAGTCGGCTGCCATCGCAGCGTTGCAGTCCAAGCCGTCGGCGCCCTTCAGGTAAGAAGTCTGTTTTTGTCGATGTCTTCCTCGACGTCTTCGTTTCGTGCACCGGGGTCGAGGGTGGTGGGGGAAGGGAGCTCTGCCACGGAAACTGGGGTGATGCCCCTCGAGATTGCGGGCGTGAAGTCGGTGCTGAAGAGGTCCATTGCTGAGATCGTCGAGTTGTATATTCGGCCACCGTATTCCGTCCGTGAACCAACCGCACAAGATAGGGTGTGTTTCGTGGGAGACTATAAGGTGGGGGTGTATGAGTCCTCCTTCGAGCAGGGGTTGCGCTTCCCTCCCCATCCATTCGTGTTAGATGTATTGAATTTCCTGGGGCTGCCCCTGTATCGTCTGATGCCAAATGCCATTAGCGTGGTTGTGGGTTTCCTTGTACTGTGCGTGAGCAACCAAGTTTGTCCCTCGCTGTCTTTATTTCACTATTTCTTTGCGGTGAAGAGGCTGAGGCCTACTATTATATCTCCACGAAGAAGAGCCACCGGCTCCTCAGAGGGTTGTCGGGGAAGATTAAGGGGTGAAGCAAGCAATATGTGTTTGTCTCCGTGTCGGAGGATGTGCTGATGAGATCGGATTGGGGAGAGCTGAATCCCGAGGCAAAGGAGGGGGTTGAACTGGGAGACGATGAGAAACATGTGGCCCAGTTTCTAATGGCGATCCCGGAGGAGGGCCGAGACTACAAGACGCTCGCCCGGGCTGAGATGATAGCATTACATATCTGGCCCGATGGTATAATAGATTTTGTTATTAGTGCGTCTGAAGTGCTTACCTTGAGCTTCCTTCCTTTCGCAGGTCGCACCATGAGTCTGTCGCTTGAGGAGATGATGAAGCGAGCTGAGGAGCAGGCGGGACAAAAGTTGAAGGAGACGGGCCCTAAGAGGTTGCGCGAGGAAGCCGTGGTGGAGGGTTCGAGGAGGGGGCAGGCATCCACAAAGAGGAGGAGGCTGCCTGCGAGCTCGTCTGTCTCTGATGCTCAGGCGCGGGGGAGAGTCGGTCAGCACGGAGGGGGGTCTGGTACGGGGATCGCACCCTCCGTTATCGATCTGGAGGTCGGTGGTGAGGGGCTGACAGGGGGAGGGGTGGAGGCCCTCGAGACCCGGCCGCCTAGCCCCAGGGTATCCCCTGCTGTGGAGGGGGTACCCGCTGCCGACCGACAGGAGGGATCTGGCACGTCGGGTGGCAAGGCCAAGTCGGCCGGTTGGGATGGGTGGCCCTACAGCTATCCGTTGTTCGCGCTGGAGAGGGCCACTGAACCCAGCTGTGAGGCCTCGCTCGTTTGTTTTCGGGCTAAGAGGGCCGAGGTTGAGGGCTATCCTGACGAGGCTCTTCATCGGGCACGGTTCAAAGTAAGGGACGACGAGTCCGTGTTTGAGAATGGTGGTGTGGCGGCGAGGATGGTGGAGAATATCTTCTTGCCCCGCGACAGGGTGGCGCTAGAGGCGGTGGAGCCTGAGGGTCTGTGTGGAACCGCGGTGTGGCATGGCGTCCAGGTAGGTTGGATAAGTCGGGTGGCGCTTGTTAGGTGGTTTTGTTGAGTACCTCAATCGGGTTTTCTTTTGCCGTGCAGGCTACGACTATGATGCTTGCAGCTATGAGGCACACGCCAGCCATAAATAAGGCCGAGAGCGCTGTCGCCAGAGTTGCGGCCGAATTTGCCGCGTTTCGTTAGAGTGCCGGTGAGCGGTTGGGGAAAGAGTGTGAGCGGTGCATCCAGTATGAGGCGGAAATCCAGCGCCTAAAGGGGATCCTGGCCGATTGTGAAGTGCAGGCCGCCTCTGCTAGAGACCGGGCGAAGGAACTGGAGAATGCACTTGAGCAGGGGAAACGCGTGCGGCAGGCCGGGCGGGCCGGGCGAAGGCCGTTGAGGAGGAGTTGATTCAGAAGGTCGAGGAGTTTCGATCGTATCAGGAGGTGACCATCGTCCCCGCCCTCACAGACGCGATGTCCAGGGGCTTGGAGAAAGGCCATGAAGAGGGTCGTGAAGAAGGTCGAGCGGAGGGGTGGGAGGCATGCTTGATCCGGATAAAGGAAAGGGTGGCGGGCTTGTCCCTGCCAATTGAGCTCGACATCGATGGGCTCGCGGCTTCCGAAGACGAGGAAGAGGCAGGAGAGGACGCGCGGGTGAGCATCGGAGAAGGCGGGGGCGTCGGGGCGGAGACTGGCGAAAAGGGGAGTGACCTCCCAGAAGCTGGCGGGAGGGATGTCGCGACTAGTGGGGGCGCAGTAGGCGATGGGAACGCACCAGAGTAGTTTTGTATAGATGGGGTGGGCGAAAAGAAAATACTTTTTCTGGGGGCGATCCCCGTTATATTGTAATTTTCGGACTCTGATTGTGTGGAAATTCCCGTCGTTGGCTGCGTTTTGTTATTGTTTTCTCTTGCATGGCGTAGGTCGAGCTGCATTTATTCTCTTTGGTAGGGTCGCGCGCATGAAATGGTGGTCAGCCCGTAGAATGTCTTTTTCCCCCTCCAGCTCCGAGGTGGCGAGGGAGAGAGCGGGGGGGGGGGGGGGGGGGGGGGGGGGCGCTTAGCACGGAGCTCGTCCCTTTTTTGTCAGGGATCGTTCCCGTGTCTAAGCGCGCCTAGATTATGGCTAGGGACCTGCTGGGAGTAGTTTTTTCATTAACTTTTGTTAAAATTTATCAAATAGGACAGGGATTGGGCAGCTGTTCAACTGCGGAGTTCCGGTGGGACCTGGGGCGTAGGTCGGCCCGCGGGGGAACTGTCGAGCCATTCTACTTTGGTGAACGGCCTCGGGGGTGGGAGTTCCGACTTTGCAGGATGGCCCTTCTTCTCTTCCATTGCCCGTTGCGTTTTTTCGCGTATTTCTTATGTTAAATGGTTGCTGGGTCTTTGATTGTGGGTCGTTTCATCCTTTTTTAGCCTGTGCATGGATGAGCAAACTCCTTTGTCTAGGGGTCATCCTCATCCCAGTTGGCGCGTCCTTTTTCGTCGCTGCACCCCTAAAGGGTTGCAGGGTCTCTTCTGAGGGTCCACGCACCGAAGGGGAACCCTGGAAGAGGCGAGGAGCGATGTGTCGGTAGCGGGGGGTCCGGACTTCGTGGGAAGAGGGAGGGAAAAAGAAAAAAGGGGGGAGAGGGAGTCCTTGGTGGTTGCTCTATCCCGCGGGGCTCTAGCCTTCCTGCCGGTTGGAGTCGCCGTGGGATGGGTGCGGAGAGGGGCGGTCCGCCGTCGATCCGCTTCATTCCCTGTCGTAAGTTGTCCAGGAGAAGTCGAGGAGTGGAAGGCAGGGCACCCCTCATGTAAGGGGAATAGCCTATTAGCATGGCAGGCCGTTGGGAGGCGAGTCCGCTGAGGCTGGTGCATCTCGACGGAGGCTGAAGTACCCGATGGGGGTGATTTGGCAGGTCTGCCCCATCCATCGGGTTGTCAGCCCGCTGCGCCAGTGCCCATAGGGCGTCGGTGGAGGGGCGTGGTACGCCATTGGAGCCCCAGTTCCCGTGTCTTAAGTCGTCCACGGGAAGTTGGAGATCCGCAAGCGGGGTGCCCCTTGCGTAAGAGGAATGGCCTATCGGGGATCATCGTGCGGGGGGAGACCACCCGTCGGAGCGATTAGGGTCCCTCGCTATTTCCCAAACTTCTTGGATGGGATTGGGATTGGCCTACCCTCATATTATCCTTTTCATCCTTTTTCCTTCGAAGGGGCAAGGGGGTATTTACAGTGGGAGCTCTTTAGCGGTCCTCCTCCCTTTAATGCGATGAGCTGGAGCCAGCTTATTTGAATCGTGCCCTTCGGAAACTGCTCCCGATAGGTGGTGCCAGATGCGACTCGTCAACCCCTGTTTCTCGGGGGGTGTGTCAGTATTAATGGCACCTGCCCCGAGTGTCTTTTCAGTTTGACCGGTAATTTCGGCAACAGGCTTTATCGGGGGCCATGCGTTGCTCATCAGTCCTTGACCTCTGCAAGGGTCGCCTCAATCCGCGTGCCATAATTCGTTTCCCGATGTTCGGGTTAAGAAATCACGGGTCCACCTTGGGAGGGCAGGTAGCTCTGCCCTTGTAGCCTCTACAGTCGGGCGGTTATTGGGTCGTTGCCTACCCCACATATGGCGCTCCGGTTTGGGCGGTGAACTCCGTAAGCTTGCCCCGGAGGTCTTCATTGGTGAGGGGAGCAAGCGCGTAGCTCGGTTCGTGCCCCTTTCCAGTTTGGGTGGAGAGGATTGGTCCTGCCCCGGAGTCTTTGAGAGGGCGGGTATCAGGCCGTCGCCTCTCCGCAGCCTCTATAGTCGGACGGGTATTGGGCCGTCGCCTACCCCACATATGGCCCTCCGGTTTGGGTGGCGAAGTTCCGTAAGCTTTCCCCGAAGGTCTTCAATGGTGGGGGGAGTGAGCGCGTAGCTCGGCCCGTGCCCCTCTCCGGTTTGGGTGGCGAGGATTGGTCCTACCCCGGAGTATTTGAGAGGGAGGGTATCGGGCCGTCGCCTCCCTGCGGCCTCTATAGTCGGACGGGTATTGGGCCGTCGCCTACCCTGCATATGGCGCTCCGGTTTGGGTGGCGAAGCTCCGTAAGCTTGCCCCAGAGATCTTCATTGGGGGGGAGCGAGCGTGTAGCTCGGCCCATGCCCCTCTCCGGTTTGGGTGGCGAGGATTGGTCCTGCCCCGGAGTCTTTGAGAGGGCAGGTATCGGGCCGTCGCCTCCACACTGCCTCTATAGTCGGATGGGTATTGAGCCGTCGCCTACCCCGCATATGGCGCTCCGGTTTGGGTGGTGAAGCTCTGTAAGCTTACCCCTGAGGTCTTCATTGGTGGGGAGAGTGAGCGCGTAGCTCGGCCCGTGCCCCTCTCCGGTTTGGGTGGCGAGGATTGGTCCTGCCCCGGAGTCTTTGAGAAGGCGGGTAGCGGGCCGTTGATCGCACCCCGGATACACGTCCCGAGGCGACGGTTGTAGTTTTACCGCAAGCGCACGGTATAGCGGCGAGCGGGTATCGAACACAGGGAGGACGAATGACCGTGCTTGCTCCTGATCCACCTGGCTATTTATGAACAGAGAGAGATAATTGCCTTGGGCGATCCTGTCACAATCGTCAGACAAATTTGCGAAATATCAAATCAAATAAAGAACGTCTAGGGAAAGGGGAATCCCCGCTACTCACCGTATTTCATAGATGTGGTTCGTCGGTATCAAAATTGCTAGAATGAGAATTTGGATGAACTAGTTGCAACTAAATGTGGAACCAAGCTCACGCTCTCGCGCTGTTGCCGGTCTATAGCTATCCTAGGCTTGGGTCCAATCTCTTGCAAACCCTAGCCTAGGGAAGCTAGCATTAGGATCAACATCATCGTTCAATTGCGCACCGAGCCCAATCTCTTGCAAACCCGGTCCACAATCTAAATTGGGATAGTTCCTACCCGTCCAATCTCTTGCAAACGGGTATCGGCACGGAATCGCAACCGGAGGTCCTAGTATCGGTCCAATCTCTTGCAAACCGATACTTCGAAAATCCGACTCCAACCCAATTCGGATTTCTAGGGCTTCCTATCAAATTGGGACCCAATATCTTGCAAATCCCAATTGATATGAATACCTAGCTATCCGTAGTAATTCGATCCCAATCTAATCCCTAATTATTGATTCTAGCACAATTCCTACCAATTTATCACAAATACGAAATTGGGCTTGTAGGGTTCATCCCCACGCCCCAAGACGTGGAGACTACTCACAAATCATAGCAATAGCACAAAAATAATCAATGAAATAGGCAATGGAATTCATCACAACAATGATATAAACAATAAAAATAGAGTTCTTGGGGAAGAACAATGCAAACCAATGTAGATCTTCAATTAATCCAACAAAAATCCAAGTTTTTCTCCTCTCCAATCACAATTAATAAACCTAAAAAGTAAACTCCAAAAAGCTGCAAAAAATCTGAGAGATGGCTCCCTAAACTAGGGTAAAAACAGAGCTTAAATAGCCCCAAAAATCGTCTAAAAATCCTGACCAAAATGCCCCTGCACAGCCTGTTTTCCGCAAATTTCGCTACAGGCAGCGCATCGCACTCGGCCGAGTGACAAAAGTCGCTCGGCCGAGTGAAAACCCTGTCATTTTTCCAGTAAGTCGGGGGCTTCAGGGGTCTTCAGTTCGGGGGGCGGCTCGGCCGAGTGAGTTCTCATCACTCGGCCGATGGCTTCAAGGCACTTGGGCGGACGTAATAATCCACTCGGCCGAGTGGGTCTTCTGAAGCTCAGATGGCCGAAAAACAGTAACTTCGATATTCTGGAGGGGCTTCGTCTGGGCGCCACTCGGGCGGACGTGGTATCGTCACTCGGCCGATGTGGTCTCCGTCGCTCGGCCGAGTACACATGGAAATCGTGTCTGAACGGGTCGGCCGAGCAGTGTCTCGCTGGTCGGCCGAGTGGCTCCTCCACTCGGCCGAGTGGGACACAAAAAATGCCCAAACTGATTGTTTTGGCCTCCTCGTCGCTCCTGCGACGTCCATTCTTCTTCCGCTCCTCTCCAACAGCAAAATACCCCTCGGGGAGGTCGTCGGTGACCGTCTATCGTGAGCGCATCTCATGATCACTCCAAATCGCGCCAAATCACCTGAAATGCGACAAAAACAACAAAGCGTGAAAAGCATCGCAATATCGTCGATATATCGTGAAAAACATGATTTGGGCGATCTAAATGGCATGCAAACATGCGGAAAAAAGGTGTAAAATAAGGAGTGATCAAAATCCCCCAAGCTTGCCTCTTACTCGTCCTCGAGGAAGATAAGTAAAAGGCGAACCCGGTGGATTCGGAATACGAAAATGACGAAAAAGAAAAAAAAAACGAAAAAAAATGAAAAACGAAGAAGAATGAAAACCAAACGAAAATAAAGAAAGATAGGATGCTAGATCATTTTCTCAGGACGCGGGTTTCACTTACTCTTATAGCATGCATCGAGCGAGAAATACATGTCAAAGAACCTCATTTTGACATCATAGTATAATAGTGCAAGTAGAAAATAGAAAACCCACGAACGATGGTATAATCATGAAAAAACGGAATAATTTTAAAATTAACATCGCCTGAATCATCTAAAGCGGTATACAAATCTCAGATCACACACTTTTCAATTAAACGCTTTCTATCTGGAGTGTAAGAGTATCACATCATAGAATAGAGAGAATAGAAAAGTATGGATTTCATGAAATGAATGCTAGGCTTAGATTTCTGGATTTCGTAAAGCTAGAAACAATCTCACCGAGTATAAAATATTACTTAGCTTAGGTTGTCGTGCAATGTCAAGTAGTCACTCTCTCACACATCAATGGATCCCCTCCCCCAAGCTTATCTAAAAGCGTGGTGGCACAAAAATATTTACATCCCCGTTTTTATATAGCTCCAAAGGCAAAGAAGAGAAAGAAGAAAGAAAGTAAGCGAGATGGGATCTTTTATTGAGGATTTTTCCTCTTTTCTCTCTTTTTTTATATATAAGATATATACAATGATCCCAACTCAAAGAGAGATAATGATATACAAGAATGTTCTCCTCTCTTTTTATTATTGTTTTTTTTATAATGAGAGGTTTGGAGCTAGGAATTAATAGCGGGGGAAATGCCATAAAATAGAGTCACTAAGGGGAGATTCACCAATGATCTTTAAAAGTAGAGAAATGATGTTCAAGATTTGTGGAGAAAGAAATAAATATAACTCTCGGCTCACTCTATAAGACATGCACGACAACTTCAGCGGGGTAATCTAATCTACTCAGTTTCGATCACAAAAAAGCTAACTAATCCAGATATATCTTAGCTAATCATCATTCAATCATCCGGAAGTGAAGTGTACAATTCATGCATATAGAAGTGATAAAGGAAAAGAAGTCAGTACTCCAGACATAGGCATTCAATGCGTGAATCTTGGTGTGTTTTCTGTGATAGCATACATATGAATATTCAGGCTCAGCTAATAATAAAATTTCATCCATTTTCATGAGGGAAAAAAAATGTGGGTTACTACTCCTAAATGCAAAGCAAGTCATAGCATATGATATCAGAAATGAAGTCTAAGTCACGACAAATATAGCATGCATATAGAATAAGCTAACTCCACGTGGACATCATCACAGAAAATTCATCTCTAGCATGAGATGAAAAAGAAGGAAGTAAAGATAAAAGGAAAATAGAACTATGCAATGCGGCACACAGGAAAGTAAGGAAAACGTGATGCATGGCAAAATAAAAGAAAAATAATGAAAAATGAGTGCAAAAGTGAAAAGCGGTGTGAAAAACTGAAAATAAAGGTGGCAAATCGAAAAAAGAAAGTGAGAACTCACTCCCCCAAGCTAAACGGCACAGTGTCCTCAGTGTGCAAAGTGTGGCACACAGAGAGAGAAGTAATGTGAGGGGCAAGTGAGGATGCATGCATGATGGGAAGAAAGAAAGAAAAAGGTAATGAAAGGAAAAAAAGGAAATGAAAATATGATGCGGAAATGATGCATGCACAGATAGGAGTGATATGAAAATAAATGAGGCACCAAAAAAAACTCTCCCTCTCTCCCAAAAAGATATATATAGATGTGATCAAAATGAGAATCCCAAGTAAATATGATACGATAAGCACAAATAGATATGATCGAAAATATAATCCCAAAATAAGTGAGGGGAGGGGGGGTGTACAAAAGTGCATCAGGACCCAGCAGAGACGGGCAGCACAATGGCAGGAATGGATCAAGGCATCAAGAGTGCCTAAGAAAGCGGTGCCGCGCCGTCTCCGTCCTGAGGCGGAGGTGATGGTGCTGGTGTGGGCTGGACAGGCTGCTGAGCTGGGGTGGGCGTGAAAGTGGAAGTGGAAGCAGGTCTAGTGTGTGTGGGAGGGTGTGTGGGAACCTGCTGGGTGGGCGGGGGTACGCGCGGAAGACGCTCTAAGATCTGTGTCAGGCAGTAGTGGATGTGAGGGATCAGGTCAAAGCGTCCAGCCATCGCGGAGACGGTGGCGGACAGGGTCCTAAGGTCTCCTCTAAGACCACTCACCGCCAACTCAAGAGCACGTATGCTCTGCAGTACAGTGTCGGGCGGGGGTGATGCAGAGGGACGCACCTGTCGGGGCTGCGCAGGGCGAGGCTGGCGTACACGAGTGGAGTATGTAACGGGCTCAGCAGGGAAGGGGACGAAAGGTGCCGCGCCTGGAAATGTGGGCCGGGCCTCAGTGTGAGGTCGGGACGGGCGGTGGGAAGTGGAGGCAGCGGCAGCGAAGGAAGAGTACAAAAGCGGCTGCGAGGCGACAAGAGAGGTAAGTGGCCCAGAAGTGTGGACAGACGCCACGACGCTCTCGGAGAATACGACAGCTGTGGAGGGAGAGGAATCTCCCGCTGGGGCGGAAGTGTGTGGACCAAAAGGCGCAATCCCAGCGGAGATCATGCTAGCCATGGTCTCCACGACCGCAGCGAACGAGGGCTCTCCACTCTCAACAAAGGTCTGCGGGCGCTGGGGGAGAGCGGAGCAAAGAGGCTCCACGGACAGAGGGCCGGAGGTGGTAGCGGGAGTGGTGGGGACAGCCTCGGAAGTGGTGACAGTGGTGGAAGTGGGCTCAGCAAAAGTACTCTCAACACAGGCAGAGGTGGGGACAGAAGTGTCGAGAGCAGTGGAAACGTCAGGAACAGGCTGAGAGGCCGCAGGGTCGACGGGGTGGGCAGCAGGCTCGGCAGGGTGTGCAGCAGGGTCTGTGGGAGCAGCGTGGGCAGCGTGGGCCTGCTCGGCCTCCTCGGCCTCGAGCACGTACGCAGCGGGGATGAGGACATCCGCCGCCGGAATCCAGTCAACGTGGGCTGGTGCAATCAGAGTCCGAGCAGGGCTCGGGAGAATCATGTAATCGGCCCCATAGGGGCCGTGCAACCAGACCCAGTGACGCTCACCATGCGGACGAAGCATCTTCATCCGGGCCATAACGTCTATCGACAAAGAGGTGGGGCCCGATACTCGCCGCAGGTCGTCGGGGAAGTCCTCGCCGGTCATAAGAGCCAGCAGGGTAATCAGGCCGCCGCAGCATATCGGTGAGCGGGCGCCCACCGATACAATGATGCGGTCTAAGTACCATGCCGCGATATCGATCACGACGGCGGGGACAAGCTCATCTCCATCCCTAGATAGAGCTCTGGGACGGGTCATCGCATAGAGCATGTAAAGCTCTGGCGTAGACATCGTGCCCGGCTCATATCTGGCCAAAAACGTCGTCGCCATAAGGCGCTGAGCAATGCGAAGGCAGGGATGTACGATGGCTGAGGCCTTGGCCCTACTAGGGTCAAAGGCGGCGTGGAGACCCGTGATACGTGCCCAGAAGGCACCGGCGTCGAAAGAGGGTGGAGGGATATGTGTGGGGCCGTAACCGCGATCGGCACCGGGGACGGCGGGCCAAGAGAAAAATGCTCTCATCATATCGAGAGTGACCTGGCACTCTCGATCCATGAACCGGAATGAGCATCCCTCATCGGTCCGGGCGATCGAACTCAAAACCTCAAGTGTCGGGCGGGTAAAAGTATCCGCCGACACCTGAAGGAAGTCGCGCCAACCCACGTTGTCGTACAACGTGAGTATCCCCTCAAGTACCCCCAGGCGTCCTAGGTCAGCGAGGTGTGCGAACCTGGAGGGTACGATCAAGCGCTGGGAGATACGCTCGAAGACGGCGCGGTGTGCATCGTCTCGGAACGTAATCCCGAGCGGCCCGACCAGTGGGGCCGGTGGTGGTGGCTGTGGATCGGCAGGGAGAGGCTGTGCGGGCTGTGGGTGCGCTGCAGGCTGTGCGGGGTGTGCGGGGCCTGCAGGCTGTGCGGGGTGTGCGGGGGAAGGAGGAGGAGACTCTTCCGCCTCGTGGGCGGGGCCGGCGTCATCCGACCTCTTCCGCTTAGCGGAAGGTCTCCTCGTCCGAGGCCGTGTCCGGGGCGGCATATCGGCCCCGAGCGCGCCGAAAAGTGAAAAAGTGCAGCGTGTGCAAAAAGAGTGGAAAGAGTGTACCAAAACACGCCGCGAGTGCTAAGCGGTGGAAGCGTGCGAAGTCCGCGCCTCCACGAAATCCAAAACAGCCCGTAGAAGCTCCCCTGAGCTCCCCTAAGCTCCAAAAAGCAACCTGCGCATGGAAAAGCGATATCAGCGAGTAATAATCAAAATGTATGGAGCAATAGGGGTATAACAGATGGATATGGGAATTGATTCGGGTTAGGGGTTCGATTAATACACGGATCCTCGAAAACTACGCAAAAAGAGAAGAAAATGGGCAAATCGAGCTATACCGGAGGCGATCGAAGACGAGGTCGCCGGCGGCGACTCGGGCGGGGCGCGGCGTCGTCCGGCCGGCGGTGGCTGGCCGAGCGGCGGCGCGCGCGGGCGTGGTCGGGCGAGTGAGGGTTGGGCGAAGGGGAATCGGGCGAGGGTAGGCGAAGGGGCGCGGGCGGATTTGGGAATTTAGATTTCGAAATCCGCGCCCCTTCGTCACTTATATAAGAGAAAGTTACGACTCGGCCGAGTGACGTGGTCACTCGGCCGAGCGAGGCAATAGAAATTTTCTCCCCGATATCGCTTCGGCCGAGTGGCTTTGCCAGCCTCGGCCGAGTGGAGTAAGTCCATTCGGCCGAGTGACTCAAGCTACTCGGCAAGACTCGCCCTAGGAGGGTATCCGTTTTACTCGGCCGAGTGAATATATGTACTCGGCCGAGTAGCAGTTATATCGAAATCGAGAAAATAAACAGAGAGTTGGGTACAGCAGACTTCCCTCGTTCGTGAGCGGCTCGGCCGGACGAACTTCTGGACTCGGCCGAGTGACTAGTATACTCGGCCGAGTGAGCCTTGTATTCTGCTGTTTGTCTTCGTTTGGGCTCTAAACTCCGTCTTTCCCTCTCCAGTCGATTTCATGCTCCTCCTAAGCGTCGAACGCCTTCTTGGGGCGCTCCTCATCGTCTCGTTCATCCTCCTCATGATGATCTACCTATCTTCTCTCCTGTCAAGAAAAATAGGACCCGTTATCACAAAATTTTTGGTCGGGTGACTCAAAATACTAAAAATTTCTAAACGAAAATAAAGAAAAAGATAAAAAAAAATAAAGCAAAAACCGTCGGGTTGCCTCCCGACAAGCGCTCGTTTTAGGTCGTGAGCTCGACCCCCTATAGTTTTCAATCAATGCGGGATGTTTGGTGCATATGAGATGCACCCGTCAAACTTCCCGGGGAGCGCGCTTGGATTTGGACGTGGCGGCGTAGCGGTCTCCCTCGGAGGTCTCTTGTCCCGAGTGGTGTTGGGGGGAGGCTCCCCCAAGCTAGCATTTGCCCCGGTCAACGGCTTAACCGGCGATGCCGATTTCCGTGCCGGCGGGGCTTTCTTTGGAGAATTTAATTTCGAGAGCTTGCAGAGCTCTCGAATCCTCGCGACATCAGCGTCGCCTTCATCTTCATCAGCGGAGAAGTCGGGGGAATCGTCTTCAATCTTTTCATCTTGGCCTAAATCCGGGCCTTCATCAAGTTCTTCATCAAAGAGGGCACCAATTGAATGAGGAATCGCCTCCTCTATCACCTCATCAAGGAGGTCCGAGAGATCATCCGGCCGCTCTTTAAGCAAATATACTCTATTGATTTCGCCCGTCGGGATCCCCTCGGAATAGTGCTTGAGCCTTTGCCCATTTACTTTGAATGTGGTACCTTCCTTGCTTTCCAACTCGAAAGCTCCTCCCGGTTGTATGTGCTTGATGATGAAAGGTCCCGACCAACGTGACCTCAACTTACCGGGAAATAGTCGGAGTCTGGAATTGTAGAGCAAGACCTTGTCTCCCACCTTGAAGTCCGTGACAGTTATGCGGGCATCGTGGAAAATCTTGGTCCTTTCCTTGTAAATTCTCGAGCTCTCATAAGCGTCTCTCCTTATTTCATCAAGTTCGTTGATGTCCAAGAGTCGCCTCACCGCCGCACTCTTATAATCGTAGTTAAAGGTCTTGATGGCCCAATATGCGCGGTGTTCCAACTCTACCGGCAAGTGGCAAGCCTTCCCATAAACTAGGCGGAACGGTGTGGTACCGATGGGGGTGCGAAAGGCCGTGCGATAGGCCCATAGAGCATCGTTTAACTTCATTGACCAATCCTTTCTAGACCGATCTACTGTTTTCTCGAGAATTTGCTTGATTTCTCTATTTGAGACTTCTACTTGGCCGCTTGTCTGGGGGGTGATAAGCCATTCCAACTCTATGATTTACCCCGTACTTCTTTAGCATGGCTTCAAACTTGTTCTCTATGAAGTGGCTTCCCCCGTCACTTATCAAGGTACGCGGCACTCCAAAGCGCGGAAAGATATTTTGCTTGAAGAATTTGGAGACGACCCTCGCATCATTAGTAGGGGTGGCAATAGCTTCCACCCATTTGGAGACATAGTCAACGGCCAATAGGATGTACTTGTTGCCATTGCTCGACGGAAAAGGCCCCATGAAGTCTACTCCCCAACAATCAAAAAGCTCAATCTCCTGGATGGGTCTCATCGGCATCTCATTGCGCTTGGAGATATTCCCGGTCCGTTGACATCTATCGCAACCCTTCACAAAAGCGTGGGTGTCTTTAAACATTGTGGGCCAGAAGAATCCGCTCTGCAAGATCTTAGCGGTTGTTTTAGAGGCGGCATGATGTCCCCCGCATGGTAGACCGTGGCAATGCAAAATGATAGACGTTGCCTCCTCTTTAGAAACACACCTACGAATGACACTATCTTTGCATATCTTGAAAAGGTAAGGATCTTCCCAAAAATAGCTACGGACCTCATGCATAAATCTCCTCTTTTGTTGCGTGGACATCCCATGCGGTTTGATTCCGCACGCCAAGTAGTTGACGAAGTCCGCGTACCAAGGTACTTCCTCGGTCCTTACCGCATATAGCCTCTCATCAACAAATGTGTCGTCAATAGGTAAGCTCTCATCCTCCTTGTCGTGAATGAGCCTAGATAAATGATCCGCCACGACATTGTCTGTACCCTTCTTATCTCTGATCTCTAGGTCGAATTCTTGCAACAAGAGTATCCACCTAATCAACCGGGGTTTGGCCTCCTTCTTGTTTAAAAGATACTTCAATGCCGCATGGTCGGTGTGGACAATCACCTTGGAACCGAGGAGGTAGGAGCGAAACTTCTCTATGGAATAGACGACCGCTAGAAGCTCCTTTTCGGTAGTTGTGTAGTTTTTCTACGCGTCATCCAATGTCTTGCTTGCGTAGTATATCGCATGAAGCTTCCTATCTTTCCTTTGTCCCAATACCGCTCCAATGGCTTGGTCGCTAGCATCGCACATTAGCTCAAAAGGGAGGCTCCAATCCGGCGGTTGAATGATGGGCGCTGAGACTAGCGCTTCCTTCAAGGTGTTGAAAGCTTGCAAGCATTCTCCTGAAAAGTCAAAAGGAACATCTTTAGCGAGTAAGGAAGTAAGTGGTCGGGCAATCGAGGCGAAATCCTTAATGAAGCGGCGGTAAAACCCCGCGTGACCAAGGAAGCCTCTAATGCCCTTGACATTAATAGGAGAAGGAAGTTTTTCGATTACCTCAATTTTAGCTTTATCTACCTCGATTCCTCTTGAGGAAACAAGATGCCCGAGGACTATACCTTCCGTGACCATGAAGTGACACTTCTCCCAATTGAGAGTGAGATTGTTTTGTTGGCACCTTTTTAGGACTTTAGTGAGATTTTCCAAGCAAGAGTCAAACTCACTTCCGTAAACCGAGAAATCATCCATAAAAACTTCCATAATATTTTCAATATAATCGGAAAATATGGATGTCATACATCTTTGAAAAGTGGCGGGAGCATTACAAAGGCCGAACGGCATCCTACGGTATGCGTAGGTGCCATAGGGACAAGTGAAAGTTGTCTTTTCTTGGTCATCTTCGTGCAAAGGGATTTGGAAGAAACCCGAATACCCGTCTAGATAGCAAAAGTATTTATGGTTCGCGAGGCGTTCAAGCATTTGATCGATGAATGGCAATGGGTAATGGTCCTTTCGGGTGGCTTTATTGAGTCTCCTATAGTCAATGCACATTCGCCATCCCGTGACAGTGCGCGTGGATATTGGCTCACCTTTGTCATTTTTTATGACAGTCATCCCTCCTTTCTTGGGGACGACGTGGACGGGGCTAACCCATCTACTGTCAGAGATAGGATAAATTATACCGGCTTCAAGCAATTTTAGGATTTCCTTTTTAACCACCTCCTTCATGTTCGGGTTCAACCGCCTTTGAGGCTCTATGGAGGTGGCTTCGGTATCCTCCAAATGGATCCGATGCGTGCAAAGCCTAGGGCTTATCCCTTTTAGATCGGAGATATTGTATCCCAAGACATCTTTGTGGCTCCTAAGGACGTCTAGGAGTTTTTCAAGTTGATCTTGTGTGAGGTGGGAATTGACTATCACCGGAAAAGTCAATTTATTACCCAAAAAGGCATACCTTAGATTCGGCGGTAATTGTTTAAGCTCTACCTGAGGTGGCGCTGCTTCTTCCACTTTTTCAGCTCGCATGAATTCGGCTTCTTCCTTGTCATCCTGGTTTAGCTCATCTTCAGGTGGCATGCTTTCTTGTGACGAGTCGGACTCGCTACTTAGTGAGGATGAGGCATCGAAGTAGGCGCCCTCTGATTCAGTGCTAGCATCGCCAAAACCTTCACTCTGCTCCAGTTCGTACCTGGAATCAAGAAACACATCAGACGATTCATAAAAACAAGAGTGAGCGTCATAAAGTGTAACACCCGGAATGTCGGTTTGCTCGAAGGGTTCTTCGGGAGCATAGTGCTCTTCGACATTTGCTCTATTGTCTTCGAAATACAATTTGTCGTCGACCATGTCAACTCTGACATTGCCCCCGATAGTCCCTTCCGGGGAGATTTGGTCCATCACAAAGCTAGCAAATAGTTGTTCGTCGGGGTCCTTGATATTGATAGCAAATGCTCCGGTAGTGTGGACCTCGTCGACAAGCTCCTTAAGAAGGTCTGTGAAGGAGTCATAGTCTTCTCGACTGAGTTCTATTGTTGGCGTTGCATCCTCCATTCTCCCCGTTAAGATCTTACGGAAAATACGGGGAGAACATGCAAATAGTGCGTCAAAATGTCCTCGTCCCCGGCAACGGCGCCAAAAACTTGATCGCACCCCGGATACACGTCCCGAGGCGACGGTTGTAGTTTTACCGCAAGCGCACGGTATAGCGGCGAGCGGGTATCGAACACAGGGAGGACGAATGACCGTGCTTGCTCCTGATCCACCTGGCTATTTATGAACAGAGAGAGATAATTGCCTTGGGCGATCCTGTCACAATCGTCAGACAAATTTGCGAAATATCAAATCAAATAAAGAACGTCTAGGGAAAGGGGAATCCCCGCTACTCACCGTATTTCATAGATGTGGTTCGTCGGTATCAAAATTGCTAGAATGAGAATTTGGATGAACTAGTTGCAACTAAATGTGGAACCAAGCTCACGCTCTCGCGCTGTTGCCGGTCTATAGCTATCCTAGGCTTGGGTCCAATCTCTTGCAAACCCTAGCCTAGGGAAGCTAGCATTAGGATCAACATCATCGTTCAATTGCGCACCGAGCCCAATCTCTTGCAAACCCGGTCCACAATCTAAATTGGGATAGTTCCTACCCGTCCAATCTCTTGCAAACGGGTATCGGCACGGAATCGCAACCGGAGGTCCTAGTATCGGTCCAATCTCTTGCAAACCGATACTTCGAAAATCCGACTCCAACCCAATTCGGATTTCTAGGGCTTCCTATCAAATTGGGACCCAATCTCTTGCAAATCCCAATTGATATGAATACCTAGCTATCCGTAGTAATTCGATCCCAATCTAATCCCTAATTATTGATTCTAGCACAATTCCTACCAATTTATCACAAATACGAAATTGGGCTTGTAGGGTTCATCCCCACGCCCCAAGACGTGGAGACTACTCACAAATCATAGCAATAGCACAAAAATAATCAATGAAATAGGCAATGGAATTCATCACAACAATGATATAAACAATAAAAATAGAGTTCTTGGGGAAGAACAATGCAAACCAATGTAGATCTTCAATTAATCCAACAAAAATCCAAGTTTTTCTCCTCTCCAATCACAATTAATAAACCTAAAAAGTAAACTCCAAAAAGCTGCAAAAAATCTGAGAGATGGCTCCCTAAACTAGGGTAAAAACAGAGCTTAAATAGCCCCAAAAATCGTCTAAAAATCCTGACCAAAATGCCCTTGCACAGCCTGTTTTCCGCAAATTTCGCTACAGGCAGCGCATCGCACTCGGCCGAGTGACAAAAGTCGCTCGGCCGAGTGAAAACCCTGTCATTTTTCCAGTAAGTCGAGGGCTTCAGGGGTCTTCAGTTCGGGGGGCGGCTCGGCCGAGTGAGTTGTCATCACTCGGCCGATGGCTTCAAGGCACTCGGGCGGACGTAATAATCCACTCGGCCGAGTGGGTCTTCTGAAGCTCAGATGGCCGAAAAACAGTAACTTCGATATTCTGGAGGGGCTTCGTCTGGGCGCCACTCGGGCGGACGTGGTATCGTCACTCGGCCGATGTGGTCTCCGTCGCTCGGCCGAGTACACATGGAAATCGTGTCTGAACGGGTCGGCCGAGCAGTGTCTCGCTGGTCGTCCGAGTGGCTCCTCCACTCGGCCGAGTGGGACACAAAAAATGCCCAAACTGATTGTTTTGGCCTCCTCGTCGCTCCTGCGACGTCCATTCTTCTTCCGCTCCTCTCCAACAGCAAAATACCCCTCGGGGAGGTCGTCGGTGGCCGTCTATCGTGAGCGCATCTCATGATCACTCCAAATCGCGCCAAATCACCTGAAATGCGACAAAAACAACAAAGCGTGAAAAGCATCGCAATATCGTCGATATATCGTGAAAAACATGATTTGGGCGATCTAAATGGCATGCAAACATGCGGAAAAAAAGGTGTAAAATAAGGAGTGATCAGCCGTCACCTCCCCACAGCCTCTATAGTCGGACGGGTATTGGGCCGTCGCCTACCCCGCATATGGCGCTCTGGTTTGGGTGGCGAAGCTCCGTAAGCTTGCCCCGAGGTCTTCATTGGTGGGGGGGAGCGAGCGCGTAGCTCGGCCCGTGCCCCCCCTCCGGTTTGTGTGGCGAGGATTGGTCCTGCCCCGGAGTCTTTGAGAGGGCGGGTATCGGGCCGTCGCCTCCACGCAGCCTATATAGTCAGACGGGTATTGGGCCGTCGCCTACCCCGCATATGGCGCTTCGGTTTGGTTGGCGAAGCTTTGTAAGCTTGCCCTGAGTTCTTCATTGGTGGGGGGAGCGAGCGCGTAGCTCGGCCCGTGCCCCCCTCCGGTTTGGGTGGCGAGGATTGGTCCTGCCCCGGAGTCTTTGAGAGGGCGGGTATCAGGCAGTCGCCTCCCCGTAGCCTCTATAGTCGGACGGGTATTTGGCCGTCACCTACCCCGCATATGGCGCTCTGGTTTGGGTGGCGAAGCTCCGTAAGCTTGCCCCGGAGATATTCATTGGTGGGGGGAGCGAGCGCGTAGCTCGGCCCGTGCCCCTCTCCGATTTGGGTGGCGAGGATTGGTCCTGCCCCGGAGTCTTTGAGAGGGCGGGTATCGGGCCGTCACCTCCCTGCTGCCTCTATAGTCGGACGGGTATTGGGCCGTCGCCTACCCCGCATATGTCACTCCGGTTTGGGTGGCGAAGCTCCGTAAGCTTGCCCTGGAGATCTTCATTGGTGGGGGGAGCGAGCACATAGCTCGGCCCATGCCCCTCTCCGGTTTGGGTGGCGAGGATTGGTCCTGCCCCGGAGTCTTTGAGAGGGCGGGTATCGGGTCATCACCTCCCCGTTGCCTCTATAGTCGGACGGGTATTGGGCTGTCGCCTACCCCGCATATGGCGCTCCGGTTTGGGTGGCGAAGCTCTGTAAGCTTGCCCCAAAGGTCTTCATTGGTGGGGGGAGCGAGCGGGTAGCTTGGCCCGTGCCCCTCTCCGATTTGGGTGGCGAGGATTGGTCCTGCTCCGGAGTCTTTGAGAGGGCGGATATCGGGCCGTTGCCTCCCCGCAGCCTCTATAGTTGGACGGGTATTGGGCCGTCGCCTACCCCACATATGGCGCTCCGGTTTGGGTGGCGAAGCTCCGTAAGCTTGCCCCGGAGGTCTTCATTGGTGGGGGGAGCGAGCGCGTAGCTCGGCCCGTGCCCCTCTCCGGTTTGGGTGGCGAGGATTGGTCTTGCCCCGGAGTCTTTGAGAGGGCGGGTATCGGGCTGTCGCCTCCCCGCAGCCTCTATAGTCGGACGGGTATTGGACCGTCGCCTACCCCGCATATGGCGCTCCGGTTTGGATGGCGAAGCTCTGTAAGCTTGCCCCGGAGGTCTTCATTGGTGGGGGGGAGCGAGCGCATAGCTCGGCCCATGCCCCTCTCCGGTTTGGGTGGCGAGGATTGGTCCTGCCCCGGAGTCTTTGAGAGGGCGGGTATCGGGCCGTCGCCTCCCCGCAGCCTCTATAGTCGGACGGGTATTGGGCCGTCGCCTACCCCGCATATGGAGCTCTGGTTTGGGTGGCGAAGCTCCGTAAGATTGCCCCGGAGGTCTTCATCGATGGGGGGAGCGAGCACGTAGCTTGGCCCGTGCCCCTCTCTGGTTTGGGTGGCGAGGATTGGTCCTGCCCCGGAGTCTTGCGTCTCTAAGCTGAAATTTTCAAGTGGAAATGACGAAAGTCGAAGATGCAAAGGGAAGAAGATATTTCATTCGAGACTTACAGTTTCCGGTTACATTACGACTGGTGTTCCGCGTTCCTTAGAGGGATTAGCCCGCCCTCATCAAGGGGGGATAGGACGGGCGCGGCAGGTCTGGTCCTCCTCTGCGGCCCCGGGTTCTTCTGCGGTTCCCTCAGCAGGAGTCGGCCTACAGTGGTGGGAACCTTCCCTCTCCCAAAGTAGATCGGCCACCAGGGTTTGCTCCGGACCCTTGGGTTTGGTCGATCCCACGTAGCAGCTCCGGGACAGCTTCTGACTCCCCCGCACTGACCCCACCCCTCGCGGGGTCTGGAAGTTGATCATCTGGTGCAGCAGGATGGGGAGCGCTTCGATGGCTGCCATGTATGGTCGTCCTATGATCTCGTTGTACACCGACGCAACGTTGACAACAACAAACAGCGTCATGCGGGTGACGACCCGTGGTCCCTCTCCGAGAGTTACTGGCAGGGTGATCACCCCCATGATAGGGGTCAAGTGGCCGGTGAAGCCGACGAGGGGCCTCGTGCATGGTCTCAAGTCCGTCTGCCTTAGCCCCATCTTCTCGATTGTCGACATAAATAGGATGTCGCAAGAGCTCCCAGTGTCGATCAGTAGGCGGCTGACGACGGCCGTCCCAATCTGGGCCTCGATGACGATGGCGTCATCATGGGGCAGCTCGACTCCTTCCAGATCCTCGTCACTGAAAGTAATGGGAGGGTAGGCTACTCTTCTCCCCCTAGTGTCCCCTCCAAGACCTGTCGTCATCACTTACCGTGCGTACGCCTTCTTACTTGATGACGACGCTCCCCCGGAAGATGGTCCACCACATATCGTGTTTATGCGCATGACCAGCTTTGGGGGGAGGGGTTCCTCCCGTTCACCACGCGGTGGTGGGTCTGCTCTCTGTGCCCTCCGGTGGTTCCCCTCTTCCTGGTCCGGTCTCCTGCCCCCGACGAAGCCCCCAAGGTGACCAACCTGGATCAGCCGCTCGATTTCCCTCTTGAGGGTGAAGCAGTCGTCAGTTTCATGGCCGTGTTCTCGGTGGTACCGACAATACTTTTGGAAATCTTGCCGAGCCGGGTCTGATTTCATTTCTCTGGGCGGCTCTGGCAGCAGTCCGGCCCTCATTGCCGCGGCCAACACCTCTATCAGGGGGGCGTTGAGCTATGTGTAGTGGGCCCGCAGGGGCCCCTCCTGCCTTGGGACGGCTCGGGCAGGTTCTTGGGCCGGGGCGAACTCTCGGGCAGGGCCAGGGCGATCTTGTGGGCGGCGCCCCGTCGGGTCGCGCCTTGGTTGGGCAGGCTGTTCGCGCCCTCGATGCCCATCTTCTTGTCTTGGTCGAGGGTACGATCGAGGCTTGCCTTGGAGCGGTTTTGCCGAGGGGAACAGTGCCTTCGTGCCGAGAGTCTCTTCGGCCAACGCATGCCTCTCTGCCATAGCGACCATCGCTTCGTAGTCTGCCGGCGGATCTCGGAGAAGGGATTTGTGGAGGCTCCGAGTTCGCAGCCCCGTCTTGAAACCCAGCATGAGCACCTCGTCACCGCAGGTCACCACCGCCCGTCTCTCATCCTGGAAACGACGCAGGTATTTCCCTGTCGTCTCTCCTTCCCCTTGGACTATCGTGCTGAGGTAGTCCAGGGGCTTCTTCTTCGTTCGCCCGGCCCGGAACTCCTGGCAGAACTTATGGGACAGTTCGCCAAAGCTCCCAATGGATCTCGTGGGTAGGCCAAAATACCAATCCAATGCTGTGTCCCTCAGACTTTGCGAGAAGAGTCGGCATAGGAATGCCTCATCCACATCATGCGCCTCCATTGCCCCCGGTATTCCATTATAGGTGGCCAGGTGGGGGGGGGGGGGGTTGAACCTTATGGGCCTCCAGGTGGACGTGATCCACCGTGCCAATGACGTGGCCTCCTCCGGGTAGGCAGAGCGCTCGGGCACGTGCCCTCTTTGCCATTCCGGGGTCTGGCTCCGGTCGTGCCTTGGCTGCTGACGGTCTTCGCACCCCGGGGTATAGCGAAGCGGTCGCCTGGGGGGAATCCTTCCACGGGTAGAGGATTCGACAGGTGGCAGGCTACGGTCATCCCAGTACCACCGCCCTCTGGCCGTCTCCTCCCGGATCTTCTTCCGCTCCTGATTCTCCCTCAGGAGCCTTTCACGTTCGGTGGTGAGGACGCGGAGTTGTCGACAAATGGCTTCCTCGTTCAGACGATCGGGGGAGAGGTGCTAACGAGGCAGACTTCGCGCCCACTGTGGAAATTTGGCCAGTGGTGGGCCGCGCCCGTCCAGGTGTCGCCGGCCCATCGCCGACACCTCTGGGATCTCCCGGTTCTCTTCGTTCTCCCTCCGGAGCCTTTCGCGTTCTGCGATGATGAAGCGGAGCTAGTGTCGGGCGGTCTCGTCGTCCAGGTAGGCCTACCGGGCGGTCTCGGCCGCTTCGTCCAAATGCCTTTGCGCGGCGGCGGCTGCCTCCCGGTGCCTCCGCAGCCGCGCGACCTCCATTTCCTCCTCCAAGAGCTTCTGCTGGGCCGCGATCTCCTTGGCGAGCCCCTGGTCTCCCCCTCCTCCTCGAACTGAGGGTGAAGATTCCGTCTCATGTTCGAGGGCTCCGAGGGGCCATGAGGTGCCTCCATCCCTGTTGTTGCGCAGCCCCCCATCGCCTTAGTGAAGTTCTCGAAGCTTTGCTGAATCGCGCGGGCCGAGGTCTGGACTATCTCGGCCTCTACCCCCAGAGGGGGGTCAGTCACGGGAGTAATTTGTTGAGAAGTTGGCTCTTGACCCATGGGATCCTTGCCGTGGTCAGGGTTCTGGGCGATCGGTATGGGGTCTAACATGGGTGTGATCCTTCGTTTCCCACAGACGGCGCCAATTGTTGAGGGTGGAACTCGCGTACAATGAATTTTTATTAGGGGGAACCAAGGGCACGGTGGTTGTGTTGATGAAAGGATTAGGGTAGGCTGTTTGACAGGTGATTAGAGGGGTGATGAGGCTAAGCTTGTCGCTGGAGCTGACCACGGAGTCGAATCCCACAGGATGCGGTTGAGGAAGATCGGATGGCAGGAGCCGAAGGCGAACACAAGCCAGGGGACGAGTTATCCTGCATAATGAGCAACTCGTCAGAAAGGCCGGGTTGGGGTCCAACCCTTAGCATCTCCGATGCCTAAGTTAGCAATTTGGCTTAAAGCGGGGGCTAGGCACGCAGGTCGGACTAAGGGTGAGTCAACCGTACGTGACGAGCTATGAGTGGGAGAACAAAGATATGGATGACCTTTGCTCTCGTGTGTGAATAATGGGATTGAGAGTGAATTTGCCAACCCCTTCCCGTAATGAGTGAGGGGGTATTTATACCTGAGGGGAGGCGGTTATGTGGAGCTGACCTGGCGTGCTGACTCGACGTGCTGAGCTGGCCCGGATGTCAGCGAAAGCTTCGGACGAGGATGTCAGGAACATGAGTGTCAGCCACGCTTTTGTCGGACGGTGCAACGGCCAGGGGCGCTTTTGTCAGGGTGTAAGGGCCGAAAGCATTAAATGTCAGGGGGCGCAGCAGCCAGGGGGGTGCTTTGTCAAATAGTCAGGCAGCGTAAGTGTCAGTCGCGTCCTTATACTAGGTTGTTTGTCGTGTGTGATAAGTCCAGGGTCTAGCGGTGCATTTCCCCACAGCTGGGTTCGAGTGGGGCCGCCGGGCCGACCTGATCGCGGGGTGTTCAGCCCGGCCGTGCACATTTTCGGGTGCGGATCGTGGACCGTCGGTAGGGGGAACGGGTGTGCCTCTGTTAACATCCGAGGCTGCACTGTCTGGGCGTACCCCGATCGCACTGCTCTTGGCGGACCGAGCGAGGGCGGTTAAGCGACTCTGTCGGGGAGGGGGCGCGGCGAGGTGCGCCCATCCCCTTGTAGCCTCGGACCTCCGGGTCGGTTGACGCCCTACTGGCCTCTGAAGTCCGGGCGAGGGGCGCCTTGGCGTTGGGTCGGCCGCCCGTTCAGGAGGGGTGAGCCAGCGAGGTATATTAGTGGTTCTGGGGAGGAGCCGGACTCCCACGATTTTAGGTCGTAACAAAACCCCTACGCGCAAAGGAATCTATTGTTGCGGCAAAGCTTTGCGGGGATTTTTCTTTGGAGCGTATCAGGAGCGGAACTATCTACGGATTTTTATTATCACGATCTTCCCTAGATCTTTGATCTAGAGGTAATTTCTTTTCAATCGCGTAGATAACTACAAAATATAGTACGCTAAGATTTTACATAGCCAATTTTATAGGCTAGTATTAATCTGCACCATTTTAATAATCCTCAAAATTAAAATTCAACGAAGAAAAAAAATTCCAGAACCCTTGAGTCCCCCCACCCTGAAAGGGGACTCTGTCGATCAGTAGCCCGCTGGGGGGGGGCTCCGGCGTCCAGCTGCTGCGTCGCCCCCCCGAAGGGGGTCCGTTATTCGCCCCCCCCGAAGGGGGGGTCTTCGGTTGACATCCTCCGGCAGGATTCCGACGGTGAGAGAGGGGGATTCTGAGCGGATCTGCGCCTGAGATCCGGACTGCTCCGACGGGATCCCGACGACGAGGGGGGTCTCGGACTGATCTGCGCCTCCCAGCCCCCAAAGGGGGGCATCCTTCGTCTTTAACCGCCCTCCCCCCGGCGGCTGTGGAGGGGTTCACAGCCCCGATCGCGGGGAGGGGGGTTTTCGCATCTCCTCCCCCCCGAAGGGGGTCTTCCGAGCGCCTGAGATCCAAGCGCAGTGCCGAGATCCGAGCACCGCCCCCCCCCCCCCCCCCCCCCCGAAGGGGGCCCCTGAGCCCGCATCCCCCTTGGCTTTCTCTAAAGAACAAAAAGGAGATTAAGACGGTGTTTATTGGAGGATGACAGGGACTTAATTAAACAGCTGCAAGGCTTTTGATTGACTTTTGTGTGTCAAACGCTAGAAATTAGTTTGGCATGCGTTCGATTTTCAGGGTGACGTGGCTTTCGTTTGTTGGCTAGGGTTTTTGGTGACATGGCCTACATGTGACATATTATATGTCAATGTCTTGCTTGATGCATAGGACACAAGCAGACTACAAACTGTATGTTATGGGGTACACCTAAGTTTGCTGACCTGCTCTCAAGATTTGGTGCATAAAGGAATCTGGGCATTTTCATGCTTATGGCCTTGTATGCCCAAGTATAAGTATGATTCCCAATTGGGCCAGAAGCCCATTAAATCTAATTGCAAACTTATTTTGTCAATTAAAATTTTGCGAATGGGCCTGAAGCCCAAGTATTAATGATATTTTAATTTTACTTATTCGGCCTGAAGCCAAGTTAATTCAATTGCAATAATTTATTTGTTAATTTTTGGCAAATGGGCCTGCAGCCCAAATAATAATAATATATTAAAATGATTAATATTTATGGGCCTACAGCCCCATTCAAAATATTAATTTATTTTAATTCTTTGTTATGAGCATGTCGCGTCATATTGCTAAAATTATATACCCTTGCATTATTATTAATTTATGGAATATTAGGATTTTTCAAAAATATAATTATCTTAAGGATCCTGCGACCGCTCTGCCGTTAGTCAACTAACCTAACGGTGTATGACGTCTCCCCGTGGTCCGAGAGATTATTATATTTTATAGTCTATTTTTCCATTTGTATATGCCTCTGTTATATACATGCGTGGTTGTTTATTTTGTGCCTGTAGCATTTATAAACTGCGTGGGTGTTTATATAAGCTAAAATGTGATTTTTGGGATCGGCCAATTTGATACCCTTCTAAATTCCTTGCAATTTTATTTTCTTTTTGAGAGAATTTGTAAGTGAGGAATAAATGTATTAATGCCAAAGACTGGTGTACCGACAAATGAAGACGGAGACGAAAATTGGAAAATATAAGGACCCATTCTAGGTTTCCAAATTGTACTTTTCTCTTCTTTATGGACTGTATATTCGGACTTTGGACTTTGTATTCTTTAGGGTATCTGGTCGATCCCCACATTTTACTTATTTTATTTTTTAATGCGTGAATTTCAATTTTAATTAATTCATGCTTATTTTAAATTGCGTAGATAAATGGCAAAATTGGCAAGCGTCGATTTCGAGGTCCTCGATTCTGCATGAAAAATTACCTGAGTTGGCGAGTGGACCTGAAGTTCCACTTGCGTTCGATGACCCGCCTTGGCTCCATTTTGGCTCCTCCTTCGGCCCCAGCAGCGGCCGATGCTTCTGCTACATCTAGCAGTAGCACTCCTACCACTGTCTCCGACGTGGATAAGGCGAAAGCCATAATCTACATTAGGAAACATATAGATCGGACCTTAAAGGCCGAATACCTAACGATAGAGGACCCAATGGAGCTGTGGACAGCACTGGAGGCATGGTATAAACATCAAATTGATGTAATATTACCGCGTGCCAGTTATGAGTGGGAAAACCTCAGACTTCAGGACTATAAGTCCTTCGCTGAGTATAATTCTGCACTTCATAATATCACCTCATGGCTGAAGTTGTGCGGTGAAGAAGTGACAGACAACGCATGTTGGAAAAGACATTTACCTCGTTTCACGAGAAAGATGCAATCCTCATGCAGCAGTATCGTGAACATAACTTCACGAAATTCTCTGATCTGATCTCATGCCTACTTAGGGCAGAGCAAAATCGAGATTTACTGCTAGCCGCTCATAATTTACGTCCAGCTGGCACTGCACCTATCCCTGAAGCCCACCACGTTTCTCCCCAGAAGTGGAAAAAGTAGAAGAAGGCTAATAATAACAAAGGAAAATCTATGATGAAGAATGGACGAGGAGCATCACCTCCGTCCAACAACAACAATACAGGAAAGAGTAACTTCATATGGAAGCAAAAGAACACTGACCAAGTGCCACTTCCTAAGAAGAACTAGGAGGATAAATGCCATAGATGCGGCATGACTGGCCATTGGTCCAGAATTTGCCGCACTCCTCGCCACCTCCAGGAACTATATCAGGCGAGCCAGAAGTCTCTGCCTGAAACAAACTTGTCGACTGTTCAGCCACCAATGATGTTCACTGCAAATGACTTCGAGAACGACGACCTGCTCGATTAAGCTTCATCTTTTATCTATGCATTTAAAATTCAATGTTGCTTCATCTTTAATTTGCTTAAGTACGAACTTTTATTTTGAATGTCTTTTTTATTAACTTAAATAAAATTTCGTTTTACTTATATATGAAGTATGGAATATTGTGGACAGTGCCTCGTTGCACTGGTGTAGCATTGATATTGCTCCCACATACAACGAGACTATAAGATGCAAATTCTCCTCTTAAACATATAGGAAATCTCCAATTTTCAAGGATATTTCTTTTAAAGAAAATAACTTGAAAATTGTGGATAATATATATTGAATATCAATATGTAACTCGTCAAGAGAATGGCCAGAAGACCATCTACTTACGATTTCATTGGACCCCCGTCGGGCCCCTATAATTACAGATATTCATCCTATAGAAAGCCAACTCGACTGAGCACCAGAAGTGCCTTTCTTTGCCATAGTTTTTAACTCTAGCAAAATGGACTTGGTCATCCTGGATCAGCGATGATGGACGCATCATCAAATTAATCCATTGGAGAACCTGAAGATTCTTCAAAAGGTTGAGTTTCATTGTCCCCCTTTGTCATAAGGGAAAACTAATAGAGAGACCTTCCCTCCTGAAAGTGGGTTTAGAGTCTCCTGACTTCATTGAGAGAATACATGGTGACCTTTTACGGGCCTATTCACCCCGCAAATGGCCCATTTTCGGTACTTCATTACTGCACTGATATATGCATCTATTAGATGGTCTTATGTGTGCCTTTATATTCACTCGCAACCTAGCTTTCTCAAAAGCTTATAATGTGGGTGAATTTACTACACATATCATTTAAGACTTCTGCCAAGCAACTGGCATTAAAATTGAACATCCTGCAGCATGTTCAACCTCATAACGGGTTAGCAAAGTCTCTGGTAAAGAGACTCCAATGGATTTCATGTCCATTGTAAAATCGCAGTTGCCTGTTGATGTTTAGGGACCATTACATTGCATTCCGCATCGCTTATCAAGATACGGCCCGCTTGTTGCCATATCTTATTACTGATGCTGCTTGCTTATGGTTTACCAACAAGTCTTGATAAATGTGAATTTTATGAGCAAATTCTCATTGAAATAGGCACACAGTCTAAAGAAGCCTGAAGCTTCTGAGACCATATCATGGGACACAAAAGTTCTCATCCCGTTATGATCCGCATACTTTTTCTGTGTGAAGTTGAGATCCAGAAGATCCTTCACATTCAGACTAAAGTACATCAATTGCCGGATAAAATTGCGGACAACCAGAAGATTGTTCGTTCACACGTCCCTACTGCCAACACGCCTGCTAGGATTGACATTCCCAAAGATGGATGCAATCCACCGGCAGCAGAATTGGTTTTACCTCAATTTAAAGGAGGACGCCTGCCAGGTTCAAAATATAAAATTCCTCAAAATAGGAAGATTCCTGGATATATCAAAATGATCCAACCACAGGATGCTGAGCTCAGACCAACAACCTCTCCCCTCCTAATTTCCCCTGCAGAGGAAATAACAGGAGAAACATCATTATATTACGTACGTACTGGAGAGGCACTGGACAGATATAGCACAGTCGTCGACGACGGTTTTGCTTTCGCTATTGCCGTTCACGTCGCTGAATACGACGATGACGTCTACCCACTTTTATATAGTGTAAACGCATAGAATGGCCAAAGTGGGACGAGGCAATAAGAGTAGAGCTGGACTCACTCTTGAAAAGCAAAGTCTTTGGACCAGTAGTCCATACACCTGAATGTGTAAAAACTTGTGGAATATAATTCGGATTTCATAAAGAAATTGAAATGAAGGAAATGTGATCATTTTCCTACTAAGCCTACACTTCTCTGAAAAAGCCAATACATGCAGCTCATGGACATTGTGACTGCATATATATACGGCAATATAGATATAGAGATCTATATAAAACTTCCAAAAGGGTATACTCTACCCCCAGAGATGAAAGAGAGACGTAGAAACGTCTTCTCCATAAAGGCTACAAAGATCATTAGTTGATCTTAGCAATATTCTGCCTGTGTATCTTTTTCAAAAGATCGTTGACAGGATTCGTAATATTCGCCGTATATGTGGTCGACTTAAAGCTAATAGGATCTCCTGCAGAGACCATTTAGATAACAGATAGTTTTAAGCATACATTGTAAATGAAAAACCTAGGTATAACAAGGTATTATCTCGGCTTATATATTTAACCCCTTCGTGGTGGAACCCTTTAATATCTTTCATACACCTGGAGTTTATGAAGAATGATGTCCACTTGCATCCTATTGAAAATGGATACTTATATATGACACCTTCCAGTAGCTGGAAGAGGGGGAGTACATCCTAGGTCCCGAAGAGCCTAGCTCTAGTGTACTTGTTACACTTCTTTATCTGGCCAACTGCATGTATATTTGATAGAACGTCTCCAGTAAAGTTGTTAACCAGATACAGTGTTGCCCTGGAGAGCAACACTAAACCAAGGATAAGCTGCTTCTATCCAACTTCCAAGGGTCAAGGAATATATATCTTATATGCAGGTTTAAAGATCAACGCGATGACTACAACACAATTGGACGGCCACCTCCTAAATATCTACGCATCATCCTCCAATGTCTACATCTTCTGAGAAGCTCATCATCCAAGAAGCAAGTATTAGAAACGCTCAGCTAGGTCCAGTAGTACCTTGCAGACACATTGAAGACATATTCAATGAATACTTTAGTGGCGTCATCTACCAACTTCGAAGAGCATTCCACTCCAGAACGCTACTGCTTTACTATAGCCGCTAGATGAGTGAAACTTGTATAAGATGAGTGATGATTGTATTTTCTTTCAGAACATGATGGATGTATAGACGAATAGGAGATGATTGTATATATACGTAGGAGATCTGTAAGCCTGAGCTTGTACAGATCATGGGGAGTCCCTCGATAGTTGTATTCTTTTACCTTAAGATGCTGGTTTTTCCCACTGGGTTTTCCACAGCTAAGGTTTTAACGAGGCAACCACAGTGGCTCTGGATTCAGAAGTATCCACCCTATTAGCATAACGAATCCTGAAGTATTCATATGCTTAACCCAAGGTAATGGAGAGATGAGGGGGAGTGTTGTGAGTTGAGGGAGGCCTTTGGCCTCCCCCCTCAACATCTCACCATTACTCCCCACTAAGTTAGTGGGGAGTCCCTTGGACTCCTAACTCATCATGAGATTTCTATAAATAAAGTACCATGGCTATTTGCCATGGTTAATTCTCTCCAATCCTCTTTTAACAAAAATTGATTTTTAGATAGTTATTTGCTATTAGATCGCATATAGCTTTGCGGATCTTCCATTTGATTGGTGTATTGTTGAAAATACAGTGAGAGTATCCACGATGCAATGATTTTGAAATTAACCAAACCCAACTCAAATAGAGTTGAGCTGGCATTAAGATGCAAATAATCCCACTTTATTTTCAACAATTCACCAACCCCGAGGAAACCCCGAGGAAGATCCACTCCATTTCATGTGATCTACTGGTAAAAAACTATCACTAGTACATACAATATGTTGGATCTGGATATAAGCCTAAGAGGAGGGGGGTTGGGGGGGGGGGGGTGAATAGGCTAATAAAAATTCTTGAGATATCACAGACAATTATTCAGCACAGATAGTCCGACACAGAGTATTCTTATTTTCCTTTACTTTTTCTTTCTCCATCGATAGACTATCCCCTTTGGTGTGACCAGATTTCTTGCAATTTAGGCAAATAATTTCATCATTAGTATTGTCACAAATATTCTTAGTCACACAAGAATTATGTTTACTTAAAAGAGCTTTTCTTCCCTTTCGGTTCTTCTTTTCTTCTGTGGCCTCTTTTCATCGCTTGAAATGTTATCACCGAAAGTTTGCTTGTTTCCATATGTCGTCTCTAAAGTCATCCTTATATACTGTGCAGAAGAGCAATGCGAAATATGATTAAATATTTTTCTATCTAAGCCACTGATAACGCCCGGATATACACCCGAAAAACGACTGTAGTCTTACCGCAAGCGCACGACGTAGTGGCGAGCGGGTATCAAACTCAGGGATGACAATTGATAGTACTCTATTTTGATCACCTAGCTATTGATGGAATAAGAGTGGTTTTGATAGTAGTGTCACAATCGTTCAAATAGCAAATAAAATTCAATATAATAAAGCGTTTAGGGATAGGAAATCCCCGCTACGGATCGTCACTTATCCTTGTGGATCATGAATTTCAATGTTGCAAGGCTTGAATATAGGTGAACTAGTCGTAACTTAATGTAGAACCAAGCTCACTCTCTCGCGCTATTGCCGGTCTATAGCAACCTAGATTAGGGCCCACTCTCGTGCAAACTCTAACCTAAGCCACTAGCTTGAAGATCGACATCATCGTCCAAATGCATCTTGAGCCCACTCTCGTGCAAACTCGAGCTACGATCTAGGTTATGATAGTTTGTATTCGTCTAATCTCTTGCAAACGAATATTAGTATAGATTTATAATAAAAATCCTAACTTTGGTCCAATCTCTTGCAAACCAAACCTAGAGAATCTCAATTATAAACCTAGGTCGAATATCTAGGTCTTCCCATCCATTGGTATCCAATCTCTTGCAAATCCCAATCGATAGAAATTCCTACCTACTCGCAATAAATCAATCACAACCTAACCTTTTATCAATCCTAGCAACAATTCAATTCATTCATCACAATTCAAAGATCGGGTCCATAGGGTTCATCCACATGCCCTAGAACGACGAAACTACTCACAAATCATCATGGAAATCTCAGAAATAACAAATAAGATTATAGCACAATTCATTGTAGAGAAAGAACAATTCATAAAAATAAGAGTTTTAGCAAGAAAAAACAAACCAAATTGCGTGTCTATGATCTCCAGCTGAGATTTTTAATAGGAATATCCGTCAAAAAATAATTCAAGTCTATCCTAAAATTAGGGATAAACTAGGTTTTAATACAAGTCAAAATCGTCTAGAAATTCCTGACAGAATTGCCCTTGCGCAGCCCAGAAAACCCAATTTGCGTAGCAGTCGGATTGCGCTACTTGGCCGAGTGAAACATGTCACTCGGCCGAGTGACAAACCCAATAATAAACAGAGAATCTGGGGGTTTCAGGGGTCTGTTACCCTGTTCCACTCAGGCGAGTGGTCTTCTTTACTCGGCCGAGTGAGCAATCTTGCTCGGCCGAGTGGGCTTCTTCAAATTTCCAATAAGTTGGCCGCTTCTTGGAAGAAAATCCATGTACCACTCGGGCGAGTGGTCTTCTCCATTCGGCAGAGTGGACTTTCTTGCTCGACCGAGTGAACGTTCAAAAATCAGCAGTACGTATCAGTTTCACTCGGGCAAGTGCAGTCCTTCACTCGGCCGAGTGAACTATCTGTTCGGCCGAGTGAGCTGCTTCTGGGCTCTTTTCTCCTCCTCCTCGCCTCCTCGTCGATTCTATCTAATTTCTTCCTCTTCTGCTCATCCTCTAGCGCTGCTAATTCCTCAAATAAGCTGTGGGCGATGCTTCGGTATGCGTGAAAGTCTCTTGATCTCATTTTCTCTCCAGATCGCTCCATATCTCCTGAAATACGACAAAAACAAGAAATAGTGAAAAGCAACGCGATATCGTCGAATAATCGTGGAAAACGCAATATGGGCGATCAAAATGACATGAAAACATGCAGAAAAAAGTGTAAAATAAGGAGCGATCAAAATCCCCTGAGCTTACCTCTTACTCGTCCTCGAGGAAGATGAGCAAAAGGCGAACCCGGCGGGTAAAAAAAGGAAAAAGGAAAAAGAAGATAGAAAAGAAAAACGAAGAGGAAAGTGCTAGATCATTTTCTCAGGACGTGGACTTGCTTACTCAAATAGCATACGGTGAATAAAAACATGCCAAAGATTTTTGTCTCGATATCATGATCATATAAGGACGCATTCGTCATAGAAACCCAAGAATATAAAATCAATATGAAATATGAAATCATTCCAAAATTAGCATCATTTGAAGCATCTAAAGTAATATACATAATCATAGACCACACGCTTTTCGATTGATAGCTTTCTATTTGGAGTATAAGAGGTATCACACAATACAAAGCAATAAGAATAGAAAGGCATGGTTTTCATAAAATACATGCCAAATCTCAATTCCTGGATTTCGTAATCCTTTTAGAAATCTCCCTGAGTATAGAAAATTACCTTGCTTAGGTTGTCATGCACAGACAAGTAGTCACACTCACACACATCATTGAATCCCCTCCCCCAAGCTTTTCTATAAGCGTGGTGGCATCAGATAAACAATATGACTTTTCCCATTTTTGAAGCTCCATAAAAAAATGAAACAAAAAATTAGAAGAGGGAAGAAAGAAAGAAATGAGAAGGGATCAAGTATGGATTTCTTTTCTGAGTCTCTTTCTTCTCTTTTTTCTCTTTTTTTGTATCACATATATACAATAAGGATCCCAAATCAAAAGATAGAGAGATATGCATGTATTTTTTCTTTTTGATTTTGGGGTGTTGGAGCATGGACTTTATAGCAAGGGGGTATGCCAATATAAGATTCGCTAAAGGGAGAATCACCAATGATTTTAATTATAGAAATGCTGTCCAAGATATGTGGAGAAAGAAAAATATGTAACGCTCAGTTCACCCTTTAGAATATGCACGACAACTTTCAGCAGAGTAATGTAAGCTACTCAGTTTGTTTTCAGAAAGTAAACTAATCCAATCATATCAACATAGCATACATTAAATCAACCTGAAAGTGAAGCATACAATTTTCATGCAATAAGAGGTGACATCAGATAGCAAAGCAGTACTCCAAATATAGGCAGCCAATGCGTGAAGCTTGGTGTGTTTTCTATGAAAAGTATACATTATAAATCATCAGACTCAGCTAATAGTAGAATTTCACTCACATTCATATAATGAAGGTGCGGGTTACTATCTCGAATGCATAGCAAAGCATAGCATATGATATCTGAAATAAGAATGATGTCATGGCAAGATAATATGCATATAGAGATAAGCTAATTCCACATCATCATCATCACAGAAAATTCATCTCTAGCAAAAAGGGTAAAAGAAATAAGGATAAAGGAAAAGAAAGAACTACTATACATATGCGGCACATATAAAAAGTAAGAAAACGTGATGCATGAGAAAAAAATGAAAAAGTGGGTGAAAATAAATGTGAAGTAAAGAAAGGCGGAAAAAAAATGAAAATAAAAATGAAGAAAATGAGAAGTGCGTGAGACACTCACTCCCCCAAGCTAAACGGCACAGTGTCCTCAATGTGCAAAGTGTGGCACACCGAGAAAAATGATAAGGGTGGGGTGGGTGAGGATGCATGCATGATAAGGATGAAAATAAAAGAAAATGAGATGGCTATACAAATGATGTATGCAGAGATGCAAGTGGTGCATACAGAGATCAAGATCGTGCAATAAAAGTGCCCCCAAAAATACCTCCTCTCTCCCAAAATGATATAGAAAAATATGAGCAAAATGTGACCAAAATGTGTGTGGAGGAGGGGTGCAAAATCAGCAGACAAAATGACAGCATAGCAGCAGCAAAAGTATGAGAGGCATCCAGTGTGTGCCTAGGTGGGTGGTGGAGCACCAGCACCGTCCTGTGGTATAGGTGGTGGTGGAGGTGGGACGCAGAGCGACAGGTGGCGGCTGTGACAGTCACGCAAGAATCTGGTTCAGGCTAGCCTGAATACCAGGAAGTAAGGCGACACGAGACTGTACATCACTAACGGTAGCGGAGAGAACCCGGAAATCTCCTATGAGTCCACTAACTGCCCCCTGTAGAGCACACAGGTGCTGTACTACGGTGTCGCGGGGAGGTGGAGCAGAGGATCGAACAGGTGAGGAACGGGGCTGCCTCGCACGGCTACCGTAAAACGACAGGTGCAACTACCGGGTGGGGCTGTGGTGATGTGCTCACTAGGACTCGCTCAGCCTCTGTGGGAGGCTGAGACGCAGGAATGGTCGAGGAAGAGGGATCAGCAGCAGAGGCTGAAGTGGTGACAGAGGGCGAGGAGGACATAGAGGTCGCTGACACAGTAATGGGGACAGACATCACGACACTCTCAGTGAAGACAGCTGCAGTGGAGACGGAAGTGTCGACGACTGGGGAGGCCGTGAAGTGTGCAGAAAATGACTCCCCAGGGTCGAGAATAAGAAAGTGGACATGGTCTCCACTGCGGAAGCAAAGGAGGGTCACTGCTCTCAATAATGGTGGTGGTGCGCTCAGGACTCACAGCAGAAATGGGATCGATGGTCATCGGCACAGAATCGGTGGTGGTGGACTTAACAAGTGTACTCCCGACACTGACAGAAGTGTGGACAGAGGTGTCAGGAGGTGCAGGCAAATCAGGTGCAGGCTGAGGAATCTCCGGGTCCAGGGGTGGAAGGAGGGGCTCCTGCTGAGCACCCTCAGGCTCTAGCATGGACGCAGCTGGGATGAGGACGTCCATCGCTGGAATCCACTCCCCACCTGCTGGTCCAATATGGGTCCGAACGGGGCTCGGAAGAACGATGTCATCAGCGCTGAAAGGACAGTGTAGCCATACCCAGTGGTGTTGACCATGAGGGCGCAGCATCCTCATACGGGCCATAACATCTATGGAAAGAGAATTGGGGCCCGGTGGTCGCAGCAAGCCAGCTAGTAGGTCTACTCTACACATGGGAGCAAGAAGAGTAATCAGACCGCCACAACAGATAGGCGTCCTAGCACCAACAGCGATAACGATGTGGTCCAAGTACCAACTGGCTATGTCAATTTGAACTGCAGGGAGTAAGACGTCTCCACCTCTCTCAAAGGCCCGCGCTCGAGTCATCCCGTAGAGCATGTAAAGCTCAGGGGTCGACATCGTCCCGGGCTCATACCTCGCTAAGAAAGTGGTCGCCATGAGGCGCTATGCAATGCGAAGGCATGGGTGGAGGATAGCAGGATGTCTTGGCCTGGCTAGGGTCAAATGCGAGGGGCGATCCATTGATACGTGTCCAGAAGGCGTGTGCATCAAATGATGATGGGGGGATGTGCGTGGGACTGTAGGCTCGGTCTGGGTCTGGGTCTGGGGGCCACTGAAAATAGGCTCGGAGTATGTCGAGAGTGATCTCGCACTCACGATCCATCAATCGGAAAGAGCAACCCCCAGGAGTCCTAGCAATAGAACTCAGAACCTCTAGTGTCGGACGGCTGTAAGTATCCGCCGACATCGACAAAAGTCACGCCACCCCACATTGTCATACAACTGGAGTAGGCCTTCAAGTACCCCTAGGCGCTCAAAATCAGCGAGGTGTGTGAACCTAGAGGGTACGATCGAACAGTGGGAGATACGCTCAAATCTGGCGCGGTGTGTGTCATCCCTGAACGTAATCCCCATCGTGTCGAAAGCGGGGGCGGGCTGTGCCGGTGGTGGTGGAATAGGTTGTAGTGCCCTGTGAAGCTACTGCACATGTACTAGAGTGGGGGGGGTGAATAGTACTTTAAAATAATCAAGATAGTTATTCCTAATTATTGTGCAAGAAACAAACGACAATGCGGAATAAACAACAATTAACAAGAGATAGTCAAACGCAAACAAAACATGTAACGGGTTCGGATCCACCCAAGTCTCCCCGACTTGTTCCCGGTGATCCTACGTTCCAACCACCCGGATCCCCTCCGGATACTTGAGTTAGAAACCCTAACTCAAGATTTCCACTAACCCACTTGCGGAAACTCCACAAGTGCAATCGACCTACAATCGATGTCCGTGAATCCTACAACCCGGGATCACGCAAACTCTCACAACCGAGAGTATACAACAATTCAATGAAATGAAATGAAATAAACACTTACCTACAAAATCCTATGCCTTGAGTAAATCTTACCAAATTAGGGCAATGATGGATTTTGAGGAGAGAATGTCACCAAACCGAATCTCCACCAATAAGATCAGCGATCGAAGGCTAGGATGGAGGATGGTGACTTTGGATCAAGCTCTTGGCTTGGAAGGCTCACAATGGAGAGAATCTCTCTTGAGGAAATGGCTCAAAGAGTTGAGGGAGAGATTCTTGTGAGGAAGAGAAAGCTTTAGAATGGAGTTTAATAGCTTCTCTTAGATTTCTCCAAATCTCTAAAATGGCAGCCTTGAAACTTATGAAAGAGCCACTCCAACTATATATAGGATAGAGGAGGGAGGGAGAGAAAAACGTTTCAAGAAAGGCTCCAACGGCTCTATTCTGAACCCAACTAGTCGGTCAAAGAACAACCACCGACCGACTAGTTCATCAACTAGTCAGTCGGTCAATCAACGTAGACCGACTAATAAGTGAACTGGGAATAGGTCGAAGTTCAGACAAACGGAACTAGTCGGTCCAAGAAGAGTAGCTGACCGACTAGTTTCACAACTAGTCGGTCGGTTACTCAACTGAGACCGACTAAGAGATAAAACTGAAAGTCTGAGAACAAATTGATTTAGTCGGTCCAAGAACAAATGTTGACCGACTAGTTCATCAACTAGTCGGTCGCCAAATGTGCATAGACCGACTAACGATAAACAGTAAGTCAGGTAAAAATTGGCATGTACAGTAAAGCTCAACTAGTCTGTCTAAGAAGGAAATTTGACCGACTAGTTCATCAACTAGTCGGTCGATCAATGAACACAGACCGACTAATTATAAACAGTAGCTCAGGCTCAAAAATGGAAGTTCAACTAGTCGGTCCAAGAAGGATTCCAAACCGACTAGTTGCACAACTAGTCGGTCTGTGAACCTTTTTTGACCGACTAACTGTAAACAGTAACTGAGCTGAAATTGAAAAGGCAGACTAGTCGGTTCATGTAGAGTTGCCGACCGACTAGATCGTCCTCTAGTCGGTTGGCTCTTCTACTTGAACCAACTAACATGCACTAGAAGTCGCGAATCGAAGCGCGAAGCTTCGGGAAAGATCGTATGGACTTCTACTAAGATCCTAGCTCTAAGATATGAGCGAAATGAAGATTATAAAGTAAGTCCTACTCAAGGCTTAACATTCTATTCTATGAAGCTAGAAGACTATAAAATAAACCTTACGAGCCGTCTTCAAAGCTTCAATCTTCATTCTTGACTTCAATAAAACTCCTTGAGCTTCAACGAAGCTTTAGGCATACAATCACGCGTATTGAGAAGTCTTGAGACGTCGCTTTTGATGTTCATATAGATTTGGCGATGATCTCCATAACTGCGCACACAAAGTGTTAGTTCACGATATATTTATGTTTGCTCATCATCCAAAACCAAATCCGGGGAATCAATACTCAACATTCTCCCCC
Source organism: Scilla litardierei (assembly GCA_030789695.1). NCBI lineage: Eukaryota > Viridiplantae > Streptophyta > Magnoliopsida > Asparagales > Asparagaceae > Scilla > Scilla litardierei. Next base: position 220,213,451 of record CM061142.1, on the reverse strand, counting down.
TTTTTGGTGATGACAAACCAACATAAATAATAAGCAATAATAATGATTCAAACTCCCCCTGCATTGATGACACGTTAGTTCTGTATTCAATAATATTCATACGCATCAAGCAGCGAGGGAAATATAAAATATGAATCCTATTATTGACATATAGGATCTAAATCCATTTTTATATCTTCACTCCCCCTGAATCTAACACATCAAATTAGATTCATGGTAAATTCCTTTGAATTATTAATTAGCACATTGTCATTATTATATCTCTCCCCCTTTGGCATTAGCAAAAAGAGCGGGAGGAGATCAACGACAAAACCAATGGCTAAAAAATAACGCATGGGAGTCGAAGAGTAAAACATCAAATGTGAAATACCGAATAAAAGCAAAGCGTGCCAATGAGACCAAAGTCGAAAATCGAGATACGACATCATCAATCCATATGCGAACATCGAAAAACGAAATCACCAAGCCATAGGCGAAAATCGAAAAATGAAATCATCAAACCATAGGCGAACATCGAAAAACGAAATCACCAAGCCATAGGCGAAAATCGAAAAACGAAATCATCAAACCATAGGCGCAAATCGAAAAACGAAATCACCAAGCCATAGGTGAAAATCGAAAAATGAAATCAACAAAACTCAAATCAATTTCACGTATTGAGTTTTGGAACATACTCTCCAAAATCAACATTAGAGACAAAAATCCAATGAGAATACCAAATGTAGCATGCAAGAATATATGGCATATACTAATCTAGCACACTAGAATTCAAATTGAAAAAAAATGATACCAATCGTAATATAATCTACCAATGGATACCAATGTGAATCAAAAGTATGAATATACTTACAACATTAAGCTCCCCCTACTTTGGTGCATCTCTTAAGCACCATCAACTCCAATTGAATGAAAATCCTTGCAAATCACGGAGTTGGTAGGGTTGATATTCCACGGTGGATTGAACCTAGAAAAACTTAAAATGGAGCTAAAATTTGATTTGATGCTCCTTCTCTTATCCTTGAGTACCTAAATATAAAAAATCATTCCACGGTACCCAAGGACATTGGGTCCTAAGAAATTAAACTTTTGGAAGCCAAGTCCAATTGGACTTAGACTTCCCCACATAATTATCACTATGCACGACATTCATGAAATAAGAGTTCATATAAACTTGTTTTTCATTCATGCTAGTGTCCTTTGGGCTCCAAATAGTGTAAATTTTGGGAGCCCTAGTCCTATTGGGAGCATGCATGTGTTGTTGATTTCTACGTGATGCATGTCGTGGATAGGCATAAGGAACATGATGAAATGGTGCACGATGATAATTATTCATATGATGATGTGGGTGAACATATGCATGTGGAGGAACACGTGCATGAGGGTGTCTCATATGGTGTGCACGTGCCCGTGGATGCGGTGCATAGAAATCATCATGCGTGCTAACATGTGGAGTAGGATGTGTGTTCCTACGTGGCATGGTATTGGTGTACATGTAGGCATGACCCTTCTTTGGAGGTCCACCCAAAGTGAGTTTCTTTCCAAATGGGGGTGTGTTCCTAGCGGAAGCACCATTGGTAGAAGAACTACCCATGACGTGTTTACTTCCACTAGTAGAAGCATCGGAAGATGGCCTAACAAAGGTGCCGGACGATTTGGATGATTCTCTCATCTTATACCCCAAACCAATGTGATGATTGGCCGGAGGTAATTCATTTAAGATATTATCCAAATGGCCCTTACCCTTATTGAATTCATGAATTCGGCCTAATGTGCGCTCATGCTCCTCGGTGAGAGAATGCAAAGAAGCATCCAAAGTGGACACTTGCGATGCGAGTGCACAAACACGTGACTTGAGATTTTTATTCTCAATACTCAAAGTTGAGTTTTGAGACGTCAAATCCGCTATCACATGTTCATCCGAATCCTCTATATGAACATGCTCAAGTTGAGATTTGATATTTACAATCTCATTTCTCAACTCTTCAACAACGGTGTCGTTGTTGACGATGATAGGTTTAGGCGAGGTTTTAAGACTATCTAACTCATTTTTAGTCTTAATAAATCTACTAGCCAATTTAGAAAACTTATACCAAAGTTGTTCGTTGGCTAATTTAAGTTCATCCATGGTTACCTCACCGCCTCCATCCTCGCTTTCCTCGCTTTCATCGCTTTCATCGGAGGAAGTCTCTTGAACACGTTCCTCTTTTCCCATGAAGCACATGTGTGCTTTCTCGATGCGTTCATCATCCGACTCTCCACTTGACGAATCCTCGGAGTCGGTGAATGTCCCGACAAGTCCTTTCTTGTGCTTTCTCGACTTGTCGTGCTTGGATGCCTTCCACTTCCCCTTGTGTTTGTAGAGAGGACAATCCGGCTTGATGTGTCCTGGCTTGTTGCATTTATAACACACGGGAGTAGAAACATTAGTAGAACCAAACTTAGATAAATTCTTAAACTTACCTTTTCGAAGGCATCGGTCGAACTTCTTTGCCAAATCGGCCAAAGTTTCCATGTCCAACTCATCTTCCGATTCTTCTTCCGATTCTTCATCATCGGTAGATGGAGCGGCCTTGTATGCAATCGCCTTTTTCTTTGGCTCGTCTTGCTTCAAGTACGACTTCATCTTTTCCTTCATCCTTATCTTGCTTTCCTTGCATACCTCATAAGAAATCAAGGTACCCATTAGTTGAACGACGGTATATTTACTCATATCGTTACCTTCCTCGATGGCGAAGGTACGCTTTTCCCAACAAGAAGGAAGTCCATCGATGATCTTTGAGACTTTCTCCTTTTGGGTGTAGATCTTCCCAAGAGCTTCCAATTCGTTGGAATTATCCACGAAGCGAGAATAGTAGTCCTTCATAGTTTCACCCTGTTCCATGTGAAACAACTCAAATTCTTTGTTAGCGACAACGAGTTTAGAATCTTTTACCGTACTCGTTCCTTTGTGCAAGATGAGGAGGGAGTTCCATATTTGATATGCACTCTTACATGTGCATATCTTATTGAAGTCCTCGGGCTCCAATGCGCATTGCAAGGCGTTCATTGCCTTGGCATTGCTTACCTCCGCGGCGACCTCCGCGGGAGTCCATGTTGCGAAATCTTGTTCGGCGGGCTCGACATACTCCGTCATCGTGGCTCTCCAAAGTGAAGCACTCCGGAGGAAGGTTTCCATCCGGCATTATCAGTACCCATAGTTGGTACCGTTGAAGTGAGGAGGCCTGACTGAGGATAGCCCTTCCAAAACTGAAGAAGCTCCTTGACGATCCTTGAAGACGTTGTAGTCGTTGTTCGTCATTACTTTGAACTTTTAGCTTTAACCTTGGCTCTGATACCAATTGTAGTGCCCTGTGAAGCTACTGCACATGTACTAGAGGGGGTGAATAATAATTTAAAATAATCAAGATAGTTATTCCTAATTATTGTGCAAGAAACAAACGACAATGCGGAATAAACAACAATTAACAAGAGATAGTCAAACGCAAACAAAACATGTAACGGGTTCGGATCCACCCAAGTCTCCCCGACTTGTTCCCGGTGATCCTACGTCCCAACCACCCGGATCCCCTCCGGATACTTGAGTTAGAAACCCTAACTCAAGATTTCCACTAACCCACTTGCGGAAACTCCACAAGTGCAATCGACCTACAATCGATGTCCGTGAATCCCACAACCCAGGATCACGCAAACTCTCACAACCGAGAGTATACAACAATTCAATGAAATGAAATGAAATGAAATAAACACTTACCTACAAAATCCTATGCCTTGAGTAAATCTTACCAAATTAGGGCAATGATGAATTTTGAGGAGAGAATGTCACCAAACCGAATCTCCACCAATAAGATCAGCGATCGAAGGCTAGGATGGAGGATGGTGACTTTGGATCAAGCTCTTGGCTTGGAAGGCTCACAATGGAGAGAATCTCTCTTGAGGAAATGGCTCAAAGAGTTGAGGGAGTGATTCTTGTGAGGAAGAGAAAGCTTTAGAATGGAGTTGAATAGCTTCTCTTAGATTTCTCCAAATCTCAAAAATGGCAGCCTTGAAACTTATGAAAGAGCCCCTCCAACTATATATAGGATAGAGGAGGGAGGGAGAGAAAAACGTTTCAAGAAAGGCTCCAACGGCTCTATTCTGAACCCAACTAGTCAGTCAAAGAATAACCACCGACCGACTAGTTCATCAACTAGTCGGTCGATCAATCAACGTAGACCGACTAATGAGTAAACAGGGAATAGGTCGAAGTTCAGACAAAAGGAACTAGTCGGTCCAAGAAGAGTAGCTGACCGACTAGTTTCACAACTAGTCGGTCGGTTACTCAACTGAGACCGACTAAGAGATAAAACTGAAAGTCTGAGAACAAATTTATTTAGTCGGTCCAAGAACAAATGTTGACCGACTAGTTCATCAACTAGTCGGTCGCCAAATGTGCATAGACCGACTAACGATAAACATTATGTCAGATGAAAATTGGCATGTACAGTAAAGCTCAACTAGTCGGTCTAAGAAGGAAAGTTGACCGACTAGTTCATCAACTAGTCGGTCGATCAATGAACACAGACCGACTAATTATAAACAGTAGCTCAGTCTCAAAAATGGAAGTTCAACTAGTCGGTCCAAGAAGGATTCCAAACCGACTAGTTGCACAACTAGTCGGTCGGTGAACCTTCTTTGACCGACTAACTGTAAACAGTAACTGAGCTGAAATTGAAAAGGCAGACTAGTCGGTTCATGTAAAGTTGCCGACCGACTAGATCGTCCTCTAGTCGGTTGGCTCTTCTACTTGAACCAACTAACATGCACTAGAAGTCGCGAATCGAAGCGCGAAGCTTCGGGAAAGATCGTATGGACTTCTACTAAGATCCTAGCTATAAGATATGAGCGAAATGAAGATTATAAAGTAAGTCCTACTCAAGGCTTAACATTCTATTCTATGAAGCTAGAAGACTATAAAATAAACCTTACGAGCCGTCTTCAAAGCTTCAATCTTCATTATTGACTTCAATAAAACTCCTTGAGCTTCAACGAAGCTTCAGGCATACAATCACACGTATTGAGAAGTCTTGAGATGTCGCTTTTGATGTTCATATAGATTTGGCGACGATCTCCATAACTGCGCACACAAAGTGTTAGTTCACGATATATTTATGTTTGCTCATCATCCAAAACCAAATCCGGGGAATCAATACTCAACATAGGTACGGTAGGAGGCAGAAGTGTGGGTGGTGGCGGGCTAGGTGGAGGGGAGTCCACTTTAGCGAAAGAAGAGCCAGGCTCGCTGGTCCTCTTCCGCTTCGAGGCGGACGCCCGCGTGCGCGACCTAGTGCGATGCGGCATGTGAGCCGTGAAACGTGCCTACCCGAATGCGAAGTGCTATAAATAAGGAACGAGTGTACCCGAACACAACGTGAGTGAAAGCGGTGGATGAGTGCGTAGGATCGCCTCCTTCGAGAAGCTCCAAATCAGCTCCTGTATCTCCCCAAGCTAGCCTGAAACACAAATAGACAAATCCGCAATGAAAATCAATAAGTATGTGGGTAAGATTAGGAGTAATAGATGTGTATGGTGTTTAATTTTGATTTGGGACGGAATAGGGTTTAATGGAGGAGGAACGGCGGCGGGGAGCACATCGCAGGCGGCGGCGGGCAGGTGCGGGTCGGCGAAGGGGGGCGGCGACTCGGCCGGTGGGTCGGGGTGGCTCGGGCGAGGGATGGCGCAGTTCGGTCGAATGGGGAGAAGCTCGGGTTGTGAAAATGAATTTTGGGTAATTTTTGGGAATTTTGGGAAATGCGTTGCGCGATTTCGAATATATAGGGTTAGTAACTTGGCCGAGTGACGTGTATACTCGGCCGAGTGGCTCAGTTTAATTTTTTCGAAAAATTTTCCGCAAAAGTTGCGACTCGGGCGAGTACATCTTACCACTCGGGCGAGTGGACAAAGGTCACTCGGTCGAGTGGCAAGGCCACTCAGAGCTTTTTAAGTGTTGAAAGTGTCTGATTCACTCGGTCGAGTCACTCGGCCGAGTGGCATATAAAATATAGAGAGTGGTTTTCAGAATCTTCCCTGATCAGTACCCTACTCGGCCGAGTAGGGTCTTCACTCGGCCGAATGACAATCTCACTCGGCCGAGTGGGCTGCTAATTTCAGCTCCAACTCTTTGTTTTTCTTCTACTTTCTGTTTTTCTTCTCTCCGTCAGTTCCTTCATTCTCCTAAAGCCTGAGTGCATTCCTGGAGCGCTCTCCTTTGCCATGGTCATCCTCCATTCAAATGGTTACTTGTTCTCCATCTCCTGTCATGAAAAATAGAGCCCGTTGTCAGGATTTTCATCGACATCTTGACTCTAAACACTAACAAAGATCTAAAACAAAAATAAAATGAAAAATTCAAATAAAAATAAGATAAAACCGTCGGGTTGCCTTCCGACAAGCGCTCGTTTAAGGTCTTGAGCTTGACCCCTTAAGATACACGTTTAATGCTCGATATTCAGCGCTTGTGAGATGTGCGCGTCAAACTTGCCGGGAAGCCCACTTAGATTTGGTTGTTGATGTTCATAGGCATTCCTCGGCTCCCCTTCATCATGGGTGGTATTGGGGACGAGTCCTCCAAGCTTGAGCTTTTGCCGTCTTTTTTTCTTTTGCTGGCGGCGACAATTTCTCGTCCGGCGGAGCCTTCTTTGCATTTTTCGCCGTGGAGAGCTTGCATAGCTCTCTAATTCTTACGACATTAGCGTCGTCTTTTTCATCGTCCATAGAATGATCTGGCGGGTCTCCCAACATCTCTCCATCTCTAGAAGATTGGCCTTCTTCGAAGCCATCATTGTGTAAGGCACCGATAGCATATGGCATAACATCATCAATGACCTCATCGAGGAGGTCCACATAATCGACGTCCTTCGTCCAAGGCATGTTCTTCATTACCTTAGGAATGTGAAGCTCGACCTCAATGTTTCCGACGTTCAAAGACAAGGTACCCTCTCTCACATCAACTATCACGCCGGCGGTGGCCAAGAAGGGGCGTCCAAGAATTAGCGACATATCTTCCTCCTCCTTGATATCCATTACCACAAAGTCACACGGCAAGCAAATTCCTCCTGGTACTTGTAGTGGTATGTTCTCCGCAATTTCCATCGGACTAGTGATCCGACCATCTGCGAGTTGTATTCTCATGTCCGTCGGCTTTAGGTCGGTCCTCGCATTCAATTTCTTAAACATTGTTAGGGGCATTAGGCTCACGCTTGCTCCCAAATCTACCAAAGCTTTTTGTAGCGGGACTCCTCCAAGTGTGCAAGGAATGCGGAAGCTTTCATGATCTTTAAATTTTGTAGGATCCTTCTCCTTCCGGGTAAACCATGTACCTTGCTCGGCGAGCATTATCTTGCCCTTTCGCTTCTTTCCGGCGATCAAGTCTTTTAGGAACTTAGCGTAAGACGAGATTTCTACAATAGTGTCCAAGAAAGGGATATTCAAGCTCACTCCTCGCAAATACTCCAGAATTTGGCGAGCCGTTTCTCAATCTTTGCCTTTGCCAACCGTTGTGGGAAGGGTACCGATGGCATGTAAGTGCGCTCCACTTGTGGCTTATCAATTTCAGATTTTTCACCCTCTTTTGGCTCTTCGGGCCATTCTCTTCATCAACCGGCTCCTTGTCATCCAAAATTTCTTCCCTCGGCTCCTCGGTTTGAATCATGGCGGTGGTAGTGTCCCTCGGCTCCTCGGTTGTAGTTCCGCCACAACCGCATTGATGTAGCCGGTATTAATCTGTGGGTTTTGTTCCGGTTGAGCCGGCAATTGTTGAGTGTTCTTATTGAGCAATGCTAGTTGCTCCGACAATTGTGCCAAGACGGTGTTGAGAGAGTCTGTTGGGCCGTCAATCTGCATTTATCTTGTTTTGTTCGGCCATGAATTCTTCGACCATTGCTTCATGATCCGACCTCGGCGGCGCTTGCGGTGGATTAGGAGCTCTCCATCCTTGATTGTACCCCAGAGGTCTATATGGTCCCGCTTGTTGCCTCGGTGGGAAGTTTTGTTTTTGGGGTCCTCTCGGTGGATATTGCGGTTGTTGTGGAGGCCGAGCTTGTGGTTGTTGCGGTGGTGGATTCAAGGCTCCATTATTATTAGCATATGAAAATCCCGGGTGATTTCTCGTAGCCGGGTTTGTCCAATAACCGGTGTTTCTCGCAACACTTTGAACTTGCACTATAGCTCCTTCTCCTTACTCTCCTCCAACATACATAACAGGGGCTTGATCTTGCCAATCGCCCATGCTTCCTCCCGGTGTAGAAACGGTGGGGGCTCCATGTGGTTCACTTATCAATTTCTCCAATCTCTCCACGGCCTTGTGAAGAGAATCAAACTTCGTAGAGAGCTCTGCTACAGCCTTTGCCTCATAGATAGTTTCCGGCTTTAAGGATGACGAAGAATGTCCCCTCTCGTCGGCCATTGTTGATTATTCAAGGCCATCTCCTCGAGTAAGGCCGTAGCATCATCCGGTGTTTTAGACAAAATAGCTCCATTGGCAGTTGCATTGATTATTTGCTTGGTGCCCGGTTGCAATCCGTTGTAAAAGCTATGCACAAGCTCCTATGGCTCAATACTATGATGGGGGCATTTGTGTTGGAGATCTTTGAAATGCTCCCATGCCTCAAATAGAGTTTCCTGAGGTCCTTGCTTGAAGGACATGAGCACGCTTCTTATCTTGGCAGTCTTGGATGGTGGATAGAATTTGTTTACAAATGCGCTCGCCAACTCATCCCATGTAGTGAAGATCCTCTTGGTCGTCCTCAACCAATATAATGCCTTTTCTCGAAGAGTAAACGGGAAGAGGCACAGTCGAATAGCATCGGTCAGCACGTCGGGTATTTGAAAAGTAGCACATTTAGACAAGAACAACTGTAAATGGTAGTGTGGGTTCTCTTGAGAGTGCCCATGAAATCGGTCTTGTTGCATCAACACCACAAGTCCCATTTTAAGCTCAAAGTTCTTGTCTGCCGCCAACTCCGGCATCACAATAGACGAGTAGTAGAAGTGGTCTTAGGCCGTAGCCTATCTTGGATAGAGACAAGCCTAGCCATGCATGCCGCTAACTCCTCTGGTGTCTCTGGAGCGGTCATATGATCTTCCTCTATAGCAAGTCTCCTCTCGGCTCTAAGCCTCTTTGTCGTACGCTCGATCTCGGGATCAAATAATATATCTTCTTGATGTGCCTTCGATCTCGTGTACATGCACAGAAAAAAGAGTCTTGATGGAATTATTAGCTCGATAGAGGAATAAAAAGGTAAAAATAATAAAAATAAAAAGAAATAACTAAGTAAAGAAAATAAAATACCGTCGCCTCCCCGTCAACGGCGCCAAAAACTTGATCGCCCCCGGATATACACCCGAAAAACGACTTTAGTCTTACCGCAAGCGCACGACGTAGTGGCGAGCGGGTATCGAACTCAGGGAGGACAATTGACAGTACTCTATTTTGATCACCTAGCTATTGATGGAATAAGAGTGATTTTGATAGTAGTGTCACAATCGTTCAAATAGCAAATAGAATTCAATATAATAAAGCGTCTAGGGATAGGAAATCCCCGCTACGGATCATCACTTATTCTTGTGGATCATGAATTTCAATGTTGCAAGGCTTGAATGTAGGTGAACTAGTCGCAACTTAATGTAGAACCAAGCTCACGCTCTCGCGCTATTGCCGGTCTATAGCAACCTAGATTAGGGCCCACTCTCGTGCAAATCCTAACCTAAGCCACTAGCGTGAAGATCGACATCATCGTCCAATCGCATCTCGAGCCCACTCTCGTGCAAACTCGAGCTACGATCTAGGTTATGATAGTTCGTATTCGTCCAATCTCTTGCAAATGAATATTAGTATAGATTTATAATAAAAATACTATCTTTGGTCCAATCTCTTGCAAACCAAACCCAGAGAATCTCAATTATAAACATAGGTCGAATATCTAGGCCTTTCCATCAATTGGGATCCAATCTCTTGCAAATCCAAATCGATAGAAACTCCTAGCTACTCGCAATAAATCAATCACAACCTAACCTTTTATCAATCCTAGCAACAATTTAATTCATTCATTACAATTCAAAGATCGGGTCGATAGGGTTCATCCCCATGCCCTAGAACGACGAAACTACTCACAAATCATCTTGAAAATATCAGAAATAACAAATAAGATTATAGCACAATTCATTGTAGAGAAAGAACAATTCATAAAAATAAGAGTTTTAGCAAGAAAGAACAAACCAAATTGCGCGTCTATGATCTCCAGCTGAGATTTTTAATAGGAATAGCCATCAAAAAATTATTCAAGTCTCTCCTAAAATTAGGGATAAAACTAGGTTTAAATACAAGTAAAAATCGTCCAGAAATTCCTGACAGAATTGCCCCTGCGCGGCCCAGGAAACCCAATTTGCGTAGCAGTCGAATTGCACTACTCGGCCGAGTGAAACATGTCACTCGGGCGAGTGACAAACCCAATAATAAACAGAGAATTTGGGGGTTTCAGGGGTCTATCACACTGTTCCACTCGGGCAAGTGGTCTTCTTTGCTCGACCGAGTGAGCAATCTTGCTCGCCGAGTGGGCTTCTTCAAATTTCCAGTAAGTTGGCCGCTTCTCGGAAGAAAATCCCTGTACCACTCGGGCGAGTGGTCTTCTCCATTCGGCCGAGTGGACTTTCTTGCTCGGACGAGTGAACATTGAAAAATCAGCAGTACGTATCTGTTTCACTTGGGCGAGTGCAGTCCTTCACTCGGTCGAGTGAACTATCTGTTCGGCCGATTGAGCTGCTCTGGGCTCTTTTCTTCTCCTCCTCACCTCCTCGTCGATTCTATCGAATTTCTTCCTCTTCCGTTCATCCTCTAGCACTGCTAACTCCTCAAATAAGCTGTGGGTGATGCTCCGGTATGTGTGAAAGTCCCTTGATCTCATTTTCGCTCTAGATTGCTCCATATCTCCTGAAATACGACAAAAACAAGAAATAGTGAAAAGCAACGTGATATCGTCGAATAATCGTGGAAAATGCAATATGGACAATCGAAATGACATGAAAACATGCAGAAAAAAGGTGTGAAATAAGGAGCGATCAGCCCCATAATAAAATGTTCATTGCTTTAGCATTCAGAGCACACACATTTCTAGCATTCAGATTTAAAATACTTTCAGGCTTAGAAATTTTAATATATCCGTTTTCAATAATCTGCCAGGTATCAAAATCTATGGATAATAAGTAAACTTTCATCCTAGCCTTCCAGTAGATATAATCATGACCACTAAATAGAGGAGGACGATCTGTAGGCATGCCTTGAGCAAAAACTAATTCTGGGGTAATCATGATTTCTAGACTAGATCCTCTAACTAGCTTTGGTACCAGTTGTTGGATCTAGATCTAAGCCTAGAGGGAGGCGGTGAATAGGATAATAAAAATTCTCGAGATATCACAGACAATTATTCAGCACATATAGTCAGACACAGAGTAAATAAAAGCAATCACAGAGTGCACGAGAGATTTACCCTGGTTCGGTCGCCTCAACGACTTACTCCAGTCCCAACGCAATTACTAGCATTAATATTGATAGGAATATTTTAGAGAGGCCCAAAACCAGGCGGCCCAAGCCCACACAGAAAGAAGTAGGCTCTCCAAGAAGATTTTTCGGGCCAATCAGCGTAGGCCCCCGTGGAAGCCCTGCATTGGATCGCCCACGATCGGACGTGCGCCCAGTCAACCCACGACTGAGTGAGCTAACCGCTTCCCAAAACGCTCTCCCATAATGGCCATTAAGGGACCCCATTAATCCATCTTGATGGTGCATGAAGGTGCCCGGAGGGAGTCGGATCATGGGGGCGGAATAAGGGGCACGAAGACACAACGATCGTGGGGGGAATCCCTATATAGGTGTAGGGGCATGAACGAAGAAGGGGATCAAATCCCCAACACCTAGAATGGAGGTATTCAATGAACACGACCTTGCTTTCCCCATTATCTTCCCTCCTATAGCTCGGTCTGAGGATACGCGTGCCGGCCTCCTTGCGAGCTGCACTTATCTCGCTGAGTATCAATCAGATCCGTTCTGACTTTGGCATCGGAGGGGACTTGGCCAGAACCAAGGTCCACCCCCCTAACGAATTTCTTCGTCTGTCCAGGAAGGAGGGGAACCGAGGTGTCGAGGCTACCCCTCAGCACGAAACTCGCCTAAGCTAGGCCCGCACGACGACGAGCTCGCTCGCCTCTAGCGAGCGTCGCCATCAACTGAGACCGAGTGATAATCAGGGCACCGAGGCTACCCCTTGGCACTTGATTGACCGAGGCCGAGCGCTCACCTAGGTGCCGAGGCTACCCCTTCGCACCATGCTGACCGAGGCCCAAAACTCCGGACGAAGAGCCCATTCGTCCTCGACCCACCAAGCGAGCCGCTTCCCATGCCGAGGTGTCGCCTTGTGCAACCCTCGCCAAAGAACTCGTATGCTTGGAGGAACCAAGGGATCTCAACCGATCCTTTGACCACGTTGACCGCCAAACCATCGGTCAATGATTTTGTGGTGAGAAAACACCCATAAACATCTGGCGCCATCCGTGGGAACGAAAGAAGCCCACGTCAAAAAACTGAAATGGAACCAATATGCAACGGCATGGGGTGAATGTCCCCCATCCACGAGGAGGGCGATTACGTCCCACCCGAGAACCAGCACAGCCACACCACCGAGGGGACGGATGACTCCCGCTCGGTGACCCAAGAGCAGCTCTGTCTCTTTGCACAAGAGACCAATGGCCACATCCAGACGCTGGCCACCACGATCCAACAACTCATCGACAATCCATCCATCCTGGACGACGGGGCGACAGTGACCCTCGATCAGGGAGGGGTCCGCCGAACTTTACGCTCGGCCGTGATTACGGACCATAGGGATGGAGGGACCAACCTGGAACGACGATTTACCCTTCTGAACTTCGTCCCAGTGCGATCCCTCACTCCCACCTCACCTCAAGAGTGGGACGAGGGGTGTCTGAGCAAGCAGGGGACGAATTGGTTACGGCCTCGTCTCGTCAACCTCGCAAAACAAATCGGCGATCGACCGATCGTCGAGCCACGGGGGACCGGCCTCGCCGAAGCGAGAGTCCCCATCGCGGAAGGAGAAAGAGCCGAGAATACCAACGGGAGAAGAGAGGCACCCCGCCGACCAACTCCCGTTCCCAGCTCGGCTGGGGTTCAAGCGAGCCCCCGGCGTGACCCCGGTCGCCTGCCGTAGCAGCTTAACCTCTGTTTGAGCACAGGTGGGCGCCCGAAGGGCGCCAGGTGCGACCATTGCCCACTGACCAGAAGGATAACTGAAGCACGAGTGCCCTCAAGATTCAAGGTGCCGACCTTTGAGAAGTATGATTGCACGGGCGACCCGGAGGACCACGTCTTGGATTATGAGGGAGTCATGGCGTTCCAAGGGGTCGACGACACCCTACTTTGCTGAGGCTTCAACTCCACCCTCTGAAAATCAGCCCGAAGCTGGTATCACAGCCTCCCCAACCGCTCCATCAACAGCTTCGAGGACCTCTCCCAACAGTTCTGCAAACAGTTCATGGCTGGACGTCAGGTAAAACCAGACTCAGAACTCCTGTTCAATGTGGTGCATGGTCCCGGGAAAACCCTGAGGCAATACATGCATCGCTTCAACGCGGAAAGACTGAACGTGGAGAGCTGCCCCGAGTTGGTCGTGAAAACGGCCTTGAAGAAAGGGCTCTGACACAGGGGCATGAAAAAGTCATTGCACAACGATCCACCCAAAGACCTCGCTGAGGTCATTGCTCGGGCGGAGCGCTACATGCTGACGAAAGAAGTGCTGGCCGCAAAGGACGGGAGTCACCCGATGGGGGCTAGGCGAGGATCCAAGTGCGACGAGAGCAAGCGTCGTGGCCCTGACGAAGCACGGCAGGAGAAGAGGTCCAAAGGAAAGCAGCGCAGGGAAGATCAACGACCCCCCAAGCTGAACATCGCCCCTGACGTCGTCCTCGTACACCCGCAAAAGAAAGGCCGCTTCAGTAGGCCACCTCCGAGGATGAAGAGAGGCAGGAAGGATGAAGAGAAGTATTGCAAGTATCACAAAGACAATGGCCATGACACCGATGACTGCTGGCATTTAAAGAAGGATATAAAGAAGCTGGTCAACCGGGGCCACTTAAAGAATTTCGTCGATGACTCAACCGCCGCCCCCGGGGAGGGGACATCCAATCAGATAGACAAGGAAAAGAAGGTGAACGTGGTTCAGGAGGCCATGTGCATCATCGAATGAGTGGACAGGACAATCAGCCACAACCTCGCCAGGACAATCAGCCACAACCTCTCCAGGACAAGGCTTGCTTGCCCTCGCCTCCCCTGTTTTGTTTCCTCCAAATGTACACCCGAGTCCAAGGAATGGAAAGAGAACCATGTTAGTACCGCTCTGTTTTTCTCACTTTATCTGGCTTGGCGATCGATTGCGAAGCAGGCGGGGAACCACCCTCGGGAGGGTTTACGACCTGATCAGCTGTAAGGCTGGGGGCAAACCCCCCAGCGGGCCGATCATCAAGCCTGTCTGTAAGGCTGGGGGTAACTCCCCTAGAAGGCGGGTTCTTCGGTTGGACGTAAGCCGAAGGGTAGCTTTCCCAGCGGACCTACCGACCCGATCGACTGAAGGCTGGGGGAAACTCCCCCAGTGGGCCGATCACCAAGCCCGTCCGTAAGGCTGGGGGCAACTCCCCCAGTAGACGGGACCATCGGCTGGTCATAAGCCAAGGGGTAGCTCTCCCCGCTGACCAGGCGACCTAATCGACCATAAGGCTGGGGCAACTCCCCCAGTGGACCGATCACCAAGCCTGTCTGTAAGGCTGGGGGCAACTCCCCCAGCAGACGAGGCCATCGGCTAGTCATAAGCTGAGCGGTAGCTCCCCCCCACTGACCAGCCGCCCCAATCGATCGTAAGGCTGGGGCAACTCCCCAAGCGGGCCGATCACCAAGCCCGTCCGTAAGGCTGGGAGCAACTCCCCCAGCAGACGGGACCATCGGTTGGTCATAAGCCGAGGGGTAGCTCCCCCTGCTGACCAGCCGACTCGATCGACCGTAAGGCTGGGGCAACTCCCCCAGCGGGTAGATCAACATGGCCGCCCGTAAGGATGGGGGAAACTCCCCCAGCAGGTCGGAACATCGGTTGGGTGTAAGTCTGGAGATAGCTTCCCTAGCGGTTCGAGTGATCCGATCAGCCGTAGGGCTGGGGGCAACTCCCCAAGCAGGCCGATCCCCCGATAGCCCGTAAGACTGATGGCGAGCCCCCACCTTCTGTAAGGCGGTCATCCGATCGGCCTGAGGATCGCGGACGAAGGGAAAACCGCAGCAGGTCGGCTGAGAACACTCCCAAGGCACAAGTCAATCAGGCTTATCGGCATGGTGTCCCGGGAACCCCCCCTCCCGCGTGCACAACGAGTGATGGGGGGACATCAGGGGGTTGACCCCCCCGGACCGGATCAAACGCTACTACGGCCATAAAGACCATGAGTATTCCTCCTCCGTGAAACGAATCTATCACTGGGAGGTCGGAGATAAAGACAACCAGAAAAATAGCAAGGAATTAAGAGGTACAAGGACCTACGAGACAATTTATACATTGCACCCAAACATTGTTCTATATTACAGGGCAAAGGGGGAGGGGAACAAAAATAGAGAAGTACCGCCTAGGGGGCCGGGGCCCGGGGCCCGGGAGGAGGTGTCCTCTGGAACCTCGCCTTGCTCGGAGCGAGGAGGATGTTCGGGGCCTGGAGGAGGTCGGGGAAGTGACTGACAGGCATGCTCCTTGAACCTCTGAAAGGAGTCTCAGAAGACCACCACAATCCTGGGGGCCAAGAGGTCCTCGTAGGAATCGAAGGCATCCCTAAGGGCCTCCGCAATCCGTGGCCTCAGGACCCCCTCATATCCCCTCTCCACCTCCTCGACGAACCGATTCGCCTGATGCAGGCCCCCCAGCTCGTTCCAGAGCTTGCCCCTCTCCCGACAGAAGGCTTCTTCTGCCTCCTGGGCCGACCTTTGAGCCTCGACCAAGGCCCCCTGCAGATCCAGCTCCTCAGAGGCAAGCTCATCAACCCAACGTCGTAGCTACCGAGCTTCCATGCGGGCTTCCTTGGCCACCACCTCGACCACCCCAACTCTCAAGCTCTCCCGCGCTAGAGACTCCTCGAGGTTGGTCGCATGGTCCACACGGCGCTGCACCTCAACGGCCATCACGGTGGCCTGCAAAACCAAAATGGTGAGCCAAGGGACTCACTAAACAGGATTAGGCACGATGCAAAAACTAACCTGCTGAAGATACCAGACTAGAGAATCAGCCATTCGGTTGGACAGAGTCCTCTCCAGAAGAGAGCGGTCCCTCGGAAGGACGGAGCTCCGTGCCAGCTGGGTGGCCACTACTCGGTCGACAAAAATCGAGTCCCCAGGCGTGACCTCGGGACCCGCCTGGAGAGTCAACAGGGTGCCCCCGGCACCGGCCCAAGATGGCTCGGCGGAGTCAGCGGGAGCATCCACCAACGCTAGGGGGAGGGTCTCTCCTGAGACAACTGACGCCTCGGGAACCACGGAGGGGTGGACCTCGATGGTCGTCGTCGTCTTCTTCTTCCTCTTGTCGGGCCCCACAGACTCCAGAGGGGGGCGCTTCCGCTCCCCGTCATGACCGCCCGTATGCACATGGGGCGTCGGGCCGGCACCCCTGTTGCCACCCTCGGCGCGGGCGAAGCTCAGGGGGCCGACCGCCGCAGGGAATTCCACCACTACATGGTCGAGGGGCGCAGCTACAACCATAGGCTCCAGCCTCACCACCGCCGGATCGGCTTGGTGCACCTCCTCCTCCACTGCACGATGAGTCACCTGACCTGAGAGGTTTCCTCGGCCTCTTATGGCCCCCCGGTGGATGAGCCCGTTGACATCACGGCTGAATTCTCGGCCCGCCATCTCTGTGGAAAGAAAGAAGATTAGGGTAAGCCAAAGGCAAAGCGGAAAGAAAATAAGACGCCTACCGGGGGTCCACACGACGGTCTTAAGGAGCAGGTCATCCACTAGAGGCCAAACCGGCCTCTCCTCTAAGGGTAGAGATGACAAAAGCTGGATGGCAGCCTGATCGGCCTCGGAGAGGGTCAACGTCAAGTCATATTGACATAACCCATCCAACCTGTCAAGATCTCGGCGTCCCTAGGAAAAATGATGAAAGAAAAGCTCGAGATCTAGTCCCCCACCCAGCGGGGCAGGCTGAGCAAACACTCCCTCCCCGCTCGGGCCCAGATGTGTTGCCACGACCCCCGGCCGACCGTCTGGACCCGGTAATAATGGAAGAAAAGGGGGAGGGACGGATCCAAGCCATGGATGCCGTAGATCATGATGAACCCAACCAACACCGCGATGGAATACAGGGTTAGCTAGCATAGGACCACCATCAAGAACTCCATGACCTGGATGATGAAGGGATGAAGGGAGAAGCGGAGTCCCAGGCGAAACATCTCAACATAGACACCGACCTCCCTGCTCCTTGGAAATCAAATCCTTTCATCACTGAAAGGAACTCGGACATCATATGGATGGAACAAATACTTCTCTCTGATCTTTGCAACCCTCGAGAAGGGGACCATGGACGACGACCCAAGGACCTCCAGGGGAACGTCGAACCTTTCTGCCGCTCGAACCATATCATCGCCAACCGGCTCCACAAAAAGCAAACCTTTCCCCTTGTCCTGAACGGGGCGTGTCGCCAAGGGGACACCGGGCCTCGAAGACGGGGAATCACCTGACTCGGTCGACGGGGGAACCCTGGACCCCAACGCGGAACCACCTATTCTAAGCGTCGCCATAAGGCAAAGCGAACGAGACAGATAAGGACGAAGGAGAGTTACCTTAGAAAGAATCCGAAAGAAGATAGGCGATGGAGGGATCGAAGAAGATGGCAAGAACAGAATTGGATCGAAGGGCACGAAAGAATCAAATGCGATGGGACAACATCCTTATATGAGAGGCAATCCTAGAATCAGGACCGGCCGAAGGGGAACACATGGCAGCATCTGGAGGACGACGGCGCTTCGAATTCTGACCTGGAGAAGTTCAAACGGGCTGCGTCATGATGGCCTCCATTTAATGGTCTGGTCTCGACTGACGCGCCTGTCAAAATCCACTAGAGTTACATCGCCGGAACCGAACCGGCTAAATCTGATCGGCACGACCGATGTGGGTAATTGATACGACTATTTTAGAGAGGCCCAAAAGCAGGTGGCCCAAGCCCACACGAAAAGAAGTAGGCTCTCCAAGAAGAGTTTTCAGGCCAATCAGCGAAGGCCCCTGTGGAAGCCCTGCATTGGAACGCCCACGATCGGACGTGCGCCCGGTCAGCCCACGACTGAGGGAGCTAATCGCTCCCCAAAATGCTCTCCCTTAATGGCCATTAAGGGACCCCATTAATCCACCTTGATGGTGCATGAAGGATCCCGGAGGGAGGCAGATCATGGGGGTGGAATAAGGGGCACGAAGATACGACGATCGTGGGGGGAATCCCTATATAGGGGTAGGGGCACGAACGAAGAAGGGGATCGAATCCCCAACACCTAGAACGGATGTATTCCGCAAAAACGACCGTGCTTTCCCCATTATCTTCCCTCCTATAGCTCGGTTTGAGGATACGCGTGTCGGCCTCCTTGCGAGCCACACCGATCCCGCTGAGTATCAATCAGATCCGTTCTGACTTTGGCATCGAAGGGGATTGGCTGGAACCAAGGTCCGGCCCCCCTGATGACATTCTTTGTCTGTCCAGGAAGGAGTGGAACCGAGGCACCGAGGCTACCCCTCAACATGGAACTCGCCTAAGCTAGGCCCGCACGACGACGAGCCCGCTCGCCTCTAGCGAGCGTCGCCATCAACTGAGACCGAGTGATAATTAGGGCACCGAGGCTACCCCTCGGCACTTGATTGACCGAGGCCGAGCGCTTACCTAGGTGCCAAGGCTACCCCTCCGTACCCTGCTGACCGAGGCCCAACACTCCGGACGAAGAGCCCATTCGTCCTCGACCCACCAATCAAGCTGCTTCCCGTGCCGAGGTGGGGCCTTGTGCAACCCTCGTCGAAGAACTCGTACGCTTGGAGGAACCAAGAGATCCCAACCGATCCTTTGACCATGTTGACCGCCAAACCGCTGGTCAATGATTTTGTGGTGAAAAAACACCCGTAAACAAATATGTTACAAGGGTACTATCGTAAATAGCTACGAGCACCTACTCTACGCTCCCCAGGTTCCGTACCGCACTCACCAAAGTGTTAAAACACTATTAATCTAGTAAACGCTCTCTCTTGACTAGCACCAACTAGTCAAGACCCTCTTGTCTAGCCTAGACTTAATAAGACCCCAAAACGAATGAATAAGTAACCTACAAAGATCAACACACCAATACACGAATGTAAAATAAATATAGAGTTCAGAAAATCTCAGTTCGTGTAGATGTCGTCGTCTCCGTCGATCAGCGCTGGTCAGATTTGATCTGACAAGATGTAGTCGTCTATTTTAAGTTGTGGCACCCCCAAGATGTTGCGGCCTCCTTCTTTGGATTTGAAGCTTGTGGATATAGAGGTTGGGGTCCTTCTATGTTGCGGCAATGGATGGAGAGAGACACTTGGCAACTTGCGGCAAGGGTGATTGATGGAGCTCTCTTTGCAACTTGCTGCCATGGTATGCTTCCCTTTGGAACTTGCAGCTTTGTTGAAGATGAGGGCTTTGCTACTTGCGGCAATGGAGAAGATGGACTCCTTTGCTTGCGACAATAGGAGATGTGAAGCCCTTGATGTCTTGTGGCCTTGTAGGTGGGAGAAGCTCTTGAGTCCCTTGATGTTGTTGCGGCAATGAGCTCTTCGTCAAGGGGCAGCTGCAAGTTGCGGCCTTGTAGGAGAACCCCTCTCTTGGTGTTGATAACTTGCAGCAAGGAGGAAGGAGAAGCTCTTCTTTTCTTGGTTGCTACTTAGAGATGAGATGAAGCCCCTTGTAGAATTTGTGCAATGGAGGATGGAGCTTCCTTTGATGTTGCACAATGGAGAAGATGAAGGGGCTTCTATAATGTTGCGGCAAATGGAAGTTTGAAGCTCCTCTTGATATGTTACGGCCTTAGGAGTTGAAGATGTGCTATGGTTTGTGTTGGCCGTAACTTTGGGATTTTGATGCTTGGTTTTTCTTTTTTATAGCCGCAATCATAACACTCTTTGAGATGGGTGTTTATATAGGGATGTAAGGAGATCAATTAGGCTCAAATATAATCCCATAAAATTAGGAGATATGATGGAATCCTAATTAGTATAGGATTTGAAATAATCATATGGAAGATCTCTTCTAATCATAATAGGTTTTGGAGTTTGAATTTGATTGCAATAGGATTTGGATTTGAATGGCAATGGGATTTGAATAGGATCTCATTTAATCACAAATTGATTTGTATGAGATTTGGTTCAATCACTTTTGATATGAATGAGATCCATCCTTATCTCTCCATATTTGACCATGTCTTTTTTACATATAAATTGGAATTTTCTCCATCTTTGACCAAGTCTTAATATGTGTAGCAATTTTCTCCATCACTTTGACTAGGTCATCCTTTGAGTATTTACGAGCTTGCCACTCCTGAAAACACTTAGCACACACATCAAATTGTTTACACACGTTTGTTATCATCAAACACGGAGTCATCGATCGTTGTATCCAACTACACGTTGTATCCAACACAATATGCCGCATTAGCCATCCAACACAATATGCCTCATTAGCCACGGTGCCTCTGAACAGTTAGTAATATCAATAATAATTAAAATCTGACCGTGTGTTTAAAAAGCTGCTACTCACATTACACATTTTGCAAAACATATTAGGTCTTAGTTAAAGTTATCAAATATAATGCCAAACAGGTAAATAAAATGAAACATGTTTAGCAAAATGCATTATGTGTATAGTAATACTCCATTTTTTGTAGCCGGCGCATCAAAATTTCCACTTTGAGCATGTGTATCAAATTTTCCCAAAAATTTTGTCGTGGATCGGCTGCCGCCTCCCCAATTTTTCGCCACTTGTACTTTAAAAAATTAATATTATACGATTAACTCATTCGCCCTTTCTCGCCTAATATCTTGAAACTTGATGAGATCTCTCTCTCTCTCTCTCTCTCTCTCTCTCTCTCTCTCTCTCTCTCCCCTCTCTCCCCCTCTCCCCCTCTCTCCCCCTCTCTCTCCCCTCTCTCTCCCCTTCCTTCTTTATACCTTCATCTACGGACCTTTTTTCATCTTAACTAATTAAGAGATCAAAACCCTAATTTTTCTCTGCGGTCTTCAATTCCTCAAGTTTGTTGCAAGTATGAACATACCCTAAACTTCATGCTATGTTAATTCTAGGTTTATACTATTTTAAACCATTATTTTTACAGACAATAATTTGTTAGATATTGTGTCACTCCATATAGTTTTGATGATTAGAAAACATGTCATCTAACTTGAATGCAGCAATTTAAAGCATATCATAGAAGCACTTAAGAAGACTGATGAGCTAAATCAAGGCCAATGAACCAAAGAAGCTAGGTAATGAGCTTAGAGCATGGAAATGCATCATAGGACTTCATTGTAATAATGATTATTTGATTTATTTTCATTTATTTTGTCTTAGCATGTTAAAGCCTTGATAGAAGTTCATATACACTTAGGAACACACCAAAAATAGTTTAAAATATTTTAAAATTTTTTCAAAAAAATTTCCTAAGTTTTCATAGCTAAAAACCCATGTATCAGAAGAAGAGTTGACTACTTTATGATAAGAATCCACTATTTTGAATGGGATAGGAGTTGCGCTCATTGGACTGCAAAAGAATCGACCACAGTTTTGCTGATAGATAACCACTGTTCATTTGGGAGAGTCGACTACCAGCATAACATCGATCGACTATTTTGAGCTTCTTGACACAGTTCCAGCTTTTACGGGATGCTGTTTTTCTAACTGTTTGATGGGTGTTTTGGGAAAGATTTACCACGGGGTTTCACCCCTTTATAAGTTGATTTTTACTGAGGGATTGGTAGAGAATTAATTGCCAAAAATCTTAAAGAGAAAAACACTTTCTTCTCCAAAGCTTTTAAGCAGTAAACTATCATCTATTGGCCAAGCTTTTAAAAGTCTTTAATGTTCTTTTAGGCCAATCTTCTTGATCTCTCCTAAGCTTCACTTATACTCATTGGAGATCAAGACTCATCACCTATAGCAATACTTCGACACAAGAGCTTCACTCAAGGCTATAGGTTATTGTAAACACTTCAATTTCTTTGTAAGTATTTCTCACTTAGGTTGGTGAGTGTAAATCCTTTTTGTAGGTGAGGTGTTGTAACTATTTGTTGAAATAGTGGAGTCAAAGCTCGACGAAGATTTGGAGACTGGATGTAGCTAGCTCTGGAGAGATGAACCATGATAATATTTGTGTGTTTGCATATTGTGCCATAGTCTCTTTTACTTACATTTCATTTCCGCTACTCATCTTAATTTATTATTGCAAGTATTATTGGTTGATTACGATAAAATTGAGTAACACTAATTTTGATCTTAAGGAGAAATTACTAGACTAGTTTTAAAATTTCATAAATCTATAGTGCTCTCGTTGCCATCTCAGGATCCAACACGTGGTATCAAAAGCCCGGGTCATGATGGCATCACATGACGACAAGTTTTCTGAAGGTGCACCCACTACTCGTCCACCATTCCTCACCGGATCTAACTACAGACGTTGGAAGAATCATATGAAAATGTACTTTCTCTCTAACTCTTTTGCACTTTGCACTACTACAAAAAAACGCTTGCATAGCGCTTTTTTTACACTTGGATAGCGCTTTTAAGCGCTATCCAAGCTACCGCTATGGTAGCTTGGATAGCGCTTTTATAAGCGCTATCGTAGTGGTTTACTAAGATAGCGCTTATAAAAGCGCTATCCAAGGTACCGCTATGGTAGCTTGGATAGCGCTTTTTTAGGCGCTATCTAAGTGGTTTACTAATGTTTGGACTGGCCGTGGCTAGTACTCAGTAGCCACGGACTGGCCGTGGCTAATACGCATTAGCCACAGACTGGCCGTGGCTAATATGCATTAGCCACGGCCAGTCCGTGGCTAATGTTTAAATTTTTTTTAAAAAAGAAAATCAAAAATTAAAATTCCCAATTATGTTCACGAATTATTGATTACAGTTAGTCACAATACTCATACACCAACTAAACCATACTTAAAAGTAGCAATGCATCAAGGACAACTTGTTAGTTCTGTTAAAAAAATATCTATATAACAATCTATTAATTTGTGTGATGAAACATATACAAAAATTTACAATAATAGTACACGTGTCATCGTGTAGGTAAGAAAAAAGAGCAAGTCCTACACTGAGACAGCAGCAAGCAGGCTGAGGCTCCTGTTGAACGCTTTTTGTGCCGATAACAACAGTACTTACAAGGGGGCTTTCATCTCTCAGGCCAAGTCTTTAGGTAGCACGTGCGCCAAGCTTCTTAACAGCGTGAGAGACCTGCAGGGAGCCATGCAATGGGAGATGCCTCCGTTCAAATTCTTGCCTCCCTGCGTCTGACCACCGTCCGAGAGGCTTCAAGTGATAGAGACATCCCTAAGAGGCATGGAGATGGCCCTCTCTTCAACCACCTCATCTCCTCTCAAGCTCAAAGATGACATCATCAAGCTCCAAACTACAATGAGCCTCAAAATCAGGGGTGTTACCAACCCCAAGTCCGAAAACGATGACGCCATGGACAAAGCCCTTCGATCCCTTCACGATTCTCTTTTCCAGCTTGTCATTTATGTAGTATATGTTACTGCAGATATTGTATGTAACAATTGTATAAGCTTTCTAATTTAAAACAGATTAACCAATCAATCAAGATGTACCTAGCACACGCAATCAGCTGAATCATAGATCCAAACACAAGGAAAATGCAGTTGAATGCCAACCCTACATTCCTCCCGTGCTTGCCCAGTAACCCATCTAGCACCTCAAACCACTGTTTAACCAAACCCATGTAAGAATTTGCCTAATTGAAGGAAAAAAGATTGGAGTTTTTGTTACCTGAATGACATGATTCCTGAAATTTGCCTTCTCTCACTCCTTCCTGGTTCTGTACTCAACATACAAAAAGATTATCAAGTAAAAAAGATTGAAGGTTAGAATTCTTGTGATGTTGGGCATGATGGTTGGGAAAACCAAGCACCCAGAGACATTTGTTTGTGCTATTGGTTTGTCTTGTTCTCTAATTATTGTGTTTGCACCCCGAATAGATATTTGAATGAAACAGGGTCATAAATCTTGTCTACAAACAAACATTTTCTTTTGGGCCATCTGGGAAGTACTTGACATTTTCAATGCCAGCGGACTCTCTAGAGTATTTTTGTGCTTTGCCAAGTGTTCTTCTACCAAATATATTCAATATTCTATAAAATTTGTTGTTGCCTTGAAGTAAGGTTGTTTATTTTCCTGTTAGGATGCCCCCTTTTGTTAACTATGTTGTTTGTTATTGTGTTTTGCTATGCCACAAGTAATGTTTGGAACAAGCCAGTGACTCCGTGATACAGAGATCACTATTCTGAAATTAGCACCATAAGACACCCGATGCTGTACTTTCCAATTGCCAAATTTTTTATCTTCTATACAAACACAAACTCACACAAACACACACACACACACATTAACATATCTATCTTTTGCGATTCCCTAAAATCACGAGTATTAGAAACTATGCTTCTAGCCATGACATGCAAGCTCCAGCAATTACGGGACGAGTGAGCTAACAGTACATTTTAGCCTGTTATTTTCGTTGAAATGGTAAAGATCTGATGAAATTAGCATTAGATTTTGAAGGCCCCACACCAAAGTTTATACTTGCAGACATGTGCATGACTCAAATGGTTAAAGATGGGTTGTTAGTTTTTATATAACAACTCAAATACGACCGACTGATGCGTACCGTATGGATGTAAGAACACATGTATCTAATCTTATTCTACGCCAGTATTACCGTTTGCCATCGTTTAGTTGTTTAAAAGCCCTAGAAAATGCAAATATAATCCCAGCTAGTCAATGTTCAGTTCAAACATGGCATCCTATTGCTTTATACGGAGTAAATTGACACGCGATGGACTCAGTATTATGTTATCATGGCAAGTAATTATGTTATGCTGACCAATAACACAAACAAATGTCTCTGAGACCTTAGATGATAGATAATAGACAAGTTTAACATATGGTTTGTACTTTTTTATTACATACTAAGATGTATATGTATTTCTCATAATCTTGTAATACTGGGTAATATTGATCAGTTCCCTGTTTAGTTCCCTGTTTACTGGCCCTATTTGCACCGTGTGTTTTGGTGCAGGATGTGATGAATGATCAAAGAAAGCAATGCCTAAGCCATGTTGCTGGCAATGCAGATGAGTGCACTATATGCGCAGGCACCGGTAGATGTCACGAACATGGACTAATAAAAGGAAATGATTAATACACCAAGGGGTGGCAAGAAAATAACTAACAAAAGGATATAGATCAGAGGATGTCGTAGACCTTACATGTAAATCTATGTTCTCTCTGAGCGTACATTTTATTCATCATATAAGATATGGACATGATATTTACGTAATACACAACATTTAAGAATTACCGTATTAAAGCAAGTAAATTATTACCATCTGATCCTGATGATGAAGAGAAGCTTGGCTTCAGGACTAACATAAAACCCTCCCTTCAACCTCGCCTTACGCTTCAATCGGATCAGTTCCTTCTCCTAAAATCCAAACCTCATTCCACAAGTCAGCAACACAAGAAAAACTAAAACAAAACAAGATGCAATTTTTAACAACTAAACCCGATCTAAAACAAAACAAAAGAGATATCATGGTGATACCTGAGTCGCGTACTCCTTGGCGTACTCTTGAGCTCTGCTGAAGATGAGCTTCCTGTTCTCCCTATCCTGCTTCTTCTTCTCGATCGCATCCTGCTTCTTAGCGAGGGCCCACTCCTCTGCCCTCTTCCTCTTCTTGAGGACCGACTCGGGGATCACTGCCTTCGATTCTACAGCGGCCATCCGTCCCTCTGCAAATAGCCAAACGGAAAATTACCTAATTTTAGCAAACGCTAGAATCTCGAATGTATGATGAGAGAGAATAACACAAACACTATAAATTTTTATTTTTTTCTCTTACCCTTTGTTTTGCTGCCGGTATCCTTGGGATCTCAGAAATGGCAATATGATTTTAAGAGAGGGTTTTTGGTGCTAGGGTTTCGGTATTGTTTCAGAGTGTTTTCTCACTACAAAGCGTTGACCGTGGATAACCCGGTCAACGTGGTCAAGGGGCCCGCTTGGGTCCCTCGGGCGAGTCGAGTTGGTGCAGTCGAGGCTCGAGTCGGATCTGCAGACGACGTGGAGCGCGTCGGCTGGGTCGAATCGGGGTCCTCGACCGTCGGTAGGGTGAGGGGTAGCCTCGGCCCGGGTCGAGACGCTCGGCCTCGGTCGGTTGCGCTCGGCCTCGGCGGTCAGACGACGAGGGGAAGCCTCAATCGTCCAGCTGGCCGCGTGGTCGGCGAGGGGCAGAGGGGAAGCCTCGGCCCGTGGATCTGATGCCCTCCTGCGTAGACGAGAACACTCGTCAGGGGGCCGGACCTTGGTTCCGGCCAAATCCCCTCCGATGCCTAAGTCAGACAGAGATCTGAAAGAGGAGGCCCGGCGGAGACGGTACGACTCGTGAGGAGATCGGAACGGCGTCTCACGGCGCGAGCGGGGGAGGAAGGAGATGAAATGGGGGAACTAGGTCGTTGATGGAGTACCTTAGGTTTTGAATACCTGAGATGCCGTCCGTTCTCCTGTCGTCCTCCTAGCCCTCTTATAGAGCTCCCGGCGTAATTGCCTCCAGACCACGTCGCACGTCTGCCCTCAATCGTGCCCCTTCAATTCGCCCCCCCGTCGCCGCTCCCTGCGCCATGCCAGCACCTCCCCATTACCGACATTTAGTGGTCGCGGAACCGGGGGAGCGGTTATCGCAGGAGTGGGCGAGTGGCCAGCATGTTATCTGGGCCTGGCCCGATCGACATTCGGGGGGGTCCTTATAGGGCCTTATCGAGTGGGCCTGAGCACGCAGATGGGCTCTTGACTGGCGGGTCGGTTTTCTGGGCTCGTGTCTTTCGGGCCTCTGCCAAATAGGCGTAACAATTGCCCCCATCGGTCGGGTCGATCGGCCTCGGCCAGTTCGGCTCGGCCGATGTGACTTCCGCCGACTTTAACAGGCTCGCCAGTTGATGCCGACTCATTTATTAGTCGTCATGATGAGTTGGCCCGTTCGATACTCTTAAGGCGCGGGCTCCGAAGCGCCGTCGGTCCTCTGATGCTGCCACGTGTTGCTGCAAGCCTATCCCCACCGCCCGCGGGGTCGTCTTAAGCTGATAAGCCGAGGGATTCGTGAGCCGCCCTCGGTGGGGTCGATCGGCCATGGCTAGCTCGGTTCGACCGCTGTGCCTACTGGGATTCCAAGTGGCGCTTTAGTCGAGGCGTGGTCATAAATGTAGGTCATGATGAGGCGGATCGATTGGTCTTCCCTTGGCGCCGATTTCGAAACACCGCCGGTTTCTTCGAGGCCTGCCACGCGTTCTTGTCAGGCGCTTCGAATTCGCCCCTGTGTCCGGTACATAAAATCCCCAGCTGCGTTGATCTCCTCTTCTTTCTTGCTCTTCCCATTGCTCTAGGCTTTCTACAACTCGGAGTCTCCCGTCGCCTTCGCTTCCTCGTCTCCTTCAAACTAGTTAAAAGGTAATTTCTTTCTCGCTTTCGTATTATGGCTGCTCTTAGGATAGGCAGTTCTGGCCAGGGGGCGAGGGATTCTTCAGAGTCCAGGCGGGGCAGGCCCCGGCTAGTGGGATCAGGTTCCTCCTCTGGGAGTCGTCCCCTCCGAGATAAGGGGAAGGGGAAGCTATTCCCAGACTACGCCAGTGATGATGTGGCGTCGGCTGCCATGCGTCTTAAAGTGCCCCCGGTTGTCCTCCGAACGCCGTCGAGGACCATTCCTTCGGCGGTCACGGAGATCCGGGAAAGGTATCTCTGCTTCCCGTACGATGTCCGAGTTCCATTCGTCGACGAGCGGATTTGCCTTCCGAGGAGCAATGAAGTCGGCGTCTACATCGAAATGTTTCACCTGGGTCTTCTTTTCCCGCTCAATCCCTTCCTTATCCAGGTCATGGAATATCTCATGGTGCCGCTTTGCCAGTTCACCCCTTGCTCGATTGCGGTACTGACGGGCTTCGCTACGCTCTGCGGTACCCGCGGTCTGGAGCCGTCTCTCCCCCTTCTCATCCATTTTTACCAGATCCAGACGGTCGGCCCGGGGTCATGGTTGCAGCTCCGAGCCCGCTCGAGGAGGGAATGCCTGATCGGGATGCCCCGCTGGTCGGGGGATTGGAGTTCGGATTACGTCTTTGTGGTCTTCCTGGGGGATGCCCAGATTTTGACAAGTTGGGGCGGGTCTGTCCATCCTCGCCTGCCGCTAGCTCTCTCAGACGTCGACCGGGCAGCCGCCGCGCTGCTGTCGACCCTCCCCTTGGAATCGAAGTCCATCTGGTCCTTGTTGGATGACCTACTCCTGAAGGCCGTCTTGTGGTCTCCGGGTAGGTCGCCTTTTCAGTCTTGAATCGCCCTGTGACTCATCCTGATTTTGGTTTCCCTTGCAGGGATGGCTGGCCGCGAGTTCGTCCGTGACGTCGATGAACTGATCCGCCGTGGAGCTGCTCGGAGCCGAGGTAGTACCTCTGGAAGGGCGCCTCGGCGGACCGTTGAGGAGGAAGTGCGCCGAGCCGAGCCTTCCGTGGGTAAGGTGGTGGCCGCGCCTCCCGCCTCTTCTTCTGGCGATCCCCTTCCCCGGGGGGGGGGTCACAAGGGCCGGGCCCGCCCCGTCAGCCCAAGAGGCAGGGGGTAATGACGGGTCCGGTGCAGTCCCTCCTGCCCTTGGCGTGCCCCCTCAGGTTCCCGAGGGTGGGGATGGTGCGAGGCGGAAGCGCTCCCCTCCGGCGCCTTCGGAGCCCCACGGAGGAAAGAAGAGGAAGGAGGACGCGGATCCCTCCAGTCCGGCGGGTTCCGCGCTTCCTGCGGCGACCACCGGGGATCCTTCGGTAGCCTTGTCGACCACCCCCCTCGCAGCGTCCTCGCCCGTATCACCCGGGATCAGGGCCTTGTTGGTGAGCAATTTGGCTTCCCTTGTCGTCCCTGGGAGTTCGATGTTTGTCGACCGAGCCTTGGCCCAGCAGGTTGCCGAGGTCTCCGTCCCTCCCCGGGACCGCAGCCTCCTCAAGAAGATCCCTGCCGACAAGATGTCAGATTCCTTGGTCTGGATCCTTCAACAGGTTCGGCTATCTTGCTATCCTCTCCTTCCCTTTATCCTCTTCTTAGCCCATGTCTCGTCTTTCCAGGGTTCAGCGCTCGCTGTGGAGTTGCAGTGTCGAGCCGTCCGCTTGAGGGAGCTGGAGGAGTCTGCCATGAGGGCCCAGGAGCGGGCCGGGGCGGCAGAGGTGGCTATGACGGAGGCCCAGATGGAGTCTCGGCGTCTCAAGCTCCGTGTGGCCGAGTTGGAGGGACGAGTGGGTGACCTCCAGGGAAAGCTGGAGGATGTCTGTCAGTCGGCTGAGGAAGCGGCGGAGTCGTTCCGCCTGGAGAGGGAGGAGCTTCAGAGGGAACTGTCGGATCAGCGCCAGGTGACGCGGCTTGCAGAGGAGGTGGAGAGGGGCGTCGTCGAGACCCTGGGGAAGAGGATCTTCGAGGTTCTCAGGGAGGCCTTCGGTGCGTATGAAGACCTCATCGCCCCTCGGATCGTCGAAGTCGTCCAGTCTTCCTTCCGGGAATGTGCAGAGCGTGTTTGGCAAGCCCCTCCGCCGGTCGATCCCCCTTGCTCCGAGCAGGGGGAGGTGCCCGAGGATGTGTCCTCTCGAGCCCGGGTTCCCTAGGTCGTTCCTCCTGGCTGTTTATCCTCAAATTTTTTAGCATCCGCTTCGCTTTGGGCCAGTCTACTTGGAATGGACCCCTGACCCTGCTTTCTCCTTCGGCCTCGCCAGCGACTCCCTGGTCTAGAGCCCATAATTGCTGGTTGCATGGATTTTTGCTTAGGCCTGCAACTTCGAGTTCTTTTAGTCGACAAGTTTTGCTTCGCCGGTGTGGCCCTAGTTTCTGTAGGTGACGAGCTTTAATTGTGGAGAGGTTTCTTCACTTTGATTTCCTGTAAATAAGACATACTGTTATAAACGAAATTTGACTTACCCGAGCTTCTCGTATATTTTGCTTTGTTGCTTCATCCTCGGCCTAGGACCGGCTGACGCCCGAGCTGGCGGGGGGAGTTGTCTTCAACTTTAGAACGATTGAGTTGGTCGGCGAGGGTGAAGTTCCTCGGCTTAGGACCGGTCGGCGTCCGCGCCGGCTGGGGGAGTTTCCCCCAGACTTACGAGCGCAGGAGTCAGTCAGCGAGGGCGAAGTTCCTCGGCTTAGGACCGGTCGGCGTCCGCGCCGGCTGGAGGAGTTGCCCCCAGACTTACGAGCGCAAGGGTCGGTCGGCGAGGGTAAAGCTCCTCGGCTTAGGACCGGTCGGCATCCGCGCTGGCTGGGGGAGTTGCCCCCAGACTTACGAGCGTGAGGGTCGGTCGGTGAGGGCAAAGCTCCTCGGCTTAGGACCGGTCGGCGTCCGCGTTGGCTGGGGGGAACTGCCCCCAGACCTATGAACGCCTTCCCTCCAGTAGAGGTCTTCGTTCTTTTACACCCTTAGTGAAACGTTGATTCCATCGAAGATTGAGGGAAGATAAAAGGTAATGCGATTGTACTCTTAAGAGTCCTGTCGGACTAGTACATTTGGAGAAAAAGGAAAAGGAAATGAGGCTAGACAGAGGGATGTGAACCTAGATAATCCCCCCAGACTAGGCTGCGACTGGGGGGAGAGACCTCGCCAGCTCACTCTATGATGCGGAGGGGCCCTTGGACGGTGTTGATCTTCTTCCCCTTGTCTAGCTGCATGGAGGTCCCCTCTCCGTGGGCTGGCTCGTCGGTTAAGCTCCTGGCGTGTCCTCGGCTCATCAGCTTCTCGATGTCCTTCTTTAAATGCCAGCAGTCTTCAATGTCGTGGCCGTCGTCCTTGTGGTACTTGCAGTATTTCTCCCTATTCTTCCCACCTCTTTTCGCCCTCGGTGGGGGGCGATCGGCGCGTTCTTCCTTCTGCACTTGGGCGAGGACGGCGTCTGGGGTGGCGTCTCTCGTACCTTCTCCGCGCTGCCTGTTTCTCGGCCTCTTCTCGGTCCGGTATCCTTCGGGGCTGCCTCGTCCACTGTCGCCGCGTTTGGTCCCTCGAGTGGCTTTTCCTGCATCCACGGCCAAGACCTCCTCGGTCAACATGAAGCGCTCGGCCCTTGACATGATCCCGGGGAGGTCCTTCAGGGGATCGTTGTGCAGGGACTTCTTGAGGCATCTGTGGCGAAGCCCTTTCTTAAGGGCCGTTTAAACCACCAGGTTGGGAGGGCTGTTCACGTTCAGCCTCTCCACATTGAAGCGACACATGAACTGTCGGAGCGGCTCGGCTGGGCCTTGCACTATGTTGAACAGATGTTCAGCATCAGGCTTGATCTGCCTCCCTGCCATGAACTGCTTGCAGAACAACTGGGTGAGTTCCTCAAAGCTGTCGATGGAGCGGCTGGGCAGGCTGCTGTACCAGGTCCTCGCCGCTCCCCTGAGAGTAGAATAGAAGCCTCGGCAGAGCAGGTCATCGTCAGCTCCTTGGAAGGACATGTCCCCCTCGTAGTCCATTACGTGGTTTCCCGGGTCCCCTATCCCGTCGTACTTCCCCAGCGCCAGGATCCTGAATCGAGAGGGGACCCGTGCGTCGGTTATTCTCCGTGATAGGGGGCACCGGTCTCCGTGGATGCCCCCGGGGATTCGACAGTCACCTGCCTCTGGCTCGTTCGGTGGTGGAGGGTGCACAGGCGCCGGTGGGGCTGGCTCCACGGCCCTCGCCACGCTGGGGGTCGGGCTGACCCGGTGCTCCCGGCTCCTCCGACGGGAGCTCCTGCTCCGCCGTGATCGGTATCTCGAGTGGTGTCGTTCGCTTCTCCTACGGCGGGACGACCGTGACCGACGAGATGATGCGGTCATCGATTCGCCCTCCGTCCCTTCGGTTTCTCTTCGGCTCCTTTCACGATAAGGGGAGGAGGCGCGTGATCTCACCTGACGGGAGCCGGACAGCGTGAACCGACGATCCGTGTTCGGTTTTTGGGTCCCGTGGTCGTCGACCACGGCGGACCGCAAGAGCGGGGGACCCCCCGCCCATCGATGGCTATCGGCCAACGCGCCTCCGTTGGATGGCGCAGGGCCGACGAGCTGCTGTACCGTCGCGACCAACGTCTGGAGGCTCGCGTTGGTCTCCTGAGCCAGGGCGTGGAGCTGCCCCTGTGTGGCCAGTCCTGAGCCGCCGGTCTCTTCGGTTGAGGGGGCGGGGTGATCGCCGACGGGCGTGTCTTCGAGGTTGCCGTTGGATGCGCCATTCCCCTCCTCCGGGATGGGGGGCATGCGCTTCCTTCCATTGCTGGCTCGTGCCATTGCTGGTGTGGTTTGCTTCTTCGTGGGACGGTTTTCGGTTCCCACAGATGGTGCCAGATGTTTCAGAGTGTTTTCTCACTACAAAGCGTTGATAGTGGATAACCCGGTCAACGTGGTCAAGGGGCCCGCTTGGGTCCCTCGGGCGAGTCGAGTTGGTGCAGTCGAGGCTCGAGTCGGATCTGCAGACGACGTGGAGCGCGTCGGCTGGGTCGAATCGGGGTCCTCGGCCGTCGGTAGGGCGAGGGGTAGCCTCGGCCCGGGTCGAGACGCTCGGCCTCGGTCGGTTGCGCTCAGCCTCGGCGGTCAGACGACGAGGGGAAGCCTCAATCGTCCAGCTGGCCGCGTGGTCGGCGAGGGGCGGAGGGGAAGCCTCGGCCCGTGGATCTGATGCCCTCCTGTGTAGACGAGAACACTCGTCAGGGGGCCGGACCTTGGTTCCGGCCAAATCCCCTCCGATGCCTAAGTCAGACAGAGATCTGAAAGAGGAGGCCCGGCGGAGACGGTACGACTCGTGAGGAGATCGGAACGACGTCTCACGGCGCGAGCAGGGGAGGAAGGAGATGAAATGGGGGAACTAGGTCGTTGATGGAGTACCTTAGGTTTTGAATACCTGAGATGCCGTCCGTTCTCCTGTCGTCCTCCTAGCCCTCTTATAGAGCTCCCGGCGTAATTGCCCCCGGACCACGTCGCACGTCTGCCCTCAATCGTGCCCCTTCAATTCACCCCCCCCCCCCGTCGCCGCTCCCTGCGCCATGCCAGCACCTCCCCATTACCGCCATTTAGTGGTCGCGGAACCGGGGGAGCGGTTATCGCAGGAGTGGGCGAGTGGCCAGCATGTTATCTGGGCCTGGCCCGATCGACATTCGGGGGGGTCCTTATAGGGCCTTATCGAGTGGGCCTGAGCGTGCAGATGGGCTCTTGACTGGCGGGTCAGTTTTCTGGGCTCGTGTCTTTCGGGCCTCGGCCAAATAGGCGTAACAGGTATGAAGCGGAAGGACGCTGAAGCATACGACGGCTGAGTTTCGAGAAATACGTGAACGAATATGTGCCGTTGGATGGTGGTGGAGGCAGAGGGGGGAGGCGACGATGGAGTGGAGGGTGATGTCGGAGGAGACGACGACGAGGTCGCTGTTGGGGTTGTCGAGGCGATCGGCGATGATCTGCACTTCTTGTGAGTGGAGATTGGAGGTGAGATCGCTAGTGTGGCCGGGTAATTTCATCGAGGTGGTTGCTGAATGTCGAGGAGATCGGCGATGATCGTCGAGGAGGTCACTGTTGGGGTTTGAAATTTGAGGCATAGACAAAAAAACATTGGGAGACCGTGTGCTTATTTCATCGCTCGCCCGCCCTCGACAAACCCCAGTTTTTGTTTAAGCGCTATCTAACAGAATATATATATCTATATTTTTTAATAAAAATGCTTACGTAACGTTTAGTACCATAGCGCTAACAAAAAGCGCTATACAAGATATTACTTGAATAGCGCTTTAACAAAAAGCGTTATCTAAGTGATTTTTAGCTTAATTTTGATTTATTTTTATTTTCTATAAGTGCAGAAGCGCTATACAAGAGCTCACTTAGATAGCGCTTTTTAAAAGCGCTATCTAAGTGGCGTTACCCAATCCAAAATCTGTAGTAGTGTTGTAAGATGGTGGAGAACCCCTACGTAGTGCCTACCCTAGAAGAAGAGAAATAGACCTCAAAGGAGACGGACATGATTGCACTCAACACCAAAGCCTTGTCAATGCTTTATTGTGCACTCGACATAACCAAATACAACCGAGTCTTCATGGACACTTCAGCGCATCAAACTTGGAAAATGCTTGAGGTAACCCATGAATGTAACAAAAAGGTAAAAACTTCCAAATCGTTTATTTACTTTGGTTGGTTTGAACAATTTTCAATGGAGAATGGAGAATCTATCAAGGACATGTACGCACGATCCACCGAGATTGTCAACATGCTTGCTGATAGAGGAAAGAACATCTACACATAAGAGAACCATGTATGCAAGATCCTCCGATCCATCACGCCCAAATGGCAATCAAAGCCATCGGCTGTAGAAGAAGGCAATGACATCTCCAAGATTTTATAGGAAGAGCTTATTGGTTATCGCATGGCATATGATCTCCAAGTGCAAGATAGGAAAGACAAGGATCAAAGCAAAAAAGAAGCCCCCTTGAATTTAAAGCGGCTCCTACATCCGAAACATCCAAGTATGAAGTTGAGGATGAACTTGCCCTCATAACTAACGGCTCCAGAAAATGATCAATCTAGGTAAGCTAAAATTTCACAATAAAAAATTATCTGACAAAACTAGTTTTTGTTATGAATATTACAAGACAGGTCATATAAAGAAGGATTGCCCATTAAGAAAGAACAAATGAATGGGCAAATGAAAGCATACAAAGGAGTTAAGCGATGATTTTTACTGAGGGTTTGGTAGAGAATTAATTGACAAAAAGCTTAAAGAGAAAAACAGTTTCTTCTCCAAATCTTTTAAGCATTAGACCCTCACCTCTTGGCCAAGATTTTAAAAGTCTTTAATTTTCTTTTGGGCCAATCTTCTTGATCTCTCCTAAGCTTCACTTATACTCTTTGGAGATCAAGACTCATCACCTATATCATCAGTTCAACATAAGAGCTTCACTCAAGGCTTAGATATTTGTAAACGCTTCAATTTCTTTGTAAGTATTTCTCACTTGGGTTGGTGTGTGTAAATCCTTGTTTGAGGCAAGGTGTTTTGTAAAATCCCTCTTGTAGGGAGGTAATGAAAATTCCTCATTGTAGGTGAGGTGTTGTAACTATTTGTTCAAATAAGTGGATTCAAAGCCCAACAGAGATTTGAGACTGGACGTAGCCCTAGAGGGGTGAACCAATATAATATTTGTGTGTTTACGTATTGTGCCATTGTCTCTTTTACTTGCATTTTATTTCTGCTACGCATCTTTATTATTGCAAGTATTATTGGTTGATTAAGATAAAATTAGGTAACACTAATTTTGATCTTAGGGAGAAATTACTAGAGTAGTTTTAATATTTCATAAAAACCATTCACCCCACTCTAGTGTTCTCTTTGCCATATCAAGATTCAACAAAATTTTCTATAACGATTTTCTGATCTTTTTGAGAGAAATTGATCATCTAAGCTTGTGTTAGATTCTACAATTTGGGGTGAAAGAGAATGAGGTTGCATGAATTTTCAGCTGTGAGGTATATCTGTAACATAAATATTTTTTATCGTGTAACGTTTAAAAAGCTTATTATAAGAAAGTTTGATAAGATGAGATTCATTGTTGTGTTAATTATTGTTTATTAGAAATAGATCCAAATGAGGAACTCAAATCTTTTAGTCATGTCATAATTTAGCATAAATTTGGGATAATTAACCTTTTATGTTAAATGTTTGTGAATATATTTGTGGCATTTATTCATCGAAAAAGAAATAAACAATGATTTTGTTTATATTTCAATATTATATAATCATCATGTACATATAAGTCGATAACCTATAAATGTGTTCAAAGATGAGAAATAATTTTTTGATGTCTTAATAGTTCGGTATCGCATGACAAGGAAACATGCTATGCTAAAAATTTTGTAGGATATTCCAGTAAGTTTGCCATTCATAAATATTGTAGAATATTGATGAACAAGTTGAATCACTGCTCAACAGCTTAAGTTTTTAGCTAAGAATGCCTCATCCTATATTTTTTTGATTACCACCAAGCCAAAAACCAAATCTGTCTTCTTTTTGTCAACTTGATCAATATACTAGCATTCAAATTTGAATTTAGAGACATTTTATATTTCCAACTTTACTAGTTTATTTGTTGGGTAACTTTACCACCGGCTTAAGCTTGTACAAGCTGGAACATGTTCAAGCCTTTTATTTTCAGAAATAATTTCAGTATCATAAAAATTGCGATTAAATCATGTCTATGTTTAGCAAGCTAATCTATATCTGGGATTTTCTGTTTTTTTGGGTTTGAGAAAGCAACTAATCTCAATTGTACATGAAGTAAACATTATGATTTTAATGACAATCAGGAATAATAACAAGTTAAATCAGATCCAATACCTCCTCAAAACTCCAACCACCCCCCCCCCCCCCCCCCCCCCCCCCCCGACAAAAAGAAGGAAAGAGGAGGGAAAAAAGACAAAGTCAACATACATACACAAAGCAAAAAAAGAAAAATAAGTTTAGTAAGCCATTTAGAAACAACTTGTAGTAAATGTGCTAATCATATTTATGGGTTATTGCAGGAAATTGTTGAAATCTCTTTTGCTTATTGTAAAGAATCATATTATATTTTTCGATGTAGATGGTTTGATAATAAGGATGTAGTGAGAAGACGAATCGATGAGTATGGAATTACGCTGATGAACACTAAAAGGAGTGCTTATTAATATGATAAATAGATTTTTTCAGAGCAAGCTACACATGTATACTATTTAAAAGAAATTAATAATCGAAATTGGAGTGTTGTTGGCCGTCGGAAGCCTAAAGATGTATATGTGATGCCCTATAAGTCCTATGGCTGGTACTGATGATGAAAGTGATATAGAAGAAAAGCCTGATTATGTTAGATGGCTTGAGCCATTAATTTCCAAAGAAGTGATATCATCCTTCACATATGATGTTGAGTGAATTAGACAAGATGACGATGATTTGCTTATAACAGATGAGGATTTTCACTTTCCAAATGATAATCAACAAAACAAAGTAAAAGATACTTAACATATGGTTATATATTAAACTATTACAAAGCCGTCAAAAGGTTCAAGCATAGCTAATGAACATTAATTTTCATCTCTTGAATTTTTACCCTATGATTGTGCATATGTATAAAGACCTTTTTTGTGTATAATATTAATTTTTGTGTCTATTATTTCTTTCAACTACTTAAATCTTATCGGTTTTTTGAATGAATTTAAAAATTCACATCTCTATTTCAAGACATACGATGAGACCATTAAAAGGGCCAATAAGAATTAAGAAGAAGAAGAGCCTTCTATCTACTAACAAGAATGCATCTAGAAATGCATTTTGATCATGTATAAGTGGTGTAGCAACCCCTTTAATAAGGCCTAACCATAAGGAACATGAGGATTTTACATCCCTGGTGAGATATTGAGTCTCACCCCGTGTGGTTTTGATGATGAACAAATATTCCATCTAACATCTTTGAGTGCATGAGCGTAAGAAAAATCTAGTGAAGCATTCAAGGGATTAGTGATAAGCTAAACAAGACCATGGACCTAATGGAGCAAGACAATGAGCTTGAAGAATCAAGAATGCATCAATGGACTTTAGAGATTGGTTAATTGGAGCCATACGTGATACTAATGTTTCCTAACACTTGCTATTAAAGCCAAGTTCAACGATGATGTCAACAAACAACAATGACATCTACCCCAAAGGTCAATCAACCAATCGTCCACCTTTCCTTATCGGATCAAACTACACCACTTGGAAGAATTGTATCCGCCTTTATTTTAGGTCCATCTCCTACTACATTTGGACCATGGTGGAGAACGAATATGTAGAGCCTACGATGCCACCAAATGAATGGACCAAGGCCGAGAAAGAGAAAGATGCATGGAGCTTCAAGGCGATGAACACTTCTTTGTTCACTTAACAACATGAAACCCAACTGAGTAGCACGTGTAATTTTCGCTCACGAAATTTGAAAAATTCTTATGGTGCATGAAGGTAACTTCAAAGTTAAATCTTCTAAAATTTCTCTTAATGTTAATAGGTATGAGAACTTTGAGATGGAGACGGGAGAATCAATTTTCGACATATTTAACCACTTTACCAAGATAATCAACACTCTTGCAAGTCTTGGCAAGAACTACACTCAAGAAGATTATGTGACCAAGATACTTGAATGTCTCGCAGACGAATGGGAAAGGAAGGCCACTGCAATGGAAGAAGAGAATGACACTTCCAAGCTCACATTGGAAGAATTGATTGCAAATCTCATGGCATACAAGAACCGTCTCCAACAAAGAAAAAACAAAAAGGAAACTAAGAAGAAAAAGAGTGTCACGCCCCGCTTCCCATTCTACCGGGAGCGAGGACGCGAGCGGGTCCGCGATGTGCTTAAAACAAGGAGGAGTACTTTTTTTTCTTTTTTTGAAATCTTCTTCTTTTCTTCCTCCTTGGCTTAAACACACTAAGCGTCTGTATAAAAATTGCAGATCCTTGCTTGCAAATTTAAGAAGCAGCTCAAACAACATTATTACATATCCAGTGTACAATAATTAAGATACAGCTCGGGTCTAGTATGGCCAATACAAACAAAGTACACGAATTACATTAATCAAATATATATAAAAGTGCTGACGCGAAGGTAAAAGTCTAGTCTTCTGTGGGTAGATACTCCACGTAGTCTTCGAGCACTGGCTCGACTCCTGCAGTAGTGTCTTCAAAGAACTCACTATCGATACCTGACGGACATTTCGTAAAACAACAAAATGAAATGTCCGTCAGCGAGGTTTACTCGGCAAGATAATCTCAAAACCAAAACGTTGGACATTTTAAATTTAAACAATGGTGAACTTTAAAGACAAGCAATAAGCTTAATTCACAAATAAGCAATAAAAGAGATAAAGCAGTTTAAAGTAGTTAAAACAGTTAAAGCAGTTAAACATTTGCAACCTGCAGCAATTAAATCATTGATAGCCATTTGCAATACCATTTGCAACCTGTAGCAATTTCAATAACAAATTGTAATACTATCAGCAACCTGTGACAATTTAGCGTTTAATAAACCCACTGTAGCAACCTGCAGAAAAGGTGTTAGAACAATAGTCAAAAACCAGTCTATCCTAGTGATAAGTCCATGTCCAAGAGTACTAGAGATAACCAACATGCAGCCTGCGACGGGAGCAACTCCGAGGCTTACCCACCGTTCCGATATGGCAACGGTCAAGGTTCTAACCCCCGTAATGTGTTGGAGGTAATTTAGTATGGCGCATCCAGTCATTCTGTAACACTTGTGATCATAGACTACCCCAATCCCAGGTCAAGCCAAGTGTCGGTCAACAGGACGTGTACTATCAGTTCAATATTGAAATTCCATGTTCTATTTTATATTGTTAAAGTTCCATCTTTCATTCAATATTGTTGAAGTTCCATCTTCCATTCAGTCAGTTCAATCTCGGTATTCCAATAGTCTGTACAACAGTCTCGTGAAAGTTCACAACTTCACGACTCGATTAAATGAAAACATCAGGATCACTTAAATAAATAAAGAACGAGTAAGATATGATTTTAACCAAGAAAAAGAGTTTAAATTAGCTTAAAATACTTTCTAAGACTAGTAGTTATTTCTCAAGATTTTTAAACAATTTTTAAACAATTTTAAATAGCCAAAAAGCAATTTTAAATCAAGAAATGATTTTTAAAACATATGTTCAAGGAATTGTTTAGAGCAAACCGTACATCAGAATTCTTCAAACAAGGTGTCAAAATGATCGTATTCACTAGTACTACGACGTATATTTTTTATCGTACATTGGTGTACGTGAAAATCAACGTTATGAATTTTAAAAGGATTTATAAAACAAGAAATTATTAATAATACCCACGATCAAGGATTTATTCCGGATAAACCGTACGTCGGAATTCTGTAAACAAGATGTCAAAACGACCGTATTTACAAGTACTGTAACATATATTTTTATCAGACGTACGTATACGTAAAAATTGCAAGCTACGAATTTTAAAAGAATTTTAACCTATTTAAGTTTTGCCTTTAAAAATTCACTGTGAGAAAAATACTTGCCTGATCGCGACGAAACTAGCGCCAATGGATTCGTTTCGACGTTTCTGATTTTCTGGGACTAGTCACACATTTTTCTGGTCCCTGTATAATTAGTTATGGATTTATAACCTTAAAACCCATTTATTAATTAATAAAAAATACGAAAAATACAACATTTCGCGATATTTACAAGTTTGCCATTCGAAACTTACGCTCGCCGTCGACAGCTGCATGGGGGTTCGACTTCGACGTCGGAGGGGGCGGCGACCTCGTGGCGGCGACGGCGAGACGACGGCGTGGGCTCGACGGCGGCACGGAGGCGGTGGCGGAGGACGTCGGCGAGGGTGTAGTGGCGGTGATCGTTGTGGCAGCGAAGCGACGGCGGAGGCTGTGTGGAGCTTCGTCGAGCGGCGGTGTGGCACTGTCGACGTCGGGGGTGTGCAGCAGGAGCGGTTCGCGTGGAGGGGGCGACGGCGAAGCCGGGCTGAGCTCACAGCGGCGAG
Organism: Scilla litardierei; assembly: GCA_030789695.1. Classification (NCBI taxonomy): domain Eukaryota; kingdom Viridiplantae; phylum Streptophyta; class Magnoliopsida; order Asparagales; family Asparagaceae; genus Scilla; species Scilla litardierei. Next base: position 220,172,518 of record CM061142.1, on the reverse strand, counting down.
GCGGAGCGTCGGAAGTCAAGGCCGTCGGAGCTTCGTGCTGTTCGAGTGGCGCTCGGAGATCGGAGGGAGAGGGAGCGTCGTTCGTCAGGGGCTCGGTGGGGTCGCGGGTTGTCGACACGGCGGTGAGAGGGTCGAGGCCGCCGGAGCATGGGTTTTGGGCAGTTCGGGCTTTCAAACGGAGAGATGAGAGGCTGTGTGTGTGTGTTAGGGGTTGCGACGGGGAGAGAGTGGCCTCTGTGTGTGAGAGTGAGAGAGAGGAGATGGGGAGAGCCTGTGTGTGTACTGAGGAGGGATGGGGTTAATATATAGGGTTAACCAAATGGGTAGTTGTAGCATTGGGGGGTAGATGAGAGAGAAAATGGGTAGTTGCGGGGTTGGTTAGGTGGTTAATTAGGTTAGGTTAAATAATTAGGGTTAAGTAGGTAATTAGCAAGATAAAACCCAATTAACGAAAGGTCATTAGTGAAAATACAAAAAACGAAATTACGAAAATGCCCCTACCAGTAAACGTGTCCGAAAAATTACGAAAACATACCCACGGGATCGTATCGTCACGAGGATCACGAATACGAAGACCGTTTCAGGGTTTGGGCTACGGGGATACTAGTTTTTGGCCAAAACGTTTAGAAAGCGGGTTTGCGGGTTTCCTATTGAAATGATATCAGAAAATTACGAAATTAATGTGGGGAGCCCTAAGTGATCATATGATGCTACCGTACAAGTTTGAAAACGTTTTGAAGACGTTTATATAGAAAATAAATTCGTTGAATCAAAACGGTAATTTTGGGAGATGAATTTTAACAGAAATGTTTTGGGCATTTGAGGAAATCTGAAATTGCTGAAATATAATATGATAAGTCTAGTGCTCTAAAATATTTTTATAAGAATTTTTGGAATCAGTTTTGTTATAAAACTCTTCACGAACATTTATAAAGTAAAATTAATTTTTTAAAGTACGTAAAAATAGGTAAATTGAAGTGATGAAATTTCAGGTCGTTACATCCTACCCTCCTTAAAAATAATTCAGTCCTCGGAATTTCTCAAAACTTTATAAAATAAAATAATTACTGTTATTAAGAAGCTCAAACAAATAAATGATAAAATGGAAAACTAGTCGAATGATTACAATTTAGAAAATAAGTTGTTAATAGCATGAAATATAATGTGATATAATGGCATCAAGAAAACAAGAGATATTTCTAATAAGTATTAACATCATCATAGTTTCCGTAACTAGTCCCGACCAGTATCACTACAATAGTTACCATGCCTTCTCAAGTAGTCCAAAATTAACATGAGATAATCACATGAAAATGAGGGCTACTATGATGACAACATCTGTTCGAACTTGGAACCTGAGGTGATAAGCCAGTAGCAATCTATTTAAACCACATAAAATGGAAGACCATATAATTTATTCGTGCTACTGGGTCTTAATCAAAGATGTCGCTCATAATATAGCACGGATCGACTAATCCACGGGTACCAACACCATCAATTTCCATAATGCCCAACCACATGCTAACATCCAAATCACCGCCCAAAGGTAAGTACAGGGCCAACACTCTAAGTCAGTACTCACTGCCAGCATTTCTTCCGTCAATCTCCATACTATCACACAATAAGGCAGGATCCATGCTCTCATCCAGAGCCAAGCACAAGGCCTACATCCAACTTCAACACCCAAGGCCAATATCATACCAGTAACCATTGTCATCATTCCTTCCGTAGACCAATACTTGACATTCGCAACACCCAACATCATCCAACAAATGAACAACCAAAAACACGCTTTCCCGAAAACTAAAAGGAGTAGACGCAAGAGGAAGCCTAAACGGGATCTCAACGAGGGTGAGACCCAAGGCAGAGAGCTCAAGAGAAGCCCATGGATCACGGCTTCCCAAGATCTCAGCCAAGCGGCGGTAGCGAGGGTGGCGGCGAGGGTCGCTGCTAGGCCCAACAGACCCCAAGGTCGTTGGTGGGCCATCGGCGGCTGGCGATCTGCGGCGACGAGGGCTCCGACTGGCTGGCGATCCATGGCGGGGAGCTAGGGCCTACGGGATGGAGCGAAGCGGAAGCTGGCGGATCGGAGATTGGGGCGGCGATGCGAGGTCCGATCGAGCTCGCTTGGGGAAGAGGCCGGGAGGAGGAGGGGGTGATGCCTGAGGGAAAAGGGAAAGCCACGGGGTGGCTTGCGGAGGAAGGAGATGGGTCAAAAAGAAAACGGGGGGGGGGGGGGCACCGAAGTCGTCGGTGTTAGGCGGGAACGGGTCTCGAGGAGAGGAAACGGACAGAACGCAATAAAGAGGGGGAAAGGCGGTCAGTGGGAAATGAATCAAACCCTTGGGGGAAAGAAATTGGGTACAAGATAGAAGTAGGGGCTAGAAGAGAAACACTAGCTCCAAAGAGGCAAACAACCTACACTTACACGTCAGGTTGGCTCGTCTCAAAATCTCCAGTATCATCCTCGAATACTTCTGAGCGTCCTTCGATCTGCTTCCGCGGAGGAACTTGAACTTAAGATGGTCGGGTATTTCGAACTCTACCCTCCTTTGACGACAGTCAAAGGTGGCATGAAATGTCCTTAACCAATTCATCCCAAGAACAACATCAAATGTTGGCATATCTATCACTATGGATTTAGCAAAAAGACCTCGTCTACAAATCACAATAGAACATTGGAGACATCCGCTGGGAACTGCCAGCGGTCTCGACCATCCAACGTGGAGTCAGAGGTTTAACAGTTACAGTGATAAGAAACATGTCCAAGCTCTAAATAACAGAGTAAGTAGCTTAGTGGAATATCTCGTACCTGGGATTACTTGGTCCGTAGCCTCAGCTTCTTCTACCGTCATGGTACAAGCTTGGCGTCTTTGGGGTAGCACCTGTTGTCGAGTCTGCTGGTACACTTGTTGTTGGTTGACGTTGCTGAGCAGAGTTGGAAGGCTGAGACTTCCTCTCAGGACAGTCGCGTGCAGTGTGGCCCTTCGATTTGCTTCAGTGGTTGAACTCGAACTTCTGATGATCCAAAATTCGAATGATGTCCTCCATAACTAGAGTTCAAGGGGACTAAAGAAAGATTCTAAGAAGGTCAATCGAAAGGTCATCAAGCTAAGAGAAGGTGATAATGAAGATCGATGACGTCACATAATCATGATTCACGCCCTTGCGGTCCAGCGGACACGGCCAGGGAAGTGACTAAGCCAGGATCACTTATGCCCAGTCTAGCTAGGTCGATCCAACAGACTTTAGCCAAGCACATTGACCGGTATCATGGTCCATTGAAGGAAGATTATCATTTATATGCGTGCCATCATCAACTGAAGGAAAGGTGATGAAACGAGTAGATGGTTCATCCAATGAAAATAACTATAACGGTTAGCAAAAGTGGCTACTATGGAGGGTATAACCAAGAATGGAACACGAGTTCCTAAGCAATGGTTAAGAATTCGAAAAAGGTAATGAGGTTCAATGGAAATAGTTCGTTGCGAATTTTGTGATAAGGAGCAATAGGAAATTCCCAAATCAGGAAGTGTACACGCTATGGAGACAAATACATGTAGCACGATAAAATATGCTAGCAATGATAATAAAGATGATAGGTGTCAAATCGACGTAGATGGAAAAGGTTCAGGTATACCAGTGATTACCGGTTCAGCAGCTTTGTGGAGAATATAGGGTTGAATTCCAGTATTTCCCTTATGATACCCCAAGATGTCGTTGTTGGTGACGCCATGAGTATCTGGTCGACCTGCCATACTTCAAAACAAACCGCAATGTAAAGTAGGTTAGAATAAATCTATTCTAGTTGTACACTTGGATATTCATGTCATTTAAACCGATCTTAAAGCATTTGCATAAGCAAGACCTGCATGGGCCGCCACCAAAACCTGTCACGCCCCGCTTCCCATTCTACCGGGAGCGAGGACGCGAGCGGGTCCGCGATGTGCTTAAAACAAGGAGGAGTACTTTTTTTTCTTTTTTTGAAATCTTCTTCTTTTCTTCCTCCTTGGCTTAAACACACTAAGCGTCTGTATAAAAATTGCAGATCCTTGCTTGCAAATTTAAGAAGCAGCTCAAACAACATTATTACATATCCAGTGTACAATAATTAAGATACAGCTCGGGTCTAGTATGGCCAATACAAACAAAGTACACGAATTACATTAATCAAATATATATAAAAGTGCTGACGCGAAGGTAAAAGTCTAGTCTTCTGTGGGTAGATACTCCACGTAGTCTTCGAGCACTGGCTCGACTCCTGCAGTAGTGTCTTCAAAGAACTCACTATCGATACCTGACGGACATTTCGTAAAACAACAAAATGAAATGTCCGTCAGCGAGGTTTACTCGGCAAGATAATCTCAAAACCAAAACGTTGGACATTTTAAATTTAAACAATGGTGAACTTTAAAGACAAGCAATAAGCTTAATTCACAAATAAGCAATAAAAGAGATAAAGCAGTTTAAAGTAGTTAAAACAGTTAAAGCAGTTAAACATTTGCAACCTGCAGCAATTAAATCATTGATAGCCATTTGCAATACCATTTGCAACCTGTAGCAATTTCAATAACAAATTGTAATACTATCAGCAACCTGTGACAATTTAGCGTTTAATAAACCCACTGTAGCAACCTGCAGAAAAGGTGTTAGAACAATAGTCAAAAACCAGTCTATCCTAGTGATAAGTCCATGTCCAAGAGTACTAGAGATAACCAACATGCAGCCTGCGACGGGAGCAACTCCGAGGCTTACCCACCGTTCCGATATGGCAACGGTCAAGGTTCTAACCCCCGTAATGTGTTGGAGGTAATTTAGTATGGCGCATCCAGTCATTCTGTAACACTTGTGATCATAGACTACCCCAATCCCAGGTCAAGCCAAGTGTCGGTCAACAGGACGTGTACTATCAGTTCAATATTGAAATTCCATCTTCTATTTTATATTGTTAAAGTTCCATCTTTCATTCAATATTGTTGAAGTTCCATCTTCCATTCAGTCAGTTCAATCTCGGTATTCCAATAGTCTGTACAACAGTCTCGTGAAAGTTCACAACTTCACGACTCGATTAAATGAAAACATCAGGATCACTTAAATAAATAAAGAACGAGTAAGATATGATTTTAACCAAGAAAAAGAGTTTAAATTAGCTTAAAATACTTTCTAAGACTAGTAGTTATTTCTCAAGATTTTTAAACAATTTTTAAACAATTTTAAATAGCCAAAAAGCAATTTTAAATCAAGAAATGATTTTTAAAACATATGTTCAAGGAATTGTTTAGAGCAAACCGTACATCAGAATTCTTCAAACAAGGTGTCAAAATGATCGTATTCACTAGTACTACGACGTATATTTTTTATCGTACATTGGTGTACGTGAAAATCAACGTTATGAATTTTAAAAGGATTTATAAAACAAGAAATTATTAATAATACCCACGATCAAGGATTTATTCCGGATAAACCGTACGTCGGAATTCTGTAAACAAGATGTCAAAACGACCGTATTTACAAGTACTGTAACATATATTTTTATCAGACGTACGTATACGTAAAAATTGCAAGCTACGAATTTTAAAAGAATTTTAACCTATTTAAGTTTTGCCTTTAAAAATTCACTGTGAGAAAAATACTTGCCTGATCGCGACGAAACTAGCGCCAATGGATTCGTTTCGACGTTTCTGATTTTCTGGGACTAGTCACACATTTTTCTGGTCCCTGTATAATTAGTTATGGATTTATAACCTTAAAACCCATTTATTAATTAATAAAAAATACGAAAAATACAACATTTCGCGATATTTACAAGTTTGCCATTCGAAACTTACGCTCGCCGTCGACAGCTGCATGGGGGTTCGACTTCGACGTCGGAGGGGGCGGCGACCTCGTGGCGGCGACGGCGAGACGACGGCGTGGGCTCGACGGCGGCACGGAGGCGGTGGTGGAGGACGTCGGCGAGGGTGTAGTGGCGGTGATCGTTGTGGCAGCGAAGCGACGGCGGAGGCTGTGTGGAGCTTCGTCGAGCGGCGGTGTGGCACTGTCGACGTCGGGGGTGTGCAGCAGGAGCGGTTCGCGTGGAGGGGGCGACGGCGAAGCCGGGCTGAGCTCACAGCGGCGAGGCGGAGCGTCGGAAGTCAAGGCCGTCGGAGCTTCGTGCTGTTCGAGTGGCGCTCGGAGATCGGAGGGAGAGGGAGCGTCGTTCGTCAGGGGCTCGGTGGGGTCGCGGGTTGTCGACACGGCGGTGAGAGGGTCGAGGCCGCCGGAGCATGGGTTTTGGGCAGTTCGGGCTTTCAAACGGAGAGATGAGAGGCTGGGTGTGTGTGTTAGGGGTTGCGACGGGGAGAGAGTGGCCTCTGTGTGTGAGAGTGAGAGAGAGGAGATGGGGAGAGCCTGTGTGTGTACTGAGGAGGGATGGGGTTAATATATAGGGTTAACCAAATGGGTAGTTGTAGCATTGGGGGGTAGATGAGAGAGAAAATGGGTAGTTGCGGGGTTGGTTAGGTGGTTAATTAGGTTAGGTTAAATAATTAGGGTTAAGTAGGTAATTAGCAAGATAAAACCCAATTAACGAAAGGTCATTAGTGAAAATACAAAAAACGAAATTACGAAAATGCCCCTACCAGTAAACGTGTCCGAAAAATTACGAAAACATACCCACGGGATCGTATCGTCACGAGGATCACGAATACGAAGACCGTTTCAGGGTTTGGGCTACGGGGATACTAGTTTTTGGCCAAAACGTTTAGAAAGCGGGTTTGCGGGTTTCCTATTGAAATGATATCAGAAAATTACGAAATTAATGTGGGGAGCCCTAAGTGATCATATGATGCTACCGTACAAGTTTGAAAACGTTTTGAAGACGTTTGTATAGAAAATAAATTCGTTGAATCAAAACGGTAATTTTGGGAGATGAATTTTAACAGAAATGTTTTGGGCATTTGAGGAAATCTGAAATTGCTGAAATATAATATGATAAGTCTAGTGCTCTAAAATATTTTTATAAGAATTTTTGGAATCAGTTTTGTTATAAAACTCTTCACGAACATTTATAAAGTAAAATTAATTTTTTAAAGTACGTAAAAATAGGTAAATTGAAGTGATGAAATTTCAGGTCGTTACAAAGAGCATAGCCCTCAAAGCTACATTGGAAAAGGAGAAGTCTAGAGATGAGAATGAGGAGAAACTAGCTCTCATTTTTAATGGTTTCAAGAAAATTCTCAAGGCACGCAAGTTTCAAAACCGAAAACATAGATTACCTAACGAGCCTATTTGTTTTGAATGCAACAAACCATGGAACTTGAAGAGAGATTGTCCACAAGCAAAAAAAAAGAAAAGGACAAGGTGAAGGTCAAAAAGCCAAAGTGAAAGGTCTTTTCCGCATAGGATAGGAGTCCGGGAAAATGGATGACTCTTCATCTTATTCTTCATCCGAAAGTGAAGAAGAATTAAGGAAAGAAGGAGCCTACATGTGCTTCATGACCAAAGAGGACAAAGATGTAAAATATTATGACTCACACTTTAGTAGTAGTAATTGTAGCGATGATGAGTGTGATTGGGGGAGAGAGTATCGTAAACTTTATGCCGAGTATGAGAGGAAATTAAGAGAACTTCCTACTCTCAAGAAAAAGCATAAATATTGTAATACTAGTTCTTCTAATCTTGAATTATAAAATATTCGGGATGAAAATATAAAATTGGTTAGTAAAAATAACGAATTGGAAGAATTGAATATGAAGCTTCGTGTAGAATAAAAGGACATTAGTGATAAGTTTAGTGACTTAGAAAACACTTTGAAAGTCATTAGGGCCAAACATGATGATTTGTGTAGAAATGTTGCTAGATACAATAATGGTAAAGAAAAATCAGTTGATCTAATTAGCTCACAAATACCCTCAAGTAGAAATCGTGGCCTAAGATATAAGACCCATCAAAATATTATGGTTAATCGTTATCATAGGGTTTGTAAAATCACAAATGGAGTCGTCAAAGTTTGGATACCCAAGAGATGGACCATCCAAATAAAGGATGAATATGTTTATGGGTTTATGTACAATGTTAATTATAGAAATAATTATAGATTTTCATATAATAGGAAACCTAAACCCAAATGAGTTTGCTTTCTTAATGTTTGATATTATTTTTGTTTGCTAACCCGATGGACTCTAAAGCAAAGAGTACCAAGAATTTTTGATTTTTAGGTACTCAAATATATTTATGATGATTAGAATATTGCTTGCTTGCCTCTGAAAATTCACATTTGCATATTTGTAGGGGATAATTAAAATTAATGATCTTATTTGTAGGGGGAGATAATCTTTTGCTAAGTACTTTATAAAATTTTCTGCATGCTTAGCACATGATTTGTACATGCATTCCCTTTTAGATATTGAGTCACATTCCTTCTTACCGTAAGCCTAGCACATGCTTAGCACATCATTGGCAGGCCCCTCTCCAAGTAGCCATCATCAATCAAAAGCCTCTTTCTGCAAGCCTAGGCCTCCATTGATCAAGCTTCATCTCCATGCAAGCAAACAATTCCTTGCTGCAAGTTCTCATGCAAAGGACATAGGCTGTGACTTGCAAGTATCTTCAAGTGCTATCTCTTCAAGCAAACAACACAAGTCAAAGGTCAAGCTTCAGGTGACGTAACCAAGGAGAAACCAAGCCATAACATCAAGCAAAGTCATGCACAAGGAGCAAGCAAAGCCTTTGGCACTCTCGGGCTCAAGGGGAACTTACACAAGCATCAACCAAGATCTAAAAGCCAGTCTGCATCACTTGTGGTCGGGCACAATCATCATCAAATCCTAGCCTACTCGACAGATTCCCGTAGCCTTAATTCATGCACCTAAGCAAGTTAGTCTGTCAAGCCTTTAGACTTCAGTCGCAATCGCTACTGCAGCAAGCCACACCCGCAAGCCCAAGTCATGCAAGCATCAGCAGACCCGCTTGCTTGGCTTCCAATTGCTTTACGCATAGTCACGCACACAGGCCAATGACCTATTTTAACCGAGCAGAAGCATCGATTCCCACGAGCCAAGCTTGTGATTCAGCTGAGTCAGAAACATCTTCTTTATGCATAGACTACTGATAAGATTTGGATCCTGAACTTCAAAGTGAAATATCTTACAATACATGACTCTGATTGCCGAACCGTTTTCACCTACACGATCATGCTCTCGCAACCTATATACGGTGATATCTCTTTGATTTATTACTTCAGTTTTAGATCAGTTAGAATTATTTTTTGGGAAATTGTATTTTAGAATAACTTCATTCATGAGCTATCTTTGAGCGTTAGATTCTTGAAGAATATTTTGTACGGTTCGATCACCACCCGCGAGTATGATCAAGGGTTTCCTTTTAGGTTATAAAAGGGTGTTAACTCTGGGTTAAGGTCAAAGCAGAGCCAGAGAGCCTAGGCAGGGAGCCACTCCATTTAAAAATATGTCCTTGCATATCTCTGATAATTTGTACTATACACCCTATTCACCCCCCTCTAGGGTGTTTTTAGAGTTGCTATTGTGAAAAGTCTTCCAAATATGATTCTTAAAGATCAACAGCCTTTACTATGTGCATATTTTGCATTGATCGACCAGAAATTACACCCAGAAAACAACCAAGTTATGACGCAAATTACATGGAGATAATGTTGGATATTGGACTCCCCGAATTTGGTTTTGGATGATTAAACAAACATAAATATAACGTGAACTAACACTTTGTGAGCGCAGTTATGGAGATCGTCGCAAAATTCATATGAATATCAATTACGACGTCTCAAGACTTCTCAACGCATGTGATCGTATGCCTAAAGCTTCGTTGAAGCTTATGGACCTTTTTAGAAGTCATGAAGATTTGATTGAAGCTATTAAAGACGGTATCGTCAAGTTTTATTTATAGTCTTTAAGCTGCTTTCGTAGAATGTTAAGCCTTGAGTAGGTCTTACGTTTTAAATCTTCATAACACTCATATCTTAGCTCTAGGATCTTAGTTCAAGTCCATACAATTCTTCCCGAAGCTTCGCGCTTCGATTCGGACTTCTTGTGCATGTTAGTTGGTTCAAGAAGAAGAACTGACCGACTAGATGGTGATCTAGTCGGTCGGCAAAGCTTCTTGGACCGACTAGTTTCTGTCAGTTAATTCTAAGCTCTTTACTGTTTACAGTTAGTCGGTCTAAGTTGACTCACCGACCGACTAGTTTGTGAACTAGTCGGTCAGTGATGCTTCTGTGACCGACTAGTTGAGCTTTCCCTGTACATGCACATTTGAGCCTAAGCTACTGTTTATCATTAGTCGGTCTGTGTTCATTGATCGACCGACTAGTTGATGAACTAGTCGGTCAACTTTCCTTCTTGGACCGACTAGTTTAGTTTTACTGTACATGCCAATTTTTCACCTAACTTACTGTTTATCGTTAGTCGGTTATGCTCATTTGGCGACCGACTAGTTGGTGAATTAGTCGGTCAACATTTGTTCTTGGACCGACTAAGTCTATTTATGCTCAGACTTCAGTTTTATCTGTTAGTCGGTCTCAGTTGAGTAACCGACCGACTAGTTGTGAAACTAGTCGGTCAGCTACTCTTCTTGGACCGACTAGTTCCTTATGTCTGTGCTTTGATCTTTTCTCTATTCACTCATTAGTCGGTATACGTTAATTGACCGACCGACTAGTTGATGAACTAGTCGGTCGGTGGTTGTTCTTTGACCGACTAGTTGAGTACAGAAAAGAGCCGTTGGAGCTTTAATTGAAACGTTTTTTTCTCTCTCTCTCTCTCCTCTATCCTATAGATACTTGTTGAGCTGCATTCATTGCACTCAAGGCTGATATTATTGCAAGATTAGAGATCAAGAGAAATCATTCCAAGCTCATTCAAAGCTCTTTCATTCCATTCAATAATCTCTCCTCACTCTTACTTCCAAAGAGAGATTCATCGAGTGTGAAGCCTTCCAAGCCAAGTGCTTGATTCTAGGTCACCAACATCCCCATAGCTCTCCATCACTGATCTACATCTTGGAGCTAGGGTTTGGTGCCATCTCTTCTTCCTCAAAATCATTTTTGCCCGAATTCGTAAGCATTACTCAAGGCATAGGTATTTTGTCGGTAAGAAGTTCCTTATTTCATTTCAATTTCATATTGTAAGTTTCACTCTCGGTTGTGAGAGTGTGGTTATGATCCCGGGTTGTGGGAGTCACAAATTACCTTTTGTATGATTTGACTTGTGGAGGTTTTTCACAAGTATTTCATAGTGGAAATCTTGAGTTAGGGTTTCTAACTCAAGTATCCGGAGGGGATCCGGGTGGTTGGGACGTAGGATCACCGGGAACAAGTCAGAGAGACTTGGGTGGATCCGAACCCAGTAATATCTACTGTTAGCATTGTTAATTTTGTTGTTGTCTTCAATTTAAGCTTCCGCAAATTGATTTGGTAGTTGTTTGCACGATAATTAGGAATTATACTCCTTGTTATTTTTAAAGTACTATTCACCCCCCCTCTAGTACTTGTGCAGTAGCTTGTAGGGCATTACATTTGGTATCAGAGCCAGATACTTAGCTATGTCTGCCAACGACAACAAGACCGTGCGTCCACCTTCCGACTATGGCACCTTCAGGATCTGTGAAGGAGCATCTTCGGTGATGGAAGGACATTCCTCAACGAGGCCTCCATTCTTCAACGGTACCAACTACGGGTACTGGAAATGCCGGATGGAAACCTTCCTCTGGAGTGCATCTCTATGGAGGACCACGATAAAGGAATACGTCGAGCCCGCCGAAGAAGACTTTGAGAAATGGACAACCGCGGAGGTCGCCGTGGAGGTAAGCAATGCCAAGGCAATGAACGCCTTGCAATGCGCATTGGAGCCCGAGGACTTCAATAAGATATGCACATGTAAGAGTGCATATCAAATTTGGAACTCCCTCCTCATACTACATGAAGGGACGAGTAGGGTAAGAGACTCTAAACTCGTTGTTGTTAACAAGGATTACGAAATGTTTCATATGCAACAGGGCGAGAAGATGAAGGAGTATAACGCTCGCTTCGTCGACATTATAAACGAGTTGGAGGCTCTCGGCAAAACCTACACCCAAAAGGAGAAGTGTTCGAAGCTTATCGAAGGACTTCCTTCTTCTTGGGAAAATCGTACCTTCACAATCGAGGAAGGTAACGATATGAATAAGTACACCGTAGTTCAACTAATGGGTACTTTAATGTCATACGAGGTACGCAAGGATAGCAAGCTAAAATTGCAGGAAAAGATGAAGTCCTACCTAAAGCAAGACGAGCCAAAGAAGAAGGCTATTGCTTTCAAGGCCGCTCCATCCACATCCACATCAACCGATGATGAAGACTCGGAAAACGAGTTGGACTTGGAATCCATGGCACTCATGGCCAAGAAGTTCAACCGTTTCTTCCGAAAAGGTAACTATAAGAACAAAGATAAATTTGGTTCTTCTAACGCCTCCTCCTCTCCTTTGTGTTTCAAGTGCAATAAGCCAGGACACATGAAAGCGGAGTGTCCTCTCAACAAGCAAAAGGAGAAGTGGAAGGCGCCGAAATTCGATAAGTCCAAGAAGTACAAGAAAGGGAACTAAAAGGGACTTGTCAGAGCAACATTCACCGACTCCGAGGATTCCTCAAGCGGAGAGTCGGACGATGAGCAAGTGGAGCAAGCACACATGTGCTTCATGGCAAGAGAGGAGAATGATCAAGGATCTTCCTCTTCCGATGATAGTGACGACGAAGGCGATGAGGTAACTATGGATGACCTTAGGAATGCTAATTCTCAATTATGGTCTAAGTATACTAAATTAGTAAATAGGTATACTAAAGTAAAAGATGACTTAGCTAGCATTCAAACCTCGCCTAAGACTATCATCACCAACAACGACACTGTTGTTGAAGAGTTAAGAAATGAGATTGTTAATCTCAAATCTAAACTTGAACATGTTAGCATTGAAGTTCCGGAGGAACAAAAGATAGCGGATTTGACTTCTCAAAACTCGACTTTGAGTATTGTGAATGAGAATCTTAAATCTCGTGTTTATGTGCTCACATCGCAAGTATCCAACTTGGATACTTCTATGCGTTCTCTCACCGAGAAATATGAGAACACATTAGGCCGAATTAATAAATTCAATAAGGGTAAGGACCATTTGGATAAAATCCTACGTGACTTACTTCCGGCCAATCACCACATTGGCTTGGGGTATACGATGGGATGTTCATCCAAATCGGCCACTACTTTTGTTAGGCCAACTTCCGGTGACTCAACGAGTGGTAGCAAGCACTCTATTGGTAGTTCTTCTACCAATGGTGCTTCCACCTCGTCCACACCCTCTTTCGGAAAGAAACCCACTTTGGGTGGACCTCCAAAGAAGGGGCATGCTTATATGTACACCAATACTATGCCACGTAGGAACACTCGTCCTACTCCACCGGCTCAAACATATGATGATTTCTAGGCTACACGTTCACGGGCACGTGCACACAATGTGAGACATCCTCATGCACGTGTTCCCTCACATGCATATGTTCACCCATAACATCATATGAATAATTATCCACATGCACCATTCCATCATGTTCCTTATGCCTATCCACAACATGCATCACGTAGAAATCAACGTCGCATGCATGCACCCAATAGGATGAGGGCTCCCAAGATTTTCACTATTTGGAGCCCAAAGGACACAAGCATGGATGAAAAACAAGTATACATGAATGCTTATTTTTCGGATGTTGTGCATAGTAGAAATTACGTGGGGAAGTCTAAGTCTAATTGGACTTGGCTTCCAAAGGTCTAATCTTTTGGACCCAATGACCTTTGGTACCATGATATGAAATTTTCTATCTTTAGGTACTCAAGGAAAAGAAAAAAAAAGGAGAAACAAATTTAAATTTAGCTCCAAGGGGAATTGGATACTCGATAGCGGGTGTTCAAAACACATGACGGGTGACGCTCAATTGCTCTCCGAAGTGGTTCCCATTGCAAATGGAAACCGCGTTGTATTTGGAGACAACGAGAGCGGAACCATCATAGGTGTTGGTAAAGTAGGTAATCCCTCTATACCCCTTATATGTGTTGTTTACCTTGTTAAAGGATTAAACCACAATCTTATTTCAATAAGTCAACTTTGTGACAAAGGTTACAAAGTTAACTTTGCGAAAGGAATGTGCCATATTTTAAGAAAAGATAATAATGAAGTATTGTTTTCCGGCACACGCCATAAGGATATATATATCCTAGATCTTCCAAGATCACATGAACAATGTCTTATTGCCAACACAAGTGAACAACACTTATGGCATCGACGTTTTGGTCATGTGAACTTTGGAACACTTTTTATGCTTTCCAAGTTAAATTCTATTAGAGGCTTCCCTAAGCTTGTCTTTCAAAAGAAAAGCTTTTGTGACTCGTGTCAACGAGGCAAGCTTCCAAAATCTTCATTTAAACCTAAGAAAAGCATTTCTTCTAAGCGGCCTCTAGAGCTATTACATCTAGATTTATTTGGGCCAACTAGAGTTGCTTCATTAGGTAATGCTAGATATGGACTTGTCATCGTTAATGACTTTTCTAGGTTTACTTGGGTATTTTCATTGTGTAATAAAAATGAAGCTTTTGAAAACTTCACAATTTTTGTTAAGAAAGTACAAAATCTCTTAGGAACCACCATTGTCACTATTCGTAGTGATCATGGAGGTGTATTTGAGAATGAGTCTTTTAAGACATTTTGTGATGAAGTTGGTATTACACACACCTTCTCTTTCCCTCGTGCACCTCCTCAAAATGGTGTAGTTGAGAGAAAGAATAGGACACTAGTGGAGTGTGCTCGCACTATGCTTGATGATAGCCAACTTGGCCATCAATTTTGGGCGGAAGCGGTACACACCGCTTGCTATGTGTTTAATAGAATACTTTTGAGGCCCGGCACTAAACAAACTTGTTATGAATTGTTGTTTGGTAGGTTGCCTCAAGTTAAACATTTTCGTGTTTTTGGTTCGAAATGTTTTATTAAGAACACGTATGGTAGTTTGGACAAATTCGATCCAAGATCCGATGAGGGGATTTTTGTTGGATATTCTTCGCGTAGCAAAGCCTACCGGATATTCAACAAACGAACCTCAACGATCGAGGAATCGCTTCATGTGTCATTTAATGAAGGATTTGTTCCAACTAGAATTACTAATGATGATGACTCTATGGATGTCTTATGTGATTCAATTGGTAATTCTAACTCTAATGATTCTATTGATTCTATTGAGACTAACCCGTCTAATGAAGTTGTTGAGAATGTTCCTAGTGACCAAGGTATTCCCAAACGGCTTCATACCGTTCGTGACCATCCTCATGAGCAAGTCATTGGCAATATCCATGATAGTGTCAAGACGAGATCGTAAGTGAACTACTTCGCTCATTGTGCCTTTGCCTCCTCAATAGAGCCAAAGAATGTTAATTAAGCATGCGAAGATAGCGCTTGGATCTTAGCCATGGAGGAGGAACTCATTCAATTCGAGAGGAATGAAGTTTGGGAGCTTGTTCCATTGCCATCGAAGAACCACACCGTCATAGGGACAAAGTGGATCTTCAAGAACAAAACCGACGAAAACCAAGTCGTCGTCTGGAACAAAGCTCGGTTAGTTGCTCAAGGCTACCGTCAAGAGGAAGGTATTGATTTCGAAGAATCCTTCGCTCCGGTAGCTAGATTAGAATCAATTAGATTATTATTGTCTTTTGCATGCCATAAGGATTTTAAATTATTTCAAATGGATGTTAAAAGTGCATTTTTAAACGGAGATGTTGTTGAGGAAGTTTACGTTTCTCAACCTCCGGGTTTTATTAATGAAAAATTTCCAAATCATGTTTTTAAACTAAAGAAAGCGCTTTACGGTTTGAGACAAGCTCCTTGAGCTTGGTATGATCGTTTAAAGAATTTTCTTTTGGATTTGGGTTTTAAAATGAGAGAAGTTGATTCCATATTATTTGTTAAGTATTCGAATAATGATATAATTCTAGTTCAAATTTATGTTGATGATATCATTTTCGGTGCTACTAACTTTGCTCTTTGCGAAGAGTTTTCTAATGTTATGAAGGAACAATTTGAGATGAGCCACATGGGTGAGCTCAAATATTTCTTAGGTCTCCAAATTTGCCAAATGGACGATGCAATCTTCATCCACCAAACGAAGTATACGGTGGAGTTGCTTAAGCGATTTGGAATGGAGAGTGCCTCCGGGAAAAAGACTCCAATGAGCACGACTACGCATCTTGATAAGGATACGGGCGGTAAGGATGTAGACATTCGTCTATATCGAGGTATGATAGGTAGTTTACTTTATCTTATCGCAAGTAGGCCCGATATTATGTTTACCGTATGCGTATGTGCTCGTTATCAGTCTCAACCTAAGGAGTCTCACTTAGTAGCGGTAAAACATATTTTCCGTTATCTAAGTTATACACTTGATTTTGGATTACTTTATCCAAAATCTAGCATATATGAGTTAATCTCATATAGTGATGCCGATTATGCGGGATGTAAATCCGACAGGAAAAGTACTAGTGGCACTTGTCATTTTATAGGAAATTCCCTTGTCTCTTGGTTTTCCAAGAAGAAAAATTCCGTATCACTTTCAACCACCGAGGCGGAATACATTGCCGCCGGTGCCACGTGTGCTCAAGTTCTTTGGATGAGACACACGCTTAAAGACTTTGGTATAAACTGTGATACTTGTCCTATCATGGTTGACAACCAAAGTGCAATATGTCTTTCCAAGAACCCGGTACACCATTCCCGTTCGAAACACATAGATGTCCGACACCATTTCTTAGATGATCATGTTGCTAAAAAGGACATCATTTTAGTGTACGTTGAAACCCAAAAGCAAATCGCCGATATTTTCACGAAATCCCTAAATGAGGACTCCTTTGTGCGGTTGCGTCGAGAATTGGGGATTATGGGTGAATCCGAGATATAGGAGTCATGTTTCATTCGATAATCTTGCATGCTATTATATTTCGCAATATTTCATTCATGCTAGACTTATTGGATTTTTCGGGATTTTATGTGATATTTTGAATTTTTGCTCGAATTCATGTTTGAATGTCGTATTTGAGATTTTGATGTTTAATGGGGGTAGTTTAGATGATTTTTGAGAGGATTGTGATGTATCGTCCAAGTATTTTCAGGAGAGAACTTCATTATCAATTTTTGGACTCATCTAGTCGGTCTCAGTTCATCAACCAACCGACTAGATTCACATCTAGTCGGTCAGCTAATGAACTCAGACCGACTAGCTCTATCTCTCAACTTTTGAACTCCTTTAGTCGGTTTCAGTTCAATCACCAACCGACTAGATTCGTATCTAGTCGGTTAGTAAAAGAACTCAGACCGACTAACTCAAGCTATTTTTTGAGTTTCCTCTCCAGATTAACTCTTTAGTCGGTTCATGTTCAGTGACCGACCGACTAGATTGAGATCTAGTCGGTCAGTAAATGAACACAGACCGACTAATTCTTGTCAGTTATCTTGGATTCAGCCACTGTTTGCAACTAGTCGGTTCAAGCTCATTGACCGACCGACTAGATCGTGATCTAGTCGGTCAGTGCTTGAACTGTGACCGACTAGTTGTGCCAGGGACTGTTTGGTCTTTTGAGCTCTCGACCGACTTAATCTCGATTTAGTCGGATCTTTCTCTTTTTAGTCGATCAAATCTTCCCCTCTCTCTCAGCTCAAAACCCCCGACTCCCTCGTGACCCTTCGTCTTCCGGCCATTTTCCGACCATTCCCGCCGCCGATCGCCGTCGATCTTCCACCTAGGGTAACCCCTCTCGCTCCCTCTCCTGTCTAGGGTTCGATTTCCTATTCCTAGGGTTAGGCTTAGTTCATTTTCTGTTAGGGCTTCTTCTAGGGTTTCGGATTTCCTAGGGTTGTGCTAGGGTTTCTTCGCTTTGATCTCTCTTGCGTCGTGTCGTGCCGAGATTATGGCTCGTACACGTATCCCGATCACTCCATCTAGCCCCTCGCCGATGACCATAGAGCCTAACCCTACGGACCCCGATCAACCTTTGCGAACCCCTCCTAGACGTCGTTCGAAAACCACCCAACCCTCTTCGTCTTCGCCTCCTCTTAAGCGTAAGAGGACGGCGACTGCGAAACCCCGAGCCCGACCTCAGCCCAAGCCCAAGCAAGTTATTTTCCATGCTCCCACTCCTCCCGGTGCTTCGGATTTCGACACCGAGTATAACCCCGAGACTGAGACTCATATGGAACCCACTCCTCCTACCCATCCTGAGTCTAGCTCCCGACCTCGCTCGTCTACCCGTAAGCCTAAGGGAAAGGGTCCGATGCCGGTAGGAGGTGTCGATATCTCGTTGTGTCGCGACGACCCGTTGTGTCTCGCGGCTTACAACCGTATCGAACATTGCCCGCTGCTTCTGGAGCATTTCGTCCAGTTCAGTGACTTCATAGGGCTAGCTGATCTTCTTTCGTCGTCGGGTCTTCTCGATTACCTTTGATATGACCCGAAGGCGAATCCTCACCCCTACCCTCGATTAGTAAAGATATTCTATGCCAATAGGATCCGGGGTCAGTACGATGAGACCCACTCTGTTGAGACGACTGTTTTAGGGACTCCTATAGTCCTCACAGCAGAAATCTTAGGAGAGATTTTGGGTATCTCCTCGTCTGGCCTCCTTCCCTCGGACATTTCTGTCGATGATATTTCTTCCCATGATCAGACCATCCTTTCTGAGATTTTCCATCAGATTCCTCCCGCCATGATTGGCGTACCCTCTAAATCCTTCAAGCCAAATGCATGGGTCCTCAATTTGATTCTGAAGTCATGCTTGCTTCCCAAGTACGGCTCCTCATCTCTACCGTCCCAGCCTTTTCTGAAGCTGATTTATGCTATTTTCATGGGGAGCTCGATTAACTGGGCTCGCATTATACTCGATAAGATTGACTCTTTCGAGTGTATTCGCAAGACCACGAAATCGGCTCACATCCCCTTCCCGTGCTTTTTGACCCTTGTTTTCCGTCACTTCTGTGTCCCCTTGCCTCGTGACGATGAGCGTCCACTTGGTCCTCCCTTGAACGCGACGGCCGTCAAGAAATCTCTTGCGGCGCTCCGTCACGTTCAGATGACGACACCTTCTGTGTCTGCCTCTGCCTCTGCCTCTGCTGCTCCCTCTGCCACCCTTGATGATGTCGTCCGGTTACTTCGTCGTCACGAGTCTCGTTTGGCTCGTACCGAGGAGGTAGTTTACCGTATGGCTAGTCTGATGGGTGTTCAGCTTCCTCCTCATGTTTTTGAGGATGAGGAGATGGATGAGTTGGCTGAGGAGGACATTGAGGAGCTTTGTCGTGCTTCTACTCGTGCCCCCGAGGGCACATCTGCTGCTGGTGCTACTCCTTCTGGTGCTGCTGGTGCTACTCCTTCTGGTGCTGCTGTTGCTGCTTCGTCTGCTGGTGCCCCCGAGAGCACACCTGTTGCCACCGCTCCTACGGTGGATACTCTGACTGGTGCTCATGCGGCCACTACTGTTGCTGCTCCAGAGATTGCCACTTCTGTCGTCGCTCCTGCTGACATTCCAGACGTTCCTGTTGATCCAGTTTCCACCACTTCTCTTGCAGAGCCTGCTGCTGCTGCAGATCCTGCCGGTTCCTCTTGAGCTTCTTTGAGGACTCTCCAATGCTCCTTAGATGATACATCTAGTGTGCGAGAGTTTGGTTAGGATAGAGTGGGGTTTTGGATCTTTTTGATGATGTATTTTGATGTATTTTGATACTTTTGATGATGTATCTTCATGTCTTTTGACACTCCAATATCTGTGATATGATGATGTATTTTTTGTGCCCCGATTGGTGGATCGATATTTTGTATGTCAGTGATGCTCATTTTTGATGTACTCTGGTTCATATTCTATATATATATGCATTGCAGTTGACATTTCAATCTATTGTGCACAATTTATAATTTTTTTTATGTCTCTGATGTTTGATTTCGTCGCTCGACGATACTAACTTGGTTTAATAGAAATTTCTTCTATGGAAACATAGAATTGTTTTCCATGCACTAAATTAACCAAGAATGTTGATATTGGAGAGTATATTCCATAACTTAATCCGTAAATATGATTTGAGTTTTGATGATTTCGTTTTACGATTTTCGACTATGGTTTCATTGACACGCCTTGATTTTATTCGTATTCTTTTGGTGTCACTTGAACCGTCGTCGTATTCTACGACTCCCGTGCTTTTTTATTTGAGGCCATTGTTGTTGTCGTTGTTATCCTCCCGCTCTTTTTGCTTATGCCAAAGGGGGAGAGATATAATAATAACGATGTGCTAAATGAAAATTTAAAGCATTATTCTAAGAATCTAACTTGATGTGTTAGATTCAGGGGGAGTTACGATATATAAATGGATTTTCAAATCCGATATTTCAATAACCTATATTTGGTATTCGATATTTCAATAATCGATTCTCATTTTATATACTTCACTCGTCTGCTTGATGCGTATTATTATTGTTTAAATTGGAATTAACGTGTCATCAATGCAGGGGGAGTAAGTAAATTTCATTTGAATTATTATTTTTGATTATTATTTATGTTAGTTTGTCA
This sequence comes from Scilla litardierei, assembly GCA_030789695.1. NCBI lineage: Eukaryota > Viridiplantae > Streptophyta > Magnoliopsida > Asparagales > Asparagaceae > Scilla > Scilla litardierei. The sequence goes on along the minus strand of CM061142.1, from coordinate 220,151,894 downwards.
TCACCAAAAAGGGGGGAGAATGTTGGATATTGGACTCCCCGGATTTGGTTTTGGATGATGAACAAACATAAATATAACGTGAACTAACACTTTGTGAGCGCAGTTATGGAGATCGTCGCAAAATTCATATGAATATCAATTACGACGTCTCAAGACTTCTCAACGCACGTGATCGTATGCCTAAAGCTTCGTTGAAGCTTATGGACCTTTTTAGAAGTCATGAAGATTTGATTGAAGCTATTGAAGACGGTATCGTCAAGTTTTATTTATAGTCTTTAAGCTTCTTTCGTAGAATGTTAAGCCTTGAGTAGGTCTTACGTTTTAAATCTTCATAACGCTCATATCTTAGCTCTAGGATCTTAGTTGAAGTCCATACAATTCTTCCCGAAGCTTCGCGCTTCGATTCGGACTTCTTGTGCATGTTAGTTGGTTCAAGAAGAAGAACTGACCGACTAGATGGTGATCTAGTCGGTCGGCAAAGCTTTTTGGACCGACTAGTTTCTGTCAGTTAATTCTAAGCTCTTTACTGTTTACAGTTAGTCGGTCTAAGTTGACTCACCGACCGACTAGTTTGTGAACTAGTCGGTCAGTGATGCTTCTGTGACCGACTAGTTGAGCTTTCCCTGTACATGCACATTTGAGCCTAAGCTACTGTTTATCATTAGTCGGTCTGTGTTCATTGATCGACCGACTAGTTGATGAACTAGTCGGTCAACTTTCCTTCTTGGACCGACTAGTTTAGTTTTACTGTACATGCCAATTTTTCACCTAACTTACTATTTACCGTTAGTCGGTCTATGCTTATTTGGCGACCGACTAGTTGGTGAATTAGTCGGTCAACATTTGTTCTTGGACCGACTAAGTCTATTTATGCTCAGACTTCAGTTTTATCTGTTAGTCGGTCTCAGTTGAGTAACCGACCGACTAGTTGTGAAACTAGTCGGTCAGCTACTCTTCTTGGACCGACTAGTTCCTTATGTCTGTGCTTTGATCTTTTCTCTGTTCACTCATTAGTCGGTGTACGTTAATTGACCGACCGACTAGTTGATGAACTAGTCGGTCGGTGGTTGTTCTTTGACCGACTAGTTGAGTACAGAAAAGAGCCGTTGGAGCTTTAATTGAAACGTTTTTCTCTCTCTCTCTCCTCTATCCTATAGATACTTGTTGAGCTGCATTCATTGCACTCAAGGCTGATATTATTGCAAGATTAGAGATCAAGAGAAATCATTCCAAGCTCATTCAAAGCTCTTTCATTCCATTCAATAATCTCTCCTCACTCTTACTTCCAAAGAGAGATTCATTGAGTGTGAAGCCTTCCAAGCCAAGTGCTTGATTCTAGGTCACCAACATCCCCATAGCTCTCCATCGCTGATCTACATCTTGGAGCTAGGGTTTGGTGCCATCTCTTCTTCCTCAAAATCATCTTTGCCCTAATTCGTAAGCATTACTCAAGGCATAGGTATTTTATCGGTAAGAAGTTTCTTATTTCATTTCAATTTCATATTGTAAGTTTCACTCTCGGTTGTGAGAGTGTGGTTGTGATCCCGGGTTGTGGGAGTCACAAATTACCTTTTGTATGATTTGACTTGTGGTGGTTTTTCACAAGTATTTCATAGTGGAAATCTTGAGTTAGGGTTTCTAACTCAAGTATCCGGAGGGGATCCGGGTGGTTGGGACGTAGGATCACCGGGAACAAGTCGGAGAGACTTGGGTGGATCCGAACCCAGTAATATCTACTGTTAGCATTGTTAATTTTGTTGTTGTCTTCAATTTAAGCTTCCGCAAATTGATTTGGTAGTTGTTTGCACGATAATTAGGAATTATACTCCTTGTTATTTTTAAAGTACTATTCACCCCCCCTCTAGTGCTTGTGCAGTAGCTTGTAGGGCATTACAGATAAATCCCCGGCAACGGCACCAAGAACTTGGTTGTCTCAGATAGTAACACGAAAACAATGTAGTTTTACCGCAAGCGCACGGTTAAATGGTAAGCGGGTATCAAATTACGTGAAGGAACTATTGGTATCTATATAGATTACTAAGCTATTATGAATTGGTGGCGAAGAAATATTGGTGTCACAATCGTTCAAAGTGTTGGTCGTAAATTCAATTTATAAGAATGCCTAGGGCTTGGGAATCCCCACTACGGATTTCAAGCAATCAATGTGAAACATGAATTTCTAAATTACTACTCTTGATTTTGGGTGAACTTGTCGCAACTAAATTGGGAACCAACACACGCTCTCGCGCTATGCAAGTCTATAGTAATCTAAACTAGAGCCTCGCTCTCGTGCAAGCCTAGTTCAAATTACTAGCATTAAGATTGTCAATAATATTCAACACTAACTCAAGCTCGCTATCAGGTAACTTGAGTTGAAATCTAGATCGTGATAGTTCGTATCCGTTTTACCGTCGTATAAATGAATATAATTATAGAAATATAATAAAGATGCTAGCTTCGGTCACTCTCGTGCACCAACTCGAGGGAATCTCGATTATAGATCTAAATCGAATATGTCTGGCTTCCCTTAGATCAAGATCCTCTCTCGGGCTCTCAAGATCCAATAGAAATCCCTCGCTATCCGTAGTAAATCGATCACAATCTAACCCTTAACAAGTTTAGCAATATTGCAATTTAATAGATCTTACAAATCATGCTTTAAATCCATAGGATTCATCCCTTTACGCTAGAGCAAAGAGACTACTCACAGTTCATCATAGATATCACGTTAGAAATAAGATGTGCAATATAATTCATCACAAAACTCAGATTTAGAGAGAAGTATAGCATAAAAATATCAACTTGCAAGAGTTTAGACAAACCAATTTTTGAATACAAGCTGAAGAATAAGAAGTTTAGATCATTCTCTCCAATCCTTTCGCCAAAAGAAAACTAGAACTAGAATTAAAACTAAGAAATCTCAAGAGTCTCTCCTTGGGCTGCTCTTAAAACTGGGTATTTATAGCCACCCAAAATATTCAGAAAATCCTGACAGATTTGCCCCTGAACAGCTGCAAACCCTAGATTTGGGAATCTGGCTGACGGCGCACTCGGCCGAGTGAACTGCTTACTCGGCCGAGTGAGAAATCTATAGAAATTGGGGGTTTTCAGCGTTCTGGAAGTTCAGACCACTCGATCGAGTAGTCTTCTCACTCGGTCGAGTGAGATTCATACTTGGTCGAGTATGACCGACTGCAGATCCTCTCTAAAAACAGAGAAGCGTCGAAGGATTTCTTCACAATTTTTATCTCCACTCGGTCGAGTAGCCTTCTCACTCGGTCGAGCAGAAATTCCCACTCAGTCGAGTACATTCTGGCTCTTCTTCAGGCTGAATTGGGCGTGCCAGCTTTCATCAGTCGAGTGGTCTGCTTCACTCAGCTGAGTCGCTGGTTTTTGTACTTTTCTTTCTTTCTTCTCGCTTCCTCGTCGTTTCTTTCATCTTCCTTCTTCTTCTACTCATCCTCCAGCGTCGTTAGCTCTCCGATATCATTGTTAATGATGCTCCGGCACACGTGTAGGCGTTTGTGGCCCCAAATTGCTCCCGATTGCTCCATATTTCCTAAATCAGACGAAACAAAGGAATAGTGAAATATATCGTGAAAACGTCGTATAATCGTTAAAATCGTGATATGAGCAATCGTTATGGGATGGAAAAATGCAGAAATAAAGTGTAAAATATGAGCCTATTAAAATCCTCCAAGCTTACCTCTTTCTCGTCGTCGAGGAAGCTAAGTAAAAAGTGAACTTGTCGAATAAAATAAAGAAAAATCAAATAGATTAAAAATAAGATGAAGAAGGGAAGTGCTAGCTCATTCTCTTAAAACTTGGGTTTGCCTACTCAAATAGCCCGAGCAATGAATAAGAAACATCACTAAAGATTCTATTTCGATATCATCTCATATAGGTGCACTTGATACAAAAACTAAGAACAACGTGAATCATATGAAATATGAAATCATTTTAGAATCAAACATCGTCTAATGCATAGAAAAACGATATACATAATTATAGACAACACACTTTTCAATTGATTGCTTCTATTTGGAGTATAAGAGATATCACGCTATCCAAATCAATAAGAATAGAAAGAGATGGGTTCCATGAATTTCATGCCAATTTTTCAATTCATAGATGTTGTTATACTCTAAATCATCTCCCTAAGTATCAGAGATTACCTAGCTTAGGTCGTTATGCACATATAAGTAGCCACACTCTCTCACACCATTGGATCTCCTCCCCCATGCTTATCTATAGGCGTGGTGGCATCAAATATGAACTTTTTCCCATATTTTTTGTATCTCCATATATAAAAGGAAAACAAGAAAGAAGTAAGAAAGGGGATTGTGTATATACAATGAAACTTTTCTTTTTCTCTTTTTTTATATACAAGAACAATCCCTAAGAAAGATGCAAAGATATAAAATTTTCTTTTCTTTTGATTTTTTGGGATGATGGAGCTTATTTCTTTTTACCATGGGGAAGATGCAATAATAAGATTCACTTAAGGGGAGATTTACAAATGATTATATGTATAAAAATACTTTTCAAGATATGTGGAGAAAGAATATATGATAACGCTCGGTTCACACTTTTGTATGTGCACAACAAGTTCATCAGGGCAATGTCATTTACTCAGTTTGATTTCTAAAAGTAAACAAGTCTATTCATATCAAATGACAATCAATTCATTCAACGTGGAAGTTCAATGCATATTTCATGCAATAAGAAGTGATATTAAGATGCAAAGAAGTACTCCAAGTAATAGTCAGTCAATGCATGAGTCTTGGTGTGTTTTCTATAAAAAGTATACAATAATGTAATTTTCAGACGAGTCAACGCTTAAATTTATTCATGGACAAATAATAAACACGTTGGAAGTTCTTTTTCTCAGATGGACGGAAAATAGATCGCAGATGATATCAGAAATAAAAAGCAATAGTATGGCAAGAGAAACGTGTGTAAGAGTAAAGCGAAATCCAAGCTATATTCATCATTTGGAATTCATCTCTAGCAAAGAAAGTAAAAGAAGTAAGGATAAAATAAAATCTAACTATACACATGCAAGCACTCCAAAAAATGAAGAAAACATGATGCATGGGAAATAACGAAAAAGTGCATGAAAATAAGTGGAAAATGAAGAAAAGCAGGAAAATGAAGATAAAAATTAAGGAAAATAAAAAGTGTATAGACACACTCACTCTCCCAAGCTAAACATCACATTGTCCTCAATGTGCGAAGTGTGTCACATGGACATATAAGATAGGGGTAGGTGGCTGTGGGTGCAATATGATACGAAATAAAGGAAAATAAGGAAAATAAAATATGACATGATGGTATATGCATATGATATATGGTAAGCTAGCATGCAAAATGATATATGGATGGATGCAAGATAGTGGCCCAGAAATACATACTCTCCCCCAAGCTGAAATATATACAGTGCTCTGCAAAAAGGTGAAGACAGATGGGCAAACAAAATAGTGGGGTGAGGTGAGGCAAAAATATGACAGGGATCAAGAAGTCATGCCTATGCTGGTGCATCGCCATCACCTCTATGCTCTGGGGGTGGTGGCGGCGGAGGTGCTGGCTGCTGAGGGGCAGGCTGCAGCTGCTGCAGGCGGTAGAGAATCTGGTTCAACGTGAGCTGAATACCAGGAATCATGGCAATACGGGCCAGCTGAGCAGTGATGGCTGCCGTGAGAGCCCTAAGGTTAACTCTAAGTCCACTCACTGTCAACTCAACATCGTTGAGGTGTTGCTCTCTATCATCAGGAGCGGGGGTAGAGGAATGTGGAGGTGTACAAATAGGGGGTCTCACACGGCCTCCGAATACTAGTGGGGCCACTATTGGGTGTGTGCGAGGAGCGAAGCTCACAACAAAACGCTCAGCCTCTAGGGGAGGCTGAGACGAAAGAATGCTATTAGAAATGTGTGCAACAGAGGAGGAGGTCGGAATATCAACAGAGGGTGAGGCAGGCAGAGAGGTCGTGACAATAGCTGTGGTGACAGACACCACGACACTCTCGGTATATACGGGGGCGGTAAAGACTGAAGCGTCGATAGGTGGGGCGGTCATGAAATCAGGAGATAGTGATGCCCCAGGAGTCGAAAAATCAGGTGTGTCGAGGGTCTCTATGGTCGCATAGGAAGAAGGGTCACCTATCTCAAAAGTTATGGGGACATCACTCTCAAAGCTCATATAAGAAATCAGGTCAACTCTCAGCGGTGCGGTGGTGGTGGAATCAGACACATCAGTAGAAGTGGAGCTCTCAGCACAAGAAGAAGTGAAGACAGATGTGCCAGGCTTGAGGATCAGATCAGGGGAAAGCTGGGGAATTGGGATCCCAGGGGCGAGGGGCTCGACTTGGGGCTTCTGCGGCTCGTCGTCGGGCTCTAGTACATAAACAGGTGGGATCAGGAGGTCCATTAGGAACCTCCACTCCGTACCTGCTGGTCCAATATATGTCCGAACGAGGTTCAGAAGCACTATATAAACGACAGAGAAGGGACCATGTAACCAGACCCAATGACGCTATCCGTGGGGATGGATCATGTGCATATGGGCCAAAACATCTAGAGATAATGAGGTGGGGCCAGTAGCATGGTGTAGGACATCGGAAAGCTAGATGTCGAAAATAGGTGCTAGGAGGGTGATCAAACCGCCAGAACATATCACCTTGGTGGAGGTGATCGAAGAAAAGATGTGGTCAAAATACCATCTAACAATATCAATGGAAATCACGGGGACTAAGACGTCCCCAGCACCCTCTAAGGCTCTCTCCCTAGTCATCGCAAAGAGCATGAAAAGCTTTGGCGTGGACATGGTCCCGACTTAGTGGGTATAATCTGACGCTGCGAGATCTTCTCAAATTTGACGCCGTGTGCATCATATCTGAAAGTGATCTCGTATGTCTCGATCGCAGGGACTGACTGTGCTGGTGGTGCTAGTGGTGGTGCTAGTGGTGGTGCTGAGGGTGCTGGGAATGTAGCCACGGGGTCACTATGCGACAGGGCAACATCCCAGAGGAATATAGACCGGGGTCGCTAGTCCTCTTCCGCTTGGAAGTGGGCTGTAGAGTGCTGGATCTACTGCATGGGGGCATCGGTGAATGTCGTGAGATGCACACCAATCAAATATATCACAAAGTGCTCGAAATAAAATATGGAAATAGTGTACCAAGCACGATGCGACTCCAAGCAAGCAAATGAACGTGAGGCAGCTCCCCTAAGCTCCAAATCAGCATATGATCTCCCCCAAGCTTTACTGTTGCACAAAAAAGATTAATTAGCGTTAAAACTCACAAAATTTTGGGTTGATCAAGAGTAATCGATGAAAAATAGGGGTTAACAGTGTATGGGGATGGATTTGGGCTTACAAATTGATTATGGGAAGAAAGTGGGCAAATAGGTGGTAGATGTGGGGGGTGGTGCCGGACTCGGCCGGAGGTGGCATCGGCGTGCACTCGGTCAAGTCGGCTCGGGGGGTAGTGGTCGAGTCGGAGAATTGGGGGGAGCGCTGCGATTTGGGATTAGGGCTGCGAGCGAGTGTGATTTGGGAATTGAATAGGGCGTCCTGACTTAAGCCACTCGGCTGAGTGACGATCGTCACTCGGTCGAGTGGCCATATTATTAACACTTTAGGAATTTCGGCTGGGTAGAGCGACTCGGCCGAGTGGTTGAGTCACTCGGTCGAGTGACAAGTTCCACTCAGTCGAGTGAGAAATGAAGACAGAGTATGGAATTTTGTGATTCTGTTATAGTCTCCCACTCGTTTGAGTAGAATTAGTCACTCGGTCGAGTGGACTAATGACTCGGCCGAGTAGATATGCCTTTAAGAGCAAGATATTAGGTTGTCTGCTATAGGGTGCACTCGGTCGAGTGACAAGTCACTCGGCCGAGTGGCATAAAATTTACAGAGTGTGATTTATTGGGACTTCCCTGTTCAGTGCGTCACTCGGTCGAGTGACTTCGTCACTCGGCCGAGTGATAATCTCACTCGGCCGAGTAGGCTGTCTGTTTCAGCTCTATACTCTAGGTTTTGCAGCGTCTTCTAGTTCTTCCTCTCCCGTCAGTTTCTTCTTTCCTTTATCGTTTAAGCACATTATCGGGGTTGCTCTCCATCGGCATGGCTACCCTCCATTTGAATGGATTCCTCGTATCTTCTTCCTGCGATAAAAACGCTGCCCGTTGTCAGATTTTTCTAGACTCTTGACTTACTAAACTAATAAAAATCTAAAACTAAAATAAAAACTAAAATTCAACTAAAAAGAACTAAGATATAAACATCGGGTTACCTCCCGACAAGCGCTCATTTAAGGTATTGAGCTCGACCCCTTATGATTTCACCATGAGCTCGTGATGTTTGGTGCATAGGAGATGCGCGTGTCAAACTTTGTGAGGAGGCTGGTAGGATTCAGATGATGTGCTTCTTCTTATTTGGCCTCCTTTAAGCGTTCTTCCTCTCTAATGATGGCAAGAGATGACTCCCCAAAGCTTTGGTTCTTGGCTCCTTTGTTCTTTCCCGGCGGTGGTGAAGTGTTTGCCGGTGGCGCGTTCTTTCCTTGCTTCATCGAAGAGAGCTTGCAGAGCTTTCTAATCCTCATGACATCAACATCATTCTCCTCTTCCTCGGTGATGGGATCTCGGGTATCTCCATTTGGAGCGCCTTTTTCAGAAATTGGCACTCTGTCAAGACTATCTGCGTGCAAATATCCAATGGCATAGGGTGTTGAGTATTGATTCCCCGGATTTGGTTTTGATAATGAGAAAACATAAATATTGTGAACTAACACTGTGTGAGCGCGGTTATGGAGATCGTCGGCAAAAGTCTACGTATATCAAAAGCGATGTCTCAAGACTTCTCAAAGCACGTGATCACGTGCCTGGAGCTTCGTTGAAGCTCAAGGACTATTATTGAAGTCAAGGGATTCGGATTGAAGCTTTTGAAGACGGTTAGTCAAGGTTTATTTTATAGTCTTCTAGTTTCTTTCCGTAGAATGTTAAGCCTTGAGTAGGTCTTACATTATTAGAGCTAGGATTATCATAGAAGCCCATAGAATCTTTCCCGAAGCCTTACGCTTCTTATCGCGGCTTCTTGTGCATCTTAGTTGGTTCAAGAAGGAGAACCAACCGACTAGATGGCAATCTAGTCGGTCGGTAATCTTTCATGAACCGACTAGATATCCTTCTCAAAATCAGCTCATTCACTATTTACAGTTAGTCGGTCCAAGAAGGTTCACCGACCGACTAGTTGTCAAACTAGTCGGTTAGGAATCCTTCTTAGACCGACTAGTTATGTCTTCATTTTCACAGCCTGAGCTACTGTTTATCGTTAGTCGGTCAAAGAACAATTATCGACCGACTAGTTGAGAAACTAATCGGTTGGAATTTGTTCTTAAACCGACTAGTTCTTCTAGTAGACATCCTATTGTATTTCAACTCTTAGTCGGTCAAAGAACACTCACTGACCGACTAGTTGTGAAACTAGTCGGTTGGCAAGTCTTCTTAGACCGACTAGTTCTAGTTCTCCTGAACTATCTTTATTGGTTGTTCACCTATTAGTCGGTTCATGTTGAATCATCGACTGACTAGTTGAGAAACTAGTCGAATGGAATTTGTTCTTAGACCGACTAGTGCTTCTTGTATTCAGCCTATTTGATTTCATCTCTTAGTCGGTCAAAGAACACTCACCGACCGACTAGTTATGAAACTAGTCAGTTGGCATGACTTCTTAGACCGACTAGTTCTATATTCCCTGAACTATTTCTTTTGGCTGTTCTCCAGTTAGTCGGTTCATGTTGAATCACCCACCGACTAGTTGAGAAACTAGTCGGTCAGTGATACTTCTTTGACCGACTAGACTGCTTCAGAATAGAGCCGTTGGAGCATTAAATGCCACGTTTTTTGCTCTCTCTTTCCTCTATCCTATACATACTTGAAGGGATTCTTGCTAAGCATTCAAGGCTGATATTTATTGCATTTAGAGAATCAAAGAGAAGAGTTAATTCTCATTTCCAAGCTCATTCATTTCTCACAAGAATCTCTCCCTCACTCTTATTCCTAAAGAGAGATTCATTGATTGAGAGCCATTCAAGCCAAGAGCTTGATTCTAGGTCACCAACTCCACCCTAGGCTTCTATTATTGTTCAACTCCTTGGAGCTAGGGTTTGGTGCCTTCTTCTTCCTCAAAATCCTTCTTGCCCTAATATTGGTAAGTTTACTCAAGGCATAGGATTTTGTTGGTAAGTATTTCATCGTTTCATTTACTTTGCTTTTGCTAGTTGTTCTCTCGGTTTGTGAGAGAAGGGTGTGATCCCGGGTTGTGGGAGTCACATGTCATTTGTGTATGATTTGGTCTTGTAGAGGTTTTTCTACAAGAATTTCATAGTGCAAAACTTGGGTTAGTGGTTTCTAACTCAAGTATCCAGAGGGGATCCGGGTGGTTGGGACGTAGGATCACCGGGAACAAGTCGGAGAGACTTTGGTGGATCCGAACCCGTTACATACTTTGTTTGCATTGTTTTATTCTTGATGTTTGTAGTTATTCCGCATTGTTGTTTGTGTTTTGCACAATAATTAGGAATAACACTCTTGATTATTTTAAAGTACTATTCACCCCCTAGTACTTGTGCAGTAGCTACGCAGGGCATTATATTTGGTATCAGAGCCAAGTTCATAGCTATGACAAACAACGACTACAACGTCTTCAAGAATCGTGAAGGAGCTTCTTCGGTGATGGAAGGACACTCCTCAACTTGGCCTCCCTTCTTCAACGGTACCAATTACGGGTACTGGAAATGCCGGATGGAAACGTTCCTCTGGAGCACTTCACTATGGAGAGCTACGATGACGGAGTATGTCGAGCCCACCGAACAAGATTTCGCGAAGTGGACTATCGCGGAGGTCGCCACGGAGGTAAACAATGCCAAGGCAATGAATGCCTTGCAATGTGCGTTGGAACCCGAAGACTTCAACAAGATATGCACATGTAAGAGTGCATATCAAATATGGAACCAACTCCTCATCTTGCACGAAGGAACGAGTACGGTAAAGGACTCTAAACTCGTTGTTGCAACAAAGAGTTCGAATTATTTCACATGGAACAGGGTGAAAGTATGAAGGAGTACTATGCTCGCTTCGTGAACATATCCAACGAATTGGAAGCTCTTGGGAAGAACTATACCCAAAAGGAGAAAGTCGCGAAGATTATTGACGGACTTCCTTCTTGTTGGGAAAAGCGTACCTTCGCCATCGAGGAAGGTAACGACATGAATAAATATACTGTCGTACAACTAATGGGTACCTTGTTGTCTTATGAGGTACGCAAGGACAGTAAGATCAAGATGCTGGAAAAGATGAAGTCCTACTTGGAGCAAGACGTGCCAAAGAAAAAGACGATTACGTTCAAGGCCGCTCCATCTACATCTACCGATGATGAAGAATCGGAAGATGAGTTGGACATAGAAGCTTTGGCCGATTTGGCAAAGAAGTTAGACCGATTCTTCTGAAAAGGTAAGTTCAAGAATAATTCTAAATTTAGTTCAACTAATGCATCCGCTCCTGTGTGTTATAAATGCAATAAGCCAGGACACATCAAGCCGGATTGTCCTCTCAACAAACACAAGGAGAAGTGGAAGGAACCCAAGTACGACAAGTCGAGAAGGTACAAGAAGGGGTACAAGAAAGGGCTTGTCGGCTCATTCACAGACTCCGAAGAGGACTCCTCAAGTGGAGAGCCGAATGATGAACAAGTGGAGAAAGCAAACATGTGCTTCATGGCTAGAGAGGAACATATTCAAGAGACCTCCTCCGATGAAAGTGAGGATGAAAGCGAGGATGAAGGCGATGAGGTAACTATGGATGAACTTAGATTAGCTAACGAACAACTTTGGTCTAAGTTTTCTAAATTGGCTAGTAGATATAGCAAGATTAAAAATGAGCTAACTAGTCTCCAAACCTCATCTAAGCCTATCATCATCAACAACGACACCGTTGTTGAAAGTTTGAGAAATGAAATTGTAAATCTCAAATCTCAACTTGAGCATGTTCATATTGAGGGTTCGGATGAACGCGAGATGGTGGATTTGACTTCTCAAAACTCAACTTTGAGTATTGCGAATGAGAATCTCAAATCTCGTGTTAATGTACTCACATCGTAAGTGTCCACCTTGGATGCTTCTATGCATTCTCTCACCGAGAAGTATGAGTACACATTAGGCCGAATTAATAAATTCAATAAAGGTAAGGGCCATTTGGATAATATCCTAAATGACTTACTTCCGGCCAATCATCACATTGGCTTGGGGTATAAGATGTGAGACTTATCCAAATCGGTCATGACCTTTGTTAGGCCATCTTCCGAAGCCTCAACTAGTGGGAGTAAACACCCCATGGGTAGTTCTTCTACCAATGGTGCTTCCACTAGGTACACATCCCCGTTTGGAAAGAAACCCACTTTGGGTGGACCTTCAAAGAAGGGTCATGCATTTATGTACACCAATGCTATGCCACGTAGGAACACACATCCTACCCCACATGTTCGCACATATGATGATTTTTATGCTCCACATCCACGAGCACGTGCACACCATGTGAGACACACTCATGCACGTGTTCCTCCACATGCATATGTTCATCCACACTATCATATGAACAATTTTCATCATGCACCATTTCATCATGTGCCATATGCCTATCCACGACATGCATCACGTACAAATCAACAACATGTGCATGCTCCCAGTAGGACTAGGGCTCCCAAGACATTCACTATTTGGGGCCCAAAGGACACAAGCATGCATGAAAAACAAGCTTATATTAATTCGTATTTCATGAATGTCGTGCATATTGATGATTTTGTTGGGAAGTCTAAGTCCAATTGGACTTGGCTTCCAAAGGTCTAATCTCTTAGGACCCAATGTCCTTGGGTACCATGGTAGGATATTTTTATCTTCAGGTACTCAAGAGTAAGAGAATGAGCAACAAATCTATATTTAGCTCCAAGAATTGTGTTTTCTAGGTTCAATCCACTGTGGGATACCAACCGTACCAACTCCTTGATTTGCAAGGATTTTCATCCTATGGAGTTGATGGTGCTTTAGTGATGCATCAAAGTAGGGGGAGCTTAATGTTGTAAGTATATTCTTACTTTTGGTATCCATGTATGTTGAATGCATGTAGATGTCTCTTTATGTTTTTAGACTATCTCATGCATATCTTGATGCTAGTTTTGAGCTTATGATTATATACTTATCTTTCTCATGCTCATGGCATTCCATGCTTATAATTGAATCATTTAGTGAGCATCTCTCTTGGAATGCATGCTAGTACTAGATTTGTGTATGCCGTAAATTTTACGAAGTTTCTATCTCTATTTTTGGCATAACACTGTTGCATGTTATTGATTGCATATTGTTTTAATCACCTTGTCACCTCACATCACACACTTCACTTAGAATTGAAATGCTTATTCTTTGTGATCTTCTTCGATCAATGTTGTGACCTTTGGTGTTATATAATGTGTGCATCTTTTTCTTGTGCACATTGGATTTATGTCTCTGATATTGATTTCGTCGCTCGACGATTATTTTTGGTTAAATAGATTTACTTTTATGAAAACATAGAATTGTTTTCCATGCACTTAATTAACCAAGAATGTTGATATTGGAGAGTATGTTCCATAACTCAATTGCTTTGAGTTTTGATGATTTCATTTTTCGATTTTCGACTATGGTCTCGTTGGCACGCCTTGATTTTCTTCTGTATTTTATATTTGGTATTTTCCATTGGTGTCATTTGGACATGGTCATATTCTTAGACTCTCGTGCTTTTATTTTTAGCCATTGTTGTTGTCGTTGCTCTCCTCCCGCTCTTTTTGCTAATGCCAAAGGGGGAGAGAATTAATAATGACGATGTGCTTAATGATAATTAAAAGCATTTTACCGTGAATCTAATTTGATATGTTAAATTCAGGGGGAGTCAAGATATAAAAATGGATTTAGATCCTAAATTTCGATATTTGAGTTCACATCTTATACTTTCCTCGTCTGCTTGATGCGTATGATCATTATTGAATGCGAAACTAACGTGTCATCAATGCAGGGGGAGTAAGTAAAATTCATTTGAATTATTATTATTGATTATTATTTATGTTGGTTTGTCATCACCAAAAAGGGTGAGAATGTTGAGTATTGATTCCTCGGATTTGGTTTTGATGATGAGCAAACATAAATATCGTGAACTAACACTCTATGAGCGCAGTTATGGAGATCGTCACCAAAAGTCTACGTATATCAAAAGCGACGTCTCAAGAATTCTTAAAGCACGTGATCGTGTGCCTGGAGCTTCGTTGAAGCTCAAGGACCATTATTGATGTCAAAAGATTCGGATTGAAGCCTTTGAAGACGGTTAGTCAAGGTTTATTTTATAGTCTTCTAGTTTCTTTCCGTAGAATGTTAAGCCTTGAGTAGGTCTTACATTATTAGAGCTAGGATTATCATAGAAGCCCATAGAATCTTTCCCGAAGCCTTATGCTTCTTATCGCGGCTTCTTGTGTATCTTAGTTGGTTCAAGAAGGAGAACCAACCGACTAGATGGCAATCTAGTCGGTCGGCAATCCTTCATGAACCGACTAGATATCCTTCTCAAATTCAGCTCATTCAATGTTTACAGTTAGTCGGTCCAAGAAGGTTCACCGACCGACTAGTTGTCAAACTAATCGGTTAGGAATCCTTCTTAGACCGACTAGTTATGTCTTCATTTTCACAGCCTGAGCTACTGTTTATCGTTAGTCGGTCAAAGAACAATTATCGACCGACTAGTTGAGAAACTAATCGGTTGGAATTTGTTCTTAAACTGACTAGTTCTCCTAGTAGACAGCCTATTGTATTTCAACTCTTAGTCGGTCAAAGAACACTCACCGACCGACTATTAGTGAAACTAGTTGGTTGGCAAGTCTTCTTAGACCGACTAGTTCTAGTTCTCCTGAACTATCTTTATTGGCTGTTCACCTCTTAGTCGGTTCATGTTGAATCACCGACCGACTAGTTAAGAAACTAGTCGGTTGGAATTTGTTCTTAGACCGACTAGTGCTTCTTGTATTCAGCCTATTTGATTCATCTCTTAGTCGGTCAAAGAACACTCACCGACCGACTAGTTGTGAAACTAGTCAGTTGGCATGTCTTCTTAGACTGACTAGTTCTATATTCCCTGAACTATTTCTTTTGGATGTTCTCCAGTTAGTCGGTTCATGTTGAATCACCGACCGACTAGTTGAGAAACTAGTCGGTCAGTGATCCTTCTTTGACCGACTAGACTGCTTCAGAATAGAGCCGTTGGAGCATTAAATGCCACGTTTTTTGCTCTCTCTTTCCTCTATCCTATATATACTTGAAGGGCTTCTTGCTAAGCATTCAAGGCTGATATTTATTGCATTTAGAGAATCAAAGAGAAGAGTTAATTCTCATTTCCAAGCTCATTCATTTCTCACAAGAATCTCTCCCTCACTCTTATTCCTAAAGAGAGATTCATTGATTGAGAGCCATTCAAGCCAAGATCTTGATTCTAGGTCACCAACTCCACCCTAGGCTTCTATTGCTGTTCAACTCCTTGGAGCTAGGGTTTGGTGCCTTCTTCTTCCTCAAAATCCTTCTTGCCCTAATATTGGTAAGTTTACTCAAGGCATAGGATTTTGTTGGTAAGTATTTCATCGTTTCATTTACTTTGCTTTTGCAAGTTGTTCTCTCAGTTTGTGAGAGAAGGGTGTGATCCCGGGTTGTGGGAGTCACATGTCATTTGTGTATGATTTGGTCTTGTAGAGGTTTTTCTACAAGAATTTCATAGTGCAAAACTTGGGTTAGTGGTTTCAAACTCAAGTATCTGGAGGGGATCCGGGTGGTTGGGTCGTAGGATCACCGGGAACAAGTTGGGGAGACTTAGGCGGATCCGAACCCGTTACATACTTTGTTTGCATTGTTTTATTCTTGTTGTTTGTAGTTATTCCGCATTGTTGTTTGTATTTTACACAATAATTAGGAATAACACTCTTGATTATTTTAAAGTACTATTCACCCCCCCCTCTAGTACTTGTGCAGTAGCTACGCAGGGCATTACATAGGGCATGTCTTCATTGATGACCTCATCAAGTAATGTAGACAAACTTTGGGTCCAAGTATCTCCAAGGTAGATGCTCTTTATTTCACCGGTAGGATCTCCCGCGGAGTAGTGCTTGAGTCTTTGCCCATTAACCTTGAATGATGCACCGTCGTTTTCTCTAATCTCTATAGCTCCTCCGGGGTGTATATGGCGTATGGTGAATTGTCCAGACCAACGGGATCTCAACTTTTCGGGGAAGAGTCGTAGCCTTGAGTTGAATAGTAAGACCTTGTATCCAACATTGAAGCTCTTCACTGTAATACATGCATCATGAAAGACCTTGGTCCTTTCTTTGTATATTCTGGAACTCTCGTAGGCATCCCTTCTAATTTCATCAAGCTCGTTGATATCGAGGAATCACCGTAATACCGTGCTCTTGTAGTCATAATTTAGAGTTTTGATGGCCCAATACGCACGATGCTCCAACTCTACCGGCAGGTGACACGCCTTTCCATATACTAGTCGGTATGGGGTCGTTCCGATGGGGGTCCTGAAGGCTGTGTGATATGCCCATAGTGCATCATTCAGTTTCATAGACCAATCTTTCCTTGATTTGTCAACTGTCTTTTCCACAATTTGCTTGATTTCCCTATTTGATACCTCCACTTGTCCACTAGTTTGGGGTTGATATGCCAGTCCAACTCTGTGGTGTACCACGTACTTCTTTAGCATGGCTTTGAACTTGCTCTCTATAAAATGGCTCCCTCCATTGCTTATCAATGTTATTGGTACTCCGAAGCGGGGAAATATGTTTTGCTTGAAGAACTTGGTGACCACCCTTGCGTCATTGGTTGGGGTGGCGATTTCTTCCACCTACTTTGAAACATAGTCGACAGCCACCAATATATATTTATTTCCCTTGCTGGATGGAAAAGGTCCCACGACATCGACTCCCCAACAATCAAAGAGTTTGATCACCAAGATAGGCTTCATTGGCATCTCATTCCGTTTGGATATGTTTCCCGTCCTTTGGCATCTATCGTGAAAATGTGAGATGATAGAAGTGGTTTCGTCTTTAGAAATGCATCTTCGTATAATGCCATCCTTGCATATCTTAAAAAGATATGGGTCTTCCCAAAAATTGCTCCGGACTTCATGCATGTACCTCCTTCTTTGTTGCGTAGCTAAGCCATGTAGTTTAATACCGCAAGCCAAATAATTCTCAAAATTTGTAAACCAAGGTACTTCCTGGGTCTAAACGCAAAGAGCTTCTCGTCGGTGAATGTGTCATCGATCGGCAAGCTTTCATCTTTCACATCACGAATTAGCCTTGATAAATGGTCTGCTACAAGATTGTTCGTACCCCTTTTGTCTCTGGTTTCCAAGTCGAATTCTTGTAGAAGAAGAACCCATCGTATTAGCCTATGCTTGGCTTCCTCTTTATTCAAGAGGTACACCAACCCCACGTGGTCCGTATGCACAATCACCTTTGATCCAAGAAGGTATGAGTGGAACATCCCAATAGAGTAAACGACGACCAAGAGCTCCTTTTCGGTGGTGGTGTAGTTCTTTTGTGCTTCATCCAAAGTTTTGCTGGCGTAATATATCGCATGAAGCTTTCTGTCATTTCTTTGCCCCAACACTGCTCCAACTGCTTGGTCTCTAGCATCACACATCAACTCAAAAGGAAGAGTCCAATCTGGAGGTTGTATAATTGGAGCGGAAATAAGCGCCTCCTTTAGCATGTTGAACGTCTGCAAGCAATCATCAGAAAAAACAAAAGGCACATCTTTAGCAAGCAAGCTGTGAGAGGGTGGGCAATTTGAGAAAAATCCTTCATAAAGCGACGGTAAAACCCTGCATGACCAAGGAATCCTTTAATGCCCTTAACATTAATGGAGGAGGTAGCTTTTCTATAACTTCAATTTTAGCTTTATCCACCTCAATCCCTCTCGATGAGACTAAGTGCCCAAGAACTATCCCCTCGGTGACCATAAAATGGCATTTTTCCCCATTAAGCGTCAGATTATTTTGTTGGCATCTTTTTAAAACCTTGGTTAAATTAGCCAAACAAGAGCAAATTCACTGCCATACACAGAAAAATCATCCATGACGATTTCCATGATGTCTTCAATATAATCAGAAAAGATGGATGTCGTGCACCTTTGAAAGGTGGCGGGGGCGTTCCAAAGAGCAAAGGGCATCCTACGGTATGCATAGGTGCCGTAAGGGCACGTGAAAGTAGTCTTTTCTTGATCATCTTCATGGATGGGAATCTGAAAGAATCCCGAATACCCATCCAAATAGCAAACATATTTTTTTAGCAAGACGTTCTAGCATTTAGTCAATAAAGGATAAAGGGTAATGGTCCTTCTGGGTGGCTTTATTTAATTTTCTGTAATTAATGCACATGCGCCAACCTGTGACGGTTCTGGTGGATATCGATTCTCCCTTATCGTTTTTTACTATGGTCATTCCTCCCTTCTTAGAGATAACATGAACCAGGCTGACCCATCTGCTGTCAGAAATAGGATAAATGATATTGGCTTCAAGTAATCTAAGAATCTCCCTTTTAACCAGCTCCTTCATGTTTGGGGTTTAACCGCCTTTGAGAATCGATGGAGGTAGCATCAGTGTTTTCTAGATGGATCATGTGGGTACATAACCGAAGGCTAATTCCATTTAGGTCATAAATGCTATAGCCTAGGATATCCCTATGGCTTCTCAGAACGTTTAAAAGGCTCTCAAGTTGGTTGTGATTAAGACTAGCATTAACAATCACATGATATGTCAATTTATCTCCCAAAAATGCATATATCAAGTTAGAAGGTAATTTTTTCAGTTCTACCTTAGGGGGCGGTGTACCCTCTATTTCCCATTCCTGTGAAAACATCGCGTCCTCAGGCTCATCTTCATTCTTTTCCTCTTCAGAAGATAGGCTCTCGCATGCATACTTAAAATCATCACTCGGTGAAGATGGAGCATCAAAGTATGTGCTAGGTGTCTCTGCTCCCGAATCTATGGAACTACTGTTCTCCTTTTCTCCATGCCTATCATTTGTGTGCCCATTTGATGTCGACGTGTCAGCCACAACACAAGGCTCACCACAACTTCTTCTCAAGTCTCTCCATCACTCTAGATAGAGTGTCAAACTTTGTCGCCAATTCTACCACTACCTTGGCCTCATATATGCTTGCCAGCTTCACATATGATGATGTTTAGCCCCTCTCATCAGCCCATTGCTGACTGTTAGAGGCCATCTCCTCTAGTAACACCATATCATCTTTCGGTGTCTTTGACAATATCGTCACATTAGCGGTGGCGTCAATAATCATCTTCGTGTCCGCTTTCAACCCATTGTAGAAACTATGCACAAGCTCTCAATCATCTATATTGTGGTGGGGACATTGATGTTGAAGATCTTTGAAGCGCTCCCATGCCTCATATAATGATTCATGAGAGCCCTGCCTGCAAGACATCAAAGAATTCTGTATCTTTACGGTCTTCGAAGGCGGATAGAACTTGTTGATGAAGGCGCTTGCTAGCTCGTCCTAAGTAGTGAATGTGCCATGTGCTTGCGTCATCAACCAGTATTGAGCTTTATCTCGAAGAGTGAAGGGAAAAAGTAGCAGGCAAATGGCATCCTCAGGTACATTATGGATCTAAAAGGTGGCACACTACGCCAAGAACATCTGGATATGGTAATGCGGATTTTCATGTGCATTCCCATGGAAGGGATCTTGTTGCATTAACACAACAAGTCCTGTTTTCAGCTCAAAATTCTTCTCTGGCGGTAACTCTGGCATAAGTATGGACGAAGTAGCCGAGTTATTTGGAGTGAGCCTATCCCGGAGGGAAATAAGCCTAGATGTACGTTGTGGTGGAATAGTCTCCTCCGCCATTTGATCTTCCTCTATAATTTGTCTCTTTTCTGCTCTTAATCTCCTTGTGGTGCGCTCGATCTCAGGATCAAAAAAAATATCTTCGTCGGGTGCCCTCGATCGTGTGTACATGCACAGAAAAAGAGAATCTGGAAAGAATTGTTAGCACAATAAAGGAATAAAATAAAAAGGAAAATAAAAAAAGAATTTCTAAGTAAAAATATAGAATACCGTCACCTCCCCGACAACGGCACCAAAAACTTGATCGACCAGAAATTGCACCTAGAAAACAACGTAGTTATGGTGCAAATTACACGGAGATAAATCCCTGGCAACGGTGCCAAAAACTTGGTCGTCTTGAATAGTAACACGGAAAACAATATAGTTTTATCGCAAGCGCACGGTTAAGTGGTAAGCAGGTATCGAATCACGGGGAGGAACTATTGGTATCTATATAGATTACTAAGCTATTGTGAATTGGTGGCGAAGAAATATTGATGTCACAAATGTTCAAAGTGTTGGTCGTAAATTCAATTTATAAGAATGCCTAGGGCTTGGGAATCCCCACTACAGATTTCAAGCAATCAATGTGTAACACGAATTTCTACATTAATACTCTTGATTTCGGGTGAACTTGTCGCAACTAAATTGGGAACCAATGCACGCTCTCGCACTACGCAAGTCTATAGTAATCTAAACTAGAGCCTCGCTCTCGCGCAAGCCTAGTTCAAATTACTAGTATTAAGATCATCAATAATATTCAATTCCAACTCAAGCTCGCTCTTGCGCAACTTGAGTTCGAATCTAGATCAAGATAGTTCGTATCCATTTTACCGTCGTATAAACGAATATAATTATAGAAATATAATAAATATGCTAGCTTCGGTCGCTCTCGTGCACCAACTCTATGGAATCTCGATTATAGATCTCAATCGAATATCTAGGTCTTCCCTTAGATCAAGATCCTCTCTCGAGCTTTAAAGATCCAATAGAAATCCATAGTTATCTGTGGTAAATCGATGACAATCTAACCCTTAACAAGTTTAGCGACATAGCAATTCAATAGATCTCACAAATCATACTTTAAATCCATAGGGTTCATCCCTTTGCCCAGAGCAAAGAGACTACTCACAATTCATCATAGAAATCACATTAGAAATAAGATGTGCAATATAATTCATCACAAAACTCAGATTTAGAGAGAAGTATAGCATAAAAATATCAACTTGTAAGAGTTCAGACAAACCAATTTTTGAATACAAGCTTCAAGAATAAGAAGTTTAGATCCTTCTCTCTAATCCTTTCGTCAAAAGATAACTAGAACTAGAATTAAACCTAAGAAAATTATTCTCAAGAGTCACTCCTTGGGCTGCTCTCAAAACTGGGTATTTATAGCCTCCAAAAAGTATTCAGAAAATCTTGACAGATTTGCCATGAACAGCTGCAAACACTAGATTTGGGAATCTGGTCGACAGCGCACTCGGTCGAGTGAACTGCTCACTTGGTTGAGTGAGAAATCTGTAGAAATTGGGGGGTTTTCAGCGTTCTAGAAGTTCAGACCACTCGGCCGAGTAGTCTTCTCACTCGGTCGAGTGAGATTCATACTCGGTCGAGTAGGACCTACTGCAGATGCTCTCTAAAAACAGAGAAACGTCGAAGGATTTCTTCACAATTTTTATCTCTATCGGTCGATTGGGCTTCTCACTCGATCGAGTGGAAATTCCCACTTGGCCGACTACATTCTGGCTCTTTTTAGGCTGGATTATGCATGTCATCTTCACTTGGTCGAGTGAGCTGCTTCACTCGGCCGAGTAGCTTGTTTTTTACTCTTCTTTCTTTCTTCTCGCTTCCTCGTCGTTTCTTTCGCCTTCCTTCTTCTTCTACTCATCATCCAGCACCGTTAGCTCTCCGATATCATCGTTAATGATGCTCCTGCACGCGTGTAGGCGTTTGTGGCTCCAAATTACACCCGATTGCTCCAAATTTCCTGAAATTAGACGAAACAAAGGAATATTGAAATATATCGTGAGAACGTCGTATAATCATTAAAATCTTGATATGAGTACTCGTTATGGAAGGAAAAATACAGAAATAAAGTCTAAAATATGAGTCTAGCATGCATCACCCAAGAAGATGGTATGTTTTACTTTTTCGTTTTGTTAAGTATAATTTCCTTGAATTGTTATCTTTGAATTTTTTAATATCTAAAGATTTCTTGTTATAAAGGATACTTTATTCTAAAGCTTACTTTTTATTTCAAGGCTAAAGTATTTGCACAATTCAAATAATTGTAATTGTAAAGATAAACTAAAAGCACATAGAACTCACAAATCAATTTTCATGGCAAACGCACAATCCATGCTGGTAAGCTATAGACAATTAGCATTCTTTTTTTGCTATTCAATGAAGATTTATTCCGTTTGATTATATATATGTGTGTGTGTATTAATTGCTTTCTTGCAAATATTAACTCATAGAGAAAGAAATATTGGGACAAGTACAATTGTTTATTAGGTTTACTTGGCACTCATAACCATGTCGATGAATTGAGTAGGAAATATATTGTGACTTTTATATTGCAGTCTTTAGAATTTTTTGATTTAAAATGGTTAGATTACATGACATGAAAGCTCTAAATTCATTGTCATTTATGTTGTAGGAGAAAGTTCAAGATGTTGCACATGATTTGCTCCTAACTCATGAGACTGGTGTATCTGTAGTTTCACCCATTCTTATTCTCTTAGTGGACATTGGTCTCTTTGAAAGGGGTATGTGAGGAGGATATAAAAGAAAGCTTATGATAGATGACTCTTTATGTGTCAATGTAACAAGTCGGCGTGAACATGACCGGAAGCGAAAGATAAAGAATCATGAGGCACATATAAAGTAATAACAAAAACAAATTTATCGGCAATAGAGCCAGTTGAAAAAATGAATAAAATAATTCGAAGTCAACTGGTAAGATAATTTATATTTAAAGCTGATGTAACTAAACTTATATTTTTATTCAACATTTTCTTTTCTCACATGAACCGATTATTATTTGTAAATTTCACCAATTTAAAAAAGTAATTATTTTTATAATAATTTGATTTTATCAAATTAGTTAATATTTCTTATTGATTTTAGGTTGCTGATTGTCATGTATCAAATCAGACAATTGATTTTGCTACTATAGTGACTATAATGTCACGCGATCTTAACATTGATTTGTCCTTGATCCGACCTAAAGATGGAAATGTTGGCGAGTCAAGCAGACGTTCATGAGATATAGATCCAACTCCAACAAATTAAGTGGATATAAGATGTTCCATCATATATTGGCTATTGCAAAAAAGGATTTACTTATGTAATGCTTATTAGTTTATTTTCTTATCAAAATATGATATTAATTATATACTGAATTATTCAAATTATTTTTGGACATACAATTTAGTTGTTTTTGTATTATTTTGTTTGATTTTAAGACATTTATATAACTAAGGTTTTTACTCTTGTCAAGTTGAGATATTGTTGTTTTGATAAAGAAAATAAGTTTTATATTTAAACAACTTAAATTAACTTTCTTATCAAAACATGGTAATAATTGTATATTGAATTAGTCAAATTATTTTTGGACTTAGATTTTAACTGTGTTTGTATTGTTTGGTTTGATTTTAAGACATTTATATAACTTTGTTTTGAGCTCTGATTCCATATGTGAATTAATGGCTAGAATGATCGAATCGAGATCACCCACCCCTCCATATTATTTACCAATAGAAGGAATGTGTATCATTCAATGAGTGAAACTCCCATGGCATTTCTCGCTGGGCGTGCGTCATATGCGATTCCAAATGAAAAGTGTCATTTTCACCACATATTTCCTTGGGTTTTAGCGTATATATTTCACATTTAGGCTCTATCTAGCTCGTAATTGTGCAAATTCTGTATTTTAAATCTTATCACTTTTTATGCTTAAACGCCACTTCTTGTCACTAATTATTGCATTTCCTATTTTTCAGATTTTTTTTAGAATTTATGGAGATTTAGCGAAAGCAAGATAAAGAGAAGAAGAATTCTGCAATGCCTTCTATTGTGCAGAATTCTGCTGTCATTCAAGTACATACTCCGGCCTCGTGATACTTTTCAGTTGAAATTCGTGAAGTCCCAATTCCAACACATATTGTTCTAGAATTTTTGGAGGTCGGAACAATTTACTGCATTTTTTGGAAGACAGGGTAACGGTGCTGAAAATTTCTGGTCTGGAAGTTCTACTTTTCCTCTCTTGTGCAGAATTCTGATATCATTCCAATATATATTTTGGCCTAGTGATATTTTTTAGTCATAGTACACTTTGTTACGGTTCCATTGCCACCTGGAACACGTCATTCCGAGGTCGGATGATTGTTCTAGAATTTTTGCAAGACAGGGTGACGGTGCTGAAATTTCTGCTGATTTGGGCATTGCTTGCGGGTTTTGGGCCAGAATCCGACCCGTTTAACTTATTTCCAGACCCAGTTCGGCTGAGAACTTTTGGGGGCTACTATTTAGGTCCTTGGGCAGCCCTCATTACCCACAAGCCTTATTGCACACCTCTCTCAACTTAGGGATAAGTTTTGGGGTACATCGTCGGAGCAATGTGGAGATCAAGGCAGAGATGATCGTGGTTGCTCGGGAGTGACACCTCGGTGATTTTGATCCCTCTCTCTTGTACTTAGATATAGGGTTTATTCATGTAATGGATGATTTTAGAGATAATTGACTCATTTTCATGTTTTACTCTTGATCTTTGGTGTTTGTGCTTTCGATTCAATGCTTGGATGTTTTCATTGCTTTCTTCGTGCTTGGACGGTTTAGTTTGTGTTGGGTTATGAGTTCATGTGGGTGATTCGAACCCAAACCCGTGTCGTCACTCGTTGGTAGGTCTAACAAGCCACCCATGGTGGGCAAGTAGCTTAGTCGTCCACTACTCACTGCGTTGACCTCACTCCGTAGTGAGGAATTACTCGGGAGAGCTCCTCCTACACCCTTCACCATTCCGCACGCCAAGTGTTTGGTTAATGCCAAGCTCGCCTCTTAACTTGATTGAGCTCCCAAACCCTTGTACATATCGTGTAGGGTTGGTAGGTGGCCCCCACACCTCATTCCCACACCCTCTCCCATACTCAAACACCCATAAACATAGCAGGCAATTTCTCGCCATCCCGCATTCATTTTTGACCAAATGTGCGATTTCAAACGACTCTTCCCCGTGATCCGACCCGGTACTCACCTGTTATAAATTTTATATTGCATTGACGCTCCTATACTTGGGAGTGGAAGGCATGTTTCCTTTGTGCGTTTTCCGGTTCAATCAATATGCGGGTCGATGCGACAATCGTCGATCTCAACTACTCGTAAACAGAAAGTAGCTCCCATCGCCCCATTCCTGCAGTGACTGTACAATATTTCATTTTAGGTGCTCATTCTCGTTTTGTTAGTGGTGTCTCAAGTCCAGTTGCTAAGTCGTCCCCTTTTGCTCTATTTAGACCATTAGTGACTAGTTTAAACATTAAGAGCAGTATTGAAATCATGAAATTTTTTTGACTTTCCTTATCGAACGGTTTCAATATCTCGAGTGTTTTAACATTGTTTTCGGTGATATATATTAGTAGATGCTATTCAAACCGTTCCATTCTTATCCATGTCAGTATTTCTTATAAAAGAAATTATATCAGCGACCCTGTAAGTGGATTCTTGCTTTGATTGTGTCCCTTCTGAATTCAAGTAAGCTTTTTTCTCTCTTCCCTGGGTTTTTCAATGCTACCAATTAGCTCTCCTCAGCGAGTTCCTGCCATTCCTCTTGTATAATTATCCCTATGCCCGGCGGTCGTATTCCTTCTAAGATACCTCTAAAGGGGACGATACCATTCCATACTGTTCAAGTTGAAATATTGTTATTTTGATAGAGAAAATGATCTATTTATTGAAACAACTTAAATTAGCTTTTGTTGACAATTTGGTATCATAATGAATCATAATTTTTAATAAACCAACATCAATGACAGATATGCAATAACAGTTACTAACTATCACTAACGATCTTGTTTGTTGGGGCTTCATTAACATTAAAAGGCCTCCAACCGTCCGTAATTTATTACATGATGGATAATACCATTGGTAATATTTTGGCACTGATAGGCAAACATGTCAATTTTATCGATATCACTGATGAAAAAATTTGTTGGTAAAATATTACCACCAACAAGTGTATCTGTCGGTACTGTAAAATCATCAACGTATATTATCGTGTTGGAAATGACATGGTAATAATATGGCAAAGTCGTGGAAATGTTTAAAAAGAAAAATCTTGAAATTGAAAAAAAATATAAACACTGATGCCTGACATCTATTGGTAAGAGCAATATCGACCCAAATAGCACCGACTGATAAGCCTGTTGGTGTCGAATATATGATACACAACATGTAGACCATGTGCGCAACAGTCCCTTTATGTCATGGTCATAATAATATCAAACTAGTAGAACAATTAGTGCAACTCGAAACATGTAAGGCACACCCATCCCTCCATCCGCACGTTAGCATGGCGTCATGGCACGACTTGGTTCGGGTTAGCTCCTTCACACGTTGGACCGTTTGATGGTCCAATGCAACGAGAAGCGTCTAATCAAAAAATTGCATTAAAATTTTAAGCCGCTTGATTCGGTAGTTAATGATAGAGCAGTTAATGTTAGAGAAATTATTTGTAAAAGTTTTGCAAAAGCAACCCTCTTTGCTAACGTGAGTGTGTGGTAGACATGTAAATGACCTGATGCATCCACATAACACTCAGCCTGCAAGCTTTTGCAAATACACCACTTGATTTAAGTAATAGTTTTGCAAATGCAACCCTCTTTATATAAACAACCCTCTTTATATAAATTGTTTTCAATCACGCTATGGAAACATATTTTTTATTTATCTATTTATTTATTATTTCTATTCATATTAATATTAACATTTTTGAGTAATTACTGAAGGGTTTTGCGGACCTTAGGGCACAAATCAGTGCACGTCCTAAGTCGGACGGACCATAGAAGCAAAAAAATATGCAGCGGAAAATTAAACAGGTTAATCTAATTAACATGCAGTTAAACATTTTGGTCGACTAAGGATATAGTAAAATCAGGAGAAATAATCATTAGGATATAGTAAAATCAGGAGAAATAATCATTGGGTCGACTAAGGTTCCGCACCAAGGTTCTTCAACGAACTAGACTGCGATAGGGAAACCGAGGTAAGGGTTCGTTGAGGATCGAGATCGAGACCTTATCTATAGATCTGGAATATCCTATGCTTCGAAGTCTAATCATAGCAGGCATCTCAGGTTCGACTTACATGGATGTGACGATTGCTACGTTCGGTTGGGCCCTAGATTCGATAAATCTAAGCGAACAACTATCGAACTCAAAAGTCTAATTAGGTCCGAGCTGGACGATCAATTGATAGGGTGACTTTCAAGATGATAATACTAAGTCGTGGCAGGGGTATCTAACTAACGAGCACGAGCGTCTAACTAACTTTTCCCATTATCCTGGTATTGGGTTCCTATCGTGCTGAGACAAGGCATTCGAGAAATTTTGCGTACGAACTATTCTGGATTTTTTAGCTAATGAAAAGTGTTCTCATTGTTTTGAATTTTGCAGTTGCATGACCTGCATGGGCCACCACTAAAACCTGTAACGCCCCGCTTCGCAAAAGACACCGAAAGCGAGAACGTTACGCGGTCCGCTTGAACTGGAGCGGTGAAGCTCGAGTTCAATAAGCGTCTGTGATAAAAACACAGAAGAGGTCCTTGCATATGTGTATCAGAACAATCAGAAAACATTTCATTAAATTAAGAAGGGCACTTCCAGAATTGTTCGGACAAGAAATAAGACAACTGAGCCTCAGCATGGCCAAAAAGAAAACTACAACAAAACACTAATCCTACTACAATGTACTAAAGCTAAAACTCAAAGTAGTTACGGAAAAGGGGCTCTAGTCTTCCGCAGGAAGTGGCTCGGCGTCTACGGCGAACTCTGGCCCTCAAAATCAGGCGTCTCGAGAGAATCTTCCTAGTGTTCAAACTCTGAATCTGACACTAGGCGAGGCTAGTAGCCATTCAAGCCACCCACCTCCCTGAGTTCGATAAACCCGCACCCTACACTAACCGTGCACTTGCGGTAAAACGACACCGCGCCCAATACCGTAAACATGGCGCCGGTCACATCCATACTTGTATATTTATCCTACTTTCTTTATGTAAAAACCATCATCCTTAAACCTTATTTCTATTTAACAAATTTAAAATAGCATATATCATTGTTTTTACTATACTACTAAACTTATTTCAAAACAATCGATCATTCATACTTTTAAATACTTTCCATGCTATAAAAAACCAATCTCTGTTTGCAAAACAAATCACTCCACCACTATACTCATTATTTTTTTTCATTCATCATTTGACTGATCACATTCCATGTTTTAACTTTACCATCTACTTGCTATTTTAACTTATACCATCTACTCGCTATTTTTTTATTTTATAAGGATATTACCATATTTTACACATAGTTTTCAACCTTCTACTTAATTATTCATGACCATTTTTATGTCACCTAACCAAGCTAACACCTTATCCAAGCCTCATCTAGATCCATTCATCGATCACAATCTTGATTCGTTGCATCATTCAACTTTGTCCTGCACTATTGCTTAGTTACCACAATAGTGCTTGCCATTGCTTATGTCAACTTTAGTATAAGTATAGTGAGTTCTTTAGTATTAATTATGATATTGTGGTGGTGCATGTATAAAGGTAGTGTGTGGACCGGTATGTGTGAATCCATGTGTACCACTCATGTATGAGTGTGCTTACCCTTAGTATATAGTATGTTATGGTTGTCGCTTGTGTTAAATATATGCGTACTCAGTATTATGCATGAAATATATTAAGTTGTATGTAGGATATTATAGTGTATATTTATAGATATAGGTGTGATTAGCTATGTTACTATAGGGATATCTGTGTGTATTGAATTGGTGTTTGACTATCTATTAGGAGTGTACGTATTTTGGATATACTCGTCAGTATTTGTAAATGTATGTTGGTAAGGTTATGTGCATGTTAGGTACAATGATAATAGGTGTACATATAGATGAGTGTGCATGTCTATTATATGATCTATATGTTAGTGCATATGGTCGTGTGCTCGTGCGTAGAAATGTATGTGCTTAGTTATATGTGGATGTATATATATTGTATGAATATGTGAGGTTTACGTATAGTAACAGGGTTATTATATTGTGTATTATTGCTTGTCTCTACGGGATGTTGCGTGTGCACGGGTATACCAGGAGGTATACACGATTATTGTATGTTGTGACTATGTATGGATAGGTATATGTAGTACTATACTAGCTCTAGGTAAATTACTATGATTGTGTATATATAACCATGTGGACGTATAGTGCATATGGTTGTGCTTTGCATAGATATATAGTATAGCCTGTCCATCGTTGTGTTTTGTGTAATATATTGTATACAAGTACGTACACAGTGATACTTATTATGTGGCGTATAGAGTACTATGTAATTTGTAAAGTAATTGTATTATTGTAGTGTTATTTGACTGAATCTTATGGTGCTTATTTATTGGTATTGAGTGATATACGATATATATGTATGTATGTATGTATGTATGTATGTATGTATGTATGCATATAAGATTGTGCATTATGATTTTATATGTATAGTAAAGTATTATGTATTAATAATAATGTGGGTGAAATTACGTGTTAACATATAGTGTATATGTATGTATAAATGTATGCTAGATGTGTGACATTATTGTATTTAATTAGTAATGTATATGTGCTAAGTAAAATGCTATTACTTGCCGTAATTATAATATATTAGTTTTAATTGTATTGTATGATTGTATTATATGAATTGTGTTTTACCGATAGTTGTGGTGTATTAATATTATTACCGATATATATATATATATATAGTTAGTGATATATGTGTAAGTGTTAGTATGGTAAGTATGATCGTTAACTAATGGTAGTAGTAGTAGTATTAGTACTGCTATTATTATTATTAGTACTAATAATATTGATTGAGTGTATATGTATGATGGCATTGTATTATCTGTACTGTGGTATAATTATAGTATAATAGTAAACAATACTGATATGAAGTAGTGTTGTGTGTATGTGTGTGTTTTTAATTATTTCTATCATGATCGTTAGTTATTATTACTAATAAGGATAATACTATTGTTGTTAGTATTAGTATCCCTAGTGTTGATTGAGCGTTTACGCGTGAGCACGTAGTCACTTTTATTGGTGATGTGCGTTCTTAATAGTAAGTGTGGTGTGAGTATATCGAGAGAGGATAAGCATGGACGCCATTCTTATTTTTCCCACACAGTAGTTGTTAATGATTCTGAGGGCGGAATCGTTCTTAAAGTGGGTAGGATGTAACGACCGCTTTTCGGTCGTGCGTATTCTAGCACGTATTTCGTATCGTACGCGTATTTTAGTAGTTTATTTTTAATTATCATATTCCTTAGTCCAAGCACGCGACCAAACTCTGTATTCCCGACCCTCGCGATGTCACAATCGTCCCGGTATTTTTATCTTATTTTTCGGACATCGTTAGACTGTCCCTTACCCCCGTTATTTTTATATTAATTTAACCCTAAGTTTCAAAATATTAATCTGATGCAATTCTTATAAAACCAAAATCTTATAAAATATATCTTATTAAAATATTCTAACAACAATCCTAACTCCCCACATCTTTTCCCCTACCCCACGCAT
The DNA here is from genome assembly GCA_030789695.1 of Scilla litardierei. Classification (NCBI taxonomy): domain Eukaryota; kingdom Viridiplantae; phylum Streptophyta; class Magnoliopsida; order Asparagales; family Asparagaceae; genus Scilla; species Scilla litardierei. The sequence goes on along the minus strand of CM061142.1, from coordinate 220,121,088 downwards.
GAACTCATGTCACCCCCCCCAAACTACCTTATACCTCTCTCATCTCTCTTCTTATTATATAAGACCTAATAAACTAAACCCTAGGGAAAAACACATTCAGTCGCCACCTTCAGCTAAAACTAAACCCTCGGTCTTCAACTCTTCCGTCGCCCTCCCCTTTCTTCACGCACGAGGCAGCCAACCCCCCCCACGCATGGCAACCCTCCGCCTCCCGCCGGGTGCCTTCCCTCTGCCCAAAGCCACCTCCGGTGCCCTACCGCGTCATCCTGGCCTCCCCAGCCACAGCGCCTTCAACCCTCTCCGATGGCACGAACTCCTTGCCTGAGCAGCCTTGCTGCCGTCCCCACTCAACAACATGCCGCTGCCTCCTCCACCGGCAGCCGTGGTCTTTCCATCTCGTCGCCGTCCACCGCCTCTCTTCACATCTGGTTGCTATCCCCGCCGCAGTAACGCCCCAAAGAAGCCGCGCCGCTCAGTTAACCCTTCTCCTCCTCCTCTCTTCAGCTGCCGTGCCGCCATCCCTACGAACAGCAAGCAAGGCAATTATAAGACACGTAAGTTTTAACAATATCAGTATGTTAGTTGTAGGATATTAGCTTTGTTTATATATTTTATTTTTTGTTTTTTTTGAAAACCCAGAAAAATCCCCAACCCCATCCCCCGGCCTTCGGCTTTTTAGGAGGGTAAGGCGAGAGCCCGGTCGAGACTATGCAAACTGGGGGGTGACCATCGTGCCCTCAACGGCCCCCGGGTTAGTCCGAGAGGGGAGATGTAGCCCCAAGGTAAATAATTCCACAACAAATTCCACAATAATTACCAAGTCACGACGACCATAGGCCTCGAACCCCGCACCCCTTGGCTTTGGAGCGGAATGACTTACCACTAGGACACCCTCTCGTGGGCAGCTTTGTTTACATATATATATATATATATATATATATATATATATATATATATATATGTTTGTTGTTAATGTCGGTAGGTTAGTATTGGCACACAACAGAGATTTAGTTTACATTATAGTTTATAGTATTAATGTTATTATTAGTGGTATTGTATCACTTCACAGTTTATTATTAATGCTAAGTTTATTATTAATATTAGTCTGAATGTTAGTATTATAACCATCAGTAAATGGTTTGTTAGTATATACGAATTATCAGTATAGATTAGCCATATCTGTTATCCTGTATATAGAGGTTTTCAGTCTAAATACGATCAGTGCCTATAGTTGGTAGTATGATTAGTAAACGAATTCATAATAAATGTTAAATAATGGGGAAGTTTTTAATATTATTTAGTTGGTAAGGACTGTTAACCTTATACCGTAAATCTAATATCGCAAATAAACCGTGCTCCTCATTACAACAACATGGACACCCGAAATCGTCAAATCAGGCAAGTGCACGAATTTTCATAAATTATTGTAGCATTAATGTTAATAGCATGCTCTGCGTGTGTGTGTGGACCCCTATTAAGTAAATTGCTAATGCATGTGTGCGTGTGTATGGACACTCCTTAATGGAAAATTAACGATGACATGAAACTCTTGAACTACTTTGAACACAATTGATTGTATGGCACAGCCTACGAGTAATATGACACTCTCCAAGACAGAGAGAGTGATCCCTTGTACAGATACATAGCCTGTGGGCAATAGGGCCGTCTCCAAGACAGAGAGTGATCCCTTGTACGGATACACAGCCTACGGGTAATAGGGCACTCTCCAAGATAGAGAGAGTGATCCCTTGTACGGATACACAGTCTGCGGGCAATATGGCACTCACCTAACAGAGTGAATGATCCCTTGTACGGACTTGTCTTGTGCACTTGGGCTGGGGTAGGGTTGAGCGGTCGCATGGTTTAGAGGGTTTGATCCCCCCTCAAATCGTAAGGCGTGAACCCTCTTGACACACTCCGTCTTGTTTTGTCTTGTCTTATCTTGTAGCCGGTAGCACACACTACGGCCATTGACATGCCATGTTTTCTTTCTTGCACCGCCTTTTTACTTTCCTACCATGTCTATATAAAATCGTCATGCTCATTACTTCACTTTTAAAATGTTTAGAATTGACAAGCTAGTAGTACCTTACTTTTCTTGTTTTAATATGCCATGTTTAAACTATGATGTCATCCTGCTTACAACAATTAAATTAATGCTTCATAATTTATTATTATTCATGCACTTTGCCTTGGGTTTTCTTACTTTTACTCGCAGGACCTTGTTGACATACATTTATGTTTTTGGAATGTATGTCAGATTACGAGACAGGTTACCAGGAGGGTTAGTTGAGACACCCGACCTAAGGAGCCAGGAGTTGACGTAGACGATGAGTTGCTTTCTGCGGAAGGCTAGAGACTCTTTTCCGTCACTACTTTAGTATCTGCTCTAGTACCTTGTAGTAGGGATAGTACCATTGTTGTAGATTCTTTTGGACATGCTGAGGCCCGTTGTTATTTCTTGTACGAACTCTAGATGTGGTTTTTAATTTAATGAAATGTTTATTGTTCTGAAATGCATGCAAGAACATGTACGTTGAATGGTGTATTATCACATACGCTTATTGGGCTCGAGTTTCATAGCTCTAGCCCATACGGACCTTCGTCTCGTTCTCGCTTCTGTCGTTTTGGAAAGCGAGGCATGACACCGGCCGATAAGAATAATAAAAGACAGAAAAAGAAAGGAAGATGGAGGGGAGTGCTAGAGTATTCGATCAGATCTCAAGCCATAGCGATATATCGCAATACTTCGAAGATGGATCATATGCTAATAAGAATTTCATATCTTAGCTAAACATATTACTTGCAAGCATTTAAGAACCAAGGAAGGGGTCCTCTAAAATCATGCAATCAATTCATATCCACTTAATGTAATTCATAGAGTTTAGTATAAACATGTTGGCGATGCACTTTTCAATAAATAGAAATAGACGAAGCATATAAGAGTCATAACAAGCATGCAATAGAGAATAGAATAAGGATCATGGCATTCATATATTCATCTTGAATCATGAAAAATCTCCATAGCTAACATATTTCGCAAAGTCTAAGCATTATCAAATATCCCCAAATGTGCACAACTCCACTCTAATGGCGTACTCACTCGTATAATCAAATGAATTCACCCCCCCCCCCAAGCTTAGCTTGAGGCATCGCATCTAAGGAATAATAAAGGAATTTTTGTGGCTTTTTCCCAAGTATTTTTGTGTAGCTCCAAATAATGAAAGTGGACAAATAATTTTCTTTTCTTTTCTTGGTTTTTTGAACTTTTTGTTTCTTTTTTTCTTTTGAACTCTCCTTTTTTTCTTTTTGTAGGAGCAATAGGATACACATATATTTTTTGGCTCCCTTTTGTGTTTTTGGGGCTTTTTGAAGCTAACTTTTTCTTTTCAGATTTTTGGGAATAGATGCGGTATAAGTAACTGAAAGGAGGTGAATCCAAGTAACATGTAGAGAGTAATAAGATATGTGGAGAAGGAAATGATATAATCACTCGGTTCACTCATAAGATGTTCACAATGATTCAATAAGATAATACTCCGACTAAACTCATAAGCAAACATGGGTATTTTCATTCATTTCAACAAATAATGAAGTCATGCATTAAGGCACACAATAATAGCAGGCATACAATAAGAAGTGAAAAATATAACAAGGCAGATGCTTTAGATATTCTAATGATGTGTGAATCTTGGTGCATATCCAACATAGGCATACTAAATACTATTGTATACATTCAGTTTCAATTCATTTCATGCATTCATATAGAGAGGTCATCAATAGAATATATATATATATATATATATATATATATATATATATATATATATATATATATATATATATATATATATATATATGCAAGCATATGAATAGTAAGACACTGGAATACTTTAAATAGCGTGGCAAAAGTAATAAGCATCGTGATAGCTACTAAAGCTAAGAGAGATATCATCATATAGAATATATCTAGCAGGGATGGAAGAGAAAGGCGGAGGAAATAAAATAAAAGCATGCATGCAAGCATACAAAACATGGAAAATATGATGCTTAAAAAATGAAGCGGTGAAAAAGTGGTGGAAAATAAAAATAAAAAGGTGTAAAATGAAAGAAAATGAAAAAATGGAAATAAAAGCGATAGCGCTCATCCCCCAAGCTAAACACAGCAGTGTCCTCACTGCTGAGAACACGTTGGCAAGAAGGGAAAATGAGGCGAGGATGGGCGGGTGGTAAATAAAAGCGAAGCTATGCAAATAAAAGAAGAAATGCAGATGTAGATGCATGACCTAATGCCTAAGATGCAAAATATGAACAAGCATGCATATGATGCAAATAATAACATGATGTGTGTGGAATATATGCAAATGCAAAATGATGGAATATACACGAGTGGTGCCAAAAGGTCATCCCCCAAGCTATGCAAGGACAAGGCCCCGAAGAGACAAATGGGCACAAAAATAAATAAGGGGTGACAGAAGCAAAAATAATGTGAAGATCTTGCAGCGACATCATCCTGAGTGGATGATGATGGGTCCGACTGCTGGGGACTAGAGAGTGGAACATCAGGCACAGAAGGTGTAGGCTCGACAGGTGTGTCGGTCGGTAAGGCAACTAAAAAGACAAAATGATTTGAACAAGGTGTAACAGCTGGAGTGTCGACATGTGTGAGAACGTGTGTGTCGACAACAAAAGTATCCAACTGCGATGCAACCAATTCAACGGTAGAAGTGACATGCCCTGCAGAAGCCTGAGAGTGGGGCACAATGAGTGGTGCGGTTGTGACAGGAGAAACTGGGTCTGGCCTAGGAGGAGGGGCACGCTGACGCTTAAGGAGATCGAGAATGACTAGGAGGTCTCGCTCTCCTGAATCCTGAGTGGTCCCGCTACCCTATCCTAGTAGGAGGAGCAAGGCGACAAAATGGTCGCCTTGATCATCGTCTCTAAAGACGACATCATACGCCCCCAGGGCAGGTGGTGGAAGAACTAGGCGAGATGGAAGAGGGGTAGTATGGGTGGGTGTAGCGGTAGTGTGGGTGGGCGATACCTCTATCTCTAAAGGCACAGGGGAAGGGGATCGTGACGAGTCGGACGAGGACGATGAATTTCCCAAGTACTCCTCCTCGAGTGTGGGTGAATGATGGCATGGACGTCGTGCCAGCTGAGAAGAGGAGGCGCCAGTGTCGGCCTTCCTCTTCTTGGCCGGGGTGGCTTTCTTGGCCTAAGGCGAGGAGGCATCGTGCGAAAGTGCTACGAAGATGATATGGTAATAAAAAATAAAGTGTGGAAAGAGTTTACCAACACCGATCGTCGCTACAAAAGCAAAAGTGGAATGTGCAAGTGCAAAGCCTCGAATCCAGACGATTATCCAAGCTGATCCAAACCAAGCTCCTCCTCGAAGAGCTCCAAACGTACTTGCAATAAGATAATAAGATAGTATTAGGATGCAGTGTAGAAAGTTAAACGGGTTTGGGTTTCAAAAATGGGAAAAATTTAGAATGTGGGGGTTCAGATTTGGGGATGATGAAGATAGATAGGGAGATGGTGGGGAGATGGAGGTGATGAAGAAGGGGGTGAAGGGGGGTGGTGTGGGCTGCTCGGCCCGAGCACGGGTTGCGCTTGGGCAGCACGCGCGGCACAGCTCCGACGAGACGCCGGAGCCATGGGGTCTGCGGGGTTTGGGGGGAAGTGAGAGAGAGAGAGATGAGTAAGAAGGGGGAGAGAGGGGAAAGGGTGGAGGGAGGGGAGGGGGATGCGTCACCGGTGCTGGATGGCACAGGCAGCGCTGCTCCGGCTAGATGCATGTGCTTGGGCGGTGGGGGAAGAAGAAAGATATAGGGGATGGAGAGAGATAGGGGAGAGAGAGAGAGAGAGAGAGAGAGAGAAAGAGAGAGAGAGATGGAGGGAAGGGGTGGACTGGGCGGTGGCGATCGAGCGAAGCGCAGCAACGACGGCAGCAGGAGTCCGACTGAGTCGGGTTAGGGCTAGTGTTAGGGGAGCTCGGGATAATTTGGGGAGAATTCGATTGGGATTAGGGTTGACACCGAGTATTTTTTGAATTATATAAGTCGAGTCGACCTCGGTTAAGATGTGGGCCCCAATCAATAAGTTGATGCTCGGGCCGAGTAGCGATAGCTACTCGGTCGAGTATAAAAGGTTTAAAGTTTTGAAATTAAACTCAGAAGTTGTACCCTAGTACTCGACCGAGCTGCTTACTCAGCTCGGTCGAGCTGAATTGAAACAGAGTTTTGTTTTCAGCTTCGTTTTCTCTCCCTACAGCTCAGCCGAGTAGGGTAGTGACTCGGTCGAGTCCATTAAGCTTTCCAGAGCGCCCTTTTTAGTACTTTTAGACTCCTCCTGTAGCTCGACCGTCGAGTCGAATTAGAAACAGAGTGCTCTTTTCGACTTATTTGGGTTCTGTCTGTAGCTCGATCGAGTTGTGTATTACTTGGTCGAGTCGCAGTTGATTTACAGAGTGACTTTTTTGCCTGTCTCCTCCAGCTTTCTACAACTTTGACTGTAGCTCGACCGAGTAGGCATCTACTCGGTCGAGGCGCGTTTGATTTCCAGAGCGCGGTTTTGCCTATCTCCTCCAGCTCTCTTTAGCTCGACGGCGTAGGGTACCTACTCGGTTGAGTCACCTGGAACTCTTCTCCTAAGCTTGTATTGCTCTAACGTGCTCTTCCCTTGGTTCCTTCTCCTTCTTTTCATCATTTGGTGCGCTCTCCTCATTGTTCAACCTGTAGAAGGAAGAACTCATCAAATTTTTATGTTTTTGTATTTTTCTAGAATTAAAAACGTATTTATTTGGTTTTTGAATAGGAAATGAAATACAAAAAAAAGGTTTTTGAATAGGAAAGGAAATACAAAACGAAAAACAAAAACTAAGGGAAAGAAAATCGGGTTGCCTCCCTATCAGCGCTTGTTTTAAGTCGGAAGCTCGACTCCCTCAAGTTATTCAATGAATGATGTTGGGCGCAGATGAAATACGCTTGTCATGCTTCCCAATGATCCCATAAGGCGGAATTTGGCATGCCTCTCCATATCGGTCCTCAGCGACCAAGAAGATCGTAGCCTTCGGTTCTTAATGGCTGACGTGCGTTTATATTTCTTATATTCACACACGTCTTCTTTTGTGTTTTTCCGTTATTTTCCGCCATCCTGTATCCGTTTTCTCGTATTTTCTAGTTTTCTTTCACTTCTACGTGTTTTTACGTGTTTGCAAGGTTTGCCAGTATAGGGGACACATAACGAAGATATCACATGTCCCCGGAGCAACGGGAGGAGACACGCATGATCCAAGGGGTCAAACGACCAAGATTTCTATCTTTCAGCCCCCACCCGATCGGTCGGACACAGCCAACCGATCGGGTGATGCACTCGTGCACGACCCGGACAGCCGCTGAAGCAAGAGATCATCAACCGACCAGGTCGGTGACTGGTTCAGCCCAATTGTCTTCTCGGGAAATCGAAGCTGAACTCCAACCGATCGGGTGACCTTCACCCGATCAGTTCATCTGTAGCCGATTCCCCCGAAGACACGACCCGGAGAGCTCACCCAACGGCAAGCTGACCGTGCCAAAACGCCACAACTTTCTGTATTTTGGGTGACGTTTCCAACCGATCGGTTGATTTATCAACCGGTCGGTTCACACGGTGACCGCAAGATCCAAACGACCAAATGCTTCCACCAACCGATCGTGTCGCATGACCGGGTGATGTTTCTAAAGATCGCTGCCGAAGAACGAAGCAGGTCACCCGATCGGTTGATACTTCAACCGATCGGGTGACATCGTTTTCTATATATATGAACCCTAGGTTTTCAGAAACCAGAGCAGTGTTTAATTTCTGTTTTTTCTCTATTTCGACGGCTGGAATTTTCTTGTTATTTTAAGTCTTCAGATCTTTATGAAACTTTAATATATTGTTAATTGCATTACTACTACCGCATTTCAATTGCCCGATTATGTTTTCAACGGTTGATTTTCATTTAGATTGCTTTTTAGATAAAATGTGTGAGTAGTTCCCTAATCTGGGATTTTGGTGGAAACCCCTTCGTGGGTTCTCCCTAATGCATCCATATGACTAGGAAATTGATAGGGATTAGGAATCTATTAGTTACGTGGGGTGTTTTATTGTCATCGGCGGGAAAAAGACCGCCTTTGACCGTTGGGCCAAGGGGGAATAAACTTGGCGGTTGACTCCCTAGCTATAGCCCACGCCCTTAGCATAGACATCGAATCCTAGCACGCGGTAGCGACAGGATGAGATGTTGGGAGTTATCGTTGTGAGCTTAGTGCTCCCAGAGTCGGTCAGTGTATATGGACATGGGAATGCCCACTGACCGAACCCGGGTAGTCCGACGTATCATCCTGGGCACTGACCGGAATATTGGGCCCATGGGACGCTGGTATCACTCTTAGAGGCAATGTCTCACCATTAAACCCTAATTCCGATCGTTGTCCTATCAGCCGGCCGTATTAGCGAGAACACATGATAGGGTGAAAACAGAAGTCCCGGGTTTCCTTTTATATTGTTTAATCTCGTATCTACAATTTGTGACAAACCATCCACTGATTCGGGCTAGCTCACCCATAGGGTGAATCGGGTCCCTTCTGACACAAGCACAACCACGCCTCCCTGTGTTCGACTCGTAAGCCACACTACAACACCGTGCGCTTGCGGTTAAAAATATTTAAATCTCGCGCCCCCCAATCTCATATTGCACTTGCATGATCACACACATCGTGTGGGACGTTAAGCTTTATGGCGCCGTTACCGGGAGGCAACGTGCTTGTTTATTTTTGGATCTTTTGAACCCTTGAGTCTAGCTCACATCTCTATCTCACGATAACTTTCGCATTCTTCTTTTTCATTTTTATTTTCTTATTTTTAATTTTTATTTTCTATTTTTATTTGTTTCTTTCCCACTTTTGCTTCACGGGTGTTTGTTGCTTTTGATGTGCAGGAACACAAGGAGTCTTGACTACTTCATTCCTGTTGATCCTGAGATAAACGCCACCCTAAGGCATCTGGCCGCAAAGAAGAGAAGAAGAGAAGAGTCTGAAGCCAGGGGAGAATACCCCACCACATAAGTCCCTGCTGGAGTACTCGATGCCATCCATCGAGTCCACCTCCGCCATCCGACCTCTTGCTATTACGACACAGAGCTTCGAGCTTAAGCCGTCCTTAGTGACGTGGATCCAGTAGGATCAATTCTCAACATCTGGACTCCTTCCTAGAGAAGTGTGACACGTTCCGGATAAACGGTGTCATAGCTGAAGTAATCCGTCTGAAGCTATTCCCCTTCTCTCTGTGGGATAAGGCCAAGTAGTGGCTAAGGGAAAAGGACCCGAACACTTTCAACACTTGGGAGAAGCTTTCGAATGCATTCTTGACGAAGTTCTTTCCCCCGGGGAAGACTATGAAGTTGAGGAGTGAGATCTCCTCCTTCTCCCAGGCCAGCCATGATTCCCTGCATGAAGCTTGGACGAGATACAAAGAAATGCAGCGGAGATGCCCTCATCACGAGCTTCTGAAGTGGCCGATAATTAATCTGTTCTATAATGGATTGAGGGACGACTTGAAGTCTTCGATGAACGCAGCGGCTGGAGGGTCCTTTATGTCTAGAAGTGAAGAAGATGCGGGACAAATTCTTGAAAACATGGCATCGAACAATGAGCGATGGTGTGACGAGAGAGCCACACCTAGATCTGGGGGTATCCACAGGGTCGAGGACATCGACAAATTACCCAGTAAGTTTGACTTGCTATCGAACCAGATCTTAGCGCTGATGGTAGGAGCCGGTGGTGCCGGTACACAACAAATTACGACAGTGGAAGCAGAAGTCATGGGGGACTTCAAGGGTGGTGACATCTCACCACCGTTGGACCAAGCGAGTGCACTATTCTATAATCCTACGGGAAATGCACCGTATCCACCACGGACTAGTTCCAATCCGGCCTACTCTCCGAATAACCGGAACCACCCCAATCTTAGCTACCGGGCACCCTTTCAGCAACCGCAACCACAAGTATATCAGCCGCCTAGGCAACAATAGCAGCAGTTTCAACAGCAGTAGTTTCAGCAGCAGTAGCCCCCACAGTCATACAAACAGTACCCCCCAAGGAACCAGCAGCCCATGCAACAGCATCAGCAGCAGCCATACGGCCAGCAGCGTGCCATCTCCCCGGTTGAGTCCCTCTTGACTCAGTACATCTCAAACCAAGAGAAGATAAATTTGAAGCTGGAAATGGGGCAGATGGCGCTCACTAACCAGGTGACCCAGCTGGGGTTACAGGTGGCGAACCTTCAAAGGTCGCAAAATCTATTGCCGCCACAACCGGAAGTGAACCCAAGGGGGGGCGAATCAGACTTTGGCACTCACGCATGAGTATACGAATGTGTCCGCTATCGTCTTGAGAAGCGGAACACAAATCCCCACAAGAGTGCCCGCCAAGTAACCGGAAGCACCGTTGGTCGTAGAGCGACCAATTGAAAAAGCCAATGATAACGGTGCTTCATCGCCAAAGACTACGACTCCGGAGGGAGTCCTTGAAGATGAAAAGAAGAAGGACGAGGAAGGGAGCCTTAAAGTATTCAAGCCCGTTGTGCCTTTTTCACAACGGCTAGCCAAGCCAAGATAGACGAAAAATACGGCAAATTCTTTCCCATGGTCAAGGATCTAAGCTTGCAAATCCCCTTCCTTGAAGCTATTGAGACGATTCCCTCCTACGCAAAATTTTTAAAGGATTTGGTGAAAAGAGGGTCCAGGCAGGAAAAGTTCGTTCTAACGGCAGAATGCAGCGCTCTCATCCAGCGAGCAAATCCGCCTAAGCTTAAAGACCCGTGGAGCTTCTCTATCACTTGTACGATCGGGGAGGTAAAGATCCATCGCGCGCTCATCGATCTTGGAGCGAGCGTCAGTTTAATGCCCATGTCGTTATATAGGAGGATAGGGATGGGTGACCTGGAGCCCACCGGTATGTGTTGGATCTGGATCCTAGCCTAGAGGGGGGTGAATAGGCTAATAAAAAATTCTCGTGCAACCCACGAGAAATCACACGCATTTAAAGCAGCAGCAGGGTAAATAAAAAGCAGACACAGAGTACACAGCAGATTTACCCTGGTTCGGTCGTCCCAACGACCTACTCCAGCCCCCAAAGCAGAACTAGTATTGAATAGAGCAATAGGTACAAAGCCCCAAGTTAGAGCACGCTCAGAGCACCCTCTACGTCTCTACACTCGCCAGGCTCTCAGTACCCCCCACACAGTGTTTTCTCTCACTATCAATCCTAGTAACGCTTTCTACCAGCTAGTCCCAAACTAGCTGGGTCCCACTTGTCTAGTCCCAACTAGACAAGTCCCAAAATAGTCACAAATGATAGGTAACGTTTCCCCTACGAAGATCTAACACAACAACTACACAAAATAATAAGGAACAGAGTTTAGGAGGCTCAGTTCGTGTAGTGGCGATGTCTTCGTCAATCAGCTCAGGTCAGATCAGAGTCTGACTATATGTCGTCTTGTCAGCAACTCAAGATGCTATGAAAATACAGCTAGCAATGTGTACGTGCACAACTCCCCTCAATAATTCGGCTCCTGTCTGCGGCTGACCCTTGGATTTATTTTGTGCCCCTTGAAAAATAATTCAGCCCTGCAACAAAAAAAAACTTATTTACTTTAATAATAAATAGATGCTCTTGGAGAAGTAATAAGAAATAATAATCAAGAGTGTTTAAGTGAGGCTCTTTATTGTTTCATCCTTCCTTCAAAAAATTCGGCTAGAATCACAAGTGGATGATTGGTTGCTTGCTGCGCCTGGGAAAAAGAACAGTCCGGTTCCTCTCCTTTTGTGTTTCTCCTCTGACAATTTTTTGTTTCCTTTGGAGAGTGTTTTCATGCGTGTCTTGGTCCGTGCGTTGCCTTTTCAAACTTTTTGATGATTTAGCTTAAGGCTTGTGAAGCTTTGGAACTTGCTGCAAATCAAAAGAAGAAGAAAAAAAACTTAGTTAGAGAAGTAAATGCTAAGGAATTCATGCTGTGAGTTTCCTTTAAATAATGGTTTCATGGTCAAAAGTGTTGGCTTTTTGACCAAAGTCATGCGCCAGGCTTTTTGTAAAATTTTTTGTAAAGAAACAAATGTGCACCCTTGCTTTACTGTGTTGCAATGGACACCAAGTTTCGGCCTGGGCAAAATCAATTGTCCCCTTAAAAAAATGCAGCTCTTCCCAAAAAAATTGTTACAAAACAAATTTCGGCTGAGAGAGTGTGTAACTCTTGGGGCAAACAAACAAAGAATTGTGCTTGGAGATTTGTAAGGCTCATTGGGAATTGAAGCGAGATAAAAATCAAGTTGAGAGGGTGGCCGGCTCTTAAAGAGATGAATGCTCTTGATCTTTCGGCTCTTGGAGATTTTTGGCTTGAGAATTTTTCTTATGGCCGACCTGAATTTGATTGCCGCGCCTTTTCTTCAACCCTAGAAGATGGGTTTTTATAGGGAGATACTAGGGTGATGCGTTTGTGGTGAATCCTATTTTGAATAGGAGGTGGAGATTTGGTTCTATCACTTTGCACTACAAATAGGAGATTTGATTTGATCAAATTGGGATTTGATAGAAATTAAAATTGAATATGAAATTGAAATTAATCTCTAATTAATTTGACCATATCCCAAATAGATTCCATCTCTATCCTCCTTGACCAAGTCAAATCTTCTTTGTGCACACACACTCCCTTTCTCCCAATATGCTATACGAATAGTAATTCCGCCAAATAGTGAAGGTATATTGTTTCGCCAAGCCTGAAACACACTAAGCACACACGTTAGATATAACGACACGTTTGTCATCATCAAACCAAGATCCTAGATCGTTGCTCCCAACAATCTCCCCCTTTTGGTGATGACAAACCCATAAAAGATTTGAGCAATGAGTATGGGTGTGTGAAGTGTGTTGAAGGGTGTAATGCAATATGATGTATGGATGAGTCATTCAAACATTACAAGGCATGCACAACAAGTATGGAAAATATAAGCATGCTCCCCCTTCTCTCAAGCTCCCACTTCAATATTTATTCAAGTATTTTTTCTCAAGCTCCCCCTTTAACAAATAATACCGACAACAAACAAATAATACCGACAACAAACAACACACACACAAAAATTTTCTTTTCTTTCTCCCCCTTTGTAATCACCAAAAGTGGATTAATGAAGTTACAAAAAAATTCCATGCAAAAATAAACCATTATTAAATGTAGCGTGCAATTTGCATGAGTTTTCCCAGGAATAGACAATTCAAGCTCATGGAATTTCATAACAAGACTTCTCCACCTTGTTGAATATTGGACTCCCCGGATTTGGTTTTGATGATGAGCAAACATAAATAATCCATGAACTAACAATTTGTGAGCGCATTATTGGAGATCGTCGCCAAATTCACGAGAACATTCAAAGAGACATCTCAACACTTTCCAAAGCTCGTATTCATGCCTAAAGCTTCGTTGAAGCTCTTGCGCCGTTTTGGAAGTTATGAAGAATCAATCGAAGCTCTCGAAGACCGTTTATTAAGGTTTTATTTATAGTCTTTTAGCTTCGATATATAGAATGTTAAGCCTTGAGTATATCTTACGATTCTAACTTCATAACGCTCATATCGTAGCTCTAGGATCTTAGTACAAGTTCATTCTAACTTCCTCGAAGCGTCGCGCTTCGATTCGGACTTGTTTGTGCATGTTAGTTGGTACAAGAACAAGTACTGACCGACTAGATGGTGATCTAGTCGGTCAGCAACTCTTCTTGGACCGACTAGTTTGATTCCTTAATTTCTTGGACTTTACTGTTTACAGTTAGTCGGTCTACGTTGACTCACCGACCGACTAGTTTGTGAACTAGTCGGTCAGTGATGCTTCTTTGACCGACTAGTTGTGACTTACTGTTCATGCTAAATTTCTCATAAGCTACTGTTTATCGTTAGTCGGTCTAAGAATGTTTGGTGACCGACTAGTTGACAATCTAGTCGGTCAACTTTTGTTCTTGGACCGACTAAGTCAATTTGTATTCAGACTATTTCATTTTGCCTCTTAGTCGGTCTACGTTCACTGTCTGACCGACTAGTTGTGAAACTAGTCGGTCAGAAAGTCTTCTTGGACCGACTAGATTTCTAGGTCTGAATTTCTCTTTCTTCTCAGTTCTTCACTTAGTCGGTCCATGCTGTTTGACTGACCGACTAGTTGATGAACTAGTCGGTCAGTGGTTGTTCTTTGACCGACTAGTTTTCTCAGATTTCTGTCCGTTTGTGAATGACCTAACTTGTTTTTATGGGACCCTATAAATACGAACCTAGGTCATTTCTATCTAGGTTAGAGCTGCCATTAAGAGATTCATTGAGATCAAAAGAGATAGCCATTCTCACTCAAATCTAAAGCTCTCTTCCTCACAAGAAACCCATTCTCTCACATTCTAGATCTAGAATCCATCTTGAGAGAAGCTTGTTCTTGGTGAGCCCTTCAAGCTCTAGCTTGAATCAAGTCTCCAAATCATCCCTAGGCACCTATTGCTGGTCATTTCCTTGGTGCTAGGTCTTGGTGACTTCATCTTCCTCAAATCCTTCCTTTCAACCATTTGGGTAAGAAAAACTCAAGGTATAGGATTTTGTGGTAAGTTTGCTTATTTCAATATAAACTCATTTATATTGCTTGTTGATTCTCTCGGTTGTGAGAGAAGGTTGTGATCCCGGGTTGTGGGATTCACTATTGCTTTTGCATGTATGATTTGATCTTGTGAAGGTTTTTCACAAGATATTCATAGTGGAAATCTTGAGTTAGGGTTTCTAACCTAAGTATCCGGAGGGGATCCGGGTGGTTGGGACGTAGGATCACCGGGAACAAGTCATGGAGACTTGGGTGGATCCGAACCCATTAACATCATTTGTTTGCATTGTTAATTTTGTTGTTGTCATACAATTTAAGCTTCCGCAAATTGTTTTGGTAGTTGTTTGCACTATAATTTGGAATTATACTCCTTGTTATTTTTAAAGTACTATTCACCCCCCCTCTAGTACTTGTGCAGTAGCTTGTAGGGCATTACATTTGGTATCAGAGCCAGATACTTAGCTATGTCTGCCAACGACAACAAGACCGTTCGTCCACCTTCCAACTATGACACCTTCAGAAACCGTGAAGGAGCATCTTCGGTGATGGAAGGACATTCCTCTACGAGGCCTCCATTCTTCAACGGTACCAACTACGGATACTGGAAATGCCGGATGGAAACCTTCCTCCGGAGTGCGTCTCTATGGAGGACTACAATGAAGGAATACATCGAGCCCGTAGAAGAAGACTTTGAGAAATGGACTACCGCGGAGATCGCCGTGGAGGTAAGCAATGCCAAGGCAATGAACGCCTTGCAATGCGCTTTGGAGCCCGAGGACTTCAATAAGATATGCACATGTAAGAGTGCATATCAAATTTGGAACTCCCTCCTCATACTTCATGAAGGGACGAGTAGGGTAAGAGACTCTAAACTCGTAGTCGTAAACAAAGATTACGAAATGTTTCATATGCAACAGGGCGAGAAGATGAAAGAATATTACGCTCGCTTCGTTGACATAATAAACGAGTTAGAGGCCCTCGACAAGTCCTACACTCAAAAGGAGAAGTGCTCAAAGCTTATCGAAGGACTTCCCTCTTCTTGAGAGAAACGTACCTTCGCCATCGAGGAAGGTAATGACATGAATAAATATACCGTAGTTCAATTGATGGGTACTTTAATGTCATACGAGGTACGCAAGGATAGCAAGCTCAAATTGCAAGAAAAGATGAAGTCCTATCTAAAGCAAGACGAGCCAAAGAAGAAGGCCATTGCTTTCAAGGCCGCTCCATCCACATCCACATCAACCGATGATGAAGACTCGGAAAACAAGTTGGACTTGGAGTCCATGGCTCTCATGGCTAAGAAGTTCAACCGTTTCTTCCGAAAAGGTAACTATAAGAACAAACCTAAATTTGGTTCTTCTAACGCCGCTTCCTCTCCTTTGTGCTTTAAATGCAATAAGCCAGGACACATCAAAGCGGATTGTCCTCAAAACAAGCAAAAGGAGAAGTGGAAGGCGCCGAAGTTCGACAAGTCAAAGAAGTACAAAAAGGGGTACAAAAGGGACTTGTCGGAGCAACATTCACCGACTCCGAGGATTCCTCAAGCGGAGAGTCGGACGATGAGAAAGTGGAGCAAGCGCACATGTGCTTCATGGCAAGAGAGGAGCATGATCAAGGATCTTCCTCCTCCGATGATAGCGACGACGAAGGCGATGAGGTAACTAATGATCTTAGGGATGCTAACTCTCATTTATGGTCTAAATACACTAAATTAGTACATAGATATACTAAAGTAAAAGATGACCTAGCTAGCATTCAAACCTCGCCTAAGACTATCATCACCAACAACGACACCGTTGTTGAAGAGTTGAGAAATGAGATTGTTAATCTCAAATCTAAACTTGAACATGTTAGCATTGATGATCCGGAAGAACATAGGATAGCGGATTTAACTTCTCAAAACTCGACTTTGAGTATTGAGAACGAGAATCTTAAATCTCGTGTTTATGTGCTCACATCGCAAGTATCCAACTTGGATACTTCTATGCGTTCTCTCAAAGAGAAATATGAGAACACATTAGGCCGAATTAATAAATTCAATAAGGGTAAGGACCATTTGGATAAAATCCTAAGTGACTTACTTCCGGCCAATCACCACATTGGTTTGGGGTATACGATGGGATGTCCATCCAAAGCGGCCACTACTTTTGTTAGGCCAACTTCCGGTGACTCTACGAGTGGTAGCAAACACTCTATTGGTAGTTCATCTACCAATGGTGCTTCCACCTCGTCCACACCCTCTTTTGGAAAGAAACCCACTTTGGGTGGACCTCCAAAGAAGGGGCATGCTTATATGTACACAAATACCATGCCACGTAGGAACACACGTCCTACTCCACCGTCTCACACATATGATGACTTCTATGCTACACGTTCACGGGCACGTGCACACCATGTGAGACACCCTCACGCACGTGTTCCCACACATGCATATGTTTACCCACCTCATCATATGAATAATTCTCGTCGTGCACCATTCCATCATGTTCCTTATGCCTATCCACGACATGCATCACGTAGAAACCAACAACGCATGCATGCACCCAATAGGATGATGGCTCCCAAAATTTTCACTATTTGGAGCCCAAAGGACACAAGCATGGATGAAAAACAAGTATATATGAATGCTTATTTTTCGGATGTTGTTAATAGTAGAAATTATGTGGGGAAGTCTGTTGGATCCTGCCAAAACAGAGTTAGGATCGATAATATGAAGTTTAGACTTACGCTTGCGTATGCGGCACGGTAGTCTACGAACTTCGCCTTCGGATTCGCCACGACGGATCGAGTCTTCTCACGAACGGAGTAAGGCTACTAATCCACAATCTAAATCTCTACTTTAGATTAAGAACTTGGATAGAGGAAGAGAAAGGATTTCTGCAGAGCTTCGCTATGATGAAGTTGCATGCATGAATTTCATGCAAAAGGTGTAAGAAATGGCTTACCCTTGGGTCTTATTTATAGCCCCCAAGGTAGTTATTTTAGGGTAAGTTGTTCCTTTGGAACAACTTAATTAAGGTGTACCATGATACATGGCACATTATAAGCTTAAGTTGTACCATATGCATGGTACAACATAAGCTTAAGATATTCCCCCTTTATTAGCCATATGTCACATGCACTTATGCATATATAATGCGACTTTCCCACTCATCCAGAGATCCTCTCCGCAAGGGAACAGATTCCCTTTGTACACGACTTCGTGTACGCGACGTTCGAGGTCCGTATTCCCTCGTACATCCCCCACAAGGGTGTACAAACGTCTTCCATATCCAACATCTCCCACTCACACTTGAGGGGATTGTAAGAGAACGTCTTTCCCTTAGTTCTTTCATCTATCATACCGAGAAATAGACCGTGCGACCGTCATGCGCGTAGAGTCTGTTGTTGTGCACTTGTTAGAGATACACAACGACCTCGAAGGTGCAAAGTTGAGTAGTTCAACGCATGCTTTACCCTAGATTATTTCTTCACATTTCTTATACTTTATATTCAACAATTGAATCCCATCTGGATCACAATTGGCTGGCCAGCTTTGAATCATTAAAGTCCAAATGCGAATATGAAATCAATCTTCCTCTTCTTGCGAACCTTCTGATCTTGACTAGACTCGCTTTTCTAACATGCCCCGCCGAGCCGAATTATCATAGCCCATAAGTAACACGCTAAGATAGAGATCATTTCGTCAAATCTAAAGGAACCAATTGGAGTCCTTGAGGGTAAGAGTTAAGACCCATATGGCCTTTGAGTCTCACATAATAGCAAACACTATTGCTACTAACTCAGTGGTCGAAATGCATACGTGGTATGAACACGTATTACAACATCACTCCTTTCCCAGGGAGAGTATGTCTTAATGATGTTGTACGGATGAAAAGATCAGACACCACAGTGACTATCTTTTTGAGTCCCCTTACTACTCGTGAAATATTCACAGACTCTCATCCTGCATAAGACAGATAGGAAAAAAATCCTATGAGATCTCTTTCAAATATCCTTGTGATACAGATCTCAGATCTTTTGTAAGCATCCATATGATGCAGATCTTTCATTCGACTATCTTGTTTAAGTCATGACTCTAAATCATTCGTCTAATGATTTTGACTTTAAACTAGTCTCATCTCTATCTTATCCATCTGATAAGATAAGGCGGTTGCTCATGTGAGAGAGCCAACCTTAATCTGTCCGACATACACACAATTCAGCTGAGATTTCAAAAATGTACACAAACATTTCTTAAGAAATTCATATGCAATGTTTGAAAAAGAACTTATTCTTTTATTAATTTTGATCATTTACAGACATGGGAATTTACGTTGGTACAACTCAGCTCTTACGCAATCCTTGAGATGATAAGTGTTTGTAAAACACATCTCTGGGGATCGCCTTCGTAAGCGGATCCGCTATCATCTCATGCGTAGATATGTACCTTATGTCTACCTTCTTGGTCTTATCATAGTCTTTTGCAAATTTGTAGCGGATATCTATGTGTTTGGTCTTACAATGGAATTTCGGATCTTTGACATAGGCTATAGATGCTTGATTGTCGCTGTGTATAGGTACAGCACCTGAGTCACTTGCATTAATTAGCCTGTGTAAGAACTTCCTAAGCCAAACAGCCTCTTGAACTGCCATGCTAAATGCTACAAACTCGGCTTCCATGGTTGAAAGTGCGATGCAGGATTGTTTCTTGCTACTCCAGGATATTGCACCAGATCCGAGTAGAAAAACATATCCTGAGGTCGATCGTCGCTCATCGAGATCACCCGCCCAATCAGCATCAGTGTAGCCTTCGAGCCTCAAGACATCTCCTTGATAGCATAAAGCAAAGTCTGCAGTTCCTTTGAGATACCGCATTATCCTCTTAACCGCTTTCCAGTGTACTTGCCCTGGGTTGGATTGGTAACGACTTACCATTCCAACGGCAAAACAGATGTCCGGTCTTGTACACATCATAGCGTACATTAGACTACCAACTGCACTGGAATATGGAACTTTTTCCATAATCTCCTTCTCTTTTTGGTTCTTTGGACATGATTTCAGACATAAATTATCGCACTTGCTTATTGGAGTATCAATGGACTTGCAGTCCTGCATATTAAAACGTTCTAGAACCTTCTTTATATAAGTCTCCTGTGAAAGAGAAAGAAGTTTCTTTAAACGGTTCCTTGAAATCTTAACTCCAAGGATATATGCGGCTTCTCCCATGTCTTTCATCTCAAAAACTGATGAAAGCCAAGCCTTGATATCCATCACAAAGCCCTTGTCATTTCCGGCTATTAAAATGTCATCTACATATAGAGACATAATAACATACTTGTTCTTATTCCTCTTGATATATACACAGTTGTCTTCATCAAGCATGGAAAATCCATTTGATAAGACAACCTCTTGAAATCGTATATACCATTGCCTCGAGGATTGTTTAAGACCATATATGGATTTAAGAAGTTTACAAACCTTATGTTCGTTTCCTTCTTTTACAAACCCGGTTGGTTGTTCCATATAGATCTCCTCGTCCAATTCTCCATTGAGAAAGGCAGTCTTTACATCCATTTGATGTAATTCGAGGTCTAAGCAAGCTACCATTGCCAGAATCAGGCGAATTGAGGTAAAACGAACAACAGGTGAGAAAGTCTCTTCGTAGTCTATCCCTTCCTGTTGCGTAAAACCTTTCGCGACAAGGCGAGCTTTATATCTGTCAATAGAGCCATCAGCCTTAAGCTTGATCTTGAGAACCCATTTGTTCCCAATAGCTCTACGTCCTCTGGGTAAGTCAACCAAGTCCCAGACTTGGTTAACTTTCATGGATTCTAACTCCTCTTGCATCGCTTCCATCCATTTGTCTTTAGCAGGGCAAGATACGGCCTGTTTGAAAGTAGCAGGCTCGTCATCTTCTTGTAGTAAAGTCATAAAGGTTTGCGGAAATTCATCCTCAAATCTTAGAGGAGCCAACCTTGTACGACTACTACGTCGTATTTGAGATTCTTCAAGTCCTTGTTGACTTGAATTTAGATCAATTCTAATATCACTCCCACTTGGAATGTCGTTAGAATTGCTCCCACTTGGATCATTATTCCCGTATGGAATAGGATAATCGTCATTCGTATAATCCATTGATGAAGGTTGAAACGTATTTTCATTTTCACCAAGAATTCTCCCACTCGAATGAGGTAATCCTTCTTGATCATAAATCTCAAATAGAGATAAGTCCTGACTTATCTCGCCCTGTCTTGGAAACTCGTTTTCCAAGAAAGTGACATCCCTCGACTCAAACTCAATTAGCCCACCATTGTCTTCCTGACTAATAAAAACATAACCTTTGGAGTTTTATGCGTATCGTATAAAGATACATTTCCTTCCCCTTGGCCCAAGTTTGCCATACTTATGGGAGGAAATATGTGCGTAGGATGCACAACCCCAAGGTTTCAAAATGTTTAAGTCAGGAGACCTTTGGTTCCACAACTCATAAGGAGTGGAGCTAACTGATTTCGAGGGTACGCGGTTTAAAATAAAAGTGGCCGTCAATAATGCATCACCCCAAAAGGTGATTGGCAAGTTAGCTTGCGCCATCATTGAACGGACCATTTCCATTAAAGTCCTATTTCTCCTTTCTGCAACACCGTTTTGTTGAGGAGTATAAGGCATAGTTACCTGATGTACTATGCCTTTTTCATCACAAAGTTCCTTAAAACTTATTGATTGATATTCACCGCCCCTATCGGTTCGCAAGACCTTAATCTTGCGATCTAATTGATTCTCCACTAAACTCATATAGTTTTTAAAGCAAGCCAAAGCTTCACTTTTGTGGGATATCAAATAGATATGTCCGAATCGGGTGAAATCATCAATAAAAGTGATGAAATAGGACTTTCCGCGTCTTGTCTTGACATTCATCGGACCACATATGTCCGAATGGATAAGCTGTAATGGAACCTCGGCCCTTGTGCCGGTTCCAAACGGCTTGCGACAAGATTTCCCCACAAGGCAATGTTCGCAGGTCGACATTTCAACCTTTGAAACATTGGATAGAAGGCCACGTTTGGCAAGTCTATCCATACGCGTTGGTCCAATATGACCAAGCCTTGCGTGCCAACAATTCACATCAGACTCATAAGTCTTAGAATTTGCAACAAGGAAATTTTCATTACATGAGGAATCATACATTGTACTCATTACAATAAATCCTTTAAATACAAACCCAGTACCAATAAGAGTATTATTACAACTTAAGTCCATATTACAATCATGAAAAAACCAGCTATAGCCAAGACCCATTAATACAACCACAGAAATTATATTCCTTCGAATATCTGGAGCGAAGAGGACATCATGAAGTAGGAGAGTGCGGCCGTTGTCCAAGACTAGCTTGCAAGTCCCAACGCCTTTCACTTCAACACGTGTGTTGTTTCCTACATAGATCCACTTCGTTCCTTGGGGTATCCGGTGATACTCCACGAAGGACTGTCTGTCCCTTGCTATGTGGTCAGTGGCACCTGAATCAATTATCCAAAATGGATTAGATTCCACAAGAAATATTGAACTAGAAACACATATGTAACTAGTATATTTACAAGTTACCTCGTCGCCTCCACTCGTACACGAACGAGCATAGTGACCGAGCTTGTTGCACTTGAAGCACTTGATCCTCTTCAAGTCTTTCTTCTTGTGCCATTTCTTGTGCCCACCCTTATGTTTGGGTTTCTTGGTAGACTCAGGTTGCTTATTACGTTCATTAGTGAACTTCGAACGATTTTTCCGTTTCTTTCCCCCGTGTGAGGAACTAGCAACCATGTGCACTTCTGCACTTGGCTTGGCAGCCGCAAGCCGCTCTTCCTCTAATTCGAGGTGCTTGGAAACATCGCTGAAGGTCTTGATGCTCTCATTGTGAGTGAGATGCATCTTCATTTGGTCCCACCCATTTGGTAGGGAACGTATGACTGCTTGGATTTGTTGCTCATCCGTGAGCACATGACCTGCGTCCTTTAACTCTGATATAAGGTTCGCCATATGTCGCAGATGTTTCCCCATGGAATGATCTGGACGTTTCTTATATGTATCGAACTTTATAGTTAAGGCGCGAAGTTTGGACACCGATGTGCCACCGAACTTCTCCTCTAGCTTGGACCATATGTCCATGGCTAGGTCATGTTCTCGGAAGATGCGCATTATGTCATCAGCCATACTGCTTAATAACGTAATGCGCGCTATCTTATTCTTCCGAGACCAAGCATCAAAAGCTTCCTTGTCTCTTCGGTGTTGGGCCGTAGTGCCCAACTCCGGTTTAATCATAACGTTCTTTAGAGTTTCGAGCACTTCTTGCTCCTCTAGAACGTATTGTATCTTAATGGACCAAAGTTTGTAATTATCGCCGTTGAGTTTTTCACCTTTGTTTAACTCAGCGACGATATTCTTTGAAGCAGAAGACATTTTACTTTTAAAATGCTGCAAAAGACATAAAAACCAAAGGTTCGATCAAAAACACATTGCATAAAATTCTTAAAATATAACTCCCACTTGAAATTATATTATATTTGATAAGTTACTTTCGAAAAATATTGAAGATGTTGTTCTAGAATCGAAAAGGTCTCTTTGATTCCAATCACCATCTAGAACAACCTTCAATATTCCCCCATCACTTATCAAACAATAGTACTCTTATAGTACTAGCAGCGGAAAAACGAGTTTGAAAACGTATTTTTCAAATATAATTCCCACTTGAAATGATAATAGAATATCCCATATGGATAGTTCTAAAATCAACTCCCACTTGGAATGATATTCATAATTTGATAAGTTACTTTCGAAAAATATTGAAGATGTTACTCTAGAGTCGGAAAGGTCACTATGTTTTCAATCACCATCTAGAGTAACTTTCAATATTTCTCCCTCACTTTATCAAATGTTAGTACTCTTATAGTACTTTGCAGTGGAAAAGCATTTTTGAAAAACGTATTTTTCAAAAATTCAAAATACATTGGCTAATCTCCGTAGAGTAGAGCACAACGTCATAAGTACATTGGCTAATCTCCGTAGAGTAGAGCACAATGACTTTGCTAATCTCGCATGAAGTAGAGCACTATGGCTAGTCTTCAAGGAGTAGAGCCCAAAAAAAACTTCATTAAAACGTTAGTCCCGTATGAACTAGTTGGCACTGTGGTTAGCCCCGTATGGACTAATCAACACATTCGAGTTTCACCAAGGCCTTTTGTTACCCCGTATGGGTCATTTGGCAAATTTGCAATCGACCCAGACCTTCTGTCGGATTGGTCGACCAAAAACACCAAATTGGTCGACCAATTTTTGGTCTTGCAACTTCTTCCCGGCCAGGGCCTCTGCCCTGGCCGGGGCTTGGCTAAGGGCCGGCCAGGGGCCTTGGCCCCCTCGGCCAGGGCCTCTGCCCTGGCCGAGGCCGGCCAAGGCCGGCCAGGCCCTGGCCGAGGCCAGGGCATTGGCCCTGGCCTCTGCCAGGGCAGGCCAGCCGGCCCTGGCCCCTGCCAGGGCCGGCCAGGCCCTGGCCGAGGCCAGGGCGCCGGCCCTGGCCTCTGCCAGGGCCGCCTGGCCCTGGCAGTGGCCAGGGCGCCGGCCCTGGCCACTGCCAGGGCCGGCCCTGGCCTCTGCCAGGGCCGACCTGGCCGGCAGGCCTGGGCCAAGGCCGGCCATTGCCGGCAGGCCTTGGCCGGCCACTGCCGGCCTGGCCATGGCCGGCCATGGCTTGGCCATGGCCGGTCATGGCCAAGGTCATTTGGCATTGGCCGGCCATGGCCCCTTTGGCCATGGCCGGCCACCCCCTTTGAATGGGGTTGCCGCACATACTCCTCCCCCTTGATGGGGTGGTCGCCGGTGGTTATTGGCCGTAGCCAACCCCCTCCGCAAGTGGAGGGGGGGTGCATAGCCTTCATAGCCCATTTGGCCATGGTGCACATGCACCAATTTCCTCTTACCCGATGGAAATAACTACCATCATCTTCCTCGATGAAGCACCCGTTCGTCGAGAAATTAGTTATTTCCTAATGGCCGTGTGCCAAAAATGAAAAATAACATACTACGTGAACGGTCGGTTCTTCCCGTCACGGAGAGTTCCTACCATATCCGTAATGATAGGAGACCCTAACGTGAAAAGAACAACCGCTGCGTTCTCTCCGTCACGAAGCGTTCCTACTATATCCGTAATAGTAGGAGACCCATTCGTGAAAAAGACAACGACTCGTTCATAGTTTCGACGGGGCGGCGGTTTGATCGGGGCGAAACCATATGGCTCTGATACCAATGTTGGATCCTGCCAAAACAGAGTTAGGATCGATAATATGAAGTTTAGACTTACGCTTGCGTATGCGGCACGGTAGTCTACGAACTTCGCCTTCGGATTCGCCACGACGGATCGAGTCTTCTCACGAACGGAGTAAGGCTACTAATCCACAATCTAAATCTCTACTTTAGATTAAGAACTTGGATAGAGGAAGAGAAAGGATTTCTGCAGAGCTTCGCTATGATGAAGTTGCATGCATGAATTTCATGCAAAAGGTGTAAGAAATGGCTTACCCTTGGGTCTTATTTATAGCCCCCAAGGTAGTTATTTTAGGGTAAGTTGTTCCTTTGGAACAACTTAATTAAGGTGTACCATGATACATGGCACATTATAAGCTTAAGTTGTACCATATGCATGGTACAACATAAGCTTAAGATATTCCCCCTTTATTAGCCATATGTCGCATGCACTTATGCATATATAATGCGACTTTCCCACTCATCCAGAGATCCTCTCCGCAAGGGAACAGATTCCCTTTGTACACGACTTCGTGTACGCGACGTTCGAGGTCCGTATTCCCTCGTACATCCCCCACAAGGGTGTACAAACGTCTTCCATATCCAACAAAGTCAAAGTCCAATTGGACTTGGCTTCCAAAGGTCTAACCTTTGAGGACCCAATGACCTTGGGTACCATGATATGAAAATCTCTATCTTTAGGTACTCAAGGAAAAGAAAAAGAAAAGGAGCAACAAATTTAAATTTAGCTCCAAAGGGAATTGGATACTCGATAGCGGGTGTTCAAAACACATGACGGGTGACGCTAAATTGCTCTCCGGAGTGATTCCCATTGCAAATGGAAATCGCGTCGTATTTGGAGGCAACGAAAGCGGAACCATCGTCGGTGTTGGTAAAGTGGGTAACCCTTCTAAACCCTTAATTAGTGATGTTTATCTAGTTGATGGTTTAAATCATAATCTTATTTCAATAAGCCAACTTTGTGACAAAGGTTACAAAGTTAGCTTTGCGAAAGGATTGTGTCATATTTCAAATGATAATAATAAATTATTATTTTCCGGCACACGCCATAAGGATATTTATATTTTGGATCTTCCTAAGTCATATGAACAATGTCTCGTTGCTAACACAAGTGAACAACACTTATGGCATCGACGCTTTGGACATGTGAACTTTGGAACACTTTATAAGCTTTCGAAATTAAATTCCATTAAAGGTTTTCCGAAGCTCGTTTTTGAAAAGAAAAGTTTTTGTGATTCTTGTCAACGTGGCAAGCTTCCTAAATCTTCATTTAAACCTAAGAAAAGCATTTCTACGAAACGGCCACTGGAGCTATTACATCTAGATTTATTTGGGCCAACTAGAGTTGCTTCCTTAGGAAATGCAAGATATGGACTTGTCATCGTTGATGATTATTCAAGATTTACATGGGTATTTTTCTTAAGTAATAAAAATGAAGCTTTTGAAAACTTCACAATATTTGTGAAGAAAGTACAAAATCTCATCGGAACCACCATTGTCACTATTCGTAGTGATCATGGGGGTGAATTTGAGAATGAGTCTTTCTCAAATTTTTGTGATGATCTTGGAATTACTCACACGTTTTCTTTCCCTCACGCACCTCCTCAAAATGGTGTTGTTGAGAGGAAGAATAGAACGCTTGTGGAGTGTGCTCGCACTATGCTCGAAGATAGTCAACTTGGTTATCAATTTTGGGCGGAAGCGGTACACACCGCTTGTTATGTGTTTAATAGAATACTTTTGAGGCCATGCACCAAACAAACTTGATATGAATTTTTGTTTGGTAGATTGCCTCAAGTTAAACATTTTCGTGTTTTCGGCGCAAAATGTTTTATTAAAAACACATATGATAATTTGGACAAGTTTGATCCGAGATCGGATGAGGGGATATTTGTTGGGTATTCCTCACGTAGCAAAGCCTACCGGATATACAACAAAAGATCCTCTACGATCGAGGAATCACTTCATGTCTCTTTTAATGAGAATTTTACTACTCCTAGAATTTCAAATGATGATGACTCTATGGATGTTTTATGTGATTCGTTTGAAAATTCTAAGTTTATTGATTCAATTGATACTATTGAGACTAACCCGACTAATGAAGTTGTTGAGAATGTGCCTAGTGATCAAGGTATTCCCAAGCGGCTTCATACCGTTCGTGACCATCCCCATGAGCAAGTAATTGGCAATATTCATGATAGTGTCAAGACGAGATCGCAAGTCCACCACTTCGCCAATTGTGCCTTTGCCTCATCAATAGAGCCAAAGAATATAGTTGAAGCGTGCGAAGATAGTGCTTGGATCCTTGCCATGGAGGAGGAACTCATTCAATTCGAGAGGAATGAGGTATGGGAGCTTGTTCCTTTGCCATCGAAGAACCACACCGTCATAGGGACAAAGTGGATCTTCAAGAACAAAACCGACGAAAATCAAGTCGTCGTTCGGAACAAAGCTCGGTTAGTTGCTCAAGGCTATCGCCAAGAGGAAGGTATCAATTTCGAAGAATCCTTCGCTCTGGTAGCTAGATTAGAATCAATTAGACTTTTATTGTCTTATGCATGCCATAAAAATTTTAAGTTATTTCAAATGGATGTTAAAAGTGCATTTTTAAACGGAGATGTTGTTGAGGAAGTTTACGTTTCTCAACCTCTGGGCTTCATAAATGAAAAATTTCCAAATCATGTTTTTAAACTAAAGAAAGCTCTTTATGGTTTGAGACAAGCTCCTCGAGCTTGGTATGATCGCCTAAAGAATTTTCTTTTGGATTTAAATTTTAAAATGGGTGAAGCCGATTCTACACTTTTTGTTAAGCATGCGAATAATGATATTTTATTAGTTCAAATTTATGTTGATGATATCATTTTCGGTGCTACTAACTTCACTCTTTGCGAAGAGTTTTCTAATGTTATGAAGGAACAATTTGAGATGAGCCACATAGGCGAACTCAAATATTTCTTAGGTCTCCAAATTCGCCAATTGAACAATGCAATCTTCATCCACCAAACGAAGTATACGGTGGAGTTGCTTAAGCGATTTGGAATGGAAAGTGCTTCCGGGAAAAAGACTCCAATGATCACGACTACGCATCTTGACAAGGATACGGGCGGTAAGGATGTAGACATTCGTCTATATCGAGGTATGATAGGTAGTTTACTTTATCTTACCGCAAGTAGGCCCGATATTATGTTTGCCGTATGCATATGTGCTCGTTATCAGTCTCAACCTAAGGAGTCTCACTTAGTAGCGGTAAAACGTATTTTCCGTTATCTAAGTTATACACTTGATTTTGGATTACTTTATCCAAAATCTAGCACGTATGAGTTAGTCTCATACAGTGATGCCGATTATGCGGGATGCAAATCCGACAGGAAAAGTACTAGTGGCACTTGCCATTTTCTAGGAAATTCTCTTGTCTCTTGGTTTTCCAAGAAGCAAAATTCCGTATCATTTTCAACCACCGAGGCAGAATATATTGCCGCCGGTGCCGCTTGTGCCCAGGTTCTTTGGATGAGACACACACTGAAGGATTTTGGTATTCATTGTGATACTAGCCCTATCATGGTGGATAACCAAAGTGCTATTTGTCTTTCGAAGAATCCGGTGCACCATTCCCGATCAAAACACATAGATGTCCGACACCACTTTTTAGATGATCATGTTGCTAAAAAGGACATCATTTTAGTGTACGTTGAAACCCAAAAGCAAATCGCTGATATTTTCACGAAACCCCTAAAGGAGGACTCCTTTGTGCGGTTGCGTCAAGAATTGGGGATTATGGGTGAATCCGAGATATAGGATTCATGTTTCATTCAATTATCTTGCATGCTATTATATTTCGCGATATTTCGTTCATGCTAGATTTATTGAATTTTTGGGAATTTTATGTGATATGTTTGAATTTGTGCTCGAATTCGTATTTCAATGTCGTATTTAAGATTTCGACGTTTTATGGGGTAATTTAGATGACTAATGAGAGTGTTAAGATGTTTCATCCAAGTGGTTTGTGAAGAGAAATCAATTATCAATTTTTGGACTCCTCTAGTCAGTTTCAGTTCATTTGTCAACCGACTAGATGCTCATCTAGTCGGTCAGCAAGTGAAATCAGACCGACTAGATCAAGCTTTTATCTTACTCTTATCTTTTTCTTTCTTTAGTCGGTCACAGTACACTTACCGACCGACTAGATTGAAAACTAGTCGGTTAGTGAATATACTGCGACCGACTAAATCTAGCCCTAAAATCCTTGTTTGCCTCTGTTTCGACTTAGTCGGTTCAAGCTCATTGACCGACCGACTAGATCGTAATCTAGTCGGTCAGTGCTTGAACTATGACCGACTAAGTGTGTTAGGGCAAATGTGTCTTTTCCAGATCTCGACCGAATTAAAACGCTTTTCATCCGAGTAAAGCTCACTTTAGTCGGTTGTTTTCATCTCCAGCTCGAAATTTTCCCAAAACCCTCTCGAGTCTCTTCCTATTCCCGTCGACTCCGGCCAGATCTCCGGCCATCCCCGCCGTCCGCCGCCGTCGCCCCCTCCTCCTAGGTATATCTTCCCCTCCTAGGTGTCGATTTCCTTCCCTAGGGTTCGATTTCATCTTCTAGGTGTTCTAGGGCTTGTGTATTTCGGATTTTTATTTACTCTCTTAGGGCTTGTGTGTTAGCTTCTAGGGTTTGTGCTAGGGTGTTTGATCTTACCATCATTTGCTTGTACTCGTCGTGCCACGACCATGGCAAAGACGTGGATCCCTATCACCTCTTCTGGGGATTCCCCCATGACTGTAGGGCCTTCCGACCCTAGGAATCCGCCTAAGCCCAAGCGTCGTTCCAAATCTACCCAAGCTTCTCCGTCCTCGCCTCCTCTGAAGAAGCAGAGGACGGCGACTGTCAAACCCAGAAAATCTAAATCCAAAAAGCCCATTCTCCACTCTCCATCGACTCCTCCCGATTCCGACACTGAGTTTGTGCCTGAGGATGAGCCTAGCCATAGGGAACCCACTCCTCCACTTCGTCCTAGGACTCGCCAGCCTAAGGGAAAGGGCCCAATGCCAGCGGGTGGTGTTGACATATCGTTGTGTCGCGACGACCCTATGTGTCTCGCGGCCTACAACCGTATTGAGCACTGCCCGATGCTATTGGAGCACTATGTTCAGTTTTCGGATTTCCTTGGCTTAGCTGACCTCCTCTCCTATAGTGGTCTCCTTGATTATCTTCGATACGATCTTAAGGCCAACCCTAAACCATATCCTCGTCTGGTGAAATTGTTCTATGCCAATCGTGTCCGAGGCCAGTACGATGCTAGTCACTCCATCGAGACTACTGTCTTGGGAACTCCTATAGTTCTCATGGCAGAAATCTTGGGGGAGATACTTGGTTGTTCGTCGTGTGGTCTCCTTCCTTCTGACATTTCCGTCGACAATATATCTTCCTTGGATCAGTCCGTTCTTTCTGACATCTTCCATGTGATCCCTCCTGCCTTTATTGGAGTTCCTTCAAAGTCATTCAAGCCAAATGCCTGGGTTCTGAATCTCATTCTGAAGTCGTGCTTGCTTCCCAAGTACGGCTCATCTTCACTTCCATCCCAGCCATTTTTGAAGCTTATCTACGCTCTTTTCTTGGGTTGTGAGATTAATTGGGCTCGCGCTATACTCGATAAGATGGATTCTTTTGAGTGTATACGCAAGACCAATAAATCTACGCATATTCCATATCCGTGTCTGCTGACCCTTGTCTTTCGTCATTTCCAAGTCCCTCTCCCTCCTGACGATGAGCGTCCCTTGGGTACTCCTCTGAACGCGACGGCCGTTAAGAAATCTTTAGCGGCGCTTCGTCACGTGCACAGGTCGACCGCATCTGCTTCCCAGGGCACTCCCTCAGCTGCTGCAGCCTCCACTCCTCCTGCCACATTAGATGATGGCGTACGCCTTCTTCGTCAGCACGACTCACGTTTGGCTCGTACTGAGGAAGTTGTCTGTCGTATGGCTCGTTTGATGGGGATTGATCTTCCTCCTTCCGTTTCTGAGGCCGAGGAGATGGACGATGAGGATATTGACGAGCTTGTCACTTCCTTGGCTCGTGGCGATGATGCCACTGCTACTGCTGCTGCTGCTACCACTTCTGCTCCTGGAGTTGGCACCACTTCCGGTGCTCCAGAGCCTTCTGCTTCAGCAGTTCAGACTTCTGAGCCTGCTGCTGACCCTGCTGTCGAGCTTGCACATCTTTCACCTGCTGCTGTTGAGATCACTGCTGTTGAGACCCCTGCTGTTGAGCCAGTCGTTTCCACACCTGCCCCGACGATCCCGTCTGTTGACACTCCTCTCCTCCCTGCAGAGCCTGAGTCCACTCCGTTGACTGGACCCACGGACACTGTAGATCCAGCCACTTCCTCGTGATCGTCTGTTCCGAGGACTCTCCACTTCTCATTGGATGATTTACCTTTTTGAGAGTGATTTTGGGTTAGGATGGGATGGAGTTTGGGTGTTGATTTGATGTATTTTTGAGTTTTCTGGATGTCGGTGTTGGATATTTTGATGTGTTGTATTTTTTTTATGTACGTTGATGATGTTGATGATGATGTTCTCATGATGATGTTGTATCAATGATATATGATGTATTTCTTTTTGATGGGTATGTTGCAT
This sequence comes from Scilla litardierei, assembly GCA_030789695.1. Classification (NCBI taxonomy): domain Eukaryota; kingdom Viridiplantae; phylum Streptophyta; class Magnoliopsida; order Asparagales; family Asparagaceae; genus Scilla; species Scilla litardierei. Next base: position 220,089,519 of record CM061142.1, on the reverse strand, counting down.
TTGTTGTATCGATCTCTTTTTGGGATGTACTCTTGATGTTTCTATCTATATATACATCGATGTTCATGTTGTGATATTTACTTCGTCGTGCACATTAATTCTCATTCAATGTCCATGCAATGTGATTTCGTCGCTCGATGCTTAAATGCTTGGTTAAATAGATTGAAATTCTATAATTGTATTGAATTGTTTTCCATGCACAAATTTAACCAAGAATATTGAATATTGGAGAGTATGTTTCATTATTCAATAAATGAAAAAAAAATACCAAAAACTATTTTTGATGATTTTGATTATCGCTTTTTGATAATGGACAATTTGGCACACCTTGATTTGATTTCATCATTTTTCCCTTGGTGTCAATTAGGTCCATTGTCATTGTCTATGACTCCCGATGTTGGATTTTCCATTTCCTAGTTGTTGTCGTTGTATGCCCCCCATTTTTGGGATAATGCCAAAGGGGGAGAGATAATGATAATAAATAGCGCAAATGAAAATTTAACTCAATTTCCAAGAATCTAGTTTGATATGTTAGATTCAGGGGGAGTTAAGATATATATAAGGATTTTCAAAATCCGATATTTCAAAAATCGATTCTCTTTATTTATCTTACTCGTCTGCTTGATGCAATTCATATATATTCATTTTGGAATTAACGTGTCATCAATGCAGGGGGAGTAAGTATTTTACATTTGAATCATTATTTTTGATTATTATTTATGTTGGTTTGTCATCACCAAAATGGGGGAGAATGTTGAATATTGGACTCCCCGGATTTGGTTTTGATGATGAGCAAACATAAATAATCCATGAACTAACAATTTGTGAGCGCAGTATTGGAGATCGTCGCCAAATTCACGAGAACATTCAAAGCGACATCTCAACACTTTCCAAAGCTCGTATTCATGCCTAAAGCTTCGTTGAAGCTCTTGCGCCGTTTTGGAAGTTATGAAGAATCAATCGAAGCTCTCGAAGACCGTTTATTAAGGTTTTATTTATAGTCTTTTAGCTTCGATATATAGAATGTTAAGCCTTGAGTATATCTTACGATTCTAACTTCATAACGCTCATATCGTAGCTCTAGGATCTTAGTACAAGTTCATTCTAACTTCCTCAAAGCGTCGCGCTTCGATTCGGACTTGTTTGTGCATGTTAGTTGGTACAAGAACAAGTACTGACCGACTAGATGGTGATCTAGTCGGTCAGCAACTCTTCTTGGACCGACTAGTTTGATTCCTTAATTTCTTGGACTTTACTGTTTACAGTTAGTCGGTCTACGTTGACTCACCGACCGACTAGTTTGTGAACTAGTCGGTCAGTGATGCTTCTTTGACCGACTAGTTGTGACTTACTGTTCATGCTAAATTTCTCATAAGCTACTGTTTATCGTTAGTCGGTCTAAGAATGTTTGGTGACCGACTAGTTGACAATCTAGTCGGTCAACTTTTGTTCTTGGACCGACTAAGTCAATTTGTATTCAGACTATTTCATTTTGCCTCTTAGTCGGTCTACGTTCACTGTCTGACCGACTAGTTGTGAAACTAGTCGGTCAGAAAGTCTTCTTGGACCGACTAGATTTCTAGGTCTGAATTTCTCTTTCTTCTCAGTTCTTCACTTAGTCGGTCCATGCTGTTTGACTGACCGACTAGTTGATGAACTAGTCGGTCAGTGGTTGTTCTTTGACCGACTAGTTTTCTCAGATTTCTATCCGTTTGTGAATGACCTAACTTGTTTTTATGGGACCCTATAAATACGAACCTAGGTCATTTCTATCTAGGTTAGAGCTGCCATTAAGAGATTCATTGAGATCAAAAGAGATAGCCATTCTCACTCAAATCTAAAGCTCTCTTCCTCACAAGAAACCCATTCTCTCACATTCTAGATCTAGAATCCATCTTGAGAGAAGCTTGTTCTTGGTGAGCCCTTCAAGCTCTAGCTTGAATCAAGTCTCCAAATCATCCCTAGGCACCTATTGCTGGTCATTTCCTTGGTGCTAGGTCTTGGTGACTTCATCTTCCTCAAATCCTTCCTTTCAACCATTTGGGTAAGAAAAACTCAAGGTATAGGATTTTGTGGTAAGTTTGCTTATTTCAATATAAACTCATTTATATTGCTTGTTGATTCTCTCGGTTGTGAGAGAAGGTTGTGATCCCGGGTTGTGGGATTCACTATTTCTTTTGCATGTATGATTTGATCTTGTGAAGGTTTTTCACAAGATATTCATAGTGGAAATCTTGAGTTAGGGTTTCTAACCTAAGTATCCGGAGGGGATCCGGGTGGTTGGGACGTAGGATCACCGGGAACAAGTCGGGGAGACTTGGGTGGATCCGAACCCATTAACATCATTTGTTTGCATTGTTAATTTTGTTGTTGTCATACAATTTAAGCTTCCGCAAATTGTTTTGGTAGTTGTTTGCACTATAATTTGGAATTATACTCCTTGTTATTTTTAAAGTACTATTCATCCCCCCTCTAGTACTTGTGCAGATTAGAACAATGAAACATTTTATGAAGCTTTTTCTTTCATTGGTATCAATTTCTTGCATGGGTAATCTGATTAGGTGTTTAGAACTTCAAAGATTATTGTTAATAATTTTGAAAGTGAAGAAAAATAGCCAAGTAATATTAGATAACTTTTGTGTGACATGATGCTCAAGGTTTGAGTGGCTGCCTCAACGCCACGCTGTAGCTAAAGATGTACCTTCTCGTCTCTTTTTGACGAAGGAGCTAAAAGAAAAGAAACATTGAATTTAACGCTCCTCGCCAAAACTCCATCACACCTACATGAAAGGTGTTAAGTGTGACCTTGAAATCCAACAAGGTCCACTAGTGTTAGCCAATATTGTTTTAGGAACCCACACTTGTTTAAACTTGATATTTGTGTTCCTAAATTTACAATAATATGAAGTGTGGCCTACATTATCACAAGTAAAGCACTTTGCATATAAGTTCTTTGCAATAGAAGGTGCATTGTGGAATTTCTTGAATTTTGGCTTTTCGGCATTTTTCAAACCAAATCCAAGTCCTCTTCTTTTATTGCCATATAGTTGATTCTCTAAAATAGTATCCAATGATTGTTTTCCCATAGAGAATTTCTTAATGGCCAATTCAAGATTAGAGACTTTGGATTTCAACAATTTATTTTCTTCCACAAGCAATGTGCATTTACTTATAAAAGCTCTCTTGTTTTCCTCTTCCTTCTTTTCAAATTCAACCATTTTTCTTTTAAAATCATTATCCAACATGCAAAATTTATCATTAAGCTCTCTAATCACATAGTCTTTTTCAGTTTCGAGCTTAATCAAATCAAGTTTAAGCATGCTAATATTATTCATCAAGGAAGGGCAAGAGAGACAATGTGCTTCATCATTAAAACTGGACTTTTCCGTTTTCAAAGTGTCAATAGTAGAGTCACGAGCAACAATATCAATTTTGAGTTTTTCAATCTCTTTAGACATTTCATATTCAGATTGTTGCATTTCAAAGTTTTCATTTTGGTAGTCATCTATAGTGGATTCAAGCTCTACTATTTTATTTTGCATTTCTTTACAAAGAGTAAGGAGTTCAGTTTTACTACCAGAAATTACCTCATCGTGTACTCCCATCAATGCCATGCATGAGTGGGCTTCGTGTTCCTCATCCTCACTCTCAGCTTCGCTATCCATATCCCAAGTTAGCACATTGGATTTTCCCTTTTCTTTAGCTACCTGAGCTGTCTCATGTGGGCAATCCCTCATTCGATGTCCTCTTTTCTTGCATTTAAAACAAGTCATTCTATTAGTAGCATTCTGATCATAAGTTTTCTTAGAAGACTGAAAAAAGTTAGAGCGATTAAACCTGGGTGCCATTTCTGTTCTTCCTTGCTTGGTCTGGACATATTTTCTGAAATTTCTGACCATTAGCGCTATGTCATCATCATCTTCTTCGCTTTCGTCAGCTTTCAGAGCAAGTGGCTTTATAGCTTTCTCCTTCTCCTCAGGTTTCTCCCTTTTATCCACGTTTTGCAATTCAAGCTCGTGGGACATTAGATTACCTATCAAGTCCTCCACCCTCATTTGTGACAGATCTTTCGCATCTTGGATGGCAGTGACTTTAGGCCTGAAAGAGCTTGGCAGTGCTCTTAATATCTTTCTCACCGGCTCAAGGCTAGAATATGGCTTACCGAGTGAACTAGACTTGTAGACAATGTTAGTGAACCTCGCAAACATTTCTGATATGGTCTCTGACAGTAGCATGCGAAATCCCTCGTATTCCGTGCTCAGAAGTGTAAGTCTAGACTCCTTCACCTGTGACGTTCCCTCATGCGTCACCTCCAAAGTATGCCATATTTCCTACGCAGTTAGACAATGTGAGATACGATTGAATTCAGATTTATCTAATGCACAAATGAGAGCATTTAGAGCTTTAGCATTAAGAGAATAAAGCTTCCAATCATTATCATCCCATTTATCATCAGGTTTAAGCATCTCAGTATTATCAATTTTAATAACAGGTGATTTATAGCCTTTTTCAACAATATGCCAAGCTTTATAATCAATAGAAATAAGGTAGATTTTCATACGATTTTTCCAGTAAGCATAATCTCCTCCGTTAAATCTAGGTGGACGTGAAATAGACTGACCCTCAGCAAAAGCACTATCAATGTGGTCCATGGTCAAACTAGGCTAGATCCTAAAACCCGCTCTGATACCACTTGTTGGATCTGGATCCTAGCCTGGGGGGTGAATAGGCTAATAAAAAATTCTCGTGCAACCCATGAGAAATCACACGCAGTTAAAGCAGCAACATGGTAAATAAAAAGCAGACACATAGTACACAGCAGATTTACCCTGGTTCGGTCGTCCCAACGACCTACTCCAGCCCCCAAAGCAGAACTAGTATTGAATAGAGCAATAGGTACAAAGCCACAAGTTTGAGCATGCTCAGAGCACCCTCTACGTCTCTACACTCGCCAGGCTCTCAGTACCCCACACACAGTGTTTTCTCTCACTATCAATCCTAGTAACGCTTTCTACCAGCTAGTCCCAAACTAGCTGGGTCCCACTTGTCTAGTCCCAACTACACAAGTCCCAAAATAGTCACAAATGATAGGTAACATTTCCCCTACGAAGATCTAACACAACAACTACACAAAATAATAAGGAACGGAGTTTAGGAGGCTCAGTTCGTGTAGTGGCGATGTCTTCGTCAATCAGCTTAGGTCAGATCAGAGTCTGACTATATGTCGTCTTGTCAGCAACTCAAGATGCTCTGAAATACAGCTAGCAATGTGTACGTGCACAACTCCCCTCAATAATTCGGCTCCTGTCTGCGGCTGACCCTTAGATTTATTTTGTGCCCCTTGAAAAATAATTCAGCCATGCAACAAAAAAAAACTTATTTACTTTAATAATAAATAGATGCTCTTGGAGAAGTAATAAGAAATAATAATCAAGAGTGTTTAAGTGAGGCTCTTTATTGTTTCATCCTTCCTTCAGAAAATTCGGCTAGAATCACAAGTGGATGCTTGGTTGCTTGCTACGCCTGGGAAAAAGAACAGTCCGATTCCTCTCCTTTTGTGTTTCTCCTCTGCCAATTTTTTGTTTCCCTTGGATAGTGGTTTCATGCGTGTCTTGGTCTGTGCGTTGCCTTTTCAAACTTTTTGATGATTTAGCTTAAGGCTTGTGAAGCTTTGGAACCTGCTGCAAATCAAAAGAAGAAGAAAAAAAACTTAGTTAGAGAATTAAATGCTAAGGAATTCATGCTGTGAGTTTCCTTTAAATAATGGTTTCATGGTCAAAAGTGTTGGCTTTTTGACCAAAGACATGCGCCAGGCTTTTTGTAAAATTTTTTGTAAAGAAACAAATGTGCACCCTTGCTTTACTGTGTTGCAATGGACACCAAGTTTAGGCCTGGGCAAAATCAATTGGCCCCTTAAAAAATGCAGCTCTTCCCAAAAAAAATTGTTACAAAACAAATTTCGGCTGAGAGAGTGTGCAACTCTTGGGGCAAACAAACAAAGAATTGTGCTTGGAGATTTGTAAGGCTCTTTGGGAATTGAAGAGAGATAAAAATCAAGTTGAGAGGGTGGCCGGCTCTTAAAGATATGAATGCTCTTGATCTTTCGGCTCTTGGAGATTTTTGGCTTGAGAATTTTTCTTATGGCCGACCTGAATTTGATTGCCGCGCCTTTTCTTCAACCCTAGAAGATGGGTTTTTATAGGGAGATACTAGGGTGATGCGTTTGTGGTGAATCCTATTTTGAATAGGAGGTGGAGATTTGGTTCTATCATTTTGCACTACAAATAGGAGATTTGATTTGATCAAATTGGGATTAGATAGCAATTAAAATTGAATATGAAATTGAAATTAATCTCTAATTAATTTGTCCATATCCCAAATAGATTCCATCTCTCTCCTCATTGACCAAGTCAAATCTTCTTTGTGCACACACTCCCTTTCTCCCAATATGCTATACGAATAGCAATTCCGCCAAATAGTGAAGGTATATTGTTTCGCCAAGCCTGAAACACACTAAGCACACACGTTAGATATAACGACACGTTTGTCATCATCAAACCAAGATCCTATATCGTTGCTCCCAACAGTATGACCCTACAGCTTGCAGACCGATTGATCAAATATCCGGTGGGGGTTGTAGATGACATGCATGTCAACGTGAGTGGGGTGCACGTGCCAGTGGACTTCGTCGTTATGGATATGCCTGAAGATACGCATACCCCCATCATCCTTTGACGGCCCTTCATGGCCACCGCCGGCATTTTAATAGATGTGAAGAAAGGGAAGTTATCCCTTAATGTCGGCAATGAAAAGGTGGAGTTCGACTTGGGGTTGTCCATGAAGCATCCTCCTGATGAGCAAGGATGCAATATGCTGGATATAGAGGAAGAGAGAGCAGCTGAAGCTGGGGCCTGGGAAATTCTTTCAAGGAATTCCCCCGACATCTTGGGGGACTTAGAAGAACATGTCGGCCTGAAGAAAGTGTTGAGTATTGATTCCCCGGATTTGGTTTTGATGATGAACAAACATAAATATCGTGAACTAACTCTTTGTGAGCATAGTTATGGAGATCGTCGCCAAATTTCTATGAACATCAAAAGCGACGTCTCAAGACTTCTCAAAGCGCGTGATAGTGTGCTTGAAGCTTCGTTGAAGCTCAAGGAACATTATTGAAGTAAAGAAGATTCGATTAAAGCTTTTAAAGACGGTTCGTCAAGTTTTATTTATAGTCTTCTAGCTTCTTTTCGTAGAATGTTAAGCCTTGAGTAGGTCTTACGTTTTAATCTTCATAACGCTCATATCTTAGAGCTAGGATCTTATTAGAAGCCCATAGAATCTTTCCCGAAGCTTAACGCTTCTTATCGCGGCTTCTTGTGCATGTTAGTTGGTTCAAGAAGAAGAACCAACCGACTAGATGACAATCTAGTCGGTCAACAATGCTTCTTGAACCGACTAGAATGCCATCTCAATTTCAGCTCACTTACTGTTTACAGTTAGTCGGTCCAAGAAGGTTCAACGACCGACTAGTTGTGAAACTAGTCGGTTAGGAATCCTTCTTAGACCGACTAGTTGAGCTTCTATTTTTCAGCCTAACTTACTGTTTACAGTTAGTCGGTCAAAGCACAATGACCGACCGACTAGTTGAGAAACTAGTCGGTTGGAAGTTGTTCTTAAACCGACTAGCTGTCTTTGTATTCAGACTATTCTATTTCATCTCTTAGTCGGTCAAAGAACACTCACCGACCGACTAGTTGTGAAACTAGTCGGTTGGTAAGTCTTCTTAGACCGACTAGTTCTTTATGTCTGAACTTCTTCTTTTGGCTGTTCTCCAGTTAGTCGGTTCATGTTGAATTACCGACCGACTAGTTGAGAAACTAGTCGGTCAGTGATCCTTCTTTGACCGACTAGTCTGCTTCAGAATAGAGCCGTTGGAGCATTAAATGCCACGAATTTTGCTCTCTCTTTCCTCTATCCTATATACTTGAAGGGCTGCTTTCATAGCATTCAAGGCTGTTATTTCAGCGGTTTAGAGAAATCAAAGAGAAGCAAATCAACTCCATTCTAAAGCTATCTCTTCTCACTAGAATCTCTCCCTCACTCTTATTCCTCAAGAGAGATTCATTGATTGTGAGCCATTCAAGACAAGGGCTTTGAATCCAAGTCACCAACTCCTCCCTAGCCATTATTGCTGTCCATCTTGGTGGAGCTAGGGTTTGGTGCTTGCTGCTTCCTCAAAATCCATTCTTGCCCTAATTTGGTAAGTATACTCAAGGCATAGGATTTTGTGGTAAGTGTTTCAATATTTCATTTAATTTGCTTTTACAAGTTGTCACTCTCGGTTTGTGAGAGTTTTCTTAGTCCCAGGTTGTGGGATTAAGGTTTTGCGTGTTTCCGGGTTGTGGGATACACGGACATCGATTGTAGGTTGATTGTAATTGTGGGGTTTCTGCAAGTGGGCTAAAGGAAATCTTGGGTTAGTGGTTTCTAACTCAAGTATCCGGAGGGGATCCGGGTGGTTGGGACGTAGGATCACCGGGAACAAGTCGGGGAGACTTGGGTGGATCCGAACCCGTTATATCGTATTGTTTGCGTTGTTTAATTCTTGTCGTTTGTAGTTATTCCTCTTTGTTGTTTGTGTGTTTGCACAATAATTAGAAATAACACTCTTGATTATTTTTAAGTACTATTCACCCCCCCCCCCCCCCCTCTAATACGTGTGCAGTAGCTACCCAGGGCACTACAATTGGTATCAGAGCCAGAGTTCAAAGCTACAAGGTCAAAGCTACATAGTCTGATACCAAATTACAATTGGTATCAGAGCCAAGGTTCATAGCTATGATGAACAACGACTACAGCGTTTTCAAGAATCGTGAAGGAGCTTCTTCGGTGATGGAAGGACATTCCTCAACTAGGCCTCCCTTCTTCAACGGTACCAACTATGGGTACTGGAAATGCCGGATGGAAACGTTCCTCCGGAGCACTTCACTATGGAGAGCCACGATGACGGAATATGTCGAGCCCACCGAACAAGATTTCGCGAAGTGGACTACCGCGGAGGTCGCCACGGAGATAAACAATGACAAGACAATGATTGCCTTGCAATATGCTTTGGAGCCCGAGGACTTAAATAAGATATGCACATGTAAGAGTGCATATCAAATATGGAACCAACTCCTCATCTTGCACGAAGGAACAAATATGGTAAAGGACTCTAAACTCGTTGTTGCTAACAAAGAGTTCGAATTATTTCATATGCAACAAGGTGAGAAGATGAAGGAGTACTATGCTCGCTTCGTCGACATTACCAATGAATTGGAGGCTCTTGGAAAGACCTACACCCAAAAGGAGAAAGTCTCAAAGATAATTGACGGACTTCCTTCTTGTTGGGAAAAGCGTACCTTCGCCATCGAGGAAGGTAATGACATGAATAAATATACCGTCGTTCAACTAATGGGTACCTTGATGTCTTATGAGGTACACAAGGATAGTAATATAATGATGCAAGACAAGATGAAGTCGTACTTGAACCAAGACGAGCCAAAGAAAAAGACAATTGCGTTCAAGACCGCTACATCTATATCTACCGATGATGAAGAATCGGAAGACGAGTTGGACATAGAAGCTTTGGCCGATTTGGCAAAGAAGTTCGATCGATTCTTCCGAAAAGGTAAGTTCAAGAATAATTCTAAACTTAGTTAGAATAATGCCTCCGCTCCTGTGTGTCATAAATGTAACAAGCCAGGACATATCAAGCCGGATTGTCCTCTCAACAAACACAAGGAGAAGTGGAAGGCACCCAAGAACGACAAGTCGAGAAAGTACAAGAAGGGGTACAAGAAAGGGCTTGTCGGCTCATTCACCGACTCCGAAGAGGACTCTTCAAGTGGAGAGCCGGATGATGAGCAAGTTGAGAAAGCAAATATGTGCTTCATGGCTAGAGATGAACATGTTCAAGAGACCTCCTCCGATGAAAGCGAGGATGAAAGCGAGGATGAAGGCGATGAGGTAACTATGGATGAACTTAGATTAGCTAACGAACAACTTTGGTCTAAGTTTTCTAAATTGGCTAGTAGATATAGCAAGATTAAAAATGAGCTAACTAGTCTCCAAACCTCACCTAAGACTATCATCATCAACAACGACACCGTTGTTGAAAGTTTAAGAAATGAGATTGTAAATCTCAAATCTCAACTTGAGCATGTTCATGTTGAGGATTCGAATGAACATGTGATGGCGGATTTGACGTCTCAAAACTCAAATTTGAGTATTGAGAATAAGAATCTCAAGTCACGTGTTTATGCACTCACATCGAAAGTGTCCACCTTGGATGCTTCTATGCATTCTCTCACCGAGAAGTATGAGTGCACATTAGGCCAAATTCATGAATTCAATAAAGGTAAGGGCCATTTGGATAATATCCTAAATGACTTACTTCCGGCCAATCATCACATTGGCTTGAGGTGTAAGATGGGAGACTCATCCAAATCGGTCACGACCTTTGTTAGGCCATCTTCCGAAGCCTCAACTAGTGGGAGTAAACACTTCATCGTTAGTTCATCTACCAATGGTGCTTCCGCTAGGTACACACACCCATTTGGAAAGAAACCCACTTTGGGTGGACCTCCAAAGAAGGGTCATGCTTTCATGTATACCATGCCACGTAGGAACACACCTCCTACTCCACATGTTCGCACGTATGATGATTTTTATGCTCCACATCCATGAGCACGTGCACACCATGTGAGACACACTCATGCACGTGTTCCTCCACATGCATATGTTTATCCACACTATCATATGAACAATTTTCATCATGCACCATTTCATCATGTGCCATATGCTTATCCACGTCATGCATATGCCTATCCACGATATGCATCACGTAGAAATCAACAACATGTGCATGCTTCCAATAAGAATATGGCTCCCAAGACATTCACTATTTGGGGCGCGAAGGACTCAAGCATGCATGAAAAACAAGCTTACATTAATTCGTATTTCATGAATGTCGTGCATAATGATGATTTTGTTGGGAAGTCTAAGTCCAATTGGACTTGGCTTCCAAAGGTCTAATCTCTTAGGACCCAATGTCCTTGGGTACCATGGAATGATATTTTATCTTCAGGTACTCAAGAAATAAGAGAAGGAGCAACAAATCTAAATTTAGCTCCAAGAATTGTGTTTTCTAGGTTCAATCCACCATGGGATACCAACCCTACCAACTCCTTGATTTGCAAGGATTTTTATCCTAATGTAGTTGATGGTGCTTTAGTGATGCACCAAAGTAGGGGGAGCCTCATGTTGTAAGTATATCTTACATTTGATATACATTTGGTATCCTTGTGTGTTGATTGGATACATTGGTAGACTATTTACATTGGTATCCATGTGTGTAGAATGCATGTAGATGTCTCTTTATGTTTTTAGACTATCTCATGCATATCTTGATGCTAGTGTTGAGCTTATGATTATGTACTTATCTTTCTCATGCTCATGGCATTCCATGCTTATTATTGACTCATTTAGTGAGTATCTATTTTGGAATGCATGCTAGTATTAGAATTGTGTATGCCATATGTTGTATGAAGTTTATATCTCTATTTTTGGCATAACAATTTTGTATGATGTGTGCATCATGTTGCCATTCGTTTCTTGTGCATATTGGATTTAAGTCTCTGATCTTGATTTCGTCGCTCGACGATTATTTTTGGTTAAATAGATTTACTATTATGAAAACATAGAATTGTTTTCCATGCACTTAATTAACCAAGAATGTTGATATTGGAGAGTATGTTCCATAACTCAATACGTGAAATTGATTTGAGTTTTTGTAACGACCACTTTTCGTTGTACGTTGTTCGTGCACGTGCTTTTGACCGTGCACGTGTTTATTTTAGACCTTTTTGTTTGTGAACACTTTTGTGTGATATGCCGTTGTGAACGTCTCTGAGAGTATTAAATAGTGGCACTATTTTGGAACGACATTTCTCGAGTCGTTTTCCCACAATTTAATCTTATTCGATGAGACGTGGTGATTTTCACTTTACCGGGAGACGTTTCTATTTTTAGTTTCGTCGTCCGACGTCAAAATTGTGATCCATCTTCTCTGCCTTCTTTCTCTCGTCGTCCCGGTCACCCCAGTATTTATTTCACAATTTTAGAGTCTCGTTTGACCCACTTTCACCTTTCCCCGGTTTAATAATTGGTTAACCCTAGGTTTCATTAGTTTCTCTTCCCCTAATAATTTTTATTAACAATATTATACATCCTATATCATGTTGACTTAGCCCTGACCATTTCTTTGCGCTTGGCCGCGCTCACCCGTGTGTTAGGAGAGGAGAGGTTGTACCATATTGTTTTGATTTGATAATAATTGTTTATAACATTTTTACATCGATTATAACCCTCCCTGCTCTCAAAAGCAAATAGGGGCCCACCATAACTCACGTGCTGCCCATTTCCCCTAAAGCTGATAAAGTAAACCCTAGGTAATTTTCTTTTCCTACAACCCTAACCGCCACATGAACCCATAGCCTGGGGGCTTCTCTTCGTCGTGTTTCTTCTTCGATTGCACCGTCACCCACTCAAAATCTCCCCGACCTAACCCTTCCAGGCCATCTCCGCCCCTCCCCCTCGCGCGGCGGCCTTCCCTGTTGTAATCCTCATCGTTAACCGCCCGTACCCCCATCGATCACCTCACCGGAGACCCCGACATGCACAGCAGCGATCGTCGACGCAGTCACGACCTCCGGCGCACGGCGCTTCCCCCTGTCGCTCTGCCCCGCTCGAACGTCACCGGCACTCGCAGCAGCGCTGGCCCCTAGCGCGACAGCACGCTGTCGGTGCTGTTCTCTGGCCGCCGGTGCTGTTCTTTGGCTGCCGGATCTCTCCAGCTGCAGCGCAGCAGTGCCCAAGCACGACGGCAGCGCTTTCAGGCGCAGACAGCGGCGCCCTCCGGCCACGGCGGCTCTCCCGGCGTCGTACAGGCCCCTGGTGATGTCTCCCGGCTGTCGGAGCTCCCCAGAGATCACGGATCCCCGGTAGTGGCGCCCTCTTGCGCTGGCAGCGACTTTCCCCCTGAGCAAGCGAACAAGTAAAACTCAGGCAAGTGCTTCGTGCATGTAATGTCGTGTTGGTGTAAATGTGCACATATTATACTTGCTAGGGTAAGCCACGTGATCAGTTGGAGGGTATAATTATTATATAGGGATAGTAATAAAGGTTATTATACTATGCTAGGATATATTTGGTCACAGTATATTTTTACAAGTTATATTATATCTGTCAAGTGGTAACATCTTATAAGTTATATTTAATTTGGGACATTTGATAGCATTATATTAACTAAGTAAGACCTTAATATTATTAGCTATCGCGGTTAACTTAAATAACACGAATCCATGTTGCAGATGTATTACATTATTCTTTGCCCGTTACCGTTCAGAGCCGACACCGTTACCTTACACGATACCGGAATCCAACCCCTGACGTCGCTACCCGACGTCAGAGTAGCTCTCGCGTCGTGTTGAGGTAAGTCTCTCTCCGTAGGAATCAACACATGCATGTTAACAAGATAAAAAACGTGTTTTTACTGCTTTGTAACTCACTAATCCAAGATAATGAATACGGGACTGTAGGCTGGGGTGTTGTTTGGTGTTTGGACACGTAGGCAGAACTGGACTCCTTGATCATGAGACTGGCAACACGTCCCTTTTCAGGCAAGTGAAACTTGCCAACTCTTGTGTAGGGCCATGTTTTTAGGCCAATTCCTTGTTTTTAGCGTAAAAGAGACTAGTCAGTGAAATGATAGCTGGCTAGACGCCTACTTGATCTAGTTTGACAACGAAACTAGATCCGTCACCTAAATTGGTCTAGCTTGACAACGAAGCTAGATCCAACCCTTTAAACTTGTTAATCATGCATATTAAACTGTCACGTTTACTTTCCTTATCTGTACGCACTTTTAACTGCCATGCATTGCATCTTACATGTCATCCAAATTGATTGTTGCATCGTAGCACACGCTACAAAATACTTGTACAATCCGTGTTTCCGTGTTTCCGGCTAGGTGCACCCCTATGCCATACTTGTTAAAAACACTTCCTGGCTCGTGATCCAGAAGCGAGCATTCCATGTTCGGGGGTAAGGCCCTGGCTCGATACACGTGGAGGGGTAGGGATAAACGGTCACTTGAGCTTAGGAGTTGGCCCGATCAGCCACTCTAGCCAAAAGGCAGAATCTCTGTGCACGAGGTGCTTACTTTACTTGTCATGTACTAGTGAGTGTTACTTGTATAACTTGGCATCCATGCCATGTTTAAATGCCTTGCTCATACTTTACTTTACTTTGCCATACTTGTTGCACTCATACTTTAAACTGCCATGTCATTGCATCCATGTTAGAACTGCTAGGTTGCTTTACCTACTTCTAGTTTCCTTGCACAAGTCTCTTGTAGACTTGCTGACATGTGCCCCTTGCTCTTTTGGGTGTCACATTTTAGACCTTGAGCCAGAGATCGGTGCTGAGTACGTGATGTGTTACTGACGCTGAGTCTGAGTCCATGATTGCCCAGGAGGAGTTTTGTGGACACCGGTGCCCCTTGCTGAGCTTCCTTTTGTTTTAGGCTAAGTTATTAGTTGTCGGTGCGCGGCACCTTTACTTTGTATGTTGTACTTTTGTTGGCCATGTTTGGGCCCTTAGATTCTTTCTTTCAGCCTGGTGGCTTTTTCTGTGATGTTGAAACTTATTTTATGGATATTCTGAGATATATCTTTTGTCACATTTTCTTTATTATTATCTTTGTTTCGTTTTGCGTTGCAAGGACCTGCAGTTTAAAAGTGATTGACGCTTATCGGACTTACAGCTTTGTAGCTTCAAGTCTGAGCGGACCTTCTCATGTCTCACCTCCACGTTTTTGGGAAGCGGGGCGTGACAGGTTTTGTTGGTGGCCCATGCAGGTCAGTCTTGCAATTGCGGATTAATGGAACAATGATAATAACGGAATGTCCATCAAATAAATTGCAACATCCAAGTCATAAGCCTGGAGTCTAGTCGTTTTCTTATGACAGTAGGTGGTAAGAAGACTTAGTTAGACGTCTGTGCTTGCTAGCTGGAGACCTCTGATTGTTAGTT
Source organism: Scilla litardierei (assembly GCA_030789695.1). NCBI lineage: Eukaryota > Viridiplantae > Streptophyta > Magnoliopsida > Asparagales > Asparagaceae > Scilla > Scilla litardierei. Next base: position 220,074,387 of record CM061142.1, on the reverse strand, counting down.
GGACTCCCTGCTAGAAATTGATTTAATCGTCGTAGGAGTTACCTTAGTGGTTCTTGTCTAACTCTGACCATATTAGACTTCTAGAATTTCCTTTAGTCGTTCGTTTGGGTTCATCGATTCCAGACCAAGCTGAACGCATTTCATTACTGTCTAGCCCCTTAAAGAGTCTTAGCACTTAGCTTCTTAATTCTTAGTTGGTCGACTGTAGGAGTTTTCCCGTAGATTTTCCTGGTTCATATCCTAGGTGTGTGTATGTAGGATCACCTGACCAATTTCCTTGCCCCGATTCACGAGATCGCCTCATGACGATCGTCCTCAATCTTCGAACCTCTCCTTTACAAACCTTGAAACTTCTGAAAGTATTTTTCGATTTCTTCTTTCCCCAAGTTTAAATTTGCTCAATTTTTAATATATATATATCTTATATTTCATACTCCTTCGTTGACTTGAATTCTTAAAACTTTTGTCGAAATTTTGAATACTAGCTTATGGTATTTTCCCAGCCTACACTTTTGTACCTATGGAAATACACTTTCCTTTCATATATTAATCTTATTCTTAACCATACTTCTATTTTGTCCAATTCGACTTATAATTTCCTTTTCTTATTTATGCCATTCAAATGACACATCGCGCTTACTTTTAATATACTTTTCAAGTCACATGGAAATTCAGCTTTCAGCAAGTCGATTTTATGCTCGACGTTTTCTCTATTTTCAGATTTTTGTGTAAATTCTATTTCATAACCACTTCCTGATTTAGACGCTCCATGATTTGATTTTAAAGCTTTGCTATCATTTTGATAATTCTTCTACTAAGTTATTACTATTATCTTTCTGCTCACCATACATGTTTTTAGAAAAAAATTTCTAGACCAAATGGAATTTCAATTATTTTATACCCGTACCAGGCTCGTTGTGCTCGTATGCTAAGAACTTTGTGTAAACCAGTTTTATTTTTGGCACATCCTGGTTCCTCTAAAAGTAGTTCTAATATTGATTATTTTAAATTCTTTCCCTGGCTTAAAGACTTTGAAAGCGTTTAACACGAGCTTAAATTCTTCAGTTACTTTAATTTCATTCTTTGAATTTCCAAAATTTTTGCCAAAATTATATTAAATTACTGCCGTATAATATTTTCTAAAAACTACGTCCTTAATGTTCGTGTGAATGATTTACTTCCTTTTTCTTAATGATTTTTGATAATTCAATAAAACATTTTTTTCTTATTATGAATATTCGACTCAAACTTATTTTGAACAACTCGTTTTATCGACCTCCGAATATCTTTATACGGACGAGGATTCCAACATTTGGAGTACAACAGTTTTCAATTTCGCGTATTTTAGCTTATGTTACTTCATTTCTCAATCCTATGTAAGTATCACTACATCTCCCTTCCCTCTACCTAAACATTCACCAGTGAATCACTGTTTCACCTAACCAAGCTGTCTCCTTGTATTCGTCCTATCTGAACTCGTGCTTATCGATCCTTCTCTCGTCACGCTTCCGACCTCTAATCTTCCTCTATTGCTTAGGCTTAGTGCTCGTCATTGTCTGTGTCAACTCTCAGTTGTTAGTGGGCCATTGGACCTTGTGATGTAGTCGTAGTGCACGTACCTAAGTTGTGTACGTGGGTTGAATGAGTATAACCCCATAGTATATTAATGCTTGCCTATTGTGTGGTATATATATACATACTCGGAGTTATTCGTGATATTATGAAGTTGTTTGTGTGTTAGTATTTATAGATTTGTGTGTGGTTAGCTATACCATACTAGGGATGCATGTGTATACGAGAGTTAGTGTTGGAATATCTAATGGAGTGTACGTAGTTAGAGATACTTGTAATGGTTGAAATAAAATGATTGGTAAATTTATGTGTATGTTAGGTGTGATGATAATAGGTGAACGTATAGATAAGTGAGTAGGCCTATTGAGTGACCCATATGTTTGCACGTATGAGTATGTGCTCTTATGTAGGTATGTATTGTGCTTAGACGTAAGTAGTTATGTTTTGCTGCATGAGTATATAGGTGATATACATATGGTAGTAGGATTATAATTTTGATTGGTATTGCTTGCTTTTACGAGATGTTGTATGCGTGCATACCGTGAGGTATACACGACTATTGCACATCCTAAATATGTATGTGTAGATGTGTTAGTATACTAATTATAGGTAGTAGGCTATGGTGTGAATACATATGTTACATGTGTGTGACTATACGATGAATGCGCATGTATGAGGGAGTGTATTATAATTATACGTGTGTTGATGTCTGTATTATTAATATGGTATATAGAGTGATTGAACTATGTGGGCGTTACCTGACTAAATATTAAGCGTGATTGACTTACGGTATGTATATGGTTGTATTGGTAGACGTATAAATATTGGAGTGGTATTGGTATAGGTATGAATGCCGTGTTACGTATATAGAATATTCTGATATGTGTATTGAGTCTCACTCAAGCTTGAGTGGGTATACTCTAAGTATATTGATATGTATGTCTGTGGTTTGAATATAGCGATGTTTGATGTATGTATAGTGATAGGAGTGTTTGTGCCTGGTTGTGCTACGCACATGATTGTGGGTCGCTACACCAGTATATAGTTATAAGTGTTGGTCTTGTGGTATAGTTAATTACTAAGGACTTGCCCGTGTGAACGTATGTGTGCTAGCTAAACTAGGTGTGTAGATGTACTGGATATATGATGGTATGATTGGTGTATGTAAATGAAATGTTAGCGTGTATGGGTGTGCACCATGCACGTGTAAGCATGTGCTTAGTTATATGTATTGATGACTATGGTATATGTGGCGTGTCGTAAATACAGTTATAGGACCGTATGTGATGTGAATATATGGTGAACTATTTGCATGCATTTGAGTGACTATATATTGTGAAACTATAGTAGTGGTGAATGTATATTAGATATAGTGAAACTTGATTAATAATGGTATGGTGTGACTACATGAGTTGATGTGTTTGGTGTTGGATGTGTACTAAGAAATATTAGAGAGTAGTATACCCATGTTGGTTTTGTGCATAGGTAGTTATCTATACGTAGAGCAATGATTGTATTTGCAAGGGTGAGACTATCCTTATGTGAGTATCTGAACTATTGTTTTGTGCTAGGTAAGTAGTAGCTATATAAGGGATGTACGTATATGTATATGATTGAAATACATGTATGAAATTGACTGACTATAATAGGTATAAGTGTATGAAATACGTGAATATATATATATATATATATATATATATATATATATATATATATATATATATATATATACATACATGTTGGTAGTGTTAATGTTAGACTACCTAGTGCATATATAAGCACTTGTAATGACTATACCTGGTTTGAATTATAATGTGACATGATTGGGGTAGTTACTAGAGCGACTAGTTATGTTAGAAAGTCCGAGGACGGACTTTATTCTAAGGTGGGGAGGATGTAACGACCACTTTTCGTTGTACGTTGTTCGTGCACGTGCTTTTGACCGTGCACGTGTTTATTTTAGACCTTGTTTGTTTGTGAACACTTTTGTGTGATATGCCGTTGTGAACGTCTCTGAGAGTATTAAATAGTGGCACTATTTTGGAACGACATTTCTCGAGTCGTTTTCCCATAATTTAATCTTATTCGATGAGACGTGACGATTTTCACTTTACCGGGAGACGTTTCTATTTTTAGTTTCGTCGTCCGACGTCAAAATTGTGATCCATCTTCTCCGCCTTCTTTCTCTCGTCGTCCCGGTCACCCCAGTATTTATTTCACAATTTTAGAGTCTCGTTTGACCCACTTTCACCTTTCCCCGGTTTAATAATTGGTTAACCATAGGTTTCATTGGTTTCTCTTCCCCTAATAATTTTTATTAACAATATTATACATCCTATATCATGTTGACTTAGCCCTGACCATTTCTTTGCGCTTGGCCGCACTCACCCGTGTGTTAGGAGAGGAGAGGTTGTACCATATTGTTTTGATTTGATAATAATTGTTTATAACATTTTTACATCGATTATAACCCTCCCTGCTCTCAAAAGTAAATAGGGGCCCACCATAACTCACGTGCTGCCCATTTCCCCTAAAGCTGATAAAGTAAACCCTAGGTAATTTACTTTTCCTACAACCCTAGCCGCCACATGAACCCATAGCCTGGGGGCTTCTCTTCGTCGTGTTTCTTCTTCGATTGCGCCGTCACCCACTCACAATCTCCCCGACCTAACCCTTCCAGGCCATATCCGCCCCTCCCCCTCGCGCGGCGGCCTTCCCTGTTGTAATCCTCATCGTTAACCGCCCGTACCCCTGTCGATCACCTCGCCGGAGACCCCGACACGCACAGCAGCGATCGTCGACGCAGTCACGACCTCCGGCGCACGGCGCTTCCCCCTGTCGCTCTGCCCCGCTCGAACGTCACCAGCACTCGCAGCAGCGCTGGCCCCTAGCGTGACAGCACGCTGCCGGTGCTGTTCTCTGGCCGCCGGTGCTGTTCTCTGGCTGCCGGATCTCTCCAGCTGCAGCGCAGCAGTGCCCAAGCACGACGGCAGTGCTTTCAGACGCAGACAGCGGCGCCCTCCGGCCATGGCGGCTCTCCAGGTGTCGTACAGGCCCCCGATGATGTCTCCCGGCTGTCGGAGCTCCCCGGAGATCACGGATCCCCGGTAGTGGCGCCCTCTTGCGCTGGCAGCGACTTTCCCCCTGAGCAAGCGAACAAGTAAAACTCAGGCAAGTGCTTCGTGCATGAAATGTCGTGTTGGTGTAAATGTGCACATATTATACTTGCTAGGGTAAGCCACGTGATCAGTTGGAGGGTATAATCATTATATAGGGATAGTAATAAAGGTTATTATACTATGCTAGGATATATTTGGTCATAGTATATTTTTACAAGTTATATTATATCTGTCAAGTGGTAACATCTTATAAGTTATATTTAATTTGGGACATTTGATAGCATTATATTAACTAAGTAAGACCTTAATATTATTAGCTATCGCGGTTAACTTAAATAACACGAATCCATGTTGCAGATGTATTACATTATTCTTTGCCCGTTACCGTTCAGAGCCGACACCGTTACCTTACACGATACCGGAATCCAACCCCTGACGTCGCTACCCGACGTCAGAGTAGCTCTCGTGTCGTGTTGAGGTAAGTCTCTCTCCGTAGGAATCAACACAAGCATGTTAACAAGATAAAAACCGTGTTTTTACTGTGTAGGAATCAACACATGCAATTTACCGTGAATCTAATTTGATATGTTAGATTCAGGGGGAGTTAAGATATAAAAATGGATTTCAAATCCGATATTTCAATAATTGATTCCCATTTTATACTTTACTCGTCTGCTTGATGATTATGATTATTATTGAATTTGGAATTAACGTGTCATCAATGCAGTGGGAGTAAGTAAATTTCATTTTAATCATTATTTTTTATTATTATTTATGTTGGTTTGTCCTCACCAAAAAGGGGGAGAATGTTGAGTATTGATTCCCCGGATTTGGTTTTGATGATGAACAAACATAAATATCGTGAACTAACTCTTTGTGAGCGCTGTTATGGAGATCGTCGCCAAATTTCTATGAACATCAAAAGCGACGTCTCAAGACTTCTCAAAGCACGTGATCGTGTGCTTGAAGCTTCGTTGAAGATCAAGGACCATTATTGAAGTCAAGAAGATTCGATTGAAGCTTTTGAAGACGGTTCGTCAAGTTTTATTTATAGTCTTCTAGCTTCTTTTCGTAGAATGTTAAGCCTTGAGTAGGTCTTACGTTTTAATCTTCATAACGCTCATATCTTAGAGCTAGGATCTTATTAGAAGCCCATAGAATCTTTCACGAAGCTTAACGCATCTTATCGCGGCTTCTTGTGCATGTTAGTTGGTTCAAGAAGATGAACCAACCGACTAGATGACAATCTAGTCGGTCGGCAATGCTTCTTGAACCGACTAGAATGCCTTCTCAATTTCAGCTCACTTACTGTTTACAGTTAGTCGGTCCAAGAAGGTTCAACGACCGACTAGTTGTGAAACTAGTCGGTTAGGAATCCTTCTTAGACCGACTAGTTGAGCTTCTATTTTTCAGCCTAACTTACTGTTTACAGTTAGTCTGTCAAAGCACAACGACCGACCGACTAGTTGAGAAACTAGTCGGTTGGAAGTTGTTCTTAAACCGACTAGCTATCTGTGTATTCAGACTATTCTATTTCATCTCTTAGTCGGTTAAAGAACACTCACCGACCGACTAGTTGTGAAACTAGTCGGTTGGCAAGTCTTCTTAGACCGACTAGTTCTTTATGTCTGAACTTCTTCTTTTGACTGTTCTCCAGTTAGTCGGTTCATGTTGAATCACCGACCGACTAGTTGAGAAACTAGTCGGTCAGTGATCCTTCTTTGACCGACTAGTCTGCTTTAGAATAGAGCCGTTGGAGCATTAAATGCCACAAATTTTGCTCTCTCTTTTCTCTATCCTATATATACTTGAAGGGCTGCTTTCATAGCATTCAAGGCTGTTATTTCAGAGGTTTAGAGAAATCAAAGAGAAGTAAATCAACTCCATTCTAAAGCTATCTCTTCTCACTAGAATCTCTCCCTCACTCTTATTCCTCAAGAGAGATTCATTGATTGTGAGCCATTTAAGCCAAGGGCTTTGAATCCAAGTCACCAACTCCTCCCTAGCCATCTATTGTTGTCCATCTTGGTGGAGCTATGGTTTGGTGCTTGCTTCTTCCTCAAAATCCATTCTTGCCCTAATTTGGTAAGTATACTCAAGGCATAGGATTTTGTGGTAAGTGTTTCAATATGTCATTTACTTTTCTTTTGCAAGTTGTCACTCTCGGTTTGTGAGAGTTTGCTTAGTCCCAGGTTGTGGGATTAAGGTTTTACGTGTTCCCGGGTTGTGGGATACACGGACATCGATTGTAGGTCGATTGCACTTGTGGGGTTTCCGCAAGTGGGCTAAAGGAAATCTTGGGTTAGTGGTTTCTAACTCAAGTATCCGGAGGGGATCCGGGTGGTTGGGACGTAGGATCACCGGGAACAAGTCGGTGAGACTTGGGTGGATCCGAACCCGTTATATCGTATTCTTTGCATTGTTTAATTCTTGTTGTAGTTATTCCGCTTTGTTGTTTGTGTGTTTGCACAATAATTAGGAATAACACTCTTGATTATTTTTAAGTACTATTCACCCCCCCCCCCCCTCTAGTACGTGTGCAGTAGCTACCCAGAGCACTACAGAAAGATGATGTTGCTGAGAAAGCGGGTGTGTCACATACGGTCCCTCCTGGATTTCAAAAGGGTCCTCCGATGAGGAGAAAAGGAATGGAGCCCATGGGGCTCACCGAAGATGAGATCCAAATTTTTAAATGAGTGGCGGTAGACGCCAATATAAGGGAGAAGTCCCCAGATTCCATCAATGAAGGGAGGGTCGTCGAGCAAGTCTTCTTGTCACCGCCGACGATGCCAAAGGCCACCAACTCTGAATCTGAAGCGATGTCAATCTTAGGGCATCACCCCCGTCCACCATGAAGATCATCTACGGGCGTCGAGCAAACGACGTTAAACAAAAGCGCTTCATGGGAGGCAACCCAGGCTCTAAACTTTTATCTTTGCTTTTGGGATTATTTTTAGCTTTATTTTTCCTATTTTAATAAATAAATCCAGCCGCGGAAACTTCCGTCGAGAGACTTAGGCCATTTGTGAATTATTGCAAGAAACAAGCCCTCACCCAATCGGGTGATCATTCAACCGATCGGGTGAGACGTATCAGACAATGGACGTATCTGTCTCCAGCGAACTGGTCGGGTGAAGCAAGCTAAGACCGAGTGGGTGACCGTGTGGGAACGGCCGAAGTCTCAGAAAATTTGAGATTTCATCAACCGATCGGTTGATACGAAGCGTGGTCGGGTGACCGACCGGGTGAGCAGCACTGATTTCTCGGGAAAAACTGTGAAGCGGCCAACCAATCGGTTGAGTTCTCAACCGATCGGTTTGCCTGTAGCCTCTTTTCAGCAAAAATTTTCGACCTATTAGTCAACCGATCGGGTGAAAACTCACCTGATCGGTTCGACTTAAACCCTATAAAAGCCCAGCACCCTCACCCGTTCATCTCTCTCTCACGATTTCGATTCTCTCTCGTCGTTTCGACTTCTCCTTCCTCCAACCGGCCTCGATCTCCCCTCAACCGACCACAAACCCCCCTAAATCGATCCCCCCATTCTCCATCTCCTTCCCTCCATCGATCTCTTTCTCCATCTCCCATTTTCACCCCGTCCAAACCCTAATTTCCATCCAACTCTCCCCTATTTTCGAAATTTACTGAAAAGAAACGCCGCGGCTTCACACTTCATCCCATTGCGCCGTGTTGGGACATCTACGAGCAAGGATCTTCATCTCGATTGGGTAAATTCGCTCCTTAGCTCAATTTTATATTTTGCTCTAGAATTTCTATTTGCTCGATTGCATGTGTTAGTGTGCATTCATCAAACCTTGCATACACTCACACACACTCTCTCACATGGACCGGGATCAAGATAAGGGTAAGGGTATTATGCGAGAGGAGGGGTCGTCTCGAAAGAGACGCAAGACCACACGTCCACAAAACTCATGTCCCCCTCCTGCACAGCCTACACAACCCCAACCCCAACCCCAACCTATCATCCCGACCGAGGACCCATTAATGGGCCCGCTGGCTACCGCTTTAGAAATCAAGAGCACAAAGATTTTTTTCATAGACTTGATGCACGGGGGCATCTATCGACCAAATTTGCCCATACCCAAACGATTATCGATCTCGGTGTGTTCACCGAGGTCGAGACTCTCTTCGCCAATTTAGGTTGGTTAGATTTCCTAAACGCCATCGCGGTATCCTACCCCTCCCCCACACTCGAATTTTTATCCACCCTTGTCTGTGAGTCGGGGTCGATCGTCATTTTTCGCGTCCGTAACAAAACCATTCGCACGGACCTGAATACCATTAATAACATCTTTGGTTTCTCCATCCTTGGGGACAGAGCTATCCGTCCCTACGGGTATCCCCCACGAATTTGACATCTATCAGTTTTGGTTCTGCCTCACCCTCACGCTCACTATCCCCGAGGTAAGGCCAAGGCCTCCTCCATCATTCACCCCATCTTCCGTCTGGTCCACCGAATCATTTCTTGCATGTTCTTCCCCAGGGAGGAGTCAGGTACCGTGACCATCCCTGATCTTTTCATTTTGTGGGCCATGACCTTCTCTTTTGTTCGGGGTGATGACAGGATTTCTTTTAGGTCCCCAGTTGTTCCCGTCCATGCCGGTGCTTGGCTTGTTACCAAACTTCTTGAGATTAGTCGTGCCGGCAAGGGGAAGCTTTGTTGCGGGGGCCTTATCACTATCATATCTTCAGCTCCCCAGTTTTACATTGCCATCTCCCGAGATTTACCTACTGCCGCAGGACCCTCACGTCTAGATCTAGATGTCCTGCGGCATATACACATGATCAAGCCCCGCCCTAATGGCCGTTTCACTTTCCACTACGG